>CM032353.1:2600983-3250983 GCA_019023105.1 Diglossa brunneiventris
AATACTGAATTATTAACAGTATTTAAAATTCCATTATGTGAACGCTGCATTGCTGAAAGTAATTGCAAAGAGGGTATAGCCCCCACTCTTTTCCTCTTTATCTATTATTTGTGTGAGGAAAATGCTAAAATCAGCTAGAGGCATATTTGACATATTGTTAATGTGTGAAAAGCAGCGTGTAAAAGACAGATTGGTAATTAAGTAAAATGGTTTGTAAGGAATGTTTCAGTTAGTTGCAAGTAAAATATTAGAAACCTAAGAATTTAAGGGATGCCACTAACATATTAAAATTAAAGCAGGAAAGTCAAGATGCCTGAGAAACTTTAGCACTCCCTCTTAGAAATGTGGGCTGGGGTGAACTGACTTATATAAAGACCAAGTGCAACCTGATTCTGTAAGTGCAATGGATTTTTAAATACAGGCATTCTCAAAATTGCAAGCAAGTTTGGAAGAGTAACACAAAAGACCATTTAAAATATTTATTCTTTTGTTTTAAGTGAAAATTTGTCTTTATTCCAAAATTCCTTATTTGAAATCTATGAGCCTTGTTTTTAGTCTTTTAAGGAAGACAATTCAGGTAATCCCATATTCTTTAATGTTCTAATAAAGTTTATTACATAACACAGCTAAAATAAACAACAGAAAGTATGTCTGTCTCATAAATGTACAATTCTGTGGGATTTCTTTTTATTTATGATGAAAATGAGGTGGTTTTTCTGTAATTAGTCACTGTGCTTGTAATCAGAAATACAGCAACTTGTATAAAAAAGTGTGGTATCTTTCTTTTGGCTGTAAAATGATTTCTCTTGTTCTTCTGAAGTGCTCTCTTAAAAGGATGTCGATGCCTGGAGATTGACTGCTGGGATGGCCACAACAATGAACCTATTGTGTATCATGGTCACACTTTAACAAGCAGAATCCCATTTCGTTCTGTAATTCATGTGATTGAGAAGTATGCATTTATGGTATGTATAGATATATGTCTGCAGAAATAAGTTGGGATGGTGGTTTTGACTAAGCCAGGGACATGGCTCTTATAGATTCTCCAGGGTAGAAAAAATATGAAACAGAGCCTGTGGTGGATGGGCATTGTTAAAATTAATTACAGAGCAATTGTGCTATTTGTTCTTAATGTATTTTAAAAACTTTTAAAGGAATCATAATCATTTTTCCTGATAATGAATGTATACCAAAGTTAGTGCAAAGGATGCAGGTGATCTTACTCAGCTTCTTAGGTGTAATTCTCACCTGAGATCATTTAAACAAGGATTGAATATAAATTGAAGAGCTACTTCAGAATTGGTCTGATGTTTTTCTCCTTTTTCATATATTTTAAAGGTTTTTGTATCACTTATTCTTCTGCTGCTGTCAGTCTGTCTTATATCCTATGTGAGAGTTTAAGAAATAGACAAAAATTTTAGATAATAGATGAGTTTGAGGCTTTGTTTTCCACTTCCTCTCTTTTTATTTTGAATGTTGACCTGATAAATGTTAGCAGCTACTGATTTTTTGGTCAGGTGATTCACAGAGCAAGGTTCCTTCTGCCTATCTCTGGAAAAGCACTGAAATCTGGAGAGTTTTTGGCACTGTCTCAGGCTTTTGTATAGGCTTTTGGCAAAACTCCTGCTCAAAGGAAGTGCTGTATGACTATTAATATAAATCTCAGAATCAGGCCAGCATTATGTGTGTGAATTTATACATCCATGATCATAAATTTATGTGGATTTTTACACATATGTGTTATTAGCCTTCTCAGTGCTAATGAAAGCTGTGTTTTTTCTGTTCTGTTTTCTATATGCAATTTAATTTATCTCTGATTTTAAAAGTGAAATTAAAACCATGATTTTATTCCACTGTTTTTCAAAACTCATTGGATATAACTCTCCTATTCTTGCTAATACACAACATATTGTGCTTAACTCTAATGCAAACTTCATTTCTCAAGCCCAAGTGCCAATGAGATGATAAAATCACAACAGGTAATGGTTGGTACCAGCTGTCCATGCAGGCTGAGCTCTGCTTCTCTTAACAAAAGCTCATGGGACAAAATGTAAAGACAAAAGGAAAGGAAAAAATAAAATGGTGTTTTCCTTATTGACAATTTAGGTCCTGCCTGAGCAAAGACTTCATTCAGACTATGGTTTTGGTAGCCACCAGTATTACTGCCAACTTCTGAGATTTATTTAAATGTTTAAATGGATATGTTTCTTTTGAGTTATTATCTAAGTTTTAGTCAATTTCCCCTTTCCACCTTTACCTTTAATTTTTACTCAATTACCCTTTCTTGAGTACTGTGATGAGTAAAGTGTAGCCTGTCCCTAGAAATGTTTATGGTATTATTAAAAATAAAAAAATGCATAGCTTGTATTTGCAAAAGCAATCATTTCTGAACAAGCTTTGGGGAGACTATCAGCTTGAAAAATAATACAAAAAATCTGTCATAAACTAAAGCAAAAGACATTTAATCCTGCTTTATGTTGTCAATTTTAATTTTAGAATTTGATTTTACCGTTTAAAACCAAAACAAAGCAGTTCTTTTTACACCTCTGTCTATGTCGAGCTCAGCTTTAGCTTTCTGAAGGTGCATTTTTTTCTTCTTCAATTGTGCTTACTCTTTTCCACAAATGTGAGCTTTTTTATTGTCTTCCTAACCTGAAACAACTGATCTATATTCTGCATGCTTTGAAAATGAAGGTAAATACAGATTGCCAAGGGGACTTTTGTAAGATGTTTTGGAAAAGCAATTATTCTTATTTTTATTTATTAATAATAAAATCCCCAAATTATGTTTCCAGTCATCTCCCTATCCACTTGTACTCTCTTTGGAGAACCACTGCAGCCCTAAACAGCAGGAAGTGATGGCAACCTGCTTGAAAACTGTTCTAGGTGACAAACTTCTTTCTGCACCACTTGGTGGGGAGGTAGATATGACACAACTGCCTTCTCCTGAGGTAATAAGTTTTCATTTTTCTCTATAAAAGAAATGGAAAAATTTGTGGGGTTCTTCATTATTTTGATTTTAATCCTCTGGAACTGAATTTATGGATCACATCTGGTGTCAGAAATAGACTTCAGTTAGTAACAAAAAAATTTAAACAGCAGAAAAAAGCCCCGTGGAAAGATGCACATGTTGGTGTATCTGTTATCTGCTGATTTATTTTTTCTTGCTTGAATTGAAGGAATTTCCTGAATTTTAAACTTGTTATTGAAATGGAAACCTGAACCAGCATTTTTTTTGTCAGTAACAGTGATGATGAAGCATTTTCTTGGTGTTCTGCTACTGCAAAGCCATTCTCTTTCTCGGTGTGTTTCTCCTCAAGACAGTGTTCCTCAGCTGGTGGCCTGAGACCCCTGGGATATGAACTCAGAAAAGGCAATTAGATGGGTGTTGAAAATTTTATTGCAAGCTAAAACAAATAAATTTCCACTGTTCCAGTCTTTGCACATAATTTTCTTTCAAGGACAATTTTTTTAAAAAATCTCTTGTAGCACAAATACATGCATACATACAAAATACTTATTTAGGCTTGTCACTGTTGCTAGTAATAGCTATATTTTACACTTTTTTTTTACAGTAGCTAAAAAAAATGCAAATGAAAATGTCAGGAGGAAGCTCTGTCGTAAGGAAAAATAACACAAAAAAGGTTGTAATTTTCAAAGGATTTGTCAAGGAAAAATATTTTTGAAGCATTCTGTCCAGAAGATGTGTTAAAGTATTACCATATTCTTATATTTCCATAACAATGTTGTTATAAATTTATTTAATATTCACATTTATCTGCCTTTTGTTTTTATTGTAGCATTATATTTTTTTACATCATGGTGTCCAATATAATTTTGAAGCCTTAAAAACTGCTTTTTCAATTAGGAAAAAATATAAACTATACCAAACAGGAGGGCTTGTTTTAAAGCTTCTCAAAGCATGGCTGGATTCAGTGTAGGAGATGTCCAAAGATCATACACCCTCTGAAGCAAACACAAAATCAGTGAACATGGAATCACTGAATCATGTAAAAATATTACTGTCTATGATATATGTCCCTTACAATATGGTTACTGTGATACAGGGAATTCATATTTTATATTTCCATAGCTTAGAGTTTTAATGAGTCAGCTCTGTAGAGTTTTGCCTGAAAATGGATTGCTGAGTCTATAAGTATGGAAATGCTGTCAGGTGAGATTCATTCTCCTGAACTTCTAACATATTAAAATATTGTGAGACATATTTCCCATCTGTGCAAGGTGTAAGGATTACCTAAATAACACCACTGTCCTCAGCTGGTTACAAAAGTCTGAATTTAATAAATTATGATCTTGAGAATTAACGTAAGTTAGGATCATCTCCATTTCTCCTAGATGTACTTATCAAGCATGTTAGAAAAACCAGTAGGATTTTCCTACATATTTCCTACATTTTATACTGGTTTTCCTACATATTTCCTAGCAATGGTAATATGTAGCTATGACAGAATTTGTAAATTCAGTAGTGAGCTTGAGTTTTGGCTGGCATCTTTTTGAAGAACAACTTTTGGTCCATGTTCAAAAGGAGTTTAGTGACATCACATCTTTAAAGCTTGGGACCTTGTGCATTTTCAAGGCCTGGGTAAATTTATTGTGATTTTAGAAAGCCAAATTCTGAATTTAGTCTTCAGACAACTTTGCTTAAGCTGTGCAAAGGAGATGTTACGGAATCATGAATGATGAATTTAAAATGCTCTTTGTGGCAAGGATACCCAGTGTGGAAGAAAAAAATCTGTCACCTATATAATTTACTGCTCCACTTTTATCAAGATGGAGCATGAGCAACCTTAGGGAAAAAAACACCTCAGTCTTCTTCAAGATCAGAATTAAATGGTTCTCTTGTGTGTACATGAAGTGGGAAACAACACAGTTTATCACAACATTTCAGAGAAACATTTCCCAATTACAGGTTCCTTTTAGGTTTTGGAGGCTTCCATGGAAATTATTTTCTCTTCTCTTATATGGTAAATCTTCTACTTCCTTCTTAAAGTAGATCTTGAGCTATACCTTTGTCCACTGAGATGATTTTGTGTGTGTGGAAGGAGGTTAAAATGAGGAACAAACCCACTCTTGGACCACCTTGCAATGAGGTCTCCTACCATTGTAATTCTAAGTGAAAATCATGTGGAGGACCATAAAATAAAAGTGAAGGATCACTGAACACTTCTTCTCTCTGCTTTTCCCAATACTTGCTTCATCTGAAAAACAAACCCCAGAAAATTTCAGGAAGAAAGATTTTTTAATTCTTTGCCCTCAGTCATATATTCGCACTTCCAGATGACTATATTGGTATTGTTAATTCCCTGCAATTCCTGTATTCTCTAGCATCTCAACACACAATTCTTCCTCTACATATGGAGGAAAGAGAAGACTTTTGTTCTGTTTCTTTCTTTCACACATACCTTATCCCATGAGAAACTGAGGCTGCCCTTAAGCTTCACCTATCTATTCTACCTCTTTCGAGAGCAGATGTTTTGCCACCCAAAGCAACAGACCTGATAAAATTCTCTGTCCCCAGTCTTGGCCATCACGGTGCTTCTAAAGAGACTTATGATCTTCCTCTAATATTCACTGGAACATCAGGTCCTTTGAGTCAGTTCCTGCACTAAATTAGATGTGGCATCACTGACTGGTGCCAGACATCCCTGCTGGTTGCACCAGCACTCCTGGTGATGTGCTGATAGAAAGTGAAGGAATGAAGTGCCTTATGCAGCAATTCATAGATGAACTTAGAAAATATCAAAAAAATTGTGTTAAATGTATGTTAGAAGAGATAAGGTTTTACTTACCCTGCTGTGTCCTTCCTCTCTAAGAAATTTGACAGCAATTGAAAGAAACATGTAGGCATCCAATGTAACACAGAAAAGAATGTAAACACACTGCTCTGATGAAGATTTGTTCCTCAATTATTTTGCATTGTGGTGCATTGAGCTCCCTTATACTGCTGACAGGATATATATATCAAATAGTTAGGGAACTCTTATTATTTGCAGGTTTCCTGTCACAAAGTTGGACTTGATGTGTGATTAACTGAATGGGAAGTGGCAGCTACTGTGATTTTACAAGTTGTCTTTAATGTTTACCACACAGCTGCGAGATCAATTACTGTATTGTGGTGATTCACAAGCATTTCTGGCCAGGATTGCCAAGGCTTCCTATGGTTGTTAAACTTGTGGTGTCCAAATAAAAGGATCTATTTAATGATCTCCTTGAAAAAGATCAATAGGAGGTCTCCAGTAGAACTTTATGGGCTATGGACATTTTAAATTCTGCTATTATGGGGAAAACCAGCTAACCCCATAAACCAGGACTCATTCTTCCCACTTTTCTTCACCTTTATGTACTCAGTATACAAAGGATCTTTCTCTACACAGTGAGTGTTTTCACTGAGAAATTCAAGATTAAGCCTGCTTTAGCATATCTAATTATGTTGCTTCGGTTATGAGAGGAATTCCTATTTATTTTGGCAATTACAAATATGCAAACATCTTGACCAAGTCTTTGCATCAGAAAGGTCTTTGCTTCTTAGCAAGTCAAAACATTTCTTTTGCCTTTCAATCAGCCTATGGTATCTATTCTTTACAAAAAGAGGAAGAAAGATATGAGAATGTGGTATGTCATGGTGATGACCTCAAAAAAAACCAAAACAAACCTGTATTGTTTCTCATAAAATTTCTGGAATCTCTAGGCTGTACTGAGTACTTACAGAAGGCTCATCTAATTCCTTCACTATTTTTAGGCATTGCACTCTTCTTGAGGGAACATGGTTTTCCCAGAAATGTGGTAAACATGTGGCAGCCATTTTCTGTTGTTAATAGCTTCCCTGTAGTGTAAGGCAACTTCAGGAGGCAACTAAAAGCAAGACATTGCCATATTTTATATCATCACCCAGGCAGGTCTTGGGCCGATGGTTTATTCGGTGTCTAAAAATCATGTTGTTTGTTTGGCAAGGTATCTTCTTGGAACACTGAGTTTTGCTAAGGAATCTGTGCTACGAGGACTCTGAGCACACTGGTTTAATATCCTGGCCAACCTGCAGCCATCTTTCTGCACAATCATCCTTTGGATTTCTTTCCAATCCATCCAGAGATTTAGCTGCCTGTGTAGAATATCATCTCAGCTGTAGCACAGCTGTTTAGCCTTGGACTAGACTTGCCTGAAGTTTGCTACAGAGCACAATACAGAAGTGGAAACTTCAGGGTAGGGTGCTTCTCACTGGGTAAATGTGTTGTATGAAAACTTGTTATGAGCTACCTAAAATGCTGCTCCTGATATAATTAGTGTCTATTTGCCCAGAGCTCAGACATTGCTGGTAGTATGGATTTAAAGTATCTTGATAATTGTGATTTATAAGGCTGCCACAAAGACATCCATTCACACTTCACTAAGTGTGATCCTCTTGAATTGAAGATAGCTGGTGTCAGGTTTTTTAACAGTTGTACTTAACAGATCTTGTCATTATCTCAAAACCTTTCCCTGTGTTAGACTTCACAGGACGTGTTGCATCTTCACCCTATATCAGAATTTAAGGCAGCAACACAATTCTTGAAATAGAATATTATGTAAAAGTCAGAAGAGATTTTTAACCTTGTTATTTAGTGAGATTTTCAGGATTTGATATTCCTCTAACTAAGCATCTACAGATGGTCAGGAGAGTAGAAAGGAGAACAACAAGCTAAATTTAAACGGGAGGAGCTATTCTTTTTTTTAATACTTATATCTCAAATCCAGGGTTTATTCCTTACATTTCTGGGGAGTGAATTTTTACATTACATAATCACAGAGATCAATAGGTGGGTTTGCTTGATCCAAAGTGCTTGTGATTTTTGTCTTGGAAACTTGGCATTGCTTCTGCTGATTTGTGTTGTACATCACATTAACCAGAATGCACAAGAAAAAACTTTTGTTCATTTAATTATGTAAATATTTGTTCCATTTGATTGTACTTTGAGGCTTTTGCTTATGCCAGCCTTGAAGTCCCACTATGCTCCAGGGAAGACCTATTATGTTTTATATATTTAAATTTTTTAGTATGCTTACAGTTTATATAGAAGTAAACAGCAAATGTATTTTTAACATATTTTGCCTTTCATAATAAAACTATAAAGGAGAAGTTTTAGCTAATGCTCAGAGTTTCAGCTCATTAAAAGGCTTTTCAGCTCTCTTGGAAGACCTGGACCTGTAGAGAAAAAGGTGTCATGTGCTTAGCAGTGCTGATTACCAATTAAAGAACTCAGATTTCACAGTCACTGATTCATACATTTATTGTAAGTTTTTTTTGAAGATGTTTTAAGCTCAGACAAAATCCTTGGTATGTCATTTTTTCACTTGATATTTCACTTTCAATGATTCGGGGTAACTATTATTGCAATTTGCTTCTGGCAAAAAAATTTCAAATTTTCATATCACTGGGGTATTTTTTATGACTGTTTCTAAAAAGAGCCATGATTTAAAAATATTATCTTTGTAGAAAAAAACCCCAAAAAAACCTTAAAAATCTCCTCCTACTTCAGGGTGTTTATGTTTTTGCTAACAGCTTGTAAACAGAATTTTAGAGACTAACTTAAAACATCATGACCCATTTTTATATTACTACACACACTCATTCCATGTTCTTTTTTGATTTAAAGAAGTTTGTATATAGGAGGCAGTAATGTAACCATAGAAAGTTTTTTATTCCCCTGTATAGTAGGTTTGGTTTTTTTTCATTTGTAGAATTAAGTCTTCCTGTGAATAACAAAATACAAGATTGAAAGTGGATAGAATTACTTTTAAATATTGGGAAATGTGAACATACAAAGGAAAATTCAGAACTCTTAAAAATATGGGTAGCATTAATCATATTAAAACTTCTAAAAATATCATAGGAGGAAAAAAAAAGAGTGCATCAATAAGAAATGAAGGAAATGTTTAAGGGCATTCTCATTCTGAGTTACCAGTGCAGAGAGACTGATCAAACCTCCCAGCAGCATGGCAGTGATAGATATTGGGCATGGGATGTCTCATTTCACTGGCACCCTGGCAAAGTACCAGCATGAGATCTGAAGTGATAAAGGGATTATGAGCCATGGAGCTACAATGGAAATGAATGGAATGTCTCTGTCCTTGCCTATGGCTCTGGTTTCCATTATAGAACTTTGGGTTTATGTGTTTTCATCATCCACACGTCATATTTACTTAATGGATACTTTAAACTACAGCATTTCAGTTACCTTTCATTTATTGTGAAATTATTTGTTCCCTGTTCCTGCCACACTCCCAGTAGTGTAATCTCCCTTTTCACTAAAGAATAAGAAATTTAAGGAATATTTTTGAGGATCACTTTATTCAAGAGCCATAGTAAGTCCTGTTACTCACTGGCAGCTCCTGCGTCCAGATGTAGAGTTGAGTCTGCTACATAATAGCAGCTTTACTATTAATATAATTTTGTAAATTGAAGTGAAATGTATACTCAAATAATTCTGTTGCATAGATGAAAGCCATGCTATTAGAATCAATATAATTCAGAGATGCTTTTCCCCCTTTACATCATATATTATGGAGGTTGATACATGTCCATTCATAAATAGAGAAACTGCTTAGGCAAAATCATCAAACTGTTGTTTCCCTGACCAGGTAAGATCAGCATAAGGATCTACTGTAAAGAACACAAGGTATAAACAAAACTTTTAATTTGGTACACAAGACAGATATGCACAAAAAATCAAATGACAAATTTCCTGCAGCCTCAATGATAGATCAAAACATTCCAAATTAACATCAGGCATCTTTAAGTATATATATATATATATAAGGACATTTTTCATACTTTCAGCATCTGTGTACCTGTGGTGGAGAGCCTTTTTTCCTGTCATGGGGTTAGATAGTCACATTCTGTTGTGTACTTTGGTCCCCAGATTCTGTTTGGTTTATTTGGCTTTGGCTTCTGCCTCACTCATATCTATTTTTCTTCATTTTATAAGCTCACTTCATTATATTTAATAAACAGCTTTGAAGATGAGTTAAATAATACCAAGAGATTAAAAACCTACATAATTCTAGTTATTATTGTTAAACTTCTTTCTACAGGCATTAAAATTCAAAGTTCTGATAAAAAATAAGAAAGTTGGAACACTTGAGCAAAGCATGCTCAGGATGGAGGAGGACTATATTGGTGAGGCAGAGGAAGTGTCTGACTCTGACGTTCCCTCTGATGATGATTACTCAGAAGACATGTCACCTGTTAGATCCAGGAGTCCTTCCAAAAGAAAAGGAGATCGTAGATCTTCACCTCCACCTCAAAAAAAAACCAAGGTAGCTTTTACTTCAATTTAATATAGAGAACACATAGATTTTTTTTTTTTTTTAAGAAGGACAATATTATCTTAAAATAGAGACTAAATTTAAAAGGGAAACTTTAAAATTACTCTCTCGGTGCATTTGGAAATTACATGTTTTAGCTGAAGGTTTCAGAGTTTTCCTATTATAAGAAAAGTCAGACTGGACCACATTTTAGTATCCAACTAAAAAGCAGCCCCTCCCTGTGCTCCCATCTTGAACTTCAACCGCATTTTCCTCTTTCTGTGCTTGTCCCAGGTGCTCAGTACCACAGTAGATTTAAGATGAAGTTACCCAAATGTTTTGTTGGTGCCATGGCCCCCTGGAGCTATGTATAGAGAACATTTATAGCAGTTCCTGATGACAACAGGCAGAGTTAACTATTTCTTCCCCAAGTGTACCAGTCTATTTTTAAGACAGATAGATTTCTCTATTTTCTTCTTGTCTGTGTTTTTTTGCATTAAATTAGGTGCACCTTCCTGGTTGTGCTGAAATATTTGTCAGCACCTGGAACTGAAGAGGTATTTTAACATTTATCATGTAGAGACTTAACATTAAGCACTACTTCTGAAAGAAGTGTAAAAATTGGGTGTAATCTCCTTTTCAAAACTCAAATTGAACTTATTTTTTTAACCAAGTATAATCCTCTACCATTAGTTGCTTTATCAGGGTTGAAACTGCTTTGTTCATATTTTTTAAGATGTCAGGCAGCACCTGAAGTATCCAGTCACTCTTGCACATCATGCTCTGATTGCCTGAATGAGGCTAAACTGGCAATGCTCCTCAAGGCCCAGTGTTCTTGCTGAGAAACAGTGTCTCTTTTTTTGTATAATTTGATGGTGAAAGTTTTTGCTTCTTTCTCATTCCATCTGACATGGAGAGACAGCAAGAAAAAATTCTGAGGAAGGATGGAGTCTTCTTTGAACAAGAAATGCCAACTTTCTAGGCAATAGGTTTCAAGTTTATTGGTAGGACCATGTTACAGATGAGAATGTATTCCACATGGTCTTAAACAGCAGCAACAAAAAGTATCTGCTCATGTTTCACAGGCAGAAGAAGAAGTGGTTTCCAGGGTCCCACTCTGTTGGAGTATTTGCCTTGATATCCCACTTTTGGGAGGGTGGGAGAGCATTTGAATCTGCAGAAGATGCCCCAGTGATGCTACTGGCTTTCCCTGCCTCCAGAAAGTTGCATTTTTCAGGATTTCCATGGCAGCAGACTCCTATTGCTCCTCGTGGGACACAGCCCCAAAATAATTAATGCTCTTGAACTTTGCGTAGTTTAAGAGCCATGAGGAGGCAATCTCTGTATTTTGTCAGATGAGAATTTGCCTTCAGAAGCTTTAATGGAATGTAAACATGATTAGCATCAGCAGCTCTCTGCTGGCTACTGCCCCCAGTTAGTTCACAAGTTGTGCTGTGGAAAATGAAGTGGTCATGTAGTCACTGTAAGAGAGAAGACCGTGGTAAAATTTCAGTCAGTTTTGCTTGTTTTGGTAATGGAGAAAGACTAAATTAAGATTTTGGTGAGAGAATTTTCAACCTTAATCAAGAAGAAAAGAGTTTTCCTGACCTCAGAGCAATGCTTAGAGGAATAATATGCCTTTGACTAATTTGCTTGGCACAGTGTAATATTTTCCTGTTATTCTACATTTTATAGATGAGTTTATGCTGTTGGTCTTTTCTAGTACTTCATATATTTACAAATAGAAAGTTGGAGGTATCTATTTAAGGAGTAATATTAAAAGCCAAGAAAAATGATGTTATTGCAAACCAGTCTTAGAAGCAGGAAAACTGTAAAGCTATGCAGAAGAATATTCTGCTAGGAAGCATCTCTCCACTCATCCTATGATTACTATGATGAACATGGATAAAATAACCTCAATTTTCTCTCAGTAGATCAAATCTCACTATTAAAGGTCATATTTATTAAATTCATTAACTGTGGCATATTTTCTCATGCTTTATGCATCCAAAATTATTGTTTCTGTGAATTATTAATAGTAATAATAATGAAATATGCATTATTGTGACTTTTTTTTATTCCATTATTCATCTGATGATTATTAGGGGAGGAAGACAAAGATTGCCCTTGCATTGTCAGACCTTGTGGTTTATACCAAATCTCAGAAGTTTGTGGGCTTTGAGCATTCCCTGCAGTATCAGAAGTGCTGGGAAAATAATTCAATTGGAGAGTCTCAAGCACGAAAACTTGCAAGAGTTTCAGGTAATTTCTTTTGAGTTAATTAGTTTAAAGTTACATTGTTGCTATGGTTCACTGCTTAGGCATTGGAAGGGTTAAAATTTTATGAAACAACTGCTGTCTGATTTTATTTTATTCTTTGTATAATACTGTTTTAGAAATGTCATTTGCATAGCATTTTTTAAAATTTCTGTTGGTTTTGTGGGGAGAATTGAAATTCAACTTTATTTTAATCCCGTGTATTTTTATAAGAACAAATATTAACACAGTCTAAAATGAATGTCTGCCTTTTGATTCATTGTTTTCTGCAATAAATCATTTAGGACTTCAGCCAGTACTTGAAAATGTGGAATAAATTTCACTCCTTCCCCTCCCCACTTCCCAAAATCTGGGCTGAGAAAGTGGAGTTGGCTTGGCAGTGCCCTGGCTTTGGTGAGAGCTGCAGATAAGAGCCCTCATTAAAGGGCTGGATAAAGCCCAGAGCAGGCAGTTTGCTCCACTGGAGCACACCTTTCATCCCAGCCAAGCTGGGTTATTCCAAACTCATTCTGGCTTGGAGCATCTCCATTTGGTGGAGGCAGTGCAGTGCAGCCTCTGCTGTTCTAAATCCAGCTGCCTGCCCGGGGCTCTGGGGGTGTGGAGAGCAGAGATCACCGACTGTGACAATGACAATGACGCCCGCCACATGCCCATTCACTCGGGGCCAGCCCTGCTGCCACCCACCCACTTTGTGTAGGTGCTTCAGTGCCTGATGAGGTGAATGATGCATCAAAAAGTAGGATTTCCCAGCCATCCACAGAGAGTCCTCTCTGTTCCTCCAGCACTCCAGGCAATATAAAAGTAGTTCTATAACTCCCCCCCCTCTGAAAAAAAACATCCTCAAACAACAAACCTAACCAAAATCCACAAAATAAAACCCCTAAATAAACAAAAAATGATGAGATGAGAGGAGAACGGAATAGATCAGAGAGATGAGCCTGGAAATATAGATTTTTGTTGAATAACTAAAAAGGAATCATGCAGATAGAAGTCATCTGAAGCTTCCCACATCTGTGTAGTCTATGCCTGCATATGAGAAAGGAGGGAATACAGCCAGCAGCAGGAAAAACAATGTTCATGAATAGTTAACAACTTCTGAGGCTTATATAAGAATAATTTAAGTGGCTTTTAAAAGTGTGTTCTTCCCTGGTCTCAACATTATTTACTCATTTTATTTAAATCTCCTAACAGCAAACAAGCCAAGGTCATCTAGACATGATTTTTTTTTTTCATTTTGAGCTACTATAGAATGAGAAAACTTTTGTGCAGTTTCCTGTTCTGTGTCTTAGTTTCCCATGAGAACACAGTGGACTTTAGTGTAGAAATCATATAATTACCCTGTAAAAAGGTGAAGAAACAGAATATTCCAGTGAAGGAATGATTTTTGGTTCATGAACTTCTTACAAGAGTCTGCACTATATACAGAAATACTGTCAGATTCAAATACATGGAAAAGATTAAGGTTTCAAAATAAGATTTTAGGCGTAGTTCAGAGTGGTCCGTGTATTAATGTTAAAATAGAATACATTGGTATAATATTGTGTAAAAAAATTGCTGGATCCAATGACTGCATTTTATGATTTATTCAAGTAGGACTTCTTTAATAGCAAAGGTTTTCTTACCAAGATTTTATCCTTCTGTTTATCAGCTAGCCAGTTTATTGCACATACTACAAGATTTATTACAAGAATTTATCCCAAGGGATCAAGAATGAAATCTTCAAATTATAATCCTCAAGAGTTCTGGAATATAGGGTGTCAAATGGGTATGTATCCTTGCAGAGACTATTGCATTCTAAGCTTTACAAATACAAGAGTTTCTTGCTTTCTATAGTATTTTGGTGTTATATAGGTTGCATATTTCCCACCAGTGGCATTATTTTAATTTTTTGTTATATAAAATTTTCCTTCAACCCACATCTCCCATTAGTTTTTCATCCCTGGTAATTGTAAATATCACTTTGTGTTGAATAGCTGTCTCTTATCCCAGATATTTAATTTATCATATTTTATTAATTTCTTTGAAAAACATTTTGAATTGGATATCAACAAGAGCAGTATTTAATAATTTTTAAGCTTCCATTACTCAGCAGTGGAAGTTTCTTCTGCAGGGTCTCTGGGTTTTCAGTGGCTCCTGTGACTTGAGTGGCACAGGTGCAGGAGATGTGAGCACAGCAATTGACAGTAGTGCCAGAAATCCCAGAACAGGATATGTTACACAAGGAAACACAAACCAATTCCTGGTCAGCATCACACCCTCGTTCAGCTGGGAGCTGCTGGGAGCCTCCAGTCTTTCTATGAATGCAACATACATTTAGCATCTTAATTCCCACTGCAAAACATACTAGTTTCCTGAGCAACAGAATAAAGATTACTTCTGCTTCTCTTCATTGCAAGTTATTACTTTGAATTTGTTTAAAATAAGCATGGCATGACTTCTGTACCCAGCAGGCTCTGAAAAACCTCTTACCTGTAAGCATTTTGTCCTTTTTAATGGCTTTAGAGACAATTTTACCTTCATGTGCTTGTTCTTCAATTTGAAAGATTCTCATTACAGAATATTTTTCTATGTTTGCCTGCTACATCTTCTTCAGCCCTAGGTAAAATAGAGCAGAAGAGCTGGGTTTTTTTTGTACCCAAAAATATATCCTGTCTTTGAGTCTTGGCCAAGGGCACCTGAGGGAAGCTGTGGGGTGAGCAGGGCTCTTTGCTGTAGGCTCCTGGTTTTGAGGTGAAAGGTTTGGATTCACCTTGTTATGTTAAAATACACACTCATCAAGGACAGGCACAGGTTTGGCTCTGCCTTCAGGGCCCTGGAGCTTATGTCACCCTTGTTCCAGGCTGCCTTTCTCACTTGTTTCCTTTCTCAGCTCCCCATATATCTCCTGTAACAAGTTACCTTCTCCATCCTGACTGGTATATTGGGGTAGGTTTTTACATAACTCCACAAGGACTACAAAAATTACTACTTAGTATAAATTTTACTTGTTTCTGTGTCCTTATAAATGCTTATTTGCAGTACAGATTTGGACTTGGGCTGTGCTATCCAAGTATCTTCTCATTACCACACTGTATGAAATTGGTTTGATTATGTTCTGTCCTTGTGGTTCATCCACACTTAGTGTAATTTCTGGATTATTTACTGGGGTGCTGCACTCTCTGTATGCTATCATTGCTATCTACACTCTATATTGCCATTAAAAACCAGTAAGTTTGTTTCATGCTTAGAGGAAGCACTAGCCAGAGGTCCTAAATTTCAAATGGAATTAATCTCCCAGTCTTATCATAATGCAATTTACTAGTTTTCTTTCTGGCCTGTGAATCTCTATACTTATCTCTACAAAGAATATCCATTTGTTAGATCACAGACAGGGCTGAAGTCTTTCAAAATTACTACACGGATTGTTTACTCAGAGTATACTTTAATGAGAAGTCATTCTAAACATTAGTATGCAAAACATATGACTTTTGGTGCATAGGGGGTTTGGGCCCCTTCCTGGAAGAATGAAAAATATGCAGGAAGTGGTTAGATCTGCCCTCTTGGTCACTTCATTTACATCTTCATTTAAAAACCCCTCCATTTTTCACATGGGAATAGGCTGATCAAAACCAATTCTCCACATATATAATTTCCAAGCTATGTTAGATCTATTCTTAATTCCCTAATCTGCTTCAGATAAGTGTTTGGCAGAACTACAGCTGCTTTTCACAATGCAACTCCCAAAGTGAGTGTATCAGTGAACAGTCTGCTGGTGTCCTTCCACTGATATAACACAGAGTTTTGATTTTTTTATGTCTGTCCCATGTCTATAATTCACACAGTTTTTGTGTGTTCTTTACACACACTGCCTTTGTACTTTACACCCCATGAACAAAAGTGATCCCTCCAGATCCCTTCTACCACTTCCCTGAAACTCTTTAAAGGTCTCTCAGGTTTCTCCTGTGCCACCTATTCCCCTTCTTACCTCCCTTCTCCTCCCCACACCTGCAAGTTTGCCCTCAAGTTCTTTTAACATCCATAACTTTTTCTGGCTGGGCAAAGAAAATATATTAGGTTTTGTTCAAACCTAACATATAATACTGCCTGCAAGGCCCCTGCATCCTGTAATTATGAGAATTGAGTTATTCCTTCACTTCCCTTTAGTGATGGACTCAAAACAGTCTCTCTCCTGTACCTTGCCAGCAATTTTCTCTAAATTGCTTGGAACATATTAACTTGGAGCAGGCTGGCACTCAGCTAAAGCAGGATGAAATGGTCCAACAGGCTCAAGATTTGTTGGCGCTGAGGATGGGACATGTAATTGTGTAAACCTAATTTCCAGAGGAAGGCAAGTTAAAAAGCTCACTGAAAAGTACAGAGTTTCCACAAAATAGCTTTTGGATATCACTGTACACTCCCTGTCTGTTCTCTGAAAATGGAGACTTATAAGAACAGGAGGTTTTGTGAAAAAAAAAAAACAAAACAAACCACTTTTCATAGTCTGTGAAAATTAGTATGCCTTCTGCATACAGCTGCAGTGAGGCACTGGAAAGAACTGGTTTGGTATATCCATGTCTCCTTTTTCTTTAAATAAAATGAAATGGAAAGATTTATGCAGGGAAAGAAAATTCAGGACAGTTACTTAAATAAACTGATAGCAGTTTTTTATATCAACTGAGAAAAACAACAAAAAATCTGAAACAAAAGAGAGCCTCAGTGAAAATAAAAAAAGGACTTAATTATCCTTTTGAATATGGCATTTCCATGCAGTAGTAAATGTTATAAATGTATCAAAGCACTCTACAGGAATGACCAAAACATGTCATAAGTTACAGGAGAAAGCCACGTTGACGCAGGTACAGAATTTTGTTTCAGAAGATCCCATATATGCTTTTTGGAGTGTGCATAAAATTTATATGCTGCTGTGAAAATTGTACTTGAATGATGAGTTTTTTCTTACTGTAGGTTTTGTCTTGGCCTGTGACACTGATATGCAGCTTGGCAATTTTTTTCACATCTGTTTTGTGGCTCAATCTTGTGTGCAATAATATGACAAAATATGAGAAGACGAGGGATAAAGAGCTCTCTAACCAGTTCTGATTTTAATCTCTGAAGCAACCAAGGGAAAAGAAACCAACTAATTTTGGTATGCCTCACCTGTGCAAATCAAAATGGCTCAAATCTGACCCTGCTTGGGTGCTGTGTCAATAACTATATTATTGCTGTCTTCTATTTGCTTTAATAGCCCAAAAATGCCTCCTTAGGAAGTGAAAACTAGAGGAATATTTTTTTTAATGTTGTCCCTTGAACTTTGCTGATTTGATCCTCACTACGAGTGAAGTGGTGCAGCTAATTCAAGTGTAGACCTCTACAAGATAGGTGGGACAATATGATTCTACATATGAAGCTCCCCAAATGCACTCAGCTTTCCTTTGGAATAGTTCCAAAGGCTAGGAGCTGTTTTGGATGAAGGTTTCATGTTTCTTCTGCAGAAATGTGTCTGCTGCCAGGTTTATGAAAAATCTCTTGGGCTACTCTGTAGCCTGGTTCTTTTTAGGCAGTTTTTGGTGTGTGTAATAGATACTGGGATTTCACTTAAAAGCAAAGAAACATTGAAATTCCATTTTATCAGTTTTTCCAGCTGTCTTCACTGCAGACAACCAATAGAATAGTAAATAATTTATGTGAAGTCTAATAAATTTTAAAAGAAGATGGGGGAAAAAAATTGCAGGAACACAATTGTTTCTGAAGTCCTTGCAGATCTTGTTCTAAAATCTGTCAGTGATTCAGACTAAAACAGGAAAGGGAAGTTGATAGTATTCACTGTTCTGCCAAGAATCACAAGTTAAATAAATTCTAAAAATTCTGGAAAATTTTCAGGTGTAAAATTGGTCAAATGACAGCCAAAAGATGCTCAGCCTTACACTAAAGTGTGACTTTCAGACTGATACATTAATTAAATAGCAAAAATCAATTTAGATTTTTAGACCTGATAATTTATCAGAAATGCTTTAGGTACTTTTCCCATGAGAACCTCACAAGAGAGGATCCCTACTTAAACCCTTTGCAGATATACTGGGACAATGGATGACTCAATCACCTGACATCTTTTTTTCCAGTAGAACCACTTGTAATTAAGTAAGAACAATGTCAGCAATTATGAAGTGTATGACTGAATTCTTCACATTTCTTTTGACAGTATCTTTGGAGCCACAGTATTAAATTGGCCCAAAGACAATAAGAAAAGACATTATAAGCATATTATGTCATAGTTCTGCATTTATTCAGTTCTCAGAAGAGCAGTCCCTCTTCCTCCCTCACATTGTAAGTCATTCATAAATCAATTTTCTGTAGAATAAAAACAACCATTTCAAAATGTGTAGGTGAAAAATAAAGCCAGGAATTATCATTAAGCTTAATAAAATTTGGAGTCTGTTAGGGGAGGGAGAAAAACAACAGTTTGACTGATTTTTTTTTTTTTTCTGGTAGGAAAAAATTTTTTTTTCTTTATATTTGGTCATAAAGTTTGTGTGGGTTCTCACCTACTCACAGGTTTACTTTCACCTTGAAGCCCTTCCCCCTTGTCCTGTCATGCCCTTGTAAATAGTCTCCCTCCATCTTGCTTGGACTCCTGAGATATTTCTGTAAATTTGGGCAGTGATGGATTGAGTGCAGCTGTGACCTGCATGTGAGAAGAAAGCCTAGACAGTCCATGCCCAGCCTGGAGTGCTGATGTGGAATGAAAGCAGTGTCCTCAAATCCAAACACATTGATCATCTCATGGCCAATGGCAGCACTCCAGAGCTTTGGGATACACGCCTGCTTTCAACAGGATTTCCCAGGCTATGTGCAATTCAGTTCGGATTTTGAATATCTAAGGCATAGATTTTTTTGTTGCATTCATTGTGAATGGCCCACTTTAAGAACACGGACAATTGGAAAGAGCTGAGAGGAAGGCAACAAGGCTGATAAAAGTGTGATCTATTATATCTCTTTAGATTCAAATGAGTGAGGTGAATCATGGAGATAGGAAGCACTGAGTGCTTTTTGCATATGGTATTTTTTGAAATGGCATAAAATTCATACACTTTGAGATGCATTTTTAAATGGCATAAAATGCAATTAAGTAACTCATTTTAAGAAAAATTGGTGATAAATGTGTCCTTATCCATTTTAAAATCTTCCCATTTGAATGGGAAAATACATTAAACCTTATGGTTGTAATATAGCTAATAGAACCAGGAAGCAAAGAACAAAATATAAAAAAACCCACAGTTTAAAAGTTCCACTAGGACTATTAATAAGATGCAAGATAACAGACAAAAGAGACATTTCCTCAACTGCCTTCAAATCATATTCACTGTGCTCATTTTGGTTTTAAAAAGCTTTTGCTTTTAGATTATAAATCAATTATGTCTTGAATGGTGGTGCTTATGGAAGGTGCTGTATAGGAATATTTAGAATGTCTTTAGTTCTGCTCTTGGTGGTGGGACTGACTTCAGTTAACTGCTTGTGATACAGAGATTTGGGGTCAAAAGTAGCACTGCTCTGTGTACTATGGAATGGCTCATCTTTTTTGGAGCTATGCTATTTCCTACCTTCCATTTGCTATATGGAGTTATTTACACCTGGGGCTTCCTGGGACAGCCATGGCAGCTTTGGTGCTTTGCAAGATGATTTGAGTATGGAATACTCTGATCTAAAGGGGACTTAGCCTCGTGGTTCTAGGAATACTTGAATCCATTTCAGGCGCAGGAATCACACTGAGGAATTCCTTTGCTCAGGTTGTTCCCCAAGCCTAGGTTTTGCTGTGCTGCTTTGATTTTGAGTCAATATTAAAAGGCTTTTGGTGCTTAATGAAAAGACTAAGGAAAAAGTTTAATGTACACAGTGTTAAACGTCAGATGCCTTTACTTCCCCATGAAAACCATACATCAAGATTATGTACTGCTCAGATGGTTTCACTACAAGCTCATTTAGGCTTCTTTCCAAAAGAAACTGTCAGTTTAAATCTCTCTTCATACATGCATTAAATTTATACTGTTTCATAAAACAACAGTACAAAGGATGTTATTGGCAGTTCTGCTCTTGAATTCAGCAAAGCTAAAATGAAATTCAGGGTTGTTTGCAGAAAGATGTTGCTCAGCCCATGCTGCTAGGCACAGCTTTTGGTTTATGATCCTTGCCATTTCTCAAGAAGTGTTAGGGCTATAACTGCACCTGATTAAAAAGAAAAACTGTGCATCAATGACCATAAAGCAGTGCCCTGGGAGGCCCTGAGCAGCTATGAACCCTGTGAACAGTTTTAGTAGAGGTGTGTATCTCAGAGAATATGACACAAAATCTCACATTTGCTTAATCACCTTAAAACTTGCAACACAAAGAAATCAGCAGGTAAATTAAAACGACTGTTACATATGCTTTTTAACTTGTTCTAAGGTCAAATTAAATTAAGTGAAAATACAGTGCTGATGTTTGAAGATATGAACCCATAATAACATTGCCCTTCACTTGTGTTGCAAAAGTAATTTTCCTAATATGATAAAGTATTCTCATTTGCTTTGCTGTTGTTACATCAGATTTTCCTGCTTAGTTGTCTATAAAGCTTGGTAAATTTAGCAGTAGTCTCATTATGTGCAATCATGTAATTTGGTTCATCATGTGGAAGCTGCTATTTGAAGCTGACTGTTCAATGTGCCTAATTTCAGTTGCACTTTTAAACCCACATATTCTGAAAGTGTGGCCCAGGAATCACCTGAGTACTGAGAGGTCCTGGGTTATCTGTGGTTCAGACTTCCAGGGGCTTCAGGGTTGCAGCTCTTGTAGCATCTTCTGCACAGCTTGATTCAGTGTATTAAAATATGGCAAGCATCATGGAGCACCAAATCTGGGGCTGTTTCTGGATGATGTGCTGATCATAAAAAGCAAATTGTGAATTACATATCAAAACCATACCAAGAAAATACTTACCCTGTTTAAAAAAGGCAATGGTGTGCAAAGGGCACTGTGAAGTTTGAATTCTGTTGTTAAAAGGAAAACAGATTTCCTGTGTATTTTAATATAAAATCATGTCTGCATCTACCTTAACACTTATTTCCAAGCAGGACTGCATGTTGTGTTTTGCTGTTTCATGGGGTTTTTTTTGTTTGTTTGGGGTTTTTCTAGACAAGGTTTCCAGTTGCTCCTACTTGCTGCATATTGGTTCACGATGCAGAGCAATCTTAGCTAGCACAGATGGGATTCCTGTCAGATTAAATAGATGATGCACTCTGGGAGCACTTCATATATGCCACCCATTAATTGGTTTTGAGACTATGGAGCCAGGCCCGAGCTCTTCAGAAGTAACCCCACCAAAAAACATGTGTAGTGCAAATATCAGGTCCATTGTACCAGCTGCTTCATTCCTATTTGTGTTATTTGCTACAAAACATTTTAAAAGGATCATCAAAGCAGTGAAGGAGCAAATAATTTTTGCATAAAAACAATTCTGTGTGTTTTCCTCCTGTGATAGGATTTTTGCATTATGTCAAATGTTCATTCAATACATTCATATTATCTCATAGGAACAGGTAATAATGTCCTCTTCATGAATTATTATGAGGAGTCACTTGAACTGCTTAAAGTCTTTTTTTTTCATTCCTACCAAATCACCAGTTTAAGTAAATGACTTCTTATCATTGTCTGTTTAACACATGTCACAGGTTCATAATGCCATCATTCACTGCTGATTTGACTTCTGCATTTTCTATTTTGAACGTGACAGGAAGCTCCAATGTACTGGAATAGGGGAAAATTTCATTAAACAGGTCTATTTCAATGTTGGCTTTATCTCATGAATACAATATCCTGTTGATGAGAAATGTGATATTTTATTATTGGTGCTGCAGCATACCAAAATGTTTTGAAATGCCAAGGAAAGGAAAATCTGTCTGGCGTATTCTTGCAATAATCACCAGTACTGGAGAATTAAACTCCAAGAGAATGTGTGCTCACATAAATTTAAGAACAATTTTCAAATTGCTTCTAGTTCTATAAAGTTATGTTGCATTTTCACTGAGTGTTCTAACAGTAAACTAAAGCTTCTTAATCTTCTGGGTGAGATGTTTTTGTGATGAATTCTGCACCATAGCTAAGGTTGGATACAATCCTGTGGTTTTGACTACTGCACCAGAACTTTGTTAGCAGCTTTGGAGTGCAGGGTCTTGCTGCTCTAGAGAAACTAGGATGTGAATTCAGTTCTTAGGGAGAAAAAGGATCTCTCATTTCATATTCTCCAAGGTCTAATTTAGAAAGAAAAGGGAAAACAGATATAGCAATGTAAAAATATCTACACGATAATTCTTAAAATGGGGTGCAGTTCTAAAGAGTGCACTGCTTTTGTGCACAAATAATTATGGGTGTATGAGTAAGGGGATTTTTGAAGGGATTTTGAATGAGTTAGAGATCGGATTTCTGAGTTGTTTTGATGGTGTGATTTATTGTTCTTATCATCTACGTAGATAGGAAGAGTGAGTTCAGCTCACATCTTTATGGTTTAGAAGGTTACAAGACTCCTAGTTATAAGACCTTTTAAGGATTTATTGATTAATAAAGCACTGTTAATAAAGATATTTATGTTTTTGACCTAATCCTTAAATATTTCATCTTATGGATTTAATCTGATGTTACAGTGTAAGCTGTAAGCTTTCTTAGCCAATCATGTTATGACATATAAACTTACAGTGCTGCATTTTAAACTCCTTGTTTACCTCTGTAACTACTTTTCTTTTTTCTGTATCTTAAACTCTAAAACTCTAAACTTTCTTCTTCTTAATTTGATGTGTTTCTGCTTTAAACTATAAATCCAAGCCTTCTACCACTTAAGTTTGGAAACTTTTTCCAAGATCTCAAATTGAATCCTGTGTTTAATTCTAAGCTTTGGTTTATAGGCCCAAAGTTCTGAGAATTCCTTACATTTCGCATTCCAGCAATAGAGTATCACTTAATTTAAGGAAAATAACAGGATCTTACATATGAATTGAGAGATACAGATACCTTAAGCTCATTTGCTTTTTTTTTTAATTTTTTTTAAATAAAATGTTATCAAACCTAATTCACTAAAATCAATATTGATCTAATTTTCCAGTGGCCTTAAACTTCCAAACACCGGGCCCATTCATGGAATTGCAAGATGGAAAATTCCTGGACAATGGTGGTTGTGGCTATGTGCTGAAACCTGCATTCTTGAGGGATCGCAATACCACATTTACACCCCGAAATGTGGGAGCACACAGCAAACCAATGTCTCTGTCAATAAGGGTAAGATTACTGAAATGTTGCTTTGTTCCATAAAAATAAGAAAACAAATGTTATCTAGTTCAGATGCAATTGTTATCTAATTTTTTTCCATTTTATTCTCATTCCTGTTTGTTGGGAATTATTTTCAACAAGAAATGTAAAACTCTCATATAGTATCAACCGCTGCTTGGGTGCTTTCCAATCTGTAGCTCACATATGTTTGCTAAAAATATGTAAGAGTTCAGAGCCTCTAAGAGTCTGTAAAAATACATGATTTTTCAGGATGCTGTATAAAGAAATATGAATAATGGAGCTGACAAATGGACCAGTTAATTGTGCTTGTAGAAACTGAGCTGAAAACACAGAAATCAAATGTGCACTTTGGGTGTTATTTCTTTCAATATCAATAATACCACGTGTACTATTATAATGCTAATTGAGAAATGGAAATTTTTAAAGATAAGATAGGAAGCTTTAGGCTTCTTTTAAGTCTCATTATCTTCCTATGCATATATTAAAGACTATTTATCATCCTAAAATGGTATAAATAAGTGTAAAATGAGGGATGAATTAATAAGTCTTTGAATTATTTCTACTTCTCCCAAATTATAATGTGATTTACGTCCCAAAAATACTAGAAATACATGTCATTTACAAATAAATGGTTAGAAAAGCCCTTTTTTTTTGAGATAAAGTAGATTTGTTATAATTGTTCACTAATTAGAAAACTCCCTTTTCCCAATGAAAAAGTAATATTTCTGAATACACAGAATACCATTGGCATAAATGCTATTTAATTAGCATATAATTAGTGTGTAATTGCTATTTTGTTTCTTTCAGACTAATAAATAGTGGAGACAAAACAATAGTTAGTGACAATTATAAAATACTTACATAATGCACGCACCTAATCAAGAACATCTTAGTGTCCTGACAGGGAGCATACCAATTCTGAAAAGACATTGCTGGATGATTTCAGGCAGCCAGGCAAATACATCTCTTATTTTAGCCCTAATTTGGATGAAGCTGGAATTAGGATGAGGAGAAACCCTGAATTGTAATGCAGGAGACAGAACAAAATCATTGTCAATGCAAAGGAAGTGTCTGAGCTTGGGAGGAGCTGGAGAAGAGAAAGGCAGTGTTTTAGACTGAGGACTTTGAGACTACGGGCTGGTAGAGGAGCAAAGGCATCCCACTGGCTGAGGCACTGAAGGGCACAGAGAGCCCCATTCATTCTCAGCAGCAAAAACCAGGAAATGGTGGTTGAAGACAAAAGGATTTGGGAGCAGGAGTCAAAGAAAAAGCAGCTTCTGTTGGAAAAGTTACTAACTGGATGAATGGAGAAATGACTTAACTGAAAGCAAAGATATAATACATCTAGGGGGCAAATCTCTCATGAATGAAGGACTGAAAAGTCACATAGGGTCTGATTTTACTGAATTCATTATCCTCAACCTGATGTGCCACAATTCCCATCAAGAGGCATGGAGCTTTTGAAGCACAAATAGAGATATTCAAGGTGCTTCCTAAAGAGTCTTCTCAGCCTAACAATTTTTATGTCTCTGCATCACCTTGGATCTCAAACATGGATTGGATTTATGTATTTGGGTCCTAGTCTGCTCAAAAGAACTTACCCTTTTCCCACTCCAGGGGAAACTTTGGCTCTAGCAACAGCTCATGCAATGCCAAAAGCATTGAGGACATGGCAAGGAATCTCCCAGGGACAGCAAAGCTTCCTGGTGAAGGCTGTAGCTATTCCCTGGGAAAACATCAGTGTTTACCAAGCCACTGCTCTTCAATATTTCAGACTAGAATTCCTCTTGGAGCAAGGTGTTACAGAAAATACCTAGGCAAAACATGGAATTTGTGTGTTTCAATTGTTTGGGTGGTTGACAGGGGAATAAGAAACTCTTACGATCCTTAGTCCTGAGACCAGGATCAGGGTTCATATCTTGCAGCTGTATTTGCAAACTTGTATATCTCTCTCAAGACATTTCACACATTGATTTCTAAAAAGCTGATTGCTGCACAGATGTTTACTCTTTCCTAGGTGTCCTGAAATATAGATAGAAAGCAGACAAAGTTGTGACTTTCAGAAGTCCTTTCTTAGGCTGGGTGCCAGATTATAGGGCAGCCTGAGACAAAATTCCTAGGTAGCTAACTAAATTAAGGAGAAAAACATCAGGAAGCTCACTAAATGAGGAGTTTTTGTGTTACTGTGTAAGACATGAGGCACAGGTGAGGGAGTCTGCTACACACCCTGTAGCACAATGCAGATTTCACTGTGGGTCTTGATGCTGATCCACTCTTCACAGACTGGAATTCATGAGCTTGAGTGTAGAAAATGTAAAAATCACTGTAGACTGACTCCTCCAATGTTATTATTTTGCATGGTAACAAAATAGAATTTTTATGTGCAGCTATTGAGTAAAAACCCCTGAAAATTATTGTTTAAAATATGGTATCAGTTTTATATTTATATAAAAATATATAGTTAGTGACATATATATTATATGTGTATTTTTTTATTTATAAAATATATATACTTAATTATGTATGTATGTATGTATGTATGTATGTATGTATTTATTTATTTATAAAGAGGGTGGTGAAACACTGGCACAGGCAGCCCAGAGAGGTTGTATGTGTCCCATCCCTATAACCATTCAAGGTCAGTTTGGACTGGGCTTGGAGCAATCTGTTCTAATTAAAAATGTTCCTAAATATATAAATGTTCCCATATATATATATATATATATATATATATATATATATATATATGAATATATCTTAAAATATATTATATAAATATATACCACAATATTTCTAAAAAATTATCAACAAATTAAGTTAGATGAAATCCATATTCTTGATTCCATTGTATTTAATATGTCTTTAATACACCAGGTTTTGTCTGGTATATACTTAAAATAATTTCTTATGAAAGTTATTTCTATTATGGCTACTATATGGCTGTGAATAGTTCATTCTTACAGTTATTTCAATATAACTTTAATTTTCCAGCTGATCAGTGGCCATCAGTTACCACCCAGTGCCATGTCAAAGACCAACAAAGCTGACCCCACGGTGCAGATAGAAATCTATGGTGTGCCAGAGGATCAAACCAAAAAGAGATCTAGTGTTGTAAAAAGCAATGGTGAGCAGCAGTCTGATTCTCTTGGCTGTGAACAAAGCATAACAACATTTTAGAAGGAATCACCAAGAAATTGTTATAGAAAATGCAATTATTTCTCTCTAGACTAGGATCTCCTGGCACAAAATCTGTAGCAGAAGTCCATGCTGAGTGCCATTTTTCTAGACTGGTCGGTTAAGGAAGCACAAACTCCTAGCTGGGAGCACTCTCCTTTTCTAAAGGAAGATGGACTTTTTTGCACACTTCTCTGGGCTCATCCTGGACAGCAGCTCAGCCCCACAGAGCTAATTGCCTGCTCTCCCCCAGCTGGATGGGAAGAGGGCTGGAAGGGCCAAAATGAGAAAACCCATGAGTTGAGAAGACAGTTTAATAGGTAAAGCAAAAGCTGCTTTACACAGAAGTAAAGCAAAATAAGGAATTCATTCACCACTTCCCATGGGCAGGCAGGGGTAGAGTCATTTCCAAGGAAGCAAGGCTTCATTATGGAGCTTTGCGTTACTTGGGAAGAGGGACACCGAATGCCCTCCTTTCCTCCTTTCCCCAGCTGTGAGCATGCCACCATTGCTAAGGAACATCCCTTTGCTCAGCTGGGGTCAGCTGTCCCACTTGTGTCTCCTCCCAGCTTCCTGGGTACCCCCAGCCCCCTCACTGGGATGGGCAGGCTGCTTTGCAGAGTGGGAAAGACAGAAATCTCAACACTGTGTGAGCCCTGCTCAGCAACAGCTCAAACTGGTGTGTAATCAGCACTGTTTGGGTTAAAAATCCAAAATGCAGCACCATAGGGGTTGATATGAAGAAAATTAATCCTATCCCAGCCTAAACCAATAGACAAACTGGTAAACTTAGATTTTTTTTTCTTAAGCAATTGCTGTAACTTCATCACTTGTCTCATTTGAAGTTTCTAGTAGGAGTAATCCCTTAATTGCTTGACAGGCGAAGTGTACTCTTTGTTGCTGTCTTTGAGCATTCCCTTATCTTTATAATATAGATCTTCTTGATGTCTCAGACTACAACTTCCCTGTGATCTCCCTTTTTCTGTACCTCTGTCTTCTATTCTTCGTTTTTGTGGTTTTTTTTTTTTTTTTAGATGGCTGCTGTTTTAAATCAGCCCCTGAATTTCTTTTCTCCGTAGGAACATTGCTAAAGACAAAGTAGCCCCTTCTGTTCCACCTTATTTTTTTGTCTTTCTAGTCAAGTGAGTGTTTTACAACCTGAATTTATTTACTCACTGTGAAAGGAGAAACTTTGGCAAAAGCATGAAACTGGTATGGCTATAGAAAAATTTAGGTTGAGCAGAAGTTCTTAACTTGGCTATCCTTAGCCCATTTTGCTCTTTTTTAAGGGATGACACCAACTATCTTAGGCTTTTGCACCTCTACAGTCAGTGGGAGTCTGGTTATTTATTTAAATGCGCACTGATATCTAGGGAAAAAGAATGACTCTTTACCAGTTCAAACTAGTGATAGCAGGTACAATAATTCAGGTACTGAGTAGAAAAACAAAGAAATCACATTTGAATCCTGTTTCTTTTCTCTTTTCCTTAGCTTTGTGCCCTAAATGGAATGAAACCTTCTCATTCAACATCCAAGTTCCAGAGCTGGCAATGATACGCTTCTGTGTGGAGGATGAGGTGTCTCTGGTCAACAAAGACTTCCTTGGCCAATACACTTTACCTGTGATGAGCCTGAATACAGGTAATACCTTTATGTGAACCCTCTATAACAGCTTAAAAAATCTGCAACATTCCAAGATTTTCTTTTTACTGTAGCATTGAGAGAGTACAGCATCATGCCTGTTTTCTAGAGGGAGATTGTCTAACTAAATGAATACATGGCACTCTCTGTTTTTTGAAATAATTGTATTCTCTGAATGCAAATCCATGATGTTGAAATCAAAGCAGTATTAATGACAGGTGATTATTCCCACTGCAGTATTCCATTCTAGATGGAAACTGCTCAGGTGGTATTTTAATTCATTACAAGAAGTGAGACTAGTCAGAATGCTATGAAGGCAACAGTTTTGTGCAATTCCTACTCAGATAAGTTTAAAACCCAATACCAAATTAAAACAAAACCAACCACCAAAACTCCCTCAGGTAACCTATCTGCAACTTTTCAGAGTGGAGAACAATGGTTATAAATTAGACAAAATATGGCATTTTTCTTGCTGGAGTTTCTTTTGTTAAGCCAGCAGAGTCCCTGGAACCTTTGTAATGAATAGGCTGCACATAAAGAGCAGACACAGAAGTCAATAGGCCAAGGAGAAAGGCTTATGTAAAATGGCTGTTTACTACACTGGCTTTCCAAAGCTATTTCTGACAAAACAAACAGCTTTTATTAGAGAGTAAAGATGGGAAGGCAAAACATTGGAGCTGGCAACAGGCACTGAGCTATTTTATTAAGCTTAACAAGATTTTAAATGGCTTTTTTTCCCCTCATGTTTGGAAGTCATAAAGCTGCTTGTGATTCTTAGTTGAGGTTGAGGAGTTATACAAGAACAAAGACATTACTCTTAGAGCTCAGTTGTTTTTCTACAACATAAATTTTTACACTGATAACCTTTTACTTTCCTTTTATTTGTATACTTCTGGATAATGAAAGAAAACTCAACCCACCAACTCACAATGTCTGAGACAAATTCAAATATCAGACACTGCTTCTTCCAAGTGCTTATAAAATTATTAATTGAGGCTTTTTTAGATACAAATTTTCAGTGTGGCTTAATGTCTCTGTAGGATTAATTTTTGGTCACAAATGAGATATTAATATTTTGGAAGAGTAAAAGCAGTAGATTTTTGAGGAAATATTTCCAGTGGAGTAATTAAAAATGCTAGGGAATGAGTTTAGGTACAAAAACTATAATTGATGCCAAACAAATTGCCCCTTAACACAACATAAAAAAAAATGTAATTTGCCATCAGGATGCTCAGAGGCCATTAATAAGATGCTCCTAAGAAGTGAAATGATAAATAATTTTAAAATTTATTGCAAGCATTTATTGCAATATTTACCATTGAGACCCCTGAAACCTTGTCTGGAACGATGGTTTTGCTTTAGGTACCCAGGCTCTCTAAACAGTGAAATGGGAAAATAATGTTCTTGCAGAGGGAGTCACATGAAAAAGAAAACAAGGGAAGAACTGCCTAAAATGCTGAAGGGTGAGCTAGGATTTCAGTCTTAGTCTTCAGCACTCCAATTGCTTTAATCTGTGATACAGGACTGTCCCTCAGTCCCTAGGATTTCTATCCCTGAGGTGTCCCTGAGGGCAAGTTGCTTCCAAAAGCTGAGCGGTGCTTACATCTTTTTATTTTCTTTGTCAGGTTGTGGGAAAAAGTTGTGCCATTTCCTCCCTGCTCTGCATTTTCTTTTGAAAGGATTCAAACCTATATCCACACTGCCTTCCTTTCCCCAGCAGCAGACTCCCAACTACTTGTAGACTCCACTGGGGAGGAATGTTTGCTGCCCAGCTGTAGCAGAATTTGATTTTCCATGTAGTGATTATGTAGCTATACTCAGAGGGGCTGAAATTGAGAAAAATTCTCAACCTGGGTGGTTAAAGGCAAATAGAAGGGAAGTCCTCTGTTACAGTCCCTGTGCCAATGAATCTGCCATGGAAAATGCTAATACAGGACAGGAACTCAATTATTACCTCTATTATCATGGGATCCATGAGTAGTTAATTATTTAATGCAAAATGGAGCAATTTTAATTAAAAAAAAAGTTTTACTTCTTTCAGGACACTTTGTAGAATATTCTGTAGGTAGGGGCTAGAACATAAGTCTTCAGAAATTAATCTTAGTCCTTGAAGCGTATCTTTGGATAGGAAATCAACCAAGCCTTCCACATATTGTGTGCATGCCTTAAAAACTGATCTCAAATGAAAAGTGTCTGAGACCAGCTTTAATATCTGCTGCCCAGAATCTGAACCTTAAATACCAGAGGAACTTATGTGTAATATGACAAAAAAAGGGGAAATGGCCTCAAACTGTGCCAGGGAAGGTTCAATTGGACATCAGGGAGGATTTTGTCACTGGAAGGGTTGTTCAGCACTAGAAAAGTTTGCTCAGAGAGGAGGTGGAATCACTATCCCTGAAGGTGTTCAAGGAACACCTGGATGTGACACTTAGTGCCACGCTCTGGTTCACAAGGTGGTGATCAGTCAAAGGCTGGACTTGATCTCAGAGGCCTTTTCAAACCTAAACAATTTTATGATTCTGTATAAAAGAAGCAAGAAATTCCAAACCCAGGTAAATGTGGGCCCCAAAGACCCCACAGGCATCCAGACACACCTAAGGAGGGCTTTTGAAAACTGCAGTTTTGAAAACACAGATACTGATACAAACCAGAGACTTACTTAAATAGCTGGAGTTATGTATACATAGATAGAATACAGAATATTTTTTAACCAAAAGTGACATTGTTTATTATTATGCAATAATGGACATTTAGTCATATCAAGCCATACAGGCTGGAGTTTTGAAGAAGAGATTGTTTTGTTTTCTAAGCAGGTAAGTGAATTATGTTTGAAATTGAGAACTACAGCTTCTCCAAATGCTTCAACCAACCAGATTAACACGTTGTTTCTGATGGCATGACTTATCTCTAATAAAGTGAATTACTCATGTGAAATCAACTTTTTAAGATGTCATGGCAGAAGATGTTACACTTCATTTTTTTCTGCCTCAGCTGGACAGTGCACAGCTGCTGCAACACCATTCTGTAGGTGCCATCACTGCTGTTTCACATGCTGATTTCATTCACTATCAGAACAATGTGTGCAGCACCTACCCTTGGATGTTACATTGTAACCTTTGTACATGTTTAAATATCACTGGGCTAAAAGTCTTCCATTTGAAAAAATACCACATCCTGAAAAACACCAGAATTTTCACTCTGTCACTAAAAATACCAGAATTGAAATACTATATATACATATGAGAAGAAACAGCACAAATGGTGTTTAGGTCCTCTATAATTTAATTTTATTTTAAAGAGCTATTTACAGAATCATAAATTATGCCTTATCTGCATAGATGACCATAAAACCACTCCATTATAATATCTGTGCTTGTGGTTAATACACTAATAAGGTGTTTCCTTATTAAATTTTTCCAGGTTACCGTAAAATTCCACTGATATCCAAAGATGGAACCAAGCTGGAATCTGCATCGCTCTTTGCTCATGTCTGGTTCTATTAGTGATGTTCTGCAGAAGAAATTGTTCTGGGGGATTGTCCCCTGCTTCAATAAAGTAGCATTTCTGGCTTTCCAAGAGCCCAGTGGCCTGATTCCCAGACTGGCACATTCTCAATGATTTTGTGAAGCCAGTGGGACTTTTATGGAAGGGCTGTCCGGGATAAGGGCTACAGTCCTTGGCCCTCCTGCTATTTTTCTGTAGGGGAAGACTGAGTTTGAGAAAACCTAAAGAGCCTTGAAGTGTGCAAGTGTTGGAAAATCCCAGCTCTACAGAGATGGGGTAACTGAGAGGTGTTTTAAAAGATTTTATTCCATTATCAGTCTCGTAGAAGGGTGAGACATAAGAGATGTAAAACTCAACACCATTCCATCAGAAGCCACCCTATTTCCTGGTTATAATACCCTATAAATGTTTTTCAGCCTATTGGCTTTTGCCACACAATGCTGCTAATACTTCTAACCCAAATTATCTAGTTTTTTATCCTACGTGGTCTTGCTGCAATGCATCTTTCACAGTTCTGATTCTCCAAAATATCTGGTCTTTTTGCAAGGCCATCTTTTGAAACTTGTTCCTAGTTCAATCTCTCTCTCAACAACGTCATCTCTATTCCATGGCCTTCCTAAGTCAGCGCACCTTATCTCAGAGTTTGCACACAGAGATGTACAAGTCAGGTTTTGAGAATCCTTTACAAATCCATTTCTTATACATGGGACCTGATGAGATACATCCACAGGTCCTGAGGGAACTGGCCTAAGCTGCTATCCATATACTTGGGAAGTCATGGCAGGTTGGGGAAGTTCCCACTGATTGGAAAAGGGGAAACACAGCCCACATTTGCTATCAAAAGCAGCATTTTGAGGGAGGGGATTTTACCCTCCCACTCTGCTCTCAGGAGATCCCACCTGGAAAGTTGCATTCAGCTCTGGGGCTCCCAACACAAGAAAGATGTTGATATTTTGGAGTGAGTCCAGAGCAGGGTCATGAAAATGATCAGAAGTGTGGAGCACCTCTGCTGTGAGGAAAGGTTGAGAGGATTGGAGCTGTTCAGCCTGGAAAAGGAAAGGCTCCAGGGAGGACCTTACAGAACCTTCCGTAAAACGGCACGTAGTGATTGGACAAGGGTGGACGGTTTTAAGTGGAAAGAAGGTAAGTTTAATTGAGTATTAGGAAGAAATTCTTTATTGTGAAGGTGGTGAGGCCCTGGCACATGTTTCCAGAGAAGTTGTGGACTCCTCATCCTTGGAAGTGTCCAAGGCCAGTTGGATGGGGCAGTAAGCAACCTACAAAGTGTTTCTAGCCATGGCAGGGGTTTGGAATGAGATGATCTTTAAGATCCCTTCCAACTCAAGTCATTCTGTGTTTCTATTATTTTCTGATTATTTAGAAACATTTCAAAAATACTGAATATTTTTGGATATTTTTAAAATTCAGTTAATGTCACATGGACCTAATTTCAAATTTATGATTAATTATTGAGTGAGAATAATAGTCCAATATATATGAGAGATCATGCTAATTTTTAAGATATGAGCATGTCAAATTGACATTTTTATTTGTTTTGAACAAAATTTCTTACCATTGTACCTTTTCAAGGAGACAGGAAAATTACACATGCAACCTTCCCTTTACATTTGTAAAAAGTGGGTTCTGATTGGGCTATTCCTCTTTTGTGCCCACTGTAATTTTCTTACCTGAAAAAATAGTTTTGAGAAAAAAAAAAGTACTTCTTAAAATCATAAAAAATCATATGCTAGTACTGGTACCTTTCCTTGCCCTAGTCTTGAACCTCCTGCTGCTAAAGCAAGATAAAAAATTCATGGGCTGATTTGTAAAGAACCATGTTCGTCATAGGAGCAGGGAACTCAGGAAACAGTACTCTGAGGAGAACCAGAGAATTTTAGAAAACGCCAGGGTTGATTACGTGTGTGAAGATCCATGAGGACAACTTTTTGCCTACCAGACCTATCTGTAGATCTTGCCCAAAGACACAATTTTTTCATTTTCTTTTCAGAACTGGAGTATTGTTGGCCTTCTAAAGGATTACAGACTAATGGCAGATTTGTTAATTACACAACTAATGGCAGATTTGTTACTCAAATATTATTTTTTTTTATAAAAAGGATGTTATATTGACAAGTTTCTTTAATATCAAACACTATGGCTTAAGTTTGCAGACAGTTCTGATAATGCATTGTAATGGTCTTTTTATTTATTGCTATTCTAATGCTGTTTTATTTAATGTTGCTCTAAGATGGAAAATCAGGGCATGTGGTAAACAAGGGTTAGAAAATGTCACAGGAAATAGCACTATTAGAAAATTGCATTATAGTTTTAATAAGGAAACTCAGACAGTAGACTAAGAGGAATCTAAAATCAATATTGAACTGTAAGGTCAGGTAATTTGATAACTTTGTAAGCTGCTCTCAGTGTGTTTTCTGTGTTTGAATGACAAGGCACTTGATATGTTTCCCAGGAGAGCCTAGAGCATAAAATTTTGTTGTCCAGATCTTTGTAGAGATGATATTCTGTGTGTCAGCCAATGTCCCTTGCATGTGGTAGATATTTTACAGTTTCTTATGGCTCTGAATAGACTATTTAATATTCAAACAGAGTTCCCCTCACCTCCCCTTACTGAGGAGGATCTTAGTGCACCAGTTTGACTGGGGAAAGAATTTTCAGATAAAACCTGATCAAGTCCATTGGTTTGATCTGAGAAAAACTCCAGCTTATTTAATTTCCTAGCTAACAGTCCAAGTCCCACTGCAGGAGCTTTATACATCTTTATATTCTGAAGACTGATGTAAATGTCCTTTGGGAGAGGAAGGCAATTACCTTCCCTTCTGGGATTATTGCCCCTCTGTTGACCACTTTTCCACCTGGTAGGAGAAATGTCAGATCTGTCCAGTATATGATAATTTAAAATTTAAAGCAGATCAGATCACAAATCAACACATCTCCTGTGCCTTAAAAATGTGCCCCTGGCCCTGGAAAGGTTTATGTACATGGTCAGTGGGTCTGGCAATAATGGACAGTTCACTGTGGCTGCTCACATGCCAAATGCTTAAAGATGTGCTTAAGTGCTTCCTCAAATTAGAGAAAAACAGAGCCCATAATTAGCATCTGTGAACTTAAAGGAACCACTCATGTTCATTATTTAATATATCAACATATATTTTATAGCTCTGAGGTCTATTCAATGCATGTATTGACTTGAACTCCTTATGCAGCACAAGAGTGCAATGTGGGAAGACTGCTGAACAAATATTTGTGGTACCATGATCTTAAATAAATCCCCCACTGAAATCTCACATTCAATATATTCTCTTTATTCATGAACATTAGCTTTTCCCTTCTTCTTGCCTCACACCAATGACCAAGTTACATCTGCTTCTTGGATGTCAGAATAAAAGAAACAATGACATATATTAATGACAAATTAATATCCTGGATTAAATGTTACATTGTATCAAAACTTTAAAAGTTCTTAAAAAACCAAAGGATTGATTGGGTAAGATTTAATGTGAAATTTGCTGGACATCTGAAATATATATGAACTATATAAACCATCCCATGATTTTCTAGTGAAATCACATGCAGTGATGATAAATTACAGCATTATCAGCGTTGTTTCAACACAGTCAGTGGAATTAATGGGCAAAGAATGAGCCCCCACACACTGATGTGTACAGAATTCAATATTTTTACAGTACTATTTAATATTAACAAAATCAAGCCCTTCATTGCTGTCATAAGAAGTTCCTGCATGTTGCTACAAGTCCTTATGATGCGATTCCTTAAACTCACACTGGCAGGAATCTGTGGCACTTTTAAGACAACAGGCTAATGGTTAGAAATGTTAGGATGTGTGCTCAGCAGATGACTGCCTATTCTCAAGGGCAACTGAGACAAAATGTACCCTGGGAAATGGGATAAAGAAACATTAGTGGGCAAATAATTGAATCATCTTGGAGAACATTTAAATGACACTATTTCCCAGTGGGTACCACTTTTCTTCATTGAACTGGACACTGCTCAGTTGAATGTTAACAGCTCCCACAAATGTTCCTTTGCTTTTCACAACAAGCTTCAGGACACGGCCATGGAGCTCTGGGACTCTGTCATAGACAATCTGAAATCATAAATAGTGAAACAGAAAAAAACACATAAATTTGTTAATCTATGTGACAGGCAAAGCACTTCATTGCAGCACACAGGATGATGATTAATCCAATTTTGCAATAATTACTTTAAACTTCCATCCAGAATAGTAAGTTATTAACCATCAGCCAAATTCAGGTAACTTAGTAAATTTACCTCAGAAATACATTTGACCTTATCTCATTTATATAAAGAGATTCTACCTTAGAATCACGAGCTTAGGCTCATGAGATCTGATTATTTTAAAATAAATATTATTTCAAAGCATTAAATTACATAATAATTGTTATACACTATATAATAATACACTATATATAATGATATATATCTTATATAATTATTATATACATATACTATAATATATACAATATAATATTATAATATATATAATATACATATAATTTAGATATTATATGTTATATTATAAAGCATATGTATTATTATGTATTATATGTTATAAATATATGTTATATATTATGTGTTATATAAAATATATATACTATATACTATATACATTATATATATTATATATTTTAAAAATATATAGTATATAGTATATAGTATATAGTATATATGTTAATATATATTATTATATTTTAATATATTACATAATATACAATAGAATATATTATCTATATACACTACGTATATCATATATTATATATAGTATATATATTATATTGTATATATAGTATATATATTATATAGTCTACATATTATATATAATATATATTGTAATATATATTATATATTACATAATAATTATTAAAATATTATTTTAAAATAAATCTGGAATCTGTCTTGAACAATGCCTGAGAGAAAAAAAAAATCAGTATTCATAATTTTCTCTGTGAAAACTGGAAAAGATTAGACCCAGTTCAGCAAATGGAAGTTACTAAATGTAGATATTTCTGATACTCCAGAAGTGCTGTTGATACTTCTGAAAATAAATGAGACAGTAGTTTAGCATCTCTTAAAAAATTACTAACACCTATAAATTTAAAATAGCTTTTAAATTACCTTAATGCTGTGAGAACACACTGGGATTAAGTATGAAATTATAATGGTGTATTTTCTGAATTTAAAAAATACCCAAACAATCTGGAGCAATAACCTAACAAGAATCAGCTGCACTCAGAACAGATTCCAATGCTTCAGTCTCTGCATCAATAAAAACTGCTGAGTGAACTGCCTGTGAGCTGATAAAATGTGAGGGAATGCTCTCAGTGCAGGCCTGAAAGGTAAACTCCCTTTAAAGAAGTCCATTTAAGCTAAAATTTGTATGGCTGGAAATGTTTTTGCTATTTTAGTTGCAGTGGAAAAACCATTTAAATTTTAATCTCTCTGTGCTGTTTGAAAAGCAAATGTGGTGACACTCTTTCACTTCAGGAGAATGGGAAACTGAAACTGCCTGACAGGCATTTTCCTGCTTGGATTTTCCATGGAATCTGTACCCAAGGCACTGCTGGGGAGGAGAAAAGGCAGAGGGAGCCCCTCCAGCTTGGATCTCTGTGGCTGGACTGATGAACTCCCTCTATCCTTCCACTTTCAACTGCAGGAATTTCACAGGGAGCATGGAATGGACAGGACACCAGGCAACCCTCACAGAAAGCACCAACAAGACCTAGAAAGGTCTCGCCAGGGGATTAACATTTCCTTTTCCATTTAAAAACCTTTGGAAATAATAGTTTGGGATGGCTGTCATGAAATTGGCACCTGGTCCTTTTTGGTTTTCATGTTTACTGTGCCTATTTCACCAAATTGTCTGTGAATTACAAATTTCACAGCTTCTCTTTCATTCACTGAAATAAAAGTGAGATGATGAAGAAAATCTAGAAAGCAAGGACAGGCACAGTAAGCATAATACAATTTAGAATAAATCCGTGATCTGACACTGAGGCAATGCTAATGTTACCAAAGAAAGCTGCCTTGTTTCTTTGCCAATATATTAAAGGTACCAGCTGTTGCTTTAAATCACCAAAAACTACACATATCAGCTGTAAATGCTAAGAAACTGAACTGGGGTAATGAGCAACTTTTAATCTTTGGCCAAAAAGAGGCTTTAATTTTTGAGCAATGACAGACCTTTGCAGTGCAGGGTGGGTGGTTGTCAAATGATCCCAGTAAACTGTTTCTAAAATGATATTGCAAATTCAGCTGGAGTAAGGTATATATTATTATCAGAATGGAGGGACAGAAGAAAGGTCTGGAGAAGGCTGAATTAGGGTGGATTAGTGGATAAAACAATTAATTAGTGGATAAAGCAAATGCCACCTGCCAGAATTTGGGAACAGATAAATCCTGAAATGACTATGCAGTGAGAATATTTGCCTGCCTTTTCACAGATAGATCAGATGGAGGTGAGTTATGTGTGGCCATGCAGCGAATCAGTGGGACAGTTAGGGCTGGAATTCAACTATTCCTGGCTCCAAAAATAGAAACACTGTTGACCTACAGGAGTCTAATGACATTTTAATCACAAATGAGGGACAGTTGCTTCTCCTAAGGTAGCCGTGGCACAGTTCCTAGATTTGGTAATTAATCCAAAGTAGTTTTGATGCATGGTGCTGGAGGGAGTGGCTGTGGCTCCTGGGGCAGTTCCCCTCCTCCCCTTCCATCACACTGGCTGGGGCTGCTCTGCCCTCATTTTCTCTTTGTATTCCATTTCTCTGTGTTACTCCTTTTCCACCACCACTTCTCAATGCAATACAACATTAGCTACTGTGAATGCAACAAATTCCAAAATCCAGATACAGGCACAGGAGAAAAGAAGGATTTGTTTGCTAAAAGCCACTCCAAAACATTTGCTGTAACTCATTTTATTGTCAGCCCTCCTGGACTTTTGCATCTTCACTCTCACACACGAATAAAAAACAAACATAAAAGACAGTTTTGCAAGGTTGATAATTTGCTGTAGGCAGTCATAAGCAATAGAAGTACAAAACTAAAATCAAAAATACCCAAGAGAAGCACATTTCAGATTTTTCTCAGTCTGGAACAAAGAAAGAAATTAATATACAGCTTCCTTCCAGCCATTTGGATTTAATAAAAACTTATGAACTCATAAAAAAGGCTACAACATTTCTGTACACAGTGTTTTGGACAGTAACTAACTTAAGAGACAGCTGACTTATATTTTTAGTAGTTTTTCTTCCCTGGGGCGGCTTCTGCCTCAGTCTACCAGCCTTGGACAGAAAATGCATCCAGAATGACATCACATATGGAGGAGCAGAGCTGCTAAAGCACAGGCATCGGGTTGGAAATGGCCAGGTTCAGTGGAACCATATGTCCCCACTGTGATTAGCACTTCCCAGTGAAAAAGACTGAGCATCTGGGAAAGAGGCTCTCAGCTTTGAATAAGGACATAAAAGTTTTCATGGAATTTCTTTTAATGGCAGTGGAATACTCGTTAACCACAATTAAATCTCCTCCTAGTGACTACTGACTGACTGCAGACAGGATTTTGGATTTCATTGCATTCAAAAGGATTTAAGTACAACTTGAAAGATAATTGTCTTTCAGTGTTGCTGGCTGGCTCTTATCTGTTGTCCATTTTGGATACCTTACAATGAATGTTATGATATCATTGTATTATGTTCCTTTGGTTTAAATGTCCTTTAAATGTAAAAGAATTTCTTTAGACAGATTAAATTAGATTAATTCCACTCTGATAGAAAAAAAAAGAAAGAAAGAAAAAACAGAAAAAATAAAGCCTACTTCCTTGTTATTCCACTGCAGTACTGTGGGGAGGGAAATTTGCCTCAGCTGTGAGCAGCAATACTACTCAGGGAGCCTTCTTACAGAATGCTGGAAGTCATCAGTGTGAGCAGGTAACTTTTGTAATTAACAGATGTGGGAACGGGAAATATTAGAACTCCAGGAGTGAGAAACTAAGAGATAAGCACTCAGACTCTGCTGACTAACCTAAGTTTTATCATATCTTATCTGTGAAACAGGGTGGAGTGGTAATATTTTCCATGCCTTCTACTTTATAGCCTGCTGAAAGAGCATTTGTAAATTACTTTGAGATCTTTAGGAGATTTGTTACATGCAATAATTATAATCTCCAATCCCACCTACTGTTTCAATCTCATCTGCCCTTACAAATGAACACACTTTGTATCACTTCCCATTCTGCCATAAATGTTTCTCCATACAAATGTTTCCTTTCACCCCAGAGGCATAAGCACTTCAGTGGTGTGTGAAATAATCATATATAGCTGTGAACTGATGGCATTTTAACATAAAAATAACCTGGCTATTTATTCTTGTGTTATCATTTAGGACAGTGACAACAAATTTTCAAATGTTAATTTGAATAACAGCATCCATTCAATTAATACTTTTCATGCTATTGTGCATATCTGCATTCAGAACTGCTGGGTTATGGTGCAATGATGCTTGGCCTCATTTGGCTAACATGTAACTGTGGTTATGGGGTGAGACAGAGCACTGTGAAAAATCCAACTGCTTTCCTGAAGAGAGAGACATAAAAGACACTGTTTCACTTCTGAGAAAAGTGCAAAACAGACAGTTGTCCCCTTTTGTGATACATTCCTTCATTTTGGTCATTATCATTGCTAAAATGCTGTATTGTTGTTTTATTTCAAGAGTGGGCAAAGCAAATAAAACAAGCTGCACCTGTGTGGGTTGTGGGTGACCTGCTGGGAAGGACCTGGGGGTCCTGGTGGACAACAGGCTGTCCATGAGCCAGCAGCATGCCCTCATGGCCAAAAAGGTTCCTGGGGTGCATTAGGAAAAGCACTGACAGCAGGATGAGGGGGGTGATCCTGCCTCTAACCAGCCCCAGTGAGGCACGTCTGGGGAGCTGCGTCCAGCTCTGGCCTCAACAGACCCAGAAAAGGAGGGCACCCCTGGAGTGAGTCCAGGGAAGGGCTGTGGAGATGGTGAGGCACTGGAGCATCTCTCTCATGAGAAAAAGCTGAGTGAGCTGGGCCTGTCCACCCTGGAAAAGGGATGTACCAGGCTCTGCTCTGCAGGGGCCAGAAATGGGACAGGAGGCAACAGGAAGAGGTGATGCCCAGGAAGGTTCACCTGAACATGAGGAAGAACTTCCCTGTGCAGTGACTGAGCACTGGAACAGATTGTCCAGAGTGGGTGTGGAGTGTCCCTCACTGGAGATATCCCATCTGGACACACTGCTGTGCCATGTGCTCTGGGATGGCCCTGCTGGAGCTGGGAGGTGGCACCAGGTGCCCACGGTGTGCCCTTCCAGCCTGACCCGTTCTGGGATTCTGGGAAACAAGAAAGGGTGGAAGGAAATGAACAGAACTCACAAGTTCATTGTAAGTAGGGTCAGAGCCTTTTGGAGCTGTCCTTGTTTTCCTTCGACTGACCTCACCAGGGTCTGGCAGAAGATAAAATTCAGCATGTGCACTTGGGGCAGAGCCATCTGGGAGGTGCTGGAAAACAAGAAGGTCACAAATATGAATGTCCATGTTCTAGCAAAGAAAACAAATAAAAAAATACCAAATGAAATCTGGGATTTTAGCAGATACAGAAACAGGTTACATTCTCAGTATTCTCTGGGCTAAATTGGAGTGCTAGTGGAATAACAAGAATTATTAGAATTCAGCTTAAAATAGAATCAGGAAAATAAAAATTAAATAATACAAAGATAAGGTAAAATAGTCTGTCTTTAATATTTACATTCTGATGGAAAACCCCTTAAGCCTCAATCTACCCTAACTCATCTTAATCTGATACAAAGTCCAGCCCTTCCACTTTCCAGAGTAAGGTACAGAAACTGGATTTAAACAGTAAGCTCCTACTGATTTTAACCCCTAAGTATCAGTGCTGATATGGGGAGAACCAATTGTTTCTAAGGGTGTTTTGTAAAACATATTGCTATAGAGGAGCCAGGAGCATCTCCTGCAGCAATATGGGCAGGACAGGATTCTTATAACAGCCTTTCCCATCTTGCCCATCACACAGCTGCAATCTCTCTTTAATTTTCCAGTTCAGGTTACTGAATGATATTTCAGATATTCCATCTTATATGGTAGCAACTCCAGATCAGAGGCAATCTATTAACCAGGCTCAGTCATCAGCCAGTGCTGGTGGGTGGAGAATTTTTTGATAACTTCTGAGGAGCTCTAAAGTTATTCCTAAAGCAGCATTACAATTACTCAGAAAACACCTTGTATTACTTGAGGCTTTGAAAGAACACACAAGAAACATAAAAATGAAAAAGTTCGGAGCAGGCATGCTGCCAGCACCTATCACTTAATGCTTGGCTCATAATTGAGTACAAACCCTTGTGTTGGTTACACAGAATACAGTCAGAAAGCACAAAATAGGGTGTATCAAACTATCAGTAATTCAATCATATAATCAGCATTTTAGACAGGAAGTTCACCTGTCAGCTCCCAGGCAATCCAGTGACAGGATGCAAATAAGAATACAGGCAAAAAGAAGAGAATTTAAAACATTTGGAACCAATGAACCCAGAGGATTATACAGGCACTTGCATTTATAGCTCCTGTTGTAATTTTACACCTGGCTCAGAATGAAGTAATTTCTCAGATTTTGATTTTTCACAATATGTGGATGGAAATATGGGGCTTTCTACAGCATTATGAACAACTATCCCTGGGATAGAAGAAACTGCTGTCTCCTAGCAATAAATAACTTCTCTGTTGGGAAGGAAAATGGTGCTTGTGTGTGTGAACAACCAGTTCTTGCACAACAAACCTCTGCTTTTTGTTATCTGAAATGATCCTTCAAGGCAAATGATGTGGTCAACTGCAAAGCTCATTACTGCTATCATTAACACCACATAGCATCAAAGGATGCCCCACTCAAACCATTACATATTGTCAGCACTATGGGAGTGATTAATATTCCTATTGCTAAGTTCCCCAAAGCACATCTGATTTAAAATACCCATGGGATTGAGCTGGATGGGATTCAACAGCCAACAAAAGAGGGACATTAAAGGGCAATGGAATGAAAGGGTATTTTCCTAGGATGGGTTCCCACATCATTAATGCAGGATTTATTTACATTTATTTACAATTTACACTGTCCACTTGAAAGCCCATCTCTGTTGATCTAGGACTGTACTAAAACTTCAACTGAGGATTACAAGTGACAGTAAACTGAGCATCTCTAAAAAATCCGGAGGGAGTATGAAATGCAGCCTGAAGTACCAGTCCTAGCACTCAGGATTACACCTGAGTGCAATCAAGCTCTTCTCAATGAATAGGTAAACATCACTGTAACTTGAAGGTCAACTGATTTTAGTTGTTTCAGACAAAGAAAGGAACCAGGCTGAGGTGACAGGCTCCAAAGGTAACGTGGTTTAACAGGACTTGGGTGTCCAGAAGTGATTAACTGTCCAGATGTGATTAACTGAAAAGAAGTCACATAAAATTGTCACTATGCCTTTGAGCTTTGTCATGTTACCCTGCCTTCAGCCAACTAACCTTCCCCTGTCAGCTGATTCCTCCCAAAATCTAAGGAAGGCACTTTGCAGCAGTGTTTTGGGCATATGAGATGGACTGAAAACTACTTCCCCATGATCTCTCTGAATGTAGATAAATAGGTGTTGAAAGAGGTGAGGGGAGGAGAGGGTCAAGGGAGGAAATTAAAAGAGACCATTTGAGTGATTCAGATGGGAAAACTCAAGGGGAGAGCTGCTGCTCTGGGATATTTCAGAGCTGAAATAAAGCCACTTTTCATGAATAGTGGCAATCAGCAGTCAGAGTGTTAGAGGCAATTTGATGTGCAGCCACTTGAATTCCAAGTAGACATCATAGTTCTGATTGTTGGCTTTTTCTCCCCAACTTTACAGGTGACATTTTCCCCCTTCCTCTTCCCTTGCTGAGGAAAGGCAAACAGGCCACTCCAAATCCCACTGCTGTCCCAATTCTCCATCTGCAGTGGCACTGTTATGCCATCAAACAATCAAAAAAGCTTCAGCTGAGCACTCTCCCAGCCAGATCAGGTGCTCCACTCGTCAGCTGCCCTCCCCTGCCTCCTGACACGACACAATCCATCTAATGAAGGACTCCAGCTGTTAAAGACTCTGTCCCACCATGCACTAATCATTCAAAACTCCACATTAAGAGCAGTTTTAAACCAGCCCCAGCCTTACAAGAGCAGAGTAGGGGGAGGTCATATGATGAGTTTTTGCTGGTTTCTCTTTTGATTGGCATAAGAGCTGAATTTTTTTCTTGTGAAGAGCCTACTTAACCACAGGATTTCTTGAGGCAAGACTTGCAGTGGAAAGAGTTGTACTTTGATAAACACTTCCTAGCAGGAACAAGGAGTGATAGTGGTAGTTTGACTGCAATAGTGCAAAAACAAGACTCGCATTAACATGGCAAAAATCTCTTTTTAAATCATAAGTAGGTGGAATTTGAAGTAAACTGTTTTAAGACAACTGAAATAGCAGGCAAAAACCCCCCAAATTTTGGGCAAACTAATTCTTTTCTAGGGTTTCTGAGCTGAGCACTAAACTAAAGGAGAATAGGGAATAAAGGAAAAATGGAGGAAACATCAGAAATATTTTTCTTACTAAGGATTATGACTTCTGTCATATTATAGTATCACATTTAGTGCTCACTTCTAACTCAGACTGCACTGGCTTATTTATAAATTTAGTAAACATGAGGAACACCTGACCAAAACCATGGAATCCCAGATGGGGCCAGGCTGGAAGGACCCACAGTGATCATCTGGCCCCTCCTCCCTGCCCAGGCAGGGTCATCCCAGAGCACAGCAGTGTGTGTAAATGGTTCTGGAACATCTCCAGGGAGGGATTCTCCACACTCTCTGGGCAATCTGCTCCAGTGCATAGTCACCCACACAGGAAAGAAATTCTTCCCCATGTTCCGGTGGAATTTCTCTCTTTGCACCAAAGAAGACCTGCTCTGGTGAGCTCATTATAGAAACAGAGGAAGATTTCTAGCAGGTTCATAAGTAGTTCTGAAATCCAGCAACTCCCCTCTTTTTTATTATTAAAGGATTAAAAAACTCACTGATTTCTGTCCATAGTCCAGGCCATAAAAAAAAAAAAAATAAAAATCAGAGGGTACCTTGGGAAAGTCATTTTGCACTTTACTCTGCAAAACCTTTATAGCTTGAATGCACTTGTGATCAAGCAAACAGAAAAAGCTTAAAGTTTTAAATTGAGTTCTATTTGTGTTTAATTCCGTAGTCATTTTATTAACCCTAAAATAAAAGATTTTTACTTTCTTCAGAAGTTACTCCCAATTTAAATTACTGTCTTAAATATTTTATTGTGTTTGCTTGCAAATAAATCCAAGCTATAAAAACCTGTCAGGCTGTAAAGGCATAAAACCAAGCTCCCAACAAAAATGCCATAGGTTCTCTTGATATGCTTAGGGACAAAAAGCCCACAAACTTCCCCAGTGATTTTGATCTGCCAATAAAAAAACCTGAATTTAGAACTTGTCTCAAATTGAATTTAGAAACTGACTGCATTTTCTTTCTTCAAGTACAACCAAGTGATGATTGAACTATTTTCTCAGAGAGTGACCAGCCTAGTTGACCTTGATAATGACAGATGTTTCTAAAGGAACTCAGTTACTATTGCTTGTATTTATGTTTAAAAAAGATTTTACTTTGGAAATGTTATTTTCTTCTAAAGTGAGGCAGAAGGTAGTGAAAATAATTAAGAATGAGGGAGAGAAAGTAAAACTCTGGATTTACTTTTTCCATACCTCTAATTCAATACTGAAAACCTAACATACACAGCCTGTATCTGTTACGATTGTGTTCCATTTTCCACTCCAGTTTCATTTTCCAAAACAAGTTGGTATTTGCTTACAGAAACCCACACAGATGTGTTACATCCTCTATAATCTAATTTTAAATATCGTAGCTGTGGCTGGGAAATAATGGACGAAATTAAATTAATTTTTCCACAAGAAATATGTTATCCTAATGACTTTTCTCCCCTGATCATTATTAATGATCCACAGCTCTCCTAACACAAGGATTCATTTTTAGCATTACTATAGGCATAACTACTGCAAAATTTGTCATATATTCAACTATTTAGTGATTTAGCATCCAATATGAATATTGATCCATTCTGATTTTTAAAATACTCATTTTAAGGATAATTTATTGTGAAACTTTTTAAAGCTCACATCTTCCTAAGTGACATAAAATTTTCTTTTTAGGTGACTTTTGCCTCAAATGTAAATCATGTCATCAGTTTCTGTTAGTGCTAGACATGCTAGATCACCTTTTGTCCTAGAGAGGAACAGATTGATGGCTCCTGAACATTTGATAGTTCCAGCTGCTGTTCTCTTTTTCCCATTTTTCATTTTCAACAATCTTGACAGTAAAAACTAATGATCAACTAACTTGTATTAACTAATGACATCTTTCCTCCTCTATGAATAACTACTTCTGTTCCCCCCAAAAATTCATTTCATTGACATTTTAAAATCTTGGTTTCTCTCTTCCTTTTCTTCAATGGAAAAAATGAAAGAAGAAAGATATCCAGACATTAGAAAGACCCCCATTTCAGCTGCTGTCCTCAAATGAAAATAATTCATGTTGTCCAGTGTTTCTCTTAGTCTTCCTATCCTTTACCATCCTTATTTTCTTCTCTTACTTACACTGCAGTGAGAATTTATTTACATAGTGAACAAAGGACTACAAAGTATTCCATAATTGTTAATATCAAGATATCCATACGCCTTTCAAAAGCAAACCACTATGGTAAGTGGTTAGGAAGAACCTTCAGCAAGACAAAATATCTATATATCACGTGTAGACATTAGGTGGATTTGATTATTATCCAATAAAGGAGGATTAGAAAAAAATCCACAGAAGAAATCATCCTTGCACTGCAGTAACCTCTGTAAATTACTGGCTGCCTCTAGACTAAATTAAAGCCAGTGAGGAGCTGGAGGAGCCATCAGCACTGCTGTTTTCCACTTCCCCCAAGCCCCTGTGCCACTCAGCAGAGGAAGACTTAACCCTGTCTTTTAGAGCTGCAGCTTTATTAGCAAACACAGCCTTTGACTCAGGAAAAAGAGAACATCCTCTGGGCTACTTCTAAGCTTAAAGATCTGAGAAATTAGTATTACAAAGCAAGAGGTTCCTTCAAAGGCAGATTAATGATATATAAACTTCAGGGAAAAGGGGATTGCTGGGTGAATGGGTGGTTGTGGTGTTGCTACCTGTAGTATTGCACTAATAGGGCACAAAATAGGAAACTATTTTTTGTTACAAGGTCTTTAAAGGTTAAACTATCTAATTAAGAAATGATACTTAAACTATTTTCACTTTTAACTTAATAACTAATAACTCAAAGTCTACAATATTGACTTTTCTGCCTAATTACAAGATATTACTTAAACTTATGAAGGAGAAGGAAGAAGAAGGTAAAGAAGAACTACTCTCTGTTTTAAAATTTTATCTTGCTTCACATATATTTCTATATTCTAACACCCCAAACTCTAAGTTTTCTACTTTGTGATATGATATACTTCTAATCAACTACACACTTGTAATTTCAGTGCTATTAATTAATTCTGAAAGCTTTTTTCATGGCCTCAGGTCAAATCTAGTGCTCTCTTGGGAGTCAGAGACTGTCAGCACAGAAAGTCTGAAATTCTCAGCATCCAGAACTCCAACAACTTCCCAAATCCTGAAGTGGTATCCAAGACCCTTCCTTGTTCTTCCTTTGAGCTCTGCATATCCCAAAGCATGAACACCTCTATTCTACCCTGCTACAGAGCCTTTCATTTCCCTCTCACAAAATATCCCCAAATTGCTTTGAAGGAAATGAAAAATAAAATACCATTTTTAGAAATGAAATAATAATTACAGAAGAAGCAGAAGGAGATATTCCACTCCACCACTACGGCGCACCCTGCACTCTCTGCTATTGGCAAGACAAAACAAGAAGGCGACTTGTCAGAAGTGATTGAACAAATATGGTATTTTTTTCCCCCAAACAACCATGTTTTTCACCTAAAATTTGAAAATATTGAACTGCTTTCTTTCAACAGCAGTTTTATTTTATTACATTTTTTGATCCCAGTTTTTTTGGGTTATCTGGGTATGTACATAAAGACAGAAGATTGCTGCTGTGGAGATAAGTGGCAAGGCAAGCAAAGAAGAAATTGCATTTATCTGAAGTTAATGCAGGGCAATAAAAATATTTTGCTGTCAGGGAAATTCTGGAAAGCATTTTTTTTTTGAGCAGGCATTTTCTACCTTTTGGAAAGCTGGCAGTGTCCGTGGACTAAGCCGCCAGATGGCTTTGTCATTTACCATGCTAAAAATGCAAAGATGCTCTACCCACATTATTGATGTGAATATCCAAATATAGCTTATGTCCAATACCCTCAGCATCCTCATCAACCTGCCTGCAGCAGAGTGGCCAGGACTGGAGCAGCCTGGCTGGAACAGCTGGCTCTGCAGGATTCCTGAGGGGACAACTGGGCTGGAAAAATGGGGTTAGAGCTGTCCTGAGACAAAACATTTCTAAAGAGAGAACCAACAACCAACTCTTTCCAAGGTCTCCTGGCTGTCAAATGGGAAAAAAATAACCCTGTCAGGGAGGGAGACCAGCAAAAGCTTCACTCTGTCATATTGTGTGCATCTGGTTTGGCTTGGTTAAATTGCCCCCACATTGGTGCCTGGCCCCAGCTGAGACAGATCCTGCTGCTCGTGTCACCAGCAGTGACAAAAGGTGTGTATGGAGCTGGAAACTGGGGGGAAATGGTCCATTCTGGAATGATCACAGAGGTCAGGCAAGATAATTCATGGGATTCAAACCAGCCTGATCAGGCAGCTGATCCATCACAATGAGATGGAAATGTGATTCCAGCACATCACAGAGGTAAACATCTCAGGTTCAAACTGATCCCAAGGCACAGAGACAGTGGGACTTCCAAAATGAACAGGAATTATTTGTTAAATATTTTTTAAAAAATTAATTTGTGATTTTTTAAATTAAAGGACACAGTTCTAGAAAACAGACTGGATCCCAAAAGACACAGGGCTTTCTAAGAATTATGAAAAATATTTCTGATCTGCTTCAGTCATTTAAGAGGAAAGCCCATCTATCTCTGCTTAAATGAAATAAATAAAATGAAAGTGAAAATACCCAGATCATCACACAGGTTTCTCTCCCAAGCCTTTATTTCTATAGAGCTTTGAAACCAGAAAGTTGAAGAAATACACTGAGATTTATCTCTGATGCCCCATTGAAAAAGAATATTTAATTCTCCTGATGATCCAGAAGGAATAAGGACAGACACAATGCCAAATGAAATGGGGATGAATCTGCACAACCACACTTTGTAACTATCATAAAACAGGATCCTGCCTTTTAGAGACCACCGGCAGCAAGCAAGGAGGACTAGAATTTCACTCCAGCAAGAAATGACACAACTTTGCATGTGTTTATTTCTGTTTCTGAACAAGCAATAAAGACAAAAACATCACAGAATGGGTTGTGGCTGTACCCAACTCACACAGAGCTTAAGTCCAGCTCCTGACTCTGACAAACTTCTGACCCTTCAGTGATGTTTGGGACTCCATTACTGTGTGCTCCACATGGCACCATGTGGATATAAAAAAGTTACCAGGGCTGAAAAAAAATGATATAAAGCAGAATTGGGAATGTATGGAATAAATGTACAACTCCCAGTAAAAAATCTGAGAGAGAATGACACAGAAGTTGTTTTTTTCTGAAAGAAAAGGTAACATGTTCTAGATTTCTCAACCATATGTCGCATTACTATTTTAAGACAATTAACTCTACTGGGGATTTTTTTTTGCACAGATGAGAGAAATCAAGGGTCAGGCATGCTTAAAAACTGTATTATCCTGTGGATAAGCAATGTTGGTGCAGGATGTAGAATGCAGAGAGCAGATTTCATGAACAAGTCTCTGAAGCTTTATCTCAGAATTACCACCAAGCCCATATAGAAACTAAATTCCATTGATTTCAACCCTGTATTATTACTGTGCTTGGAACACTTAATTTTCAGATGAATATTTAGTCATAGAGTCTATGACACTGCCTGAGATAAGAATGATCTTGTTTTGACCCTTAGAAACATAGATCCCAGAATTTCTTCTTTTGAATAAAGTACAAAGGAGAACAAATACTAAAGACAAATCCCTATTTCACTTTCCAGTTGAAATCAGTCAGGATTAAGAGCACTGCTGCCTGTTAGATGGCATGAAAGGAAATTAGCCTTTGAGAACAGAAACACAAGCAAAGGCTATTGTTCTGTTTCTATCTTTTTGCCACATACAAATTCTTTTCTCTCCTTGCCTGGGCCCAGGCAACAAGTGAATATAAAATATGTAAAGAAACAGTGAGATTGGGATCCGTGCCTTCATTCTGCAGTTTTTCTTCTCAATTTCTTAATTAGTTACAAAAGTCAGTATATGCCTATCTTTAATTTCTCCAACTGTACAATCTCCCTGCACTTTTCTTTCAATTATTCTGCAGCATGCCATCTCCCCATGTAAGAAAGCATTTCATTATATGAGCCTTGCAATTTCTGCTCCTTAATTAGCTCTCATTACTTCTACTTATGCTCTTGCTCAATGTTCTAAATAATTCCTCCTGAACCTTCCTGTGTTCTCCCTTAAATATTTGCACAATTGACTCGTGTCCTTGTTAGTCTGCTCTTAACTAAGTTTTAGTAACAATAAATCACTCCTGAAGAATCAATCACTCCCCAGCAACCCTACTGAGAGCTGGTCTTTGAACTTGTATTCTAGTTAAAAAAACATCCTGAGAGAAATAGTTTACTATCAAAGCCTTATAAAGATGAACTGCTTCATTTCTGCCCCATGACACCAGGATCTGGCCTTTCTCATTGGCATCTCTTGTAGCAGCCTCATGTCTCACCGTGGGCTTGTTTTATCTTCACATTACTGTGGGATATAGATCTCTCCCTCCCTGAGGAAATATTTTTCATTTGTCCAAGCTGGTTGTAGGGTTCTGGAAATTACTTTTATTCTCTTGATCTTGCTCTGTCTGCACTATTATTTTTAATGTTTTCTTCATTTGCAACCAGTGGCAAATCTAATTTTTGTTCACCTTCATCTCCTAGATCACTCATAATATTAAACAGAACTCACTGTTGTTTTGTTTTTGATTTTTTTCCTTATTCAACACATATCAACTATGTAGGGAATTACTTATTTAAAAATGAGCAGTTAGAATTTAGAGCTGAGGCAGTACTGTGACTGTGACAGATTAAAGGGTTTAACAAGAAATAATAACAGAACTTTCTGTACAACATATTTGTCAAACACCTTTCAAAACAAATATGTTTGAATCCAACAGTAATCCCTATGCCACAAGAACAGACCTCATCTCTTTCCAATTTAAAGTACTGCTGAGTTGTAGTACCCTTTGCTTAGAGGTGTTCAGTTAATTTTCAGTCTCAAGGAGAACACAGCTTATCTGTGCTAATTTCCTTTCACTTTAAGAGAATTTTCAATGAATATAAAATTAAATCCAAATTCTTTATAAGCTAGAGTTAGCACAAGAGCTTTCTTCCCATGGCTTTTTATTTTGTTTTCCTGAGCCAGACTGAGGAGAACTTCATCTGAATGTTACCTCCCTCCATCAGCCAAGCTGCTGGTTTAATTCTGTCACTGATACTCACTGGATAACTTTGTTCAGCTCAAACTGATTTTTTCCCACTTGTTTTCCATCCCTGCCTTGCCTACCTGTGCACCTCCATTCCCATCCCTGTTGGCTGCAGTAAGGAAAGCAGTACACATTCATAATATTCCAAAAGGATAATGTGGCCTTTTATTTCACTGCCAGGCACTGTGTTGTTGGCAGGGGCAGGCAGTAAATATTTTCCATTTAAATCCATATACTGATAGTCATAAGGGGTAAAAGTTAGTGAGCCCATGAGAGGAATGATGGGAACCAACTAAGACTGAACAAAGATCCCTTCCCCAGCTCAAGCTGAGACAAAACCCAGCAAAGGCAGCAGAGCATCCACCTGTGCTGTAGGTGGGAACATCCCTACAGCCCTCTGCTGAAGGTTTAGATCTCATCCCTTTGGACTTGGGAAAGACTGGCTGCTTTTTGGCAGCCTTTTGGTTTTTGGCCTCTTTTCCTACCTCTGTCGAGGTCAGCATTGAAGGCACTTGAGACAATGGCTTGCATTCAGGCTCAGGTGTTTATTATTTCTTATCAATGTTACAGTCTCACAGCAGGGAGTTCTGCAGCCTTTCATTAGCAAGGCACAAAATGGCCAACTATCTCTTGTTACAAGGTCTTTAAAGGCTAAACTATCCAATTAAGAAATGACACCTAAATTATTTTCACTTTTAACCCAATAACTGATCCCTCAAAGTCTGCACTGCAGACTTTTCTGCCCAATTACAAAACACCACCCAAAGCCATGAAGAAAAGGGCGAAGAAGAAGGTAAAGAACAACCAGTCTCTACCCTAAAACCTCCATCTTGCTTCATATTTATTACTATATTCTAAAACCCCACACTCTAATTTTTCCACCCTGTGATATCACACACTTCTAACCAACTCCACACCCATAATCCCAGTGCTATCAATCACTTTTGGAAGCTTCTCCACGACGTCAGGTCCAATGCAGTGCTCTCCTGGGAGTCAGAGTCAGCACAGAAAGTCTAAAATTCTCAGCATCCACGACTCCAACAATTGGCTCCCACCTTTTTTTCCCAAAACATTTCAACCATTGCATCTCACAAACATTTTTGGAAGAAATTTGTACACGCAATGGAAAGAGGCTGGATGTCTGTGTAAGCCTAAAGCTGATTGCTAATTCGTCACCCACATATCAGCTATCCCAGAATCATTAATCACCAGGAGTGCTACATGACAGCTTCAGAGCTTTTATAAAAGGAAAGCTGGAAGTACTTTTGCAAAGAACTGTAGGAGTTTATTTTTCTTCCAGCAAATTTTTCCCCCGTAAAATTGGTTCTGAATTCATCGCCCACGCATGCTTTCCTGAATTCTAGTAACATTTTCCATTTACTGGCAGGAGATTCAGGATAGCTTGGCTTTGTTTTTCCTCCCCTCTACTCCTGAGGAGTTACTCTGTCCACGAGAAGTAATGGGCAAAAATTGTTTAGCAGAGAGGATTGAAAATTTAGCTGCTTATCTAGGAAAACAGGGCATGCCTGAAGCCACGGCAATGAAATCAGTGGCAAAAGCAGGCTTCCTCCCGAGCCAGTGCTCAACCACTGCTCCCTTTGCTTCTCCATGAAGCAGGCAAGGAGATGTGTTAGAAACCCTTTTCTGGGTGTCAGCAATGACTATTGCTGTTGCCTCTGGGGTTTTATATTTTTTTTTTTTTTTTGAGGAGTGGGCAAGCCCACCAGTAGGTATCCTGGCTGTTTCTGGCTGTGTGGAGCTAAACCAGCTCATAGCCAGCCCTGTGTGAGATTTGGTGGCCTCTGGATATCTCCCATTCTCTGTGCTGGTTAATGAAGTTGAACAGAACTGCAGTTGAACGTTACAAGTTCAAAACCTACATGTTTTTCAATAAATCCATCTCCACATCGGCACAAGCCTGCTTTTTTAAGGCAGAGCAGCATTCCCCCTCTGCTCCTGCTCCTGCCTGCTGCTCTTTGGCTGGGTATTGTGCTGCCACAATTGCACTATTATTGTCCTAAGGTAACAAATCCTTTCAGAGGCCAAAGCAAACCTCCCCTGGGGCTCCTTTATATCCCTCCTGAGACTACTTAATGCACTTTGCCAGGTACTGTGCTATTGTCTTTATGGAATAAGCCTGCCCTGTCTCAACCCTCCACCTGCCACATCCTCCCTGACTCCAGAGGCAAACTCTCCAGGCCTCCAAGGTTTTCACCCCTACACAAATGTTTCCCTCTCCCCCAGCCTCACTTTATTAAGGCAATATTGCCTGTAGTCCAGAAAGTGCCCAGTGTGGCACTGTCTGCACTTGAGAGGAGCAATGCCCCAATAAGCTGACTTCAGGTTATGTAATATATTTGGAAAATTGCATTTTTTTGGTATCTTGGCTTTTCTATATTTTACAGTTGAATTTAAAGTTATTTTCCTCAGCAATCATGGTGATGCCATTCAAATCCTAAGCAGAAGCATTGACTTACAGAATCTCAGGATTCAAATGCAACTGTATTGCCGAGGCAAATATTGAGACTGAAACATTTTTAGTGTCTTATAAATATATGTTTAACAGAACTTGTCTTCATTGTGCACCCACAGCCTTAAACTGTAGGCAAACATTACCAACCAGTCTTAACATCTCTGTGTTCAAACAGTTTCCTTGGCTGCAAGTTTTTCCTTAGTGAAAAAACACAGCTTTTCCTTTGCAGAAGGTTAGATTAGATTAATGGCCCTTTCCAGGCACAAAATCCATAAGGCTGTTCTCTGCTCTTTGTCTCTGCAGAAATTTTGATAGAGTTTTCTTCAAGCAGGACTGGCTTTTTTTACCCATGACTGAAATGTTGCAGTGGGGAGGGAGAGGAAACTCTGAAGCTGCCCCAGGGATGAGATTTGTGCATCTGCAGCAAATCTGGCACTGTGGATGCCTCAGATCCCAGGGGCCCATGCAGGCACCCACATTAACCAGTCCTCACACCAGGGCTCTCTCCACTGCTGCTGCATTTTTTTCTCCATCACACCCCACGTGAATGGGCAAATTTCCTTCAGGAGAAATTCCTGCAAAGTTATGGCACTGCAGAGTCCTCTGCCTTCCTCCTTTAAAGAACCTGTGTGACACCTGAGAGTGGCTATAAAAAATACCAGCTCCTTAGGGAGTCTCTTGTGCCTTGTATATCAATATAGGATTTGCACAGCAGGATCTAGGTCTCCTATTAAAACTCCTAGACGTAAACTCACACAAACACTACATCAAATTTATTTCTGTGGATCAAAATTCTCTATCACAATTCCTGTCAGTTCTGTGAAGCTCCATTTGGGATTAATTTGGCCCACTACAATTATTTTTGCATCTGAACACATCATAAAATCTCTTTATAGAGATAAATTAAATAAGGAAGAGTAGAACAAAAATTATTTACTATAAATTATGAAATAAAACAAGATAGCAAAGTAATCTCTGCACAGATGAACCACGAAAATATAATTAGTGAGACTCTGCAAAAGACTGACTATACCTGAAATAGCTTTAACATGTCTTGAATAAGATATGATTTTGGCATACTTTTAAAATCCCTGTTCAGCTCAACCAAAAAAAAAAAAAAAAAAACAACAGAAGAGGAAAGAGAAGGAAAAAGAAAAGAGAGCAATTAGAAAGATTGATTTATATGGCTGGGAAGCTGAGAAGATCACTAATGGGATAAAGAACCTTCCTATTACAGGTTCCTGGTCTGAAGGCAGTGCAGTATCACAAGACCCTGAAGCACAATTTCATATTTCAGATCGGATGACAAGGGATGGATGGCCAGGTGCAAGGAAGCCCAGGATTTAAAACCATGATGGCCTAAGTTAGGCTGCCACAGCAATGACCTTATTTTGGAGTCATGGATCATTGGTAGCCTTGCTGAACAGGACTCCTAGCACTTCTCTTCAAACACACTAAAATGGGTTTGATTTAAATTACCTGATTTAAATTACCTATTTCAAAAGCAACACAGTAACTTCAAGTTGTACTATCCCTTTCCGTAATGAAGTGAACTGAACCTGGATTTTATGTTTGCACTACAGAGCTATCTGTGCTGTAATTTAATTTAATTAAATGGCTGGAACTTCCTAAGAACACAGTTACGAGCCTACACACTTACAGTGATGGAAACAAGGAGAAAGGAAGACTCATTCCAACACCTGCAAAATGTTTGTGTGCATCTCCACATCACCTGCTTGAAGTCTTAAGGATATCATCAGCATGGCAATCACTTAAATATGCCCCTCCCACCAACTAGAACCTTATCAGAAGCTTATCAAAGTCCCTTAGATTTAAAAAGCTCAACAGAAAAAAATAAAGAGGGTCTTGAGCTACATCCTGAAGGTAAAGTTTGTATAAATTGGACCTGTCAGCAGAGGCTGATCTCACCTGTCAAAGTGGCACACAGGACATAGAAAACAAGTCTCAGGACAGAGATGTATTGAATGTTATAGACCAGAATGGAGATGCTTGAATTGCAAATGAGAATCCAGAGTGGCCAGCAGAGTCAGTCAGAGCTGTGTAAGCCTCATGTGCCTCATACCACTAATTAAACAATCAGCCTCATTTTATTACTGGCTGGTGCTCACACAAGCCCCTCAGTTTGGCCCCATTTAGGAAAAGGGATTGCAACCCCATTTGGGATGGAGGTGGCACAGAGTATGCACTGAGAGCCCACAATAGCTAATAATAGCCAGACAAATAAAGGCTCTCTTGCCACAGCCATTGCTTGAGATGTGAGCCATGGGAATTCAAAGGCACATCCAGGCAGGGAATTCATTATGGAGCAGCCCCCACGCTCCTCAGTGAGAGATCACACTTCACACAGTCCCAGCTCCATCTCTTAGGCCACCCTCAGCAGCCAATTCCACCTGCCTTGTGCTGCAGGAGCACTGCCAGCTTGCCCTGATGCAGCCTGGCTCCAGGAACCCTCAACATTTACCTCCCAGCCTCCTGACAGTGCTACAAAGCTGAGCATCACGCCTCCAAATGACACTGCTCCTTCAAACACAGCTCTGCTCCCTCTGCTGAGCTCTTCCCTCCTCACAGACAGCCAGGCTGGACTGGAAAGAAACGTCTGGATAATCAATCCCCAGTGCCAGGCTGACATGCTGCAAAAAGTCATGCTGCTGCACCGTGCCTTATGTGTGACTGCTATCAAAATGTGTCAGCTGAGAGGGCCAAAACAGAATCAAAATTGGTTTTCTTGGAAAAGGCCATTACCAGCCATTAAGGAAACCCAGCTCCTCTATCTGTCTCACACCTGGAACCATATTGAGTGAGCTCAAAGGGAAAAACCAATTGTTAAATCGTGACAGAACAGCACTATCATTGCTTTGAGCTGAAATTAGTTATCCCAGAAAGGCTGTTTGAAGATTAATGTTTTCACAGTACTCTGCAAATGCAAGGACTTACTGGTTACACATTCTGATATAAATACTCACGAGGTTCCTCATGTGCTTCAGCATTATTGTCAGGCAGGTGTTCTCATAGGATATGACCAGTTGTACTCCAGGCTTCTCACCAGCTGACTGAGGACCTAAAAAAAGCCAGACTTGATTTTTTAGTTAACAGCTTAGAGGAAGTAGATCTGTAAAATATTGAAGTACATATTAGCTAGCATATAAAAACCTGCTGCGCGCTTAAATCAGGGATGAAATTAGAAAACATGGATAAAGAGTGTGATGGAGAAAGTGCTCTGACATGCAGTGCTTTTTTTCTTTCCTGTTTGGTAACTGCCAGTGAGATTTTCTCTTTACTAATTGCCATCAATCTGAAATTCAGTGGGAAATTTATGCTTGAGTGACAAATAATTGGGGCAGTTTTTTTGGCAGTCACTGATGACACTATTCACTATTGTTGCAGTTCTGTCTGGTTAAAGACACTGTAATTTTTTCCCCCAGTTCCCAAGAGAAAGTAAAAAAAAAGGAAAATAGAGCAAGCTTCCTGACCAGTTCCAAACCAAGTTAGAGAAACAACATTAGGTATAAATTCTTCCTTCCTCATTCTGTACTTTATGTGTTCCAGGCTGGTTTTCTTGCAACCCATTGCTTTCACAGATTTTTTTCTACTAAGATGCACTTTAGGAGTCTGATATAATTCCCACTGAAAAAAGGGCATTTTTCATTTTCCAAGCAAGAAGAATCAGTTTCACATTGTGGAAGAAATGACTAAGCAAATCCTGTTCCATCTTTGTGCTGGAGGCACTGAGCCAGCTGTCTTCACTGCCAAAAGGTGTGTCCTTGAAGCTGGGGAAGTAATGTGCCTTACCTGCCCTGCAGAGACAGCAGGGAGGCACAGCAGAGGAAAGATGCCTTTTACCACTGCAAATCAGCTAATGGTGAGCACAACCTCTCCTCAATATCTGTCTGACCTCCTTATTTTTGCAGTGTTTCACCTGAGCAGGGGCTGAGGAGCTGGGCTTGAGCCATTTTTCACCACCTGGTCACCAAGGACAGCCCAGATATGGACTGCGTGAAGTTGCCTGGTTTCACTCAGCCAAATAGGGCTACTTTTAATTAAACCAAAGCTGTATTACACCCACTAATTTACCTGAAAAAGCAATAACTCAATCCTGCTAAGTTTACAACACAATGAGGATGTCTCATGAGCTGGGCTCTGCTCTCCCACCTCCCCTTTAGAGCAGTGGCTGAGCTGGAGACCTCAGCCACAGAAATCCTGCTCTCCTTCCTGCACCTTGGGATCTGCCACTGACACTCCAGCCCTGAAGCCACTGCAGGGTGATATAACAACATGAGACAAGACAATAGAGTGGTGATTAATTCTTTAAATAGAAACACATCTCGTGAGGAGCAGAGGCAGTGGGAAAGGATGATGGGAATGTGAGAACAGCCATCACTCACAGTCATAAACTGCCATGGGAGGCTTTTGGGAGTACCAGACAAGGGAACCCTCCTACTCCCCTGGTAGCGGGAGGGTTCCCTTGTGTCCCTTTCAGCCTCAGCAGAGACCTGGGTGATGCCTCAGGTTTAGCTTTTATATTTTTCAGATTCTGTGCTGCTTTAGTGTGTGGGTCTGGGCTCCACATTACTCTGTGCACAGAGCAGGGAGACAAAACAACTCCTGCTCCAGCTGGGCAGCAAGGACAAATGATCCAAATCTCAGCCCAAGAGCACAAACCCCGTGGGCTGGAGAGAGAAAAACAAGCAGGGTGGGACTGCATGGGCTAAAGCTGGAATGGGACAATGAACTGCAAGATGCAAATGGAGCAGAACTGATCCCAGTGAGAGACCCCGTGCCCAGCCGTGCATTTTGGGGCCATTTTGGTTCATCTTGGGTGCAGCCCTGGCTGTGCTCTTGTGCTGCCCAAGGTGGATCCATGGAGGAGATCCTTTGAATAAATCCCTGCTTTATTCTTTAGCTCTGTCCAGGCCCTGCTCTAGGGCAGCCTTCACAAGGCATCATGGGCACTCCCTGTCTCACTCTTGCCCTCTCCTCCCCACGTGTGCCCCAGGGGTCCTACAACCAGGGTGGTGGGAGCCAGAAATCCAACCTCCTTCTGCTCAGCCTCTCCTCTGTTGCTCAGCAGAGGAGGAGGCACAGGGGGTGTTATAATGGACAAGCCACATTGGGTATATTTTTCTGAAGAAACCAAATGTGTAACCTCTGGAGCAAACAGAGCCTAAAATAACTGCTCAGCAGACACAGTGACAGTGGGGCCATGTACTGCTGACAGCCAGAGAGGCAGTGTAATTGCCATTTATCCTAAGGAAGGGAGCTCAAATGAATTAGAAATAATACAGTGTGTACATGCAACTGCCATAATATAATTGTACCAATGCTACTGAGTTTATGATGCTTGGAGTGGAATTTAAGAATATGAATCCATCTCCAATTTCTCCCCTTTAGAGACTGCAGAAATACATTTTTAATCACATCCTAACTAGAGAAGGGCCTGAAAGACTCCTGAAAAATTGAAATCTCAGGAAGAAATCACTAAGCTGGGACTTATAAGACCGAGTAGCAGTTCTTAATTTGTTATTCTCCCTTATGAACCTTGACAAATCACTTGGCAAGACAGTGCCTTATTTCATTTCTTGTGTTATGAAAATAGGAACAGGGAGGGACAAGGGATGAAAACTCCAGACAATGCTGTCTTTTCCAGGTTAAGAAGAAGCCCATAAAATTCAATTCCTTTTTTTTTCATGCAAAGCCACTTTACCTTTTTTTTTTCCCTAAGCTGTGAGTCCTTTTGCCTTGAATTTGCAAGAGGAAATGTAGAATTCAGATTACAGCCTCCAAAGTCCCTGACTTCACACAGTCAACCCTAAAAACACCAACTGGCTCAGGGCTTGAGTCCTCCAAGCCAGCCAGAGGGGCTCATGGGTGTATGTGACTAAACCAAGAAGGCAACTTGTGGCAAAAGCTTTACAAGAGTGAGCAACTTCAGAAGATCAAAACACAGTGGGACATGAGCAAGAGAGCCTTTTTCTCCTCAGGGACTATTCATGAGGACTGTGGCTCTGCATGGACAGGAATGCCACATTACAATGTCCCTGGATGTCCCTTTACAAGGACACAGAACCTGTTCCCCTGCTGCACCTCAAGGCCAGAGGCTCAGACAAACACAGGAGCACTAATTAAACATGCCAGAACTGGGGCTGGGCTGTACAGTGTTACAGCCCAGAGCAGAACCAAAACTGTCTGAATGATTAATATTTTTCTGGAGATACAAATATTTTTTTCAAGAGAAAAAAAAAGAAACAAGTTTGATATTAAAATGTTTTTGGTAGGTTTTTCTTTCTTCCTTCCTTTTTTTATAAAAGTCTGATTGTGAAATCATTCCTGATATCTGCTCTTACTGCCTTGTAGTGAGCTTGGTATAATGAAATGCTGACAATGTTCAGGATAATTCAGAATTCACCCCACTGGGAATACTGATCCAGTATTCATGTCAAGTAAATTTAACACTGATTTCTAATCTCTCTATTGCTGGGAGCAGAGTACAAATTCATAAATTTTAATTCTTATTTTACCTTAGTAAGTGTAATTACCTACAACATTTATAAATTATAGCAGTGTAAGAGAAAGATGCTGGTTTGATCAAAATTCATAACCTGATCCTATTGGGCATTAATCTTATTTTATATTGATCCTAACCAAGAGAGAGATGATTTCTTTTCCTTGAGAGAGAAGCTACTAGACCCATGGAAAGCTACAGCCCATATTAAACTTGAGTTATTTTTCAAAAGAGACAAATATTTAGACCCCTATAACCTCAGAAAGTAATGAAATTTGTGGGGGGAAAAAAATCTATGCTTTTATTCATGCTTTTATTCATGGCAACCTGCAGGCTCAGTGAATTTAATTCCTCCCCAGACTGACTATGGCATTACTGCAGAGTTTACCTCCAAATCAAGAGCATTTCTGGGCACCCTCAGCCAGCAAGAACCTCTGGGGCCACGTTTCTCCTCCCAGCAATTCCTTGTTTGCTACCTGGCACCTTGGCATGACCAGACACCTCCTCCTGCCTTAGCTGGACCTGTGTTTCCTCTGGATGCCACCAGTGTGCAAAATGCCATGGAACAAAGATTTCAGTGAGCTCTCTGGGGAGTGGCAGCAGCCTGACTCCAAAGGTGAGGTGAAGAATAGAGAAAAATAAAAGTAGAAATATATGTGTTTCAATAGATTTCTCAGGTGGGCAATCAGCACATGCATTGCAGCTCTTCCACCACAAATGGTGCAGTACCCAGAGCAACCCAGCCCATGATTCTTGTTCCCTGTTTTTACCAGGTCTAAACTCATTGTTTGAACCTCATGTACACTGCTGGTTTATCAGTGAATGATCGTGATCAATTTTCTAGGCTAAAGAGAACTGCTTTTGTTTGTGTTTGGATTTTGTTTACCCTTGTTAAACAAAGGTTTTGTCCTAAGTCTAGAAGTGAAGTATCCAAACTTTAAAAGGCAGAGTTCTTGAACAGGAAAAATCCAATTCCCCTGTAACCTCACTGCTGGATGCCAGAGACCCACTCCTCCTCCCCAGCCATGCTGTAACTTCCCCTCACCAACACTAACTACAAAGTGAGGAACAGACTGGGTTACCTGACACACAGCTCTCATCAAACACCCACTAAACACATTCTTGCCTCTGTTTCTTCGTTCTCTTCCTTGATTTATTTTTTGCCACTGACAACAAAAATAGATGGCTCATCTGTGGTATTTTCGGGGTCCCCTGTGGCAGGAAGGAAACGATGAATCTGACTCCATGTTCTTAGAAGGCTAATTTATTATTTTATGTCACTATATTATATTAAAGAATGCTATACTAAAACTATACTAAAGAATAGAGAAAGGACACTTACAGAAGGCTTAAGAAGATACTAATTAAAAACTCACGACTCTCTCCAGAATCCTGACACAGCCTGACTGTGACTGGTCATTAAGTAAAACCAATTCACATGTTGGATAAACAATCTCCAACCACATTCCAAAGCAGCAAAACACAGGAGAAGCAAAGGAGATAATATTGTTTTCCTTTTTCTCTGAGGCTTCTCAGCTTCCCAGGAGAAATCCTGGGCAAAGGGATTTTTCCAGAAAATATGACAGTGACAGCTCATCCTCCAGACTACTCTGGCTCAGGACACTGCTGTAGGAATTATGATGTTGCAAGTTATTTCTCAATTTCATTACAGATTCAGTTCGTGATTTTGCATAAAACTTTACACCCAGATTCTCTGTAAGAATTAGGCAGCTGAATATTAGTGATATATCAGAAATATTCTGGGGCTTTAAGTGCCTTGTGCCTCAGCTCCCTCTGACATCTGTAACTTTGCTTAAAGACACCTACAGAGAGATGCAGCCCATGGACCCAGATTACATGCTCCTAACACCTAGGACATCTTTGCATTATCTCCCTGATCCTTTGTAAAAGTTAGAGCAACCGTTAGTAATTCTCAATAGTCATAATGGATTTAATATGATAATGGCATGCCCTAATCAAATGAACTCCACACAGGGGGAATCTTCCAAAGGCTGAGAAGCCAGAATGGGATTTATTTTGTTCTGATGGATTAAAAAAAACTGGTCCCAGCAAAAGAGATAATGAAACCTCTGTCTGCAGAGGGATTAAATTAACTTAATGGACATGCAAACTAAGTATGCAGAGATACAATCCTATCTGAAATGTGGAAAACTGATGATCTTGGAAACCATCCTATCACTTGGAGCACATAACAACCAGCTGAATTGTTGTGGTGCAGAGTGCAGCTGCAGACTCCTTTATGAGGTTTTATTTTGCCTAAAACCTGAGTACAGAAGATTATTATCAGTGCAGAACTAAGGCAGTGGAAGACAATAAAAATTCAGAGTTTACTTTTCATGGTTTATGCTTTGGCTCTTAATGCTGTAATGTCAGAAATTAGATTAAATTAGGGGCTGGAAAGAAGAGGGAAATGGGTTAAGTATTTAGATAGGCTAAGGGAACAGCGCAGCATCTCATTTAGCCAGAAGTGAATTACCACAGTCATTAATAATGTATGCCTAAGCATTAACATAATGTTCTGTTATTTACTTGCTCCACTCATTGTGAAAATTACTTTAGAAGTCACCCCTGATTTTCTTCGCTTGTGCAAGCACACATTGTGCTTTGTCGACGACTCACATCCTTTCCTCCAAAATCTTTGAATATTTTGTTTTGTAAAACAAGAAACTTGCCACAATTTGTGTAAATGAACTTTTGCTTTGCATATAAGCATGTTTATTCAAAAAGAAATGAAGCAAGGTTGAAAGGAATTTGAGAAAGAGAAAGAAATCTACAGGTGATGTCAGTAACACATTTTCAAAGACCTTGCGAAACCAGGAATTATTTGTTGGTATCCTTATATACTAAAAAAACCCAAACCATCTAAAAAACTTTAGACTCACCTTTGCATAAAACTATCAAAGATTATAATGTCTTAGAAAAGAAATAAGATTGGTAATCCACATACCTAAGGTCAGAGATGATGAGTGTTCTGCCAAGGTATTTTTGGACCAGTTGAGGAAGAAGCTGAGTACGAGCTCATTCTGAAAGAGAACACAAACACTGTATTTGTGCACCATACATTGCACTCTGTTCCTTGTATAATTCCCCCCCAAGAAGCTTGCTGGTAATTTTTAAAGCACATATTAGACTTAGCAATAAAAGGCAGCTTTTCCCTTTTGATCATGATCTAGGAACCCAGGAGCGACTTCTGCTGTGGCACTGGGAGGATGACGATGGTGTCCTTTAGCACTCAGGGATGCTGCTTTGGTGCCTACCTGGCCCCTTTCTGTCAGCACACTTCAGAGCTGTGGGGCCACAGATTTGTGTATGTACAAATCACAAACAGGACAGGACTGCTGTGGAACGTGCCTTGAGCTGTTTTGTTTTCCAGCATCAGCCTCATTCCATGGTTATGACAATGGGAAGATGCCATCAGCTCACATCCCAGGCAGCAGACCAAGAACTCAATGTTACAACTTCACAAGTTTTTTGACCAATCACACAAAGCAGAAGCACGTTGACAGTAGTTCTATCCAACCACTATGAGCACACATACCTTTGGTTAAACAATGCTTGTTCATTTTGAATACAATACCTGCTTGCAAGCCTTAAAATGCAATGCACAGAGCTCCATTATTAAGCTTAAAACTTCCTAATATCTTGCTAGATAAACTTTTCTGTAGCTTAGGGAGTTATTCTAGACAAGTGTTCACTATTCTAGACCATTGTTCTATTTGTCCTTACTTTTCTACTTCTAACATATTTTTTCTGCTGACCTATCTCACGGCTCCTGCTTATCTCCAATCACAGCTCTGCTGTCTCTGAGGCCTACCTTTTGCAGCTTTCCCAAAACCTCTGATTTTGGATTCCCACACTGTGGGGCCACAGATTTGTGCTTGTGCTCCATCTCCAGCAGCTCAAGATTTGTCTGAGCAGCTGCAGGCGCTGTGACAGAGCAGCCCCTGTGTGAAACAAAGGCAGGAGAGCATCTCCACTCTGAGCTGTGCACTCAGCAGGGAACTTGCTCTTGGCACGGGACTGACCCCAAGTACCTGACCTTGTGTGTGCCTCCCTCCCACAGCAGCTTAATGGACACTTGTGCTGAAAAGCTCCATACACTGTTAAATCCTACCAGAAACCCACAGGGAGTGAAAGGCATGATCGTATTTCACCCTCCTGTTTAAAAGAGTAATCCACCTTATGTACTGCTATAACTTTTATTTTTATGTACTGACCTGTGCTGCTCTAGTGAACATATATAACAGGTAGTTACCTTCAGCTGGAGAGAATTAAAACAATAAACCAAATCTCCAGATTTCAGTATTTTGCAAGGTAATAAAAACGTGAATTCTTAAATGGACTCATGACTCTGAATCAAAGCTGGACAGTAATTGCATTTTATTGGCTTTTCATAAAGCCATATTTCAGAATGGCCATTCTTTAAGAGGGTTAGAATTGTTATATTCATGCTGATGTTACATGGACTGACACTGTAATGAATGGGTAGGACAAGAGACTTTTCAGATTCCAACATTAAAATGTCACCATTGTTTTTTTCCAGTCAGTGGAAAATAATGTGTCTCTTATCAGCAAGATGTACTTCAAGTAGTATTTGTGTTCCTTCAATTTGACAAGATGTAGCATAATTTGTGTAAGGAAAAAAGAAAAGGAACGGGGTAGTGACAAAAGCAGCTATTGAGGAGTTAACATGTGGTTACAGCAGACAGAGGAACAGATGTGTATGTTCAGTGGAGAGATAAGATTTAGAAATCTGGGTTTATTTTCACAGTTGCCTTTCATTTTTCACTCTACTGTTTGGAGTTTTTCCTCCCACACTGATATATTCTTTAAAACAAAAATCAGGGGAAAACAAAAAAAAAAAAAAACCCAAAAAAAATAAAAAAAAAAAAAAAGAAGAGGAAAAGAAAGAAAACTCAACATAATTGTTTTCCTTGAATTGAATGACAGATCCTTAAGTTATTAGCAGTGGACTGCCAATACACCTGTCTGTACTGAGCACGAGTAATTATTCTCCCATCTAATGAAGACAGCTGACAGGGGAAAGCCCATACACCTGCCACAGCTTCCAGCAGCTTTAAACAGCAGAGTTATTCCCCAGGGGACCTTCACTTGCTCTTTCAGCACAAGTCCCAAGTGTAGGAAATCTCCAGGGTTGAGAGTATATTTTTGGCAGCCCAGCCTTTATTTGACAGCCTGAAAATAAGCAGAGAAACTCAAGTGGCCCTATGACTTCAAAGATCTTGAGAGAAGTAGGCAGGAGGTGGAAATAAAGATACACAAACTGACTTGAAAGAGAAATAAAAAATTCCACTCTGAGCAGCATGGTGCTTTTTCTGCTTCCTCTCCACCTACTCTTTCTGCAATAAATGAAAATGCAAGACAAATAATACAAAGCAAGAGGTTTGTAAAGAGGAGGTGCAGAGATTGTTTCAGGCAATAATTCCAAAATCCCATTCTGATGGAGAGAAGGCTGAAAAAAAAAAGGACATTTGGTTTAAGTACAGGAGTGTGGTGTTGAGAGATCCCCAGGACAAGGTGAGATGAGAATTTGACTCCAAATTCTCAGAAGGCTGATTATATTATTATATTATATTAAAAATTATATAATAAAACTAATCTTAAGAAAGAGAAAGGATACATCAGAAGGCTAGAAAAGAATGAATAATAAAACCCATGACAGACCAGAGTCCCGACACAGCTGAACTGGGATTGTTCATTAAGTTAAAACAATTCACATGGAACCACTGAAAGAATCACCTACCACATTCCAAAGCAGCAAAACACAAGGAGAAGCAATCAGATAATTATTACTTGCATTTTCCTTTGAGGCTTCTCAACTTCCCAGGAGAAGAAATCCTGGCGAAGGGATTTTTCAGAAAATATCAGGGTGACACAGGAGTGGAAATGTGCAGAACTTACAACAGGCATGGGCAGGACAGGCATGGACCCTGCTGGTGCCACAGCTGATGGCAAAGCTTTCCTGGCCTGTGGGCCCATCATACTCAAAAGAAGCCCGAGGGGAAGCAGCAAGGCTGAGGTTGGCAGAAGGAATGCAAAACCTGAAAGGAGCAGTTCATGTGGCAGGAGCATATGCAGCAGGCTGTGCAGGGCAAAGTGCTCCAGAAGCACTGGAGGTGTCTCCTGCCTGTTTGTGCAGAGAAGCATTCTGCACACTCATATTTAATACAGCAATTTCCCCCTGATGTGTGCTGATCTGCCTGCTGCAGGACTCCACCACTTAGATTTCCATCAGAAAATGTGTAAGTGCCTTATTGAGCCCCCCCTTTTCCAGCAGACCTCCAAAAACCACACTGAACTTTCAGGCGATTCCTGAATCTGTGAGACCTCCAGCAGCTGCACCCCAGCTAATGTGACTGGAGCACAGAGTTAAGCCAAGCACACTGCTAAACGAAACCAGATCTATCAGAGCTTTGAACATGTATGAGCTGTTCGAAGGTGCAGAGTCCACTTCTAACCCAGCAGTTTTTGTTACACAGAAGTGACTGTGGATGGCAACCCAGGGATCTTGTGGTCTGGGGAGAAAGGAAGGCACTGAGCATGACCAAAGCGCTCCCTCACCCTCTTCCCCCTTGGAACTCTTACCTTTAAATCAGCAAATGGAAATTCCCTAAAATATTGCACACATAGGAAGTCCTCCTATCATTTGTCCAAGCATTCTTACCTAATAAGACAATAATCTTCAGTTGGTAATTCTGATTTTTTGCAGGTCACTCAGCACATCAGCCCAAACAGGAGCAGACTGGTCTGCGTGGTCAGTCTGGAACTCACAGATCTTTTTTCAGCCATCTAACTCAAAAGGCACAAACTCCACCTTCACTTACACTAGGACCCAACTGAAATAAAATATTTCAGTGGCTTTGGGGGGTTGGAACAGCCCTGCACTATTGCAGCATGATAGAATTTGTCTGCTGTTCTCCATCAGAGACTAACCAGAAAATCACTGTGCAGTTTGTGAAACACAGCCAGGTTTCAAGGCAGATTTAATTTCAATAGAAAGAAAAGCAGCCTCCCCTCTGCTTCCAGCTTTCTTTTCAGCTGTGCTGGAGTAGATTTGGGGTCAGAGAACACCCATGCTCCTGTTATACTGTCACAGGATGGGGAATCAGCAGGAAAGAAAGCAACCAGAAAAAGCTGACCTTGGTGCAGCTGTTATAACTTCAGGAAAGGACAGGGGAAGAGAGAAGACTTTGAACCCTCCCCATTTTGGCTCTGCTGGATGCCCTGCCACAGGAATAGAGGAGTGGTGGAGTTCAAGGGACCCACACACCCTGGGAGCACTTTGTTCCCCCTCTTTATGTACCCCCATGCAGGCAGGTGGGAGCTTTTTCCTCATCTCTGCAAATCCCAAGGAGCAGAAGTGAATAAAACAGAAATGAAATATGGGAAGCTCTTATCAAATTGATTACTTTTACAGTGTAAAACATCATTCACCCTAGAACAATGCTGTGGGCCTGGTTTTTACTGTGTGCTTGAAAATGAGTGAACATAATTTACAATCATTCCCATTTACATCCTCTTTAAAGTCCTTTTACAAAGCCTATAAGTCACTATAAAGCTGTTTATAGAACCTATCCACAGCTGAAACACCATCACCGTTTGCTTACCTGCCTGCACAAGGTTTATCTTCACCTCCAAAGTCCTCTGTTAATTTGGATACTTAGAAAATCTTATAGACTCAAACTCCAAAAGATTTTTTTTTTTTTACTGACTAACCTATCGTGCACCTGCACTCACTATTGTGTTTGACACTGGGGCCAAAACCAGACTCAATTAATGCAGCCTTACCTTGATTTTGTGTCCCCAGGCAGTGCACAACCCTCCTATGATACAGCCATAACATGAGGAGCCACCAGGGCAGCCCTAATTTATGGGATGAGATTTGGGCTGCAGTCACCATCCAGCCCATCCCTCAGCTGGAATTGAGTGAAACAGAAAAATACAACAATGGTCAGCAGCTGTCTTTTGTCACAGACTTACTTTATGCTTTGAGAACACATATTTTTGTCCTCTTCCATGTTATACTAGCACTCAGTTTAGTATTTCTTGGTGCTTCACCTCTTATTGGTGATATCACTGGGTTGTTTTACCATTTAATGGAGCAAAAACTCAAAGATTCTGAAGATAGCTGAGAATTTTGCCCTGCAGATCTAAAAAACTCAGGTATTTCAGTGCATGCAGATGATGAGTCAGTCAGCAGTGGTGCAGCTGGCCCAAAACTCAATATTGTTTTGCTGTGATCAGAAATACTGACACTGGTTCGGGACAAGTAAAATGAAAAAAAAAAAAAAAATAAAATAAAAAGGTGCTGAATCCTGTTTTTCATCCTGTCCTAATTGACTCAGTTTGACAATGAAGGTTCATCAACTTCTGCATGTTAGTGATTGATGCAATGAATACAGCTTGTTCATGAACACAGTCTGGTGAGGGAGTTATTTATAACAGTGCTAACCTGAATCTAAAAAAGGACGCCTATTCTAGGCAATTCTTCAATAAAAGTAACTAAGTGAGGCTTATGATTAAAGTAAACCACAGACTTAAAAAAATGCCTTGAATAGGGATGGACATGAGGACATTTAAGATTTAAACTGGTCCAAGAACAAATATTCCAACAATCTGCATTTACTGGATCTAGCATTAAAATTCAGAGATAGAGGAAGAAAAAGTTTCTGCTCATTAAAGAAGGGTTTGAAGAAACATTTAATTCCATTTGAGCTCCAGTGCAAATAAGAAGGCAGCTGTTTTCCACCTCTCCTCCTTCATTCCAACCATTTAGCAGAAAAGGTCAGTGACATTCTGACTTACTCTCAATTATAATAAAATTTTCATAATCAGAACTTAGTGTGGACTAAAAAGCTTGCACTTAAGGCCTGACTGAGGAAGGAATTTGGATGTAATCTGATTCTTTCTTCATTTCCAGGATTTATAATTACTTTATTGGTAGAACCAAGCATGTGTTCAGTCCTGTGTGGACTGGACTAAATTCTTCAGAGCAGAAAATGGTGCCTAGTCATTTGGGCTAATGTGTTTACAGAGATTACAAGTGTTACAAGGGTATTTTATAATGAAATAAAAGCTCTTTTCCCTATCTCAGACAATACTGCAGACCACTCTGCAGCTACAATAAATTACATCTACAATTCAGGATAAAGAAATTACTGTAGCAAGAAAGTAAAAGGAATACTGTTCTACAGGCAATTGATCTTCCTAGATTTCTTCACAAATTTATGAGTTAATTATTTATTCCTACATAGTTTTACTATTTCATAGAATGACAGCTTGATAATGCTTGAAAACTGACAACTCACTCAATGGTTTCAGCCAGGCTCCTCAACATTTTGAGAAAAAGGACAAATTTGACTGCAAAGTTGTCATAGGCATGGAAAGGGACAAAATAATTGCATTTATTTTCACCAAGAAAGCCTCCTAGCTTGGAGGCTCAGACTAAAGCGAAGATAACACCATGATATTTTTAAAAGAGTCATACCAAAGTGAAAAGAAAAAGAAAAGGGAATACAAAGGAAATTACCCACCAACTGCTCTCCTTGTTCTAAATGGGTCAGAACACATCAGTATTTTCTAAATTTCTCCCACCTCCCGCAGGAGAAGCATATTGAGGTAAAAATAACTATTCAATGTTTAAGAGTATCAATAACTTGAAAGGTTATCATCCAGAATTGCAGGTTAGCTGCATGGGGGTAAGCAAGATGATTTCCCACATGCAGCAGCACTTTAGGATGGGAACAATCTGCTCATTCCTCTGCTCCTTATCCCTTGCCCTCCAAGTCCAGCACAGCCCTCACAGGTACAAAATTGCTTTCTTCTCCTCATGGTTCAGGCCTCCAGGCTGTACTAGCCTGGAAAATTCCTCACTCTCAACAGTTCCTAAAAGTTTCATTTCAGAAGCAGAATCAATACATGGTGATAGTCAAAATAGATATATAAATAAATCTTATTCTTGATGAATATAATGCATTACTAAGCAGCTTTGTGTTTGTGGTGCATGTTTTTCTCAGGAAACCTCGTGTTAATGTCATCACTGGGTGAGGTGCTCAGATGAGCTACAGTACAGCTTCCTAAAAAGGTTTCAAGCTCTGGATCTAACCAAGTAAAACATTTACTTTTAAGCAATGCAGCCAAGTTTTTCATAATGGCACACTTCAGATGGTGACATTGACTTCCCAAAAAGTTTTTCCCTAAAACCAGTCTTATTTTGTGGTTCAGAACCACAGCAGTGCCTGTCCCTGAGCACACCTGCCCAGAGTTACCTCGAACCCCTCAGCCATGGTTGTGTTCCCGGGCTGGGAGGATGTCCCCAGCTCCAGGACTGTGTGCTGCAGACCCACAAAGGGAGCAGGAGGGACCCTGGGAAGGACACTGGGGTTTTCTGAGGAGGAGGCCAGGCAGCTTGCTCTGCCTGAGCACCACCCATGGAGCAGGAGGCACAGCAGAACTCCTGTGCACCGCTGGGAAATGTTTTTATGACTGTCCCAGGGCTTTCAGCAGCCTAATTTTTCAGCTGTAGATTAGGCTGCTGCACAGCAGTGCTTGGCCCAAATTGAAAATCCCTGTACCTCCCAGCAGTCCAGAGCACAGCAGAAGACACTGAGCTCTTCATTTCTAGGTCACAGGCTCAGATCAGCTTTTCCTCAGCTGTGACTGAGGGCACTGATGTGAAATAAACCCATGGCCCTAACGTGGGGGTCAGAAAGGAACCACAGAATCCTCAGACTTGGAAGAGACCTCTGGAGATCATCCAGTCCAGCCCTGCCGCCACAGCAGGGTCACCCAGAGCAGGAGACACAGGAATGTGTCCAGGTGGGTTGGGAATATCTCCAGGGACAGAAACTCCATGACCTCCTGGGCAGCTGCTCCAGGGCTCTGCCGCCCTCAGTGTAAAAAAAGTCTTTCCTCGTGCTGAGGTGAAACTTCTTGTGTTTTAGTTGCACAACAATCTTCCCAAACCTGAGCAGATTATTTGGCAGTGTCAGTCAAAGGAGCCAAGCACCCAAGTCAGTTCTTACCAAACTACGTGCAACTCAGTGAGTCAAAAAATTTTTATGCTCTTTGGAAATCTCAATTTCAACTCTGGGCTCAGAATCTATATTCATATTAATAAGAAAACTTCTGCTTGTTTTGCATATGGACAATTTCCTCTTTAATCTCCATTACAAAGTCTCAGCTGGCAAAGTTATATAGTTAGGCAGCAAACTTTTTTTTTTTTCCCTCCTGCAAGATGTTTGAGATTTTGGAGATCAAACATCCTGTCATACCCTCTTTTGGCTGTCCCTGCTATGAAACCCAAGCAGTTTGTGCTGTGGCCCTGAGGTGCATAAGGCTTTGTGCTGGCCCAGACAATGAAAAGTCAATGTTTGTTACCATTTTGGCTCTCCATTTTTAAGCAGGAGGAAAACCTCAAGCCTCAGAAAACAATAATGAATAAAAAATGAGAAAACACCAGTTTTAATGGACTCAATGCATCATTCTGATGTGATTGAAACATCCTGGGTTAGTTCTTATGTTTGCAAAACTTTCTTCTACCTGTTAAATACATTTTGAAAAGGGTATTTCTGTGCTGGAAGAATGGAACTTTTCATTTAACAACTGTCAAAATTAGACTTTTCAATATTTCAAAGCTTACTTCTTTTTTTAGCTGTTACATTTCTCAGAACCTACTCCTTACTGTCAAAAACTCAGTGAATCACTACTTTTCGATGGCAGCAAAGGAAGCAAAGTTTTTTTTTCTGAAAAATGCCCTGCCAGGTCTAATAAACTACTTCTCAGTCCTACTTGTCTTTGTCTTAAGTTTGGATGAATGCTGCAATGGCTCCATCCCAAAATGCATCATTAGAAGATGTGTCACTTACGTATTTTTTTTTTTTTCAAAACAGACAATGGAACATTTCCTGAATCTTTTGGTGAAATGCTACTAGAAATCATGTGCAAATAAAAGAAATACTGGAAATGCTCACATTAGCCAGTTTCCTGGAGCCACTTAATAGCTGCTTCAGATAGAGGTTCAAATCCTTCACTCTCTTGTGTTCAGGATCCGTAAAAGGTAAATGCCATGAGTGGGGAAACCTGCAAAAGAAGAATATTTATGAGCAGAACTCTTGCACTATATTTGCTGAAAATATTTCCAGCTGTACTTAACAGAAGAAAGCCAAGATTTCTAAGAGGTTTTGCAGGTAAGGGAAGAAATGCTTACAGGGTCACATTGCAGTGATTCACCTTCATCTAATAATTTGCTGCTAAATTGTCTCATACTGAAGCACTTTTTCTCTCTAAATAATTAATTTCAAAGTAAGTAAATAAATAAACAAATCCTACAATACACTTTGCATTTTATGGTCTCTAAATAGATCTGAATAACTGGCCCTTTATGATCCCAAGAAAACATTGCCTTTTTGCACAACAGATCTCTGATCTGAGCCCAGAGTTGACATATCCTTACCACAGAACACTGAGCACCAAAGCCTTACAGCAACACTGTGACATTTGATGAATATATCATTGCTTGCATTTTTTACCTCAGCTATTTAGAGTGTAGATAAGGTTTTCAGAGTAGGCCCCTGATCCCCTATCTAATTTCAGGTACTAGCATAATAAAAATAATCTATGAAAACAAATGATCATCACACTAACAAAATCAATCCCAGCAAAAAACAATAACAATAAAAATAGCAAAATAATGTTCCTGCTGAATTTTTATTAAGATGAATTTAATTTTGGGTTAGTAAATAAATTACACATGCATAGAATGGCCTTGTGTCAATTTTCAAATACTTTGGTGGTTGAAAATGTCAAAACCTCCCATTTTTTTACTTGAATCATCTTTGCATTTTAGAGACAATGCATATTGGATCAGTCAAAAGGTTAGAGTTTTAACAACACACATAATCAATTTGTATTAACCTTGCCCTGACAAAGGGTATTTATCTCCCAGGCTGAAGGAGCATTAGAAAAGCTGTCTGTGTTAAATTGTAGATAATGGGTTTGGTGATATGGATTGCTAATAGCAGGATTCATAATTAACATTATGCATTATGTCCTCTAATGTATGAGACAGAGAAAGGTAGAAGTTTTCACCTGGTTGTATTTCATATCCCACCACCACCACTGTAAATAGTCAAATGTGTCTTGTTTACAAACCTCTTTCTTTTCTGCTGATGCCTTGTGAAGGCTGCCCTAGAACAGAGGCTGGATGGAGCTAAAGAATAAAGTAGGGATTTATTCAAGGGATCTCCTCCATGGATCCACCTTGGGCAGCACAAGAGCCCAGCCAGGGCTGCACCCAAGATGAACCAAAATGGCCCCAAAATGCACGAGCGCTCCCGGGGTCTCTCACTGTGATCAGTTCTGCTCCATTTGCATCTTGCAGTTCATTGTCCCATTCCAGCTTTAGCCCCTGCAGTCCCATCCTGCTTGTTTTTCTCTCTCCAGCCCACGGTGTTTGTGCTCCTGGGCTGAGATTTGGGTCATTTGTCCTTGGTGCCCAGCTGGAGCAGGAATTGTTTTGTCTCCCTGCTCTGTGCACAGAGCTCAGCATCCCCTGATGTGAAGCTCAGACTCACACACTAAAGCAGCACAGAATCTGAAAAATATAAAAGCTAAACCCTGAGGCATCACTGCTATGAGCTTTTTTTATCCAATAGATTTCAACGGGTGCCTGAAGGGTTCAGACAAAGGATCTGTCTGGTTTGTGATACACTTGGCCAGCCTTCTGCAAAATCCTGTAGGGAAAAACTCAGCTCTGGTGTGACTTAGCCTGGGATTAAATCAGAGAGGGAGCAGGATGACATCACCATGCTGCATGTATGGATGAACTTCTGCTGGTCCCTGCCCTTGGCGCTGGAGGATCAAGGTTCACTTAGGGGCTGCACAGATGGGTAGGAAGAGGAGACTCTTCCCTCACAAAATCGCAGTGGCAGGACACACAATGAGGAGGGAAAAGTGACACGACCCTGGCTCATGACACGTGTGAACAGCACAGATAAAAATAGAGCCCAGGTCATCTGGAACACAGAGGCTTCTTTCGAGGGGTGGGAGAGGAGAACAGTTTGGAAGCAGCTTAAAATGAATCAGTCTGTGTAACACAAAGAGAAGCTCTGGCTGGAAAGTGCAGACCCTGAGAAGATGCACCCAGAGCACAGTGGCCAAACAGAGGACAGAGAAACTGCAGACTGATGGCCCCAGTGACTGCTGGAGTGAAGGACAATGTGAACCCTGTGGTGGCATTGAACCCTTCTTTTAAACCCCTTCTTGGCTTTGTTAGATCATGGCTGTGCTGTCAGTGGCCTTGCCCTTGTGAGTGCCCTTGTATTAGAAAAGATGAACTTTCCAACCTGATACTTGGCATTTCTTGTTTTGTTTTTTTAAGTCTTTCTAAGCCTTCTGATGTTTACATTTTTGCAATGGAGTTCTCATGCACTTTTATGTAAATAATTGTTTTTGCATTCTTTTCTGGAGGAGGAGAAATTTGATAAACTGTTAGTTTGAGCAGCGTCAATGGAGAGGTGTCAATTTCATCCTCCAATCCAGGGTCACTTTTTGAATTCTGCATATATTGAGGTCAAGAAATTTATCTTCTTTTTACCATGGAAGTGCCAGCGTGCATGCCATTTTATTTCATGTCCTATTGCAACAGGCATCCACTTGAAATAGGTCAGAAAAATATAAACTTGCACCATGTGCAAATATCCTACACAGAACATTACATTTCCTACTTGTCTGAACAGTGTTCTGTGTGTAAGTTATGTCACGTACATGTCTTGTTGGGTGAGAAGATTGTTGGCACTTTACAAAACAATAATTAAACACAATTAATACCCTCTCAAAAAATCAAAAGAGAAGGATAGCGCTAGAGTGCAAGGGCAGCTGAGTTTCTAACTTTTAAATGTGGACTGAATGAATACATGTCAATAGCAAAAGTTCAGATTCTGGGAACTCTGAGCTTTTGCCACTTGTTTCTTACAATACACTCAGTACTTAAAACTTGTATGAAGCGCTCTCATATTTCATTGTTTTCTCCTAATGAGACATGAATATGTACAATTCCATAGAATCATTACAAAGCAGAAACCAAGTCCTTTCTGTTAGCAGTTCCAATTATTCTAGCAATATTAAACATTTAAATTTTTTAATCAGACACTTTTAAACTGATTTTGTGATTACATTGTGGAACAAGGCTTTTTCCTTCCTTTGAAGCATCTGGCATCAGCCAGAGCTGAAGCTTTGTAACACACAGGCAGACTAATGGTCTGATATGGAATGGCAGTTTCAGTAATAACTTCCTATAAAGAAATAATTAGGTTTTTATTATTAGAATAAAATCTGGGGTACATGAAAAACCTCCAATTAATGAAGTTCTGTTCGAACACAACACAAAATTATAACATTAAAAAAACGTGCCTATCAAAAAACATCATAAAATGAATTGTTTTAACACAATCTTAGGGAAAGATCCTGCAGTGACAGGATACTGCTGGGACTGAATTGTGGCAATAAAGCACTGGAGCTCCTAGAGACAGCCTCAGTATATGCAGATTTACTCTCTGTGAGTTCTGAAGTGCTCTTTAGCTGTGAAAATGTTGCAAAGGATTTTATCAGAGGTAGATTTATCTGAGAAATGACTAGTACTATTTTTGAAATTCACTACAGGGTTTCTGAGGTTTATGTGTTTCCAAAGAGAAATGTGTTTTCTTTTCAAAGGGCTCTGCTCACCACAGGAAAAATTCATAAACAGGTCCTTGTTAAATATTTTATTTTACAACCCATTAGTTAGCCTGCAATATTTCCAAATCAAAACCATGATTCAAACAATTTTTTCAGTATTTGTTTAGTGAAATTTCAATTCTCACCAGCTGCTGCAAACCGGTTCATGTGAGAAAGCCATAACGAATCAAATTGGAGTCAATAAAATCCCCTCAGGCAGGAGAGAGATTCTCTAGAATTAACTAACCTTAAGCCATTTTTTCAGAATGCTTCTCATGAGTTCGAGGGAATATCAGCTTTGGATCTGAAATTCATGGACTTTAAGTTCAAACCATGTTGTTTGTGGCTATTTACTTCATGTCAAATCCAAAGACCTTTCTCTTTTTCAAGCCTATCACTTAAATCTCAGCTTGGTTTAAGTAAGCTGCTGGTATTTTAGGCCAGATTTATGTTTATTTTGTAGATAAAGCTTGAAGAAGGGCTTTTACCAGGTGAGTCAGCAAGATTATCTAAGAGAGGACTACTTTGTACTCACTGGTGTATACAGTACAAGGTATATGATATATGTAGGAAAAAACACTTGTATTTCTAAAGCCATGGACAATCACTACAAAAGACAAAGCTGGTTTAAATAAGACAGAAATAAACCATGGGACTCAGTACCCCAGGAAACTAAAGAAATAACATTCAGAAAATGAAAAGCAGGAAAGACATGCACATGGATAGAAAGTAATATTCAGAATTATTGCAACTAATGACAGCAGATTTTTCAAGGGATGTTAAACTGAATTATGTGAGGCACAAAGTATTGGGCTTGGGGGCAGGACAGTACATAAAATTATTGTGTATTTCTCAGCTGGGGGAATGTGCACCATGATGAAAAAATGTTCATCATAGTGCTAGAGTCAGATTTCTGTTCTGGCCCACTGTGAACATCCCTACATTGCTTTAACCTATGGATCTTGCCATAAGTTTTGATAAACATCATGAAGAAAGTAAAAAACTATTAAAGGTGCCTTTAATTAAGTCAACACCACTTACCCTTTAATTTCAGGAATAGTTTTGTCAGGCCCAAGCTATTCCCCTTCTCTCCTCCCATTAAAAAAAGGAACAATAACATATAAAATTTAGACTGCCACAATGGCCTGTGATTCAGTTTCTTCTGGGGCTGAATAGGAGGCTTGATAGAATATGTCTCTCTGCTTTGTGTTTCTAAAAAAACATCTGCTGTGAATATTCTCACAGATTTATCTGAGCACAGAAGAGAGAACCACTTAACAGCAGAATAACATTGACTATTATGCTGCCTTACTCTGGGAGGGCATGAGATGGGAATTGCTTCTGGAGATGGCTGTGAAGTTTTGAGAACTGCTGGAATGATTTTTCCACGAAGGTGACCACGTTGCAGGTCTGCACCACCTGGATGAGGTATACCTGTGTTGGGGTAAAAGGAGAGACAGAGCAGAGAAATTATCAAAAAGACAAATTAAAAAAAAAATAGTACAAGAAAATATATAGGGTGATTTCAACAAAGAAAAACCTTCCTTTAATGTAGTGCCAAGTGCCAGAGAATTCAGTTTGTAATTCATAGTCCTTGCTGCACAGGAAGAGAAACTTGCCTGGGTAGCATACAACTTAAACACTGAAAGATCACTGCAGTGTGTGAAAACTAATAGTGCACCATTAAAGCATCATATAACAGCCTCCAATTTCTATTAAGCCTCCTAATTTTGTGCCATGCTTTCCTTCTGGATGCTTTAATTAGCTCTTGATTTATTTTCCACTATAGGGAATGAACTGTTCTCCTTAATGGCTCCCTGCAAATATCTGTCTGCCTGGTGCTTTTGCTCTCTGATAGCTCACTGCTTATGGCACCACTATTCATCCCATGATGCTTTTAATGGAGCACAAGCACATCTCTATAAAGGAGGAGGGAGAGTGCATGAGTTCTTAAAAGTGTCAATAAAGATCAGGCAAATGAGGATAAGCAAATAAGAGAATACATACAGGGTCAGGCTTTCTACTGAATCCCAGAATGGTGGCCCTTGCGATGGACCTCTCTGTGCCCAGCACCATCCATTCCTGGGGGACACTCTCGGGAGCTGGAGGCTTTGCAGAGCTCCCCACCGACATCTGCACGAGCGTGTGGATCAAGTTGTTGAGTTTAACAGGAAAGCACTCCAAACTTTCCTTTATTTTCCTGAAGAAGGAACAAACAGAAGAGGTGTTATTCATGCTTTTTTTGTTGTTTCCACTCCTTCACCCTTCTTTTTATGGATCCAAGTCCAAAAAATCCCAAATTCTAGAGCCTACCTGACATACTCCCCAGTCACTGCTATTTGCACTGCAGCACATCCAGCCCCTGAGCTCTACTGCTTAAAGGAGTGTTCTTACCACAACCTGCCTCAAGGCTTAGCTTGGAGCAGCTATTCCTCACGAGCTGCACTTCTTTCAGACATCAGAACATTTCCATGTGTGTTCTGAGGAGTCCCAGGGTTGAACAGCATGTGTTCATTTTGCTTCCAGGAGAGGAGGCACTAGTTTTGATTATATTTATTTTTGGTTACACTAACCTCACATGGGCTTACACGTGTTTGAGCAAGGCTCTTGGATTCAATTTGTGATTTAGCTGAGCATGATGTGTTGCTAAATCCTCTACCCAGCTCTTAAAATCTCTATCCCTGTGGAACTGCTTAAGATGCATTTAAAAAAAAAAAAAAAAGTGACATTTTCTCCTGGTATCTCACTCCATCTCATCTCTGTGCAAGGGGAGCCAGAACACTGTTTTGATTGCCCAGGGTTTTGAGATCTTTCATCAGAAAAAACAAAATAGATTAAAAAAACCCTAGATAAACATGAAGATATATACTGCAAATGTGAGAGTGAACTTGACTTTAGAAATAACACTCCAAGATAATCACAGGTCTTTGAAGAGTGAGATGCAGTATTCTTTAGAAAACACTTGCTCTCTTCAATTCAATTGCTAATTGAATTTTAAGACCTATTAACTTCTGATGGTAATTTTTTCTTGCCTCCCTACTTATTGCTACAGCTCTCTGAAGATATCTTATATCTGTTCTGATTTTATAGAAAAACAACCCAATAATTTGAAATTATATGGCAGCAAACCTTCTACCAAATTGTCAGGGGGTTGCTGTGTTTCCTTTTTTTCTCCCAGTTTTGGATTATATCTAATGAGGTTACAAGGGCTGACAACACCCTTAACACCTTAATCATGCCTTGCCCAAAGCTGAGCAAACGCCCCACCTGTCATTTTAGGTTAGATTTTTATTCATGGGTTTCTGTGAGAGGGTTGGAATGTGTAGTGCAATCATTTGAAATCAAGTCCATTCATTGCATTAGCCTAATTTCCATGATCTCAGATGCTCTGGCTAAAGTCTGCAGCTTCACAGACTAAACCAAACCAGAAAGAATAAGGAATATTCTACCTACAGGCATCTCCCTAGCTTACCCCCCTGAAATTCAGATTTTATTCAAAGTTTATCATGCACTAAGTAGGGATAGTAAACTGAGGAAAGATGTCTATGTTCCTCTTAATGTAATACAAGGAAAGGTACCTCAGAATTGATTTGGTTAATTACCTTAATTATTAATTACGTTCTTCAGAAACAGACACAAACTATTCAATAAATTAAACAAATTAACATACTGATGCAAAACAAGAAAACAAATCTCATTTCAAAATATTAGTACAGAATCAATTCAGTGATGATTAACCAGGCTGCATCAGGGGTGAACTCTTCCTTTTTAACTCCTATGTGTTTAATTTAATGTGTAGCTTAAACACTTCCTAAATCACTGAGACATTAGGTTATAGAGTCTGTAACTGGCCATATTATGGCACAGCAGTTAGGGAATTTGCCACATTAGTATAAGAGGCACGATAACTTTGCAGCTAAACACACTGCATTTTAATTTACATAAAACAGGCCTCAACTTGTAAATTACTACTAATTCAGACATCATCACTACATATCAGACTACCACTATTCCTTCCATGGGGCCATTAGGCTTCTAAAACACTTTTAAAACCCAGATTGCTAATCACATACTTTAGATCTAAAACAGAGCCTTGTGTTGTCAGTGCTGCAGATTTTCCCTGTAAGTTATTTAAAATTATTACATCTAAAATCAAATAAGAACAGAAGTATGAGTTGTTTTCTCCCGCTCTCTGTTTTGCCTGCATGCAGTCCTCTTTGCCAGGATAGAAAACATTAAACAAACCTTATTACATGTAATCAACAAAGAACTCAAGGCCTCTTTGCTATTCTATGTCTCCTCAGCAAGGTGGAACAACTCTGCTTGTGGCTCTCTGCACTTTCTTTCAAGGGCAAATTGGCTTGAGGAAACCCTTTTCCCCAAAAGCTGGTTCCGAACTAAATATGGGAGCAATGGGGTCCATCAAACCCGTGTGTCTTACCTTTTTGAGATTTTGCAGTTTATTTTGGGCCTGGATCAGTTCAGTGACCCAGTTTATCACATTGTGGTACCCGATTCCCCTTTCTGCTGGCATTTTTAAAGCTCATCCCGAGGACCAGTGGTGGAAGTTTCTCCTTGAACTCTCCCAGGTCCCCATACACCTCCTTTTCTCTAGCCACATTAAGCTTAGCAGTAATTGAAAGCAGTAAGGTCATGGGTATTCTCTGTAAAAATCCTCCTCTTGCTCCCTGGCCATTACCACCTTTGCCTGTGCCCAAAGCTCTGCCTTCAAAAAGGTGACAAAAACTTTCTTATTTATTTGAGAGCTCTGGTAGCCCAGGCTGCATAGAAAATTAGTGCCTGATGGTCTAGAGATTGCTAAACTAAGTGAACAGTACAGAGAGTATTAAAAGCCCAGGTTAATCAGAAGAAAACTGGAATCTGTCATTAACTAGAGTAACATTACCAGTGAATCCAAATATTGCCAACACAGTTTTCAGGGAGAAAAATGCTATTTTCCACATGACAATAACTGTTTACCATGCAGATTGGTTTCTGACCTGCTTCTCAGAAAAGAAAGTTAAATATCTGGGATTATTGGAAAGTAATGACTTTCTGCTTTCCACCTGCTGAATTGCCTTTGAATTTCAGATTTGGCTTCTTTCTTTCTACAGAGCTGTCAAATTACAGTATCAGGTAAAACATGAAGAGACTGCCTGGCTGCTTGTGTAAAAGGAGATGGATGAAAAGTTTGGCTGATGTTTTCACAAGTGCCTAGTGATAGTTTGCCACTTTAGTTTTAGGAAGCAGACATTCCTTATGGGACCTATGCGTATACTGAGGTGTGCTCAGATTTTTCAGGACACACCAGCCTTTATATACAGCACATACAGCCATTATTACTGCCTAGTTATTAAGACTTTAGTCCTGGTGGATATTTCTTTATCTTTCTTGATGGTATCCTGCTTCTCATTTCCAACTAGGACTGAAAATCATTTAGAGTATAATGACCAAAATTTATTTTCATGGGATTCTCAGATGTTAATGAACAGTGTTTCATTTATATTCCACATTTCCATCCATGAATTAACCAAGCTCCGTTTTAAACCAAGTTGAATAGTATGCCCCCATTTTAATAGACTTTTCCAGAATATTCCTGACCTTTTATAATACAAATCCCTCAAAAAACATAAATTCAAGTAGGAAGTCTGCCTTCTGTTCCTTTGGGGCCCATACACCACAATCTCTACAAACTACCTGAACATCACTGAAATAAAGTTTAGTGTTGTAGTTTGGTCCATTCCCTTTCAGACGCCACCAACTTCCACTGTGTTTCACCTGTTTGGGAAATTTATTGCTGAAATACCCACGGCCACCTGAGAAACAGAGATGACTGATCAATTTGAGATCAGAATCAGGTTTTGAAAGGAGTTACTGTGGTTTGTCCAGCTTGAAGCTGCTGGCATTTGTGCTTTGGAGTGGATGTGCTTGACCTGAGCAGCAACACGTACCTAAAAAATGAGTCCATTAATAGCTAAACAAAGCAGCTGACCCAAGCAGCACCCCCTCCACCAGGCTGCTGAAGATATGCACTGTGCTCCCCTGGTAATTGTCAGATCCACCCTGCATCTCTTATTCATGGGTTTCTGTGAGTCGGTTAGATTGCACACTGCAATCAATTGAAATCAACTCCATTCATTGCATTAGGCTAACTTTATGCTCTTAAAACCAATTTTAAATACACATCCCTGTGTAGGCACATTAAAAATGTCAGGCAGCCTGCCCCAAACTCTGACATTTGAAGACATCTGCAGAAAACCATAGAGGAAATTTATATCCAGAGGTAAGATGGGTTTCCAGCTTCTGATAAAACTCTGCTGTCAGGGGAATAGGAAAGGAGGGAGGGGTAAGGATCAAATTGAGTTTCAAGGATCAAACTGAGTTCAGGGCAGATGCTGGAGAGACAACGTTTCATTTGGCAGTAGGTGCACAGGACTGCCAAGGAAACACAGAAAGTCTTGTTTAACTCTCAATTGGTGCATTGTTTATCCACAAGTGAGGCTGTGACCTTCGAGAGGGCTGTGAGGCTGAACGCTGCTGCTCATCAGCTCAGAACAGGGACTGACCCCATGTGGGAAGGGCTGCACACAAATGACACCACAGACTGCTGCACATGACTCAAATCAAGAATGAGAGCAAAGGAATTCAGTAAAACACAGAATGTTTTAGGAGCCTGGAAGGGGTCAGTATGTTACAGTCCAAACCCCGACACAATTGTTCACTGGCCAAAGAGGTGATGGCAAAGAACAAATCAACATCGTTCTGCCAGGAGCTTTTGTGACATCATTCATCATTTCATGCTAATCCTAAACAACACTAGGGCCAGTGTCAGTGTTATTGCTAAACCAAACTCAGAGAATTGCTAAAAGTAGCCCATTTCTACAGAAATACATAGGAACACTGTTCTCCTGTTTCCACTAGCAGAAGATTGGGATTTTCTGTGGACATGTTATAGGATTGAATCTGAAAGATTACAATAACTACCTTGTACTTAGAGCAAGAAACACCTTTCTGTTGGCAACATTTAACATTCCAACTCTCCTTGTCTAGAAAAGAGCTTGTAAAAAACAATGAAGTGTTTTTGGAAGCAATTATAGAAAAAAAGGAGCTACAAATTGCAAGGGATTTGAGAACTACTAGAAGTTGTGCTAATAATCAGAACTTATAATTTCCTTCTCTTTCTAAGGGCAGTTTGAAAAATAGATACAGGAATAAGCAAAAGATTGACCATGAAAAGTATGTAGCTGGATTTTGTCTCCTATCAATGTTTTGTATAAGAGGGAGATAAGGAATAAAGATGATGTAGCTCACAAAAATCTCAATATATTTACATTCCTAAAGCCAGGTTGGAAAGTGTTTTTACAGAGGGGCAGTCTCTGCATGAATCCAGGTATCAGGCCATCCCAAAATCTTTATTTTGAAAAATGCCTGGATACAATTTCCAGAAGTTAAAATCCTACCAGACATGAGGCCTGATATTATTCCAGTGCTCAAACATGTTGAAATGTTAATACATTTTTTGAACTTATAGAAATAATGTTCAAATGAACAGAAATTAGAATAAAGAAGAAAAAGAGAAATGAGATCCATGGAAATTCATGAACTAATGTAAAGGGATTTTATTCTTGCAAATGAGCATATATAATACAAACATATCTGAGGAATATTAATGTATAAAATATACACTCAAGCAATATCTGTCTTTTCTATGTGATGCAATGATGGACAATAACAAAGCTTCAGCATCTTGAAGAAAATTGGAACAATAGCTCTGGAGTTCAGAGAATGTATATTAGGAGAAAATGAAGCTTCAAATAAGAACAGAGCCCACAGCACAGCTAATTTGTTGGAATTGAGTGGAATTTCCTTCATTTCCTCAGCACCATCCCTAACAAGAAATCTAAGGGGAAGAAGGACATTCTGGCCTCTGAGTCCTACCTACAGTCTCTGTGAGCTGACCAGAATTTTCTAAGCCTAACACAAACCTCTACCAGGTAACAAAGCACACCAACTCTTCCAAATTCCAAAATCTTTTTAAAATATCAGTATTGAATGGGATTTGCTTCAAGTCTCAGTTTCACACTAACAGCATGGGTCCGGTCCAGACTTCTTCCTTTCTGAAATTATTCTGAAAATGTTCTTTTCTCATGTCACTTTATCGCCTTACTCGACATGCTTTGGCTGAGGAAGACTGCAGGTGAATTCCCACCCTGATGTCCCTAACTCTCAAAAGAAGGAATGTGGAGATCCAGCTCTGCCCTGAACCAAATCTTCATCCTGACTCTTCCTTAAGCAAGGCTGCAGTGATGCCAACCCATAACTGACCCAGCTGGAAGCTGATCCTTTCCACCTCCAGAGGGGCACCAGCTCCGAGCTCTGCATGCCACTGATGCAATTTTCACTCTGAAAACTCTGATTTTCCTGCTTGTTTTGTATATCCCAGCCCTTTTTCACTAACCAAACAAACTGGGTATTTTACCCACAAGAGACAGACACAACCACCTGAACTAGTTGACAGAATCAAGACTTCTACAGTTTAATTAGAAACTGCATGCTTCCTATTTGAAGTGGAAATTTAAGTCTGTAATTTGGGAATATATGAAATTTTAAAGGAAAGGAAAAGGTAGGAGTTGATGGTAAATGTGAAGCTGTAATTAAATTTTAAAACATAACAATCTTGCTAAGGGGCAGGAATGAAAGCATATGAAAAAAGCAAGTGCTACAGGAAAAGGAACTTAGTGCTATGCTGTGCGTAAAGTCATGGAACAATAGTTTTGTTTGACAAGTTTTTATCTTTTTTTTGGGTTTTTTCCCAAAGAAATGTCACCCTTAGAGTCTCTAGGTCTCTGTCCTAGCCTTCTCCAAACTTGCTGCCTTGGTTTCATCAGATTGTAGCAGCGCATGGAAAGGAGATATATAAACAGCACACTTAATTTCCCAAAGCTTTCATCAGGTCAGAGGAGTCTGAGTTGCTTTCCATGTGTAGAGGGTGCCCAGGGAGCATGAGTTCATAGTCCTTGGGAAATGATGGTGCTGCTCAGGGCAGACCCTGACCGGGAGATTTTGTCTCATGCTGTGCCAAGAACTGCAGTGGGTTTCCAGTTCCAGAGAAGTCTGCACTCACTCCATCTACAGCATCATCACAGCAGCAGCTGGAATTATTTGTGATGCAGAGCTGAGAGATCAGGACTGGGGGTCTTAGACTGACTTTATGCACACCGGCTGCAGCTCCTCCTCATTAATCCCCAGCTATTATCATGAAAAGGTGAGAGGTTTCATTATCCTAACACAAGTGATGCTTTAAATATATCTACATTCACACACAAGGCTTTTCTGTGATTGATCTGTTCACTGATTAAAAGCAAGAACCAGCAGTGTTTTGCAGCTGGAGAAACTATGGCTAGCAGAGGGAAAGCAACATCTCTGAGGCAGCACAGAAGGTCAAAAGAGGAAGAGAAAAAGGAGCAAAATGCAGAAATTGAAGTCTCTCACTCAGACTATTACAGGTTGAACATCTTTAAGCAGTCTAAACCCATCTGCATGTAGCTGCTGCCTTTAAAAACAGAGAAAACACTAGATACAAATCAGGATGGTTTCACAATGAAAGCCTAAGAAATCTCCAGGCACAGAATAAGTGACTTGTTACAAGTGTACCACAAATGCACAACTGTTTCTTCCAGAAATTTGAGGAAACTGGTTACAACATGCATAAGGAATGACTTTTAAAAAGTAAACACGTGAAGACAAATTATCCTTTTGTGTAATTTCCCTGATTAAGCTTCTTAACACAGGAGAAAAATCACTCCATGCCTGAAGATGACAAGGTTTCTGGGAAATATTCTGGTTTTACCTTGTAAAGTAGCTTGTAGCCTGGAGATCTGAGTCCTGAGGACGGAGGTTATCATACACATATTTCAGATCCTGGATGCTCTTCAGCTCAGGCAATCCTGCATGCAGCATCTAAATGTAAATAATATTAGATCATTAGTCCACTGTTCTATTGAAAAGAAATTTAAATGAAATGGGCCTAAGTGAGAGAAGAAAGTTTTACACCAAAACAGTCTTGTAAAACAGTTTTGCTGATCTAAAATGTGGTACTGATGCTAGGGCAATGCCTGGAATAATAAAGTGAATATACTGCATTGTAAACCTCCACACTGAGGCACCTGGAGGAGGCATGGGTCAGAATCAATGATCCATCATAGTTATTTATTTTCTTTGCTGACACCATAACCTCAAGGTGTGCATGGCTAAGCCTCCTTCAGATCCTTCTAATGGAGATAAAGGGAAGGTGACCAAATTCAGCCACCTGAACAATAGTAACCACATTTCTGTGGTTGTCTTAGCCCTAACTCAATTTAGCGAAACATCACCCTCTCATTTGTAACTCCTGGTTCCACCAGCACTGCTCTGGGCTCCTCTGCAAAGGGATCACAGATACACTCCCTTTACAGTCAGAGCACTGATGCCTCAGGTTTAGCTTTTATATTTTTCAGATTCTGTGCTGCTTTAGTGTGTGGGTCTGGGCTCCACATTAGCGTATGGTGAGCTCTGTGCACAGAGCAGGGAGACAAAACAATTCCTGCTCCAGCTGGGCACCAAGGACAAATGATCCAAATCTCAGCCCAAGAGCACAAACAGCGTGGGCTGGAGAGAGAAAAACAAGCAGGGTGGGACTGCAGGGGCTAAAGCTGGAATGGGACAATGAACTGCAAGATGCAAATGGAGCAGAACTGATCCAAGGGACAGACCCCGTGCCCGCTCGTGCATTTTGGGGCCATTTTGGTTCATCTTGGGTGCAGCCCTGGCTGGGCTCTTGTGCTGCCCAAGGTGCATCCATGGAGGAGATCCTTTGAATAAATCCCTACTTTATTCTTTAACTCCAGCTAGTCTGTGTTCTAGGTCAGCCTTCTGCAATATGCAAATGGAGTAGAACTGATAAAAGTGAGAGACCCCATGACCTGCTGTCCATTTTGTGGCCAGTTTAGATTATGCTGCCCAAGGTAGAGCTCTTTGAGGCCTCTTAATAAATCCCTACTTTATTCTTTAGCTCTGTCTAGTCTCTGTTCTAGGTCAGCCTTCACAAAGCACCAGGAGGAGAAGAGCTTCTTCAGACACTGATTCATGGCAGGAGTCCTGAGTGGGCAGTGAGAGCTGCCCTCTGGAGCAGGTATTCTCCATGGATGAGGGACAGAGCTGTTCTAGCTAGCCAGATCAGATTCAAAAACCAAATATCAATATTCCCCTTGAAAAGGAAAAACTTGAGGAGATTAGACAGCTCAGCATGTCCAATTGCCCATGCAGCTCTCTCCAGGCATTTACAAATGTCAACAACAACAATAAAATCTACTCTCTTCAAAACCTACTGATTTTTTCTCTGCAACCACAGCAAGTTGGGAGTGATGTTTTTTTGCATAATGCAGAAAAACATCACTCCTTCAGATTGCTCAGATAGAAATGTATCTGAATTTGCAGTCTCTACTGCGTATTTTCCATTGATATTTATGTCTAGTTCAGACAGAAAGACTCACTGAGTTTTTCATGTAACAGCAGAGAAAAAAGGAAACACTGGTTTTATTTTAAGGTTATTCCTTCAAACATTCTCAACATCTGGACATTTTCTTTTTGGCATTATGAGGAAAATCTTCCTCAGCCCATTCCAAGCTACCACTGGACAGTTAGATTGCTGTCTTCACAGAATTTTGACTAGCAAGGAGCAGAGAGACAGAAAGCTCAATGAGGTGAATTTAAGTGGATTGACAGCAGGGACAATAACAATATTCAGCACTGAAGGACACACAGTGCTATTTATCAATATACCTTCAACCCATTTATAAAAGATGAGAACAACTTCTGCCACCTTTGTATTATAAAAATAAAAAAAATAGTTGTTGCATATCGTTGCAAATATAGCTCCTTGACCTTCACCAGGAAAGGGAGTGATAAAGTCCCTTTTAATAACTTTCTATATGAAAAAAATATTTTTTACAGTAATGGAGTTTGCATTTCTTTAAAGTAGTCAGAAGGTGTTTGTGTCCTGCCTTAACCCTCTTTGTAATAGTTCACATCAAATCTTTAATGAGAGCAAAGCTGATGAACTACAGGCACTTACACAGCTGAACTCTGCTAGCAGACTCTTGGGTCTCCCACAGATGTTTCTGCTTTTGAAAGTGATGGAAACTTCATGGATTATTTCTTACTCCCAGTAGCAAATGTCAGTACAGCTTTAGAAACATGCTGCTCACCACCAAGAAATAACATTAATTCCCAAACTGGGCCAAAACCTCCTCAATTTGTTCATAATCATGCTTGCTCTAAACCCCTAATTGTCACTGATCACCCAGGGTACAATTTGCTATTCTGTGAGTATTCTGTAAATTCAGTGTAATATTCTGTGATATACTGTTTTTTAGTCTTTTTTTAAAATTTTTTTGAACTATGTTTTACAAATAGCATCTGGGAAAACAGAATATGGGAGTAGAATTAAAGATTAATGATGCAGGTTTCCAAACAGGGAAAGAAATCTTAAACTTTCACTGATACAAAGAAACAGTGATTAGTTTATCTTACCCCTCCATGATGACATCTGAAATTCTGTATGGAAATAAATTCTAAGTGGAACTTCACAGTCTATTTATTTTTTTCCAGAAATGACCCATGGACCTGAATAATTTTGATTTTTACAATTTCTGACCAACACCCCACTTCAAGTGCAGAAAAGGGCTCACCTTTCCAAATATTACTGGCAAAATCAACGTGCTCCCAAACTGGTCTTCTTTGTTTGACTCCTTTTGCAATGAAGAGCTCGTGGAAGGGGTGTGAGTGTGTTGCCAGTTATTTTTCATTTATGAAGTGCAACACAACTGACTGAGCTGCAGCCCACCGACAAGTATTAAGACACATCTGGATGCTGACTTTTAGCTCAGCTCTGTTACCTCTGCTACAAGATCAGCAGAAACAAAAGGTGCAGCATGTCCTGAATAGAGACAAACCTGAGCTTTGGCCAGGCAGAGAGAGTTATTTCAGAGCTGCTGCTTGGAGCATTTTCCTATCAGGCTCTCTATTATCCCAGGGTAATCTGACATCATCATCTCTGCCTCTTGCAGAAAGAGGGACAAGGAGATGCGGCTTTATTTGCCCACACAGTTTTAGGCAACCTGTTCAGAAATCCTGCAGGGATTACTGCCGTGGATGAGAGAACAGGCTGATCCTGAGCTTTCCAGAGGCTCTTTAAGTCGGACAGGATCTCCTACAACCTCCCCCTGCACTGCTTCTAGAGGAAAGTTGTGCTTTATGATGAGAATGCAAATTTGTTGCACCTTTGTGGCTACTAAGCAGCAAGTTCAAGAGATCTGGAACAATCCTTCCTGCTACATTTTAGAGGATCTCTCACTGAATCCCTGCATCAGAATCCATGGACAAGATGGAAGAGGAAGGGGGAGAGGTTCCTTCAGTCTCTCTTGCCCACCCCTATTGCACAAGTTGGAGATGACAAAGTGGTGTTTACAGAGCAACTTTTTGGCTGTACCCCAATCTCAGCAGCTCTGTTTGTAAGGCCATGTAGGCTTTTTCATGCACAGACCACTCCCTTTGGTCATGGGGCCCTGCACATAAACTTTGGATTGGTATCTTAGCCAAGCATCTTAGCAAATATTAGTTAATGTCATGTTCTTGTTGTACCATGAAGGGGAAGATCATTAACCTTTCCCACACAAGTAAACAGAGGCATAAATCAGATATGGAACTTGCCACAGCACATGAATCAGTAGGAATACTTACTGATAAAAAGTCCTTTAAAAATCTATACAAAAGACTTTTAAAACCTGTGTCAATATGGGCACTGCTCTTTCTTTCCTGTGTTTGCCCTCAAAGGAAGGGACTGTGGAAATGGGCAACCCCCCATTGTAAAGCATCACTAAGTACTGTCAGATCCCCCACCCTGTGAAATATTTAGCTTACTTTGTCTTGTAAACATGAACAGGGACGGTAAATGAAGACCTAGGAAAAGGGATGAGTGAAATTCCTGAATGCAAAACTTTTACCCAGCTTCTTTTGCAGTTTTCTGCTACTTTGTAAAAAAAAAAAACAATGCATAATAAAATGGAAAAAGCACCAAGCAGCTTAGCTTTCCTTTTCTCAGAAATTATTACTGAAAGTGAACAGCTTCTTTGCACAGGAAGTGCAGCACCTGGGCACCTGATACCTCTTCAAATCAAGCCTACTAGAGGCAGCAGAGAGGTGGTGAAAGGGAAGAGAACCCCAGAAATGGATTTTTGGTTTCATCCACCTTACCATCTCCAGCAGGTTCAGGAGTAGCTGGCTGTGTTTCCTGACTATGTTATAAGCTCGACAACAAAGCTCCACAAACTCCTGGAAACGCTGTGGGTTTTTCCCCCCTTCTGTAATGAAATACTCCATCTCTGATGTGAAGATGAAGGGGGCTCTGTCCCTGGAAAAGAGAACAATTACCTGAGAAATTTCATCTAAAGTAGCTAATCATGCAAGACAGTTAATAATTGTAACTCATTATTCACATTTGCGTTTTTCAGTATTACCTTCCTCGTTATTTCATCCCTCCCTTTCTCAGGGTGGAAATCTCTATTGCTCTAAGTAGGACAGAGATAAATTTGACAGAAAGAGTTTCCAAGTGAGAAATCCAACAACTGAACAAGTGTTTTCTTCTGGCTCTGCTTTGCTTTTCTTTTTAAACCCTCATAGCTTTAATTTCTTGACTCCATCCTGAAAGCAAATCTGGAAACAAGTTCTCTCTTGATACTGAAATATTTAAAAGCTGTTCTCAAAGAGGGTGGGTTATAAATATCAACTCCCTACTAGGCAAGAAGGGAATTTAAGGAAAAAACCCTGCACCTCCACAATCCAACAAGAAGAAGAAAACCCCAAGGTATGATGCTATCATTAAATATGCACCATTCTGAAGAGATATTTCTGACTCAAGTTCAAAGGGAATATAAATACATTGTCTTGTTTTCCTTACAGTTACTCCATGTTCACTCTTGAGTAAATAAGGTGCAGAATCTGACAACATGGCTTGCCTTTTTTGTTATCACTAGCACAGTTTGTGGCTATGGCATGCTATTGCAGAAGAAAGCAGATTAGCCAGGCTTCTCCTAACAATCCTATCATTCAATAGTTCCAGAAAAACCTGATAAACTGCATCCTCACACAGAAAAACCTACTGCAGTGATTTACTCAACCCCACTGTGTACACAGAACCATGTAAACACATCAGAGGGCTCTATTCCAAGGCAATATACAGTGTGTTAACCCTTAATTCAAAATAAATTTAAATAAACTCAGTGTTCTTAGTAAGTTCAAATGCAGAAATAAATTTCAGGATGTCTATTTCCTGCTAAAACCTCAAACATGGGCTGAGTCAACCCATTGCTTCCTGATGCATTCATAAATGAGACAGATGAGCCTTCCTGGGAGTTTTCCTCATCTTCCCATAAAAGTGGCTGCCTTACTTTGCTGCAGGAAGAAAAACAAGTTGTCATGAGATTATAGGCTACAGCTGGAAGTTTAAGTCACAACAAATGCTCAGGTGGCCTTCCCACTTTTATGTTTGGAAAGGCTCCATGGCAGCCAGCACTGAATCCACATCTCCCATGGTTGTCTTTCACCTCCAAGCAGTGCAGGCCACTAGGGTGGTTTTTTAAAAAAAATATATTATTCAATTCAGCAAAGTACTACTAGGCATGATGAAGGTCCAAAATAAAAATTCTTACCCTCCACATTTTTCTGTGTGATATAAGATGTGAGTTCACATGTGGAGAGTTATATTAAAGTGTGACTGTTATACAGTTCTGTAGTTCTGTGCTGTAGATCTCAAAGAACTACAAACCTGTGTCTGTTACTGATTTCTGAGAGTTCAGGTTTGCCCAGAACCTTCTTTCACTCACTCACTCACTCACTCACTCACTCACTCACTCACTCACTCACTCACTCACCTTTTATCTTATTCTTTACCAGTGGTATTTAAACATATTTAATAATATAATAATATAATCTATTAATAATATATAGTATAAATACATTAATATTAATACATTAATATAATAATAGATAATATAAATATATTAAATCATAAATTTTATTAAAATAGACATTAGGTGTTAAATAAATTTATATTAATGAAATTCAATCTGTTGAAGCCCATAGGAAAGAGAGAGAGATATAGAAAATTATCAATGTTAACACCTTGATGTATATGTGGATAGAAGGCCAATCTAAATCCTGATTTGAAAGGATTTTAGCATCTTGAGAAGGTCTAAACCCCAAATATGTTCTTGGGCAAAAGTATTCCAAGTCAAAAAACTACCACCATAGATATGCTGCATTTTGTTCAAAAGTCATATTTGATTTCTGATGCCCAACTGCATTGAGACACAATGACACCAGGAAAACACAGCCCTTTCTGAGCCAGTCCAAGTCTCCCACACTGAGCTACTTGAGCTGAAAATAGATACTGCAATCAGAAATTACTTTCCTGGAAGAAATACAGTGTTTAACATTGCTGGGTTGGGCTGTGGGCCAACGTCCCCATCATGGAATGACTGCAACATTAATCATTTCTCTTACTGTTGTTGCTAACAGATCTGTGTGAATACATGACTGATATTTTAATATTAGTAGTATTTATAAATTAATTTTACTTGTGGGATGACTGAAATCAGTTTTACAAGGTTCTTAAATTTCTCAGTATCTTTTTTAAATATTGAAATTTCTCAGTATCTGTTTTAGAACATATTCAATTCTAGGGCATCAGGCCAGTCCTCTCTTGTCAACATGCAATAAATGATGTAGGAATTAGGTTTCTCCTACTCTGTTTAAGGTCTTTTGCTATCAGAGCCTCTCCCACAAGGTAAACCCTGCAAAACCCAGATGCTGAAGCTCCAGTACTTAAGCTGGCTGTTCACAAAGGGAACACTTTGCAATCTAAATTAAAAAAAAAAAAGTTAGAGTATGGGAAAACTTAGAATATGGGAAACAACACCCACTAGAAGGAACAACACAGCAATTTCTCAAAACAGCATTATAAAATAAAGTTTCAGTGGAAAGAGACACTCCCTAAACAGAACACAAAGGATTCTGGAAAACCAATTGAGACGATGAATGTCTGTGCACAGATGTAAAATGTTCCTTGCTGTTTTCACAAACTCCTTTGGATAATAATAAAACAAAAGGGAAAATCCTCCAGCAAAATTACAAACAGCCAAGTCCAGTCACTGTCCATCATGAAGGGAAATTTTACATCAGCAAATAGAAGCTGTTTCAGCCTCCAGAAGGAGAAAAGCAATCAGTGTCCTGTTGTTGCATGTACCAAACCCTGTGCAAATGAACCTCACCCTGGTGCAGTTCTGAATTTCCATACTTAAATCAGGACACCGTTAATGGGCAGCCTTTTCTGGGGCAGATTGCCAAGATCACATTCCATTTTGGCTTTTATTCAGAATATGAGCAGTGCATCCAAAGGCCTGGGAACAACAGCCTTCACCTGGACCTCAATCACAGAGCTTGCTCACATGGACTTATCTAGAAGTTACAAACATTCAATACTTCTTATCCAAAGCACCCCCAAGACTACAGCTAAAGCCTACAACACTTTGCATGCATGTTTGATGACCAATGACTGTGTAACAGCCAATGGGACAAGAGTCCTCTGGCCTAAAATCTGTATTGATACAACCTGCTGCCTCCATCAAACTGAAGAAATGCCTGGCATCAGTTAAAAAAACCTGCTATGATGAAGTACTTCCAAGTAAAAGCCTTTCACCATATCTCTGTAGAACAAAAGCCTTTTTTTTCTTATTTATGGTGTGCTAAAGAAATTTGGAACTGAAGCATTGTTGAAAGACCTCTATGTGTAATTATAATGCCTGGTACCATTATTTTTAGAAAAGAAAAGCCTCACTGAGAGAACTAGTATGGCTCGAGATTGACCAAAGATGTACAGCCAATAAAGCCCCCAAAATTATTAAAGCTACCTTATCACATCTTGCCTACTCTTTTCTTTCCTTTTTTCTTTTCCCCCTCACTACAGCCCTAGACGAGATTAATGAACCCTTTGGTTTTAGAGTAGAAATCAGTCAAAAAGGCAATACTCGTGTTTATGACAGAGTTTGATTGCAGTCCTGGACTTTAAAGACTTTACTATGGCTGTGACAAAAGAGTTTACTCAAGCCATTCAGTGAGAAACAAGGCTAACTCATGGGGGGTTTGTTCTTTTTTTGCCTTTTTTTATTGGAGTTTTTTTTTTTTTTTTTTTTGCTTTTAGAGATTTAAGATTTTCATGGGAATGTGTTTCGCAGTTCCTCTGGAGATTATGAATGTCTGGATGATAAATCATGAGAGGGGAAAAAAGAAAGGACACCTCAAGGAAATGAAGAGATCATCACACAAAAATAAACTTTGTCTGGGGTGATGGGAACATCTGCTGGGACTTCACTGTGGGCTGGAATTATGCTGCATTCCAAGAAAACCAGTAAGAGCAGCAGGATTTGATAGTAACACTAGATGTAAACTGATTAACAAAGCTTGTAAGGTCAACAATGGTTTTAGTTCTTCCTACTCTGAATCTCACGGTATAGAACATTTAAGAATCATACACTGACTTCTTTTATATTGAGCAGGAAAAACACATGAGATAACCACCAACAAATGACCTTTGCTCTGCTCCAATCTAAGCTTCCCAATGGAAAAGTCCAAGTCACACTCATTAATGCAATGAGATAAATCTGCTGTAGTCAAAGTTTTCACATGGACAATGTGTGAGAAACCACACAGAATTCTGAAATTTAAAAATCAGCTGCTCAGCACTAAAACCCACCATGTATTCCCTGACTGCTTTTAAAATAATTTTGTCTGAGTCAAGAGTAACTGATAATATTCAGCATGACTAGGTGGAATTTAGATGTATCCAATAAAATAGGAAAAGCTTTTAGGGAGTGCTTGACTGCTGACATCCTTTGCAGCAAAAGCCAAAAGCTTATTGAAGAACACAAAATAAATGAACATGAGTGCTTCTTTCTCTAAAGCCAAGTGAAAATATTTAATCATAGTAATCATAGACATTTGTAGACACAGTAAAAAGCCATAATCAATGGCACTCCTTTTATATATTAAATAATGAAACAGGGAACAACCATACAACACAATCCATCACCAGCAAACAAAGAAATGTGCCTGGGCCACAAGAGATGCTTCATTTTTCTTCTTATCAGGACAAGACCATAAACATGCTTCTGGCATTCTGATTTAGCCTATTCTCAAAGATATTTATGATAGACTTCTCCAACCTCCCTATCAAATTTCTGTTTCAGGATGTTCCCTCACAGCATTTTTTCCCTAATGCCTAATCTAACTCTTGCTGTGCTTTCATCTTATTAATTCTTGCTCTTTCCTAAGAGAACATGAAGATCCCATCCTCCTTACAGCAGTCTCTACATTTGCAGACTATTACCATGTCTTTCCTCAATCTTCTGTGGACAACTGCTTCCACCTTTTCTCACAAGTCTTGTATTTCAGATGTCCAATGATTTTAATTGCTTTTTTTCTGGTCTCCTTGTAATTTCCCTGGGCTCCTTATCTCCGTTTTTCTGAAAGTAAAAGATGTTAAAAATATTCCAGGGTAAGCTATTTCCCTGGAAGTGCAAAGTGAAACAAAAGGATTACTTCAAATTTCAAGCTTTTCTATCCAGTATCTTATCATCAACTCATATTTGGCTGTGGTAAAACTCTCAGATCCCTTTCTAAAATCTGCTAATCCAAATTTCCACCACAACCAAAACCTTGTACAAAGGGCCTCTACCAAAAAATGAACAAACAGATTTTCTATCCCATCATAAGGGTACTTATGAAAATACTGAAAGATGCCACATGTAAAGATGTTCTACTCAACATTTATTAGTTCATACCTTGCCAAAACTTGAAAGATGTCACTAAACTGGAGTAAGTCACCATCTTCATGGTGGCACTTGCCTGTGAGGAGAAGCTGAGGAATGTGGGCTTGTTTAGCCAGGAGATAAAAGGTTTTCAAGAGGCCAGAGGGGATTTTTTTGCATTTACAGGAGGCTCGAAAACAGATGGATCCAGGCAAGAATAAGAGAGAAAACGGAACCAGCTGAAGTTCTGACTTGCCATTAAAAAATAGAAAAAAATCCTCACTATGAGAAAGAAGTAAATATTGAAACATGTTGCCTTGGAAGATTATCCTGGGAGGTTTTAAGATTTTGCTGGACACAACCTTGGGTAAACTGGTCTGAATTTGGTACTGACCTCATTCCCATAACACAGAAAGATTTCCCAATGCCCTGAGCATTGGCTTAGGTAACCTACATGTCCTGGGCAATTAAAACTTGCATGTAATATTTTTTAACCTACATTCTTAATCTCAATTATCAGGCCTATAAGAGTTTACATGGTTTTTACTCTATATTGTGTCATTTCTGTTGCTGTTTGAGATATCTACTGCAAGAAAAAATTTCAAACATTTTGTAATTTCAAAATTACAAATCTGAAGCCTCATTTCTGATTGCAGTTTTACCCACACTATTTTTTTACATTATATATTTCATATTATAGATCTATTTTTCATATTATATATATATATAATGTCTACCTTTAGAGGAAAAAGTATTAAACTAGAAAGAATTTCCTGAATTTCTTAGGTAGATAGTTCTTAAACTATTATGACCTTATTTATTAATTAATTCTTCTTTTATGTGTATCAAATTTGGTAATATTATTTTTTACTATCACAACCTCAATGTTAGCTCTTCAGCCAAATCACTGTGTTGAATATACCCACTATTTTGATCAGCTATGAAAGCAGCATTCCACACATTGGACTGTCCTATTCTGAAAGATTCATGTGTTCCTGTCAGTTACTGAATTGGTGGCATTGAGATTTAATCATGTTTAATGGATATAGAGGAAAACAAGCTGTAATCCTCACCTAAACTAAGGGCTCTGGTTCATTGTTCTCTTAACACAGAGTTTCCCCCTGTAAACAGAGTCAGAGCAGATACTCACTTGTGCCCCTCTACCTGCACAGAGTGCAAGGGAATGTGACTCAACAGAAATCCCTTTCTCTACGGGGCCAGTGGAAGCTGGTGAGTGGGTAAATCCCAGAGATTTGATCCCATCTGGTCCTGAGGGATTGCTGTGCTGACAGTACATGTTATAGTTGAGACAGTCACAACACACAGTCACCATACAATATCAAAAAGCTTCACCCCAAACACAGTAACATCAAACCTCTTCAGAGGGCTTCAGGCATGTGCCCACACACAGTAACACCATTCCACTCCAGAGGGCTGCAGGATCTGCTCTCCTTGTCCTCCAGCCCAGCCTTTTGTGCCCTGCTGCTGATGCCCTGCCCCTGTGTGCCCTCTGTGCCCTCTGGGGTTGGGCAGTGCCCCTGGGCACTCCATGGCTCATTCCCTTCAATGCTGTTCACATGTGCTGCACAGCTGGGGCCAATTGGGGCTGGTTGGGCACAGCCCCACCCCAACCACCACTGACTCTGTGCCTACAAACAGCCCCTTCTTTATGCCCCCAGGAGTGGCTCCAGTTCAGGCTGCACTGGGACCTGCCCAGCCAGCCCTGTGCTCCACATCACAGCTAAAGCCAGCAGCAAGTCAGTCCAGGGACACCATGCAAAGCACTTATATGGCTTTCACCTCTAGAACAGACTTGTGGCACCAATCTTCAAATTTTACACTGGAACATATAATTTGTAAGACATAAACGGTTATTTGTTGATCAAAATCACTACTCAAGTGTTTACAAATAACTATCAAATAGTTGCACATCAAGAAAGAAAAAGAAATATTCAAACAATAAAGAGTCATGAATCAAGCAATACTTACTAAAGCTGGCATATTAATAAACAAGCCTGCCTGTGGAAACATCAGGAAATATGATTTAATACCCAGAAAGAACCCTATCATATGCCCCACTCCCAATTGCCACTGACTCTGTGCCTCCAAGTACGGGTCACAGGTGACAGCTGAGCTCACACATGGTCACAGCTCCTAGGACAGACCCAGTACTTGCAGTGTGCTGCCACAGGGACCCATCTGGAACCCTGCCATGGAGCAGGGAAGTTGGCAAGGCTCATCGTGGAACACAGAAACTCCCTGGAGGCACCTCTGGATGGATTTCACTGAAATCCCCTGTTCTGCCACAGCCTGAGCACAGAATTTATTCACTTAGGTCACAGAATTTCAACCATTCCCTGCAGTTAGCTGGAAGATTCCTGAAAAGACCCTCCCTGAAAGAAGATCTGCTTTGCTTTAGGAACATACTCGAATAGTTTCAGACATTGTCCTGTTGCCAGCACTGACTGGTTAGGAAGCATCTTTGTCCTCTGAGCTGAGCTGGGCTCCTCCGTTGTGACAGACACAGCTAAGGCAGCCTGCACTCAATCACCAGCAATCAGACTGCAAAACAACATCCAGGTGGAGCTCAATCCTTTCCACCCTTCACCTCCAATACCCACATTTGGCAGTGCGCAGAGCAGCATTCCCAATGCCTTATCTACCATTTTCTAGGACTATCACATTTTCTGTTTGCTAGAGTTTATTACTAACCCTATTGATGAACCACTCAAGAGTTAATTCCCAAGGAGATTGCAGCAATTCCTCTTGTTAACAGAGATTGTTGGACAATTGCTTTTTGTGTCCTGACTGGCTCTCAGCAGTGAAAAAGATTCTAAAACTGGGACCTAAAAGGTGCCTTAAAAGAAACAGAACAAGTGGGAACAGAACAGAACATAAGCCCTACCCATGGAATATTCAGCTAACAGGCCTTTTCAGTATGAGATGGATATTTAGAAAACACAGTAATAGATGGTTGCAGGGCATCTGTATATAACCAGGCAAAATAGAGAAATAAACCAGTGATGAAGAAATTGAATTGCAAAGGAATTCCTTGGGGCAGGGGATGAAATCCTACATGAACTAAATACATCAGCATGCTTTCCAGTTAAGGATGAAGGACAAAGGGGTAGTGTGCAGAACAAGCAGAAGAAAAAGAAAAAAAGAAGACTAAGAAACAGAGATTAATTTAAAAGTGCTTGATGTATACTTGACTGTGTATGAGAAGAGCTTCCCCTGAATATAAATGTATGTTTCAGTGCATGTGAGAACAGCTCCTTTGAACACAAAAAAGTGTGTATAGAAAGCTTTCAGAGAAAGGGGTGATACAACACAATGTTTCTGATGGGAGCAGGGAGGAGAAAATACCCATCCCTATGAACAGTTACAGTTTGAAAAGGATAACAAAAAAAACAATAATCAAAATGGACAGTGACCAGGATGTGTTTTCCCCCTTCTCTTTCTGTTTTATTGCTAAACTTCCCATCTCTGGAGCCATATCCTGCAAAAAAAATTTCAGGGTGGCTAATAGAATGAGAAGGAGGGAAGAGAAGGGGGGAATTTCATAAAAAGTCACTTAAACACCTCATGTGCAGCCAATCTCCCAAAGCAGAGGGAATTCTGCTGATGGCTCTGGAAGCATCAAACAGCTTCTCCAGCCCATGTGATTATTAACAGGAAAACCTGATAACTCCTTAAAGAACATGAAGACAGGGAAGCAGTTTACGCCACCCTTGGAGTGAAGGAAAAGCCAAGAAGGATTCTGAGAGCTGCAGCAGACAAGAACTGGTTTCCAGGAAACTCAATTCAACGGGAAGAACAAGGCTCTTGCATGAACAGAACTGAATATGGTCAAATGCACACAGACACTGTATGGAAAAACAGTGCCTCCCTTAATTGTCTGAGCATTTTGGATAACCAAAAAAATTGAAGATATAAAGCAGGCAGTGAACATAATTTACTCAGATTTCAAAGCATTTCAGTTGAATGCCCTCCACGAGAGGAAAAAACCAAAACCAAAAATACCCCCAAAAACCAAAACCAAAGAAAGAAAGAAAGAAAAAGGGCAAACTAGGATCCAGGCTCAATAAAGCCAAAGACAAAGTGCATCTGAGCCCCCTGGCTGCAGTTTGTGCTGTTCATATGTTCTCAGACTCAGCCTGTGCTCTTGGTGCTCAATTTGGGACAAATTTTTAACTTTCAAAAGTGATGGACTTCTTCCCTGATAAATTCAAGCCCCTTGTCACCTTGGAGATGATGCTGTTTAACCTACAGGTTTTTGTGCATTTTTCATCTTTCATTCTTTATGTGGATGGTAGGCTTTCAACATCTTTATAATCTTGTTAAGATCATCTGGGCTACTAAGGTGCTTTAAGTCATGAAATTAAATCTTTTCAGGGTTGCAGGCAGAGATTTTTGGAGGGTGGCATAAAGGAAGTGCTGAAAATGAATAGTGGCAAAGAATTAGCAGTTACCATTTCACAGAAACCAATAAATACAGACCTATCATGTCAGAAAAATAAATATAAACTGCAGAGAATGAATTCTTAACACTGAAAATACCCACTAAAATCTTTCGACATCTAATACAGGTTGGTAGAAGTTTTCATGCACAATTTTAGAAAAAAAAAGTGATTATGCTTTCAAGTTTTTACTTTCAAGTTTTTGACTTTGTGGGGGTACTCTAAATAAAGTTTTAAAAGGGTAAAAAGCAAAAAGTAAAATGTGTTGTTCTCAAATTCTTCCTTCTTCCCTATTTTTCCTTTTTTAAGAAAAAAAGACAACAAACCTTGATACAAGACAATAAAAAATGCAGATAGAACTTATTTTCCATGTCCATATGTCAACACTTTTTTAGAAAGAAATACCTGAAAAGATTTTTTTTTTAAATCAGCACTTCTAGTGAGACATTAACACACATTTTAGGTTGTTAACACTAAAAATGAAACGTGTTACTTTTAAAATAAAAAGAGGCACTACATTTCTATATACTCAGATGTTCTGAAATTCTTCTCAATATAATAAAACACCAACCTAGGAAGAAAGTGTGGGAAACATAATTTTCCCATATTTTTGGAACTTCCCTAATAACTGGAATTTCCCAAAGGAATAGTCAGGCTGCCTGTAGTAATTAACTTTGTAGAAGCAAACCAGCTTAGCAGATTTAAATTCTGGGAAAGCCATGCCAAGAGCCAGGATTAGTTTGGCAAAGAGACAAGAGGGTCTCTGTGATTCAGATCAGGGAAATGAAAAGGCCAGTGAGTGCTGGGGGTAATCAGGATGACTGGGTTTTTAAGGAAAAGAATGGACCCTGATGTTATCAAAAGGTGGATTTGCAGTGTGCCATGAGCTGCACCACTTTGTGTCCTGCCACCAAATCTCACACTGCACATCCCTGAGTGGAAAATGACAGATGACAGAGCTGGAAGTGACTGGTAGAGGGGAGGATGTGATTGTCTGCTGAATTTTGAATTAGTTCAGTTAGCACAGGATTTAAATAAATTTCTGGCTGCTTAATTCACCGAGGAAGGAATGTTCAAAAGGACCTGGTCAGAACTGAAAGGAAGGAAACTAAGGTGAGCAAAGCATGGCAGGTAAAACCTGAGACAGGCACCTTCCAAACCATTTGATCAGGACTGACCTAGTCTTGGATGATAATCTGGACAACATTACATCTATTTATGTGTGAGTGGCTCTGAGATGATTTGCACAGGACACTCATTAGATGAAGAATAAGGCAGTTACACAAAGAAATTAAACAAGAAATATTTCTTTGTACAGTCTGAAGTGTACCTGCAGACTTGCCTGTTTTAGGGGAATGTAGGGTCAAAAGTGGAGGCTGGGTTAGAGAATGAAAGCAGCATTTTATTTCTGCTAGCAGAAGGTGTCATTCAGTGTGATTTAAAAAAAATAGGAAGAGAAGATAATGAAATCTCATGGTTCAGTAGGAAAGTTCCCTATGGGACTTTGGGAATAACTCTTCTGCCAAGCTCTCTGTTACTACGCTATTGGTTAGATCATAAGTCTGTCTCCAACACTTCTGAGATATTACCTCTAGATGATACCTCAGCTTTAGCTTTTCTATTTTTCAGATTCTGTGCTGCTTTAGTGTGTGAGTTGAGCTTCATGTTAGGGGATGGTGAGCTCTGTGCACAGAGCAGAGAGACAAAACAATTCCTGCTCCAGCTGGGCACCAAGGACAAATGACCCAAATCTCAGCCCAAGAGCACAAACACCGTGGGCTGGAGAGAGAAAAACAAGCAGGGTGGGACTGCAGGGGCTAAAGCTGGAATGGGACAATGAACTGCAAGGTGCAAATGGAGCAGAACTGATCACAGTGACAGACCCCGTGCCCGGCCGTGCATTTTGGGGCCATTTTGGTTCATCTTGGGTGCAGCCCTGGCTGGGCTCTTGTGCTGCCCAAGGTGGATCCAGGGAGGAGATCCTTTGAATAAATCCCTGCTTTATTCTGTAACTCTGCCCAGCCTCTGTTCTACGTCAGCCTTCTCAAGGCACCATAGATCCAAGCAAAGATGGGTTATTGGTACTATTTAAAGTATTTACTGCACTGTGAAGGCACATAGAGAAATAAAGTTCCTGATTCCTCTCCCCTCTCGTATCAGGAAAAACTGATTTTTGACTTGGAACCAAAACTGAGCAGATTTATTGGATCTCATTTAAAGATGAAGGCAGGAAGTAGAAAAGTTTACTAAACCCCTTTTTATGGTCTTTACAGTCAGGAATGCAGAAATGAGCATGACTGGATAAATGTGTCAGCTCTATCAGGTTCTCTGGAGAGTCAGATTGGGTGTGACAGAAGAGCTGCAGCCCACGTGTGTGAGCCCCTGGCTGCCAAAGCACTCCCTGCACTTATCTTCCATCAGAAGAAGGACTGGATGCTGCACAGGACCTATCCTCAGGAGGTTTTATGAGGAATTAGATTTTTGTAGACAAAAAAAGCACTCCCTCAGAACAGGAAATGGACAGCTGTGGCAATCAGCTTGCAAAGCTCTCTAAGGAATGATTGTTTTATACACTTTGGGCAGGAACCCTTCATTGATCTGCATAGATTTCATTTTACACTCAGACACATAGAAGGTTTGTATGATGTGTGTAGAGGGATTTGCACCAGATGCTTTGCATTCTTTAAAGCTCCTTTAGACCCCCAGAAATGTATGCAAAATATCTACTATACAACATCCCCAAGGGTCAGCACTAATAATTCTTAGATTTGTGCTGCTGTTTTTTCAATATTATTTTAGAGTATGATATTCTGGAAGTGCAAAAAAAAAAAACCAAAACCCTCAAATAAAAATCTAACAAGAACTCAAATAAAAGTCCAATATAAGAACAGTTAAAGAAACCAGAGGCCAAAGCTGTTTCAGGACTTGCCTTGTGGGAATGAGTGGATACAACTAGCACTGAGAGCTTCAATTTTGAGAGAACCTGAATTTTGTGACCTGTAAAAATGTGATGTCCCTGTGTTACAAATAATATGTTACATTTTATGAAGGTGCATACAAATAATAAGAACAATAGTCATTTATGCTGTATCACTAAAACATTAATACTTTATCTGCTCAGTTTCCTGAGGGCTTGAGGAAAACAATGATTAATCCATGGTGTTTGCAACCTGCTCCTAGGTGGGAGACCCAATCTTCCTAAGGAATCATGAGGGCAGTCCATGAATGGAGGTCCTAAATGTGTGATTTTATTCTGCAGCTTAAAAGCAACACACTGCATTGAAAAATGGGAGAAGAGGCTGATGTTTGTGGAAGTGATTATATTTTAAGTTTTCATAGATTTAATAAGAAAGTGTAGCGTAACTGAGATGTAAAACAGTAACATTAACATCTATTTTTTTATTATTGCTACTACATAATTTAAATTTGGTTGTTATGTCCCCTCCTATATTTGCTTCATCCTGCTGTTCACTCAACTAGGAAATTTTTTGTTTATGGAAAATTACTACTCAAGGAAATCCCTGCTAGGTTCCAACAGGCATTTTTCTGTGGAGAAGGATGCAGCCCTTGACAAGGAGTGTGCATGAGTATGTTTTTATTACTCTGCTCTGCTTTATTCTTTCCACAGCAAATGAGGGGGATTAAGGGTGCATATCTTGAATGATGGATGATAATTCTAAGCATGGCAACTAAATCTTTTGACTGCTTGACTTAGAAGTACTTATTATCCTCATCAGCTTCCCTCATAGCAATACTCCCATGCTGTTATGTCTGTCTAACACACTGAGATAGTCTGGAGCAGGAAAAGGACAGCTTAACAAAAAAAAAAAGAACAAAAAATAAATAAGAAAATTCGCTCAAACTTAATTTTGATACTTGTTCTGGAAGTTTTCAGCAAACATGGATGAAAGACATACAGAACTACTCATGACTAAAAGGGATCATTCATCCATTCTTTACTCTGCTATAACAGCTCCTTTGTGTTTTGGGTATACTGGCATTATCTTATTCTTATTCCATTTCAATTCATTCCTTCATAAAAACTTCACATTAGGAACTTGGATACACGCTGTTTGATTTATCCTCAGCATGACACAGGTACATCACACCTACCAAGGTAACCAGATATTTGCAAAGCAACTCCTGACCTCAGTGTGGTTTGATGTGGAACTTCAAAAGATAATGAAAAAGTTTGCAAATTTACCCACAGAGGCATAATTTAATCATTCTCCATGTCCATTTGGAAATTTGGTTCCTTCTCTGAATATGGGAAGAAAGTTGTCAATTGGACAGATATATGGATTTGGATCCATTTTAGGAAACCTCCTCTGCTAGGAAAAAAAGCAATGGACATCAGAATTCATCTACTCTGGTCACTACTGAACTACATCATTCAAATTCCTGACCAAACAAGGAATTACACTTGTTTTTACACTGAAAAGGGATCTCCAACATATTTTCATAATTTTCCAGTCATTCCTACCCTTTTTAGAAGTTTCAAGAAACAACAAAACCACTTTATCTTGAAAAATACAGGAAGGAAACAATAAGAAAGTGTAATATCATTTGTGGTTTTTTTAAATGGGAGTTGATAAGACTATGAAATTTCAGACCACTTCTTTAAAGTTTACTGTGTGTTACTATAGATACCAACCTTCTGATGCTTCCAAACATCTGTGCATGACCCAAAAATCTCCCAAAATCTATGTGGAACATGTGTCCAGCTTTTGTCAGCATTATGTTGTCACTGTGTCGATCACAGACTCCCAGGATGAAGGTAACAACACACCAACCAGCACAGGAATAAAAGAAATTCCTTATGGCCTAGGGAGTAAAACAAAAGCTCTTACATGAAATATCCAGATGTATTTGTGATAAACAAATAAAATTGGGTTTAAAACCAATAAAATAAATAATTTTAAAATAATTTTTTAAAATGTAATTTTACAAATGTTATGCTTGTTGGTAACCTGTTATATCTGTTTAAAAAAAATTACCCAAACAAACTGTTAGACCTTTTGAACCTGTCAAAATTTTATCAAGCAATTTTGAAAAGAGATTCATGAGACGGTCTGAGTATGAATGATATAGGGATGGCACTAAAAGATTTCAAAGTTACAGCACAAGAACAATTTTATGCATGAGGTTTTCACCTTTTCTGGAAGTCTACAGAAAACTTTAAGAAAAAAGGTGCTTAAAAAAAAAATCTTCTTGGCAAGAAGTTAGCATTTTCTGTTCAGTGTTCTGCAAGCATATTGCAAAAAAATCTGTTAGGAAATTATTTGCAAATAATTTTGCACAAATAATGCACAAATGTAACCATTTGCTTTGTAAAGGGTGCATGTTGTTCTACATCCACTGCACTGTTTTGTACCTCCATGAATTTTTTTCCTCCGGAACTCAGTTCATGTCCCATGAACGTAAATCACAATGTCTACAACATAATACAGAAACCCAAACCATCCTAATCTGGATCTTAATGTTTTTTGGACAAATCCTACATTAGCCAAGGCAAATGATTATTTAGGCTTTCAGGAATTCCCTGTAGATGCAAGATGCCACCTGCAATGGCAAAACTTAGGCCACAGCTCAAGAGCTGGCTGAATTTTATGTCTAACAATGCTACTTATTCACTGGGATGACCTTGAATAAAATACTTAAACTTTCTGTGATTTTGTTCACCCAACTGTAAAATGAGGATATTAAAGCTTGTCCTGCACCAGTTTTCTGAGCACCTTAGATCCAGTACTCTATGAGTAAAAAATTATGAAGGAGTAAAAAAAGAGAAAGGTTCATTCACTAGCAAGCACAAAGGGAATGCATAACAGTAATTTTATGCATTCCCTATGTAATCAGATCTGACTGCATTTTATATACTTTAAAAATTGGAAGAAATTGGGTAGGAATTGTTTTTAGAATATTCCACATGAATGGTATTTTTTACAAACAGCAGCTGCAGCAAGAAATGAAGTTTTCACTCAGTAACTAGCAGTGCCTTGCTTTTGAATTGAAATGTTGTCTACACTTCTACCATAAAACTGTAAACACACAAACTTGTTAAAAAAAACCATTTTACACAGATTGCTCCTGTTTAATACAATTAAATGACATATGAGAAATTCAAGTGTTTGTAGTCAAAATGTGGATGAGAAAATGCCTATGGAATAATTACAAAATTACTAAAGTTTACCAAACATATTTATAACACTCATCTACTAACAAACTGCTACAAAAGTATTTCATTCTCAGAGGGCTAAATAATCAAAGCCCTCCTTTAAATTTAAAATTTTGGCCCCTAATTTATCATTTGCACAGAAAAAGAAAACTTTTTCAGGGGCTTTAGAACATGCTCACTCAACAAGAAATTGATAGAAAGAAAGGAATTGATAGAAAGATTTTCTTGGAAAACCTTTGCTTCTATACATAAAATTTACAATATTTTGGCTCATGCAGAACATCTAGTTTCATAAAATCAGATGCCTACCATGAGAACAAGTGATATGAAAAGCATGAGCTTCTGTACTTTGACTATGACTAGGTGGTTTTGATACAACAGCTTTCTGAAACTCTGTCCTGGTCTTTCCTAAATACAGGAAATCTGCCAGGACTTTATATGGTTTATATAAAATAAAGAATTTAAAGAGCTGACCTAAAAAATAATCTTTTTTTCCTGAGTTCAAGACAATTTCTATTTCAATTTCTCTTCACTTTGCAACTAAATTTCAAAACATCTCTATGGCACACGTTTATAGAAAATGCAGTAGCATGCACCTGATAAAAAGCAATATTTCCTTAGCTAGAGAGTGGCATTTAAGTGGATTCCCTGGTTGCTCTGCAAGAGACTTGTTTGTCTCATGTCTGAGCCACTCATTTTTGCTGCCTGCTGTAATTTGGTTCTTTTTTTTTTTTCCCCATGGCATAGCATGAAATGTGTAAACAGCTTCATTATGATGTTACCTCTTGGTAACTTGATTCCAGAGGATGGTGATGGTGAAACCATTTTTTAATTGTGTTTTCTTTCAATGGTCCTATCAGCCCAGACTCCCTGTGGATCTTCGCTAGGGTGGTAGCATCTGGCACCATCTGAACCAGTCCTAATCAGATGGAAAAGAGTTTGCATGAAAAATCCTCAACTTTAAAAACACAGAGAGACAATGCATAGTGCCTGTTGTTTGATCATTCCATGCAGGAAAAAAACCACCAAAAAGCCATAAAGTTAAAAGCTAAAAATAAGTAAATAAGTTAAAATAAATAAATAAGTTTAAAATGAATAATAAATAAATACGTTAAAAAGAAATAATAAATAAATAACAATGTAAAAAGCTATAAATAAATAAATAAAAACATAATTTACAAGCTTGAAAATTATGAATGCAGCACAAAATATAGAACAATATATATATTGTTTTAATCGTGCTCTTTGGAAATTAGAAATAAAGGGCACTGAGTGGAAAGGGGCAGTTCTGTGAAGGAGAAATAAAATCATCAATAACAATATTGTGGATATAACTGCCTCAAAGTACCAACAAGGTGAACAATTTAACGAGATGTAAAGTGGTTGGAATATGCACAAAACTAAAAAAATTTTAAAGCAGGATCTGAAATTTACTAATACATATAAATATTATATATATATTGAATAATATATAATACATAATATAAATATACTTTATACATGTTATATATTTTATAATAATATATATTCTAATAGAATATATAATATAACATAAAATAATACAACATATATGTAATATATATGTAATGCATATTATATATTCTAATAACTATATATACTATATTATATATATTATATATTTATATATCTTGTTTCATATGTATTTATTGTCTAGAAAAGTGCAGAAATTATTCTGGACTATGTGATGTTGATCACAGCTTGGAGAAAGAGTACTGGGATGTTCAGAAATTCAGTGCTACTGATCCAGTATGTCATAAACTGGGACTCTGAGGTGCAGAGAGAAGCCAAGCATTTTGCAATACTTCACTTGAATCCTCTGCCTCTACTGCATGCATACTTAAAGGTTTTGTTCCTGATACCTGGCTTTCCATTGCTGTCCCAAAGCGTGGTCCCCTGCCATGTCATCCTCCTGATCTGCAGCACAGGGAGGTCTTTCTCTAAGAATTTGACTTACTGACAGACTCCTCTACTTCACCATGCCTGGAAAGTGGAATTCTACCAATGCTTTATTCACTTTTCACTGAATTACAGTGAAAATTTTCACTGAATTTCAGTGAAAAGTGATTTCTGTGTTTGCACGACCATGAAATTACCATCTCCCACCCCCCTGAGTGGGAATGGTGGCCATGGAGGAAGTCATGAGCCTAGGACTTGGAAAAACTGTGTACCCAAACGTCCCTAAGGTTTGGGTACACGTGCCCTATGTGACCACAGGCATGGCACTTTATCCTTAATAATTAACTGTAAATCTTTATCCTTAATAATTAACTGTAAATCAATTATCTTAGCACTGATGTGAACTCATAAGGAAAGACATATTTAAAATCTGTGAGCCACTGAGGGGTTTTTGCTGCTATGATGCTGGAAGGAAGAGACTGTCAGGGAGAGAATATTATTTGCAGATGATCCCTGTATCTCTCTTGGCAAACATCAAATTAAGCATTAGTATATAGAAGAGTCTATATATAATGTCATGTCCAGAAATAGTATTCTTGTATTATCTGCCTTTGAAGCAGAAGCTTTCAAGCTTTGATTCCCATCCCACAAAGAAGGGAGGAGATTTTTCCAGGTCACTACCACCACATGCCTTGTGTCTGAACTCATCTATACTTTTCTCTTATTTCCTTTAGATCATTCCTCCTCTCTCATGTTCACTTTGTGGCTCAGAGAGCAACAATTTTCTTTTAATTTTTCTATTTTAATAGCTTTTGTACAGCAGGTAATCTGGATACATCAGCCTTCTCTTTGAGCTAGGATTATTTGCAGTAGAAGATTTGGTCAGGAAAATATAGGCAGCTTACTGCTGTGAGCAGATTTCTACAGCAAGCAATTGGTATCCCTGCTACAGCTCTGCTACAACAACCATAAAAAAGAGAAATAGAGCTTTCAGATGAGTCAGGCCTGCCCTAAGCAACATAAATCACAAAAATAATATTTCAAAATCAACAGCACAAAGCTGTCATCACTTGTCTGCAGGTACTTTGTGTAGCCACATACATCTAGGCTCATTTAAGCATCTAGTTAGGAATACACTGGATTAAAACTTCAGTAGCTATGGTCAATTTTCTCCAAAGCCCTGTTTTTGATATGTGAATTTAAGAATGTTTTGCAAGCTGACAGTGTTGAGGCTTTTGGAAAATTCTACTTGCTACAAAATCCAATGAGTTCTAGAGAGGCAGAATAAATAAATCTTATATGGCACTGTTTAGATGAAATATGAATAATGTAATACAGGCTCCTTTTGTAATTTAAGACTGACCTTGTCCTTTCCCTGTAGATAAACACCTGTAAATTATCATTTGCATATCCAGTCCTTCTTGGAGCCAAATGTTGTCCATCAGGCGAATAATTTGGAGAACCAACATATCTTGACGTAGATCATCACCTATCTGTGAAAATTGCACATGAAATTCAGTTTTCTCCTTCAATACCAGACAGAAATAATGTCCTATTAAACTGGGACTTTTTTGCCCACCAGAGTAGCTATATACATTTCAGTAACTCTGTCTTGTTTTCCTTCAAAGTTCCTACTTAGCTCTCAATAATTTCAGGAGAGGACAGAGTAGATGGCACACCCAGACAGGGACAGTTCTGGCAGCCACTGAGATGGTAACAAATGATCCCTGCTTAACTGTGGCCTTTCTGCTTATTATTCCTATGTAATTATTGGAATTTGGAAATTTAATCCAGAGGTAGGATCCTAATTTAGTTACATTTTAAAGTCTCCTTAATGCTGGATCCCTCTGCACAAATGACAGCGTTTGTCTCACATTAAGCCTCACTACTTGGTATTTGCATGGGAATTTTATCACAAATTTACATTTTATCCATAATGTGATTCATATTCAGTTCCAAGCAGTGATGACCCCTCTCCCCATGGAGTTAGTCAAACAATAATCTCAGGGAAATGGGGCTTTAATTGTAGCCACAAGAATTAATGAAGAGATTATTTTCAACCATGGCTGAGTAAATGGCCTGCAAAAACAACAGCCCTGATTTTCTCTTTCCCCCCATCCCACTCCATGTAAAACACATAATTTTTGTTGGTATTTTAAGTACCTTATTCTTTCATTATATTCTTTTTACACAAGTATTCCAATCTACAGACATTTACTCCCGGGAAAGTACTTGAGGAGACAAACTCATCTTAAAAAGACAAAATACCTGAATCTATTTTTCTCTCATCAAAAGACTCCAATTAATTCTTCTTAGCACCTAAAAATATCTTATTCTCTCCACTTACCTTCCCTCACATATACAGTAGGAAGACAATTTAGTAAGATACCCTTATCATTTACTGTGTTTATCATTTATGTATGAGTTATCTGTCATGAATAAGCAATGGAACTATAGTACAAGCAAAAGGGATTTTAGCACAATGTTTTGCTGACAGGAGAAGGTGACAGCAGCTAAAATACTTTTACAGCAACTGGACAATGAGCTGCTTGCTGAACATTACTAGGTAGGAAAAAAATTGTTTGAGTAGAACCAATGGAATTGTTTAAAAGCGCCATGAGCAGGTGTTTGCTCAAGTAGGTAGGAACCTGCCACTTAATATTGATTCTCAGATGAAACAGCACATGAAACAGGTTTCTAAATGCTCAGAAAAACTTAAAATTGCTAATTTCTCCCCTTAGCAGGCCTGGGAAGCTTACTTCTATTTCTGAGAATAACAGCTGCTCTAAAGGGCAGGTTAATTTAAGACAGCATAGAATCTGGATTTTTAAAAAAATTATTTATATCAATTTTTTAGATTTCTCGTTTGGAAAATGATTCTGCAAAATACCTAAGAATAATGCCATTGGCAACCAGCCATTTTTTACCCATCAGCCATTTTATGAACTTGTATTCTTCTCTAAAAACAATATCTACTTTTAGGGAAGACTTCTGCTCTTTCAAAAGGGAACTAACTTTAAAATTGTCTTTTGTGGATGTGCTGTTCTGAACTCTGAAGCTTTTCTAGGTGACAACTGCAAAATAAGGCAGAGTTTATTTTGAGTCAGTTCCTCCAAGTAACTCCAATCAGACAGAGCTCCTCTGCTGCCTCCTTCAGCTCCATCTTCCTCAGCCCATTCCCCCACACTGGCTGATAGGGGCAGAATTAGGTTTGTGTGGCAAATGGAGCCTGTAACACTTCAGTATTTTGATTTTTTAGAGACATATGGACGAGGCTGAGGGTTCAGTCACTCTGATCTATCTCTTTGAGACCTGCCCTCGTCAATAAACTGGGTTTAAAATGTGAACTTTATATTCTAGTCTGGTTGTCTTCACTAAGGGGAAAAAACTGCTTTAATTTGTTTGATTCTCTGTTGATCAAAAAGGTGACACTTCAGTGTATTGCTCAACATGTTTCATTAAGAGTTCTTGTGTCAAAAATAATAGGGATAAACAAGCAGCAGAGCTAAATCAACTATTCTCAGACTCAAGCTTTAAAATATAAATTAGGTGAATTTTAAATGATCATTTTCCATACCAAAAGACCTGAGGAGTGGAGGAAGAACATACCTTAAAAATCACATTGATGTTTCCACTTGGAGCATTCGCATTGATGAAGGAGATTTTTAAGGGAAAGGCATTGGATGTAAAATAAGAACATGACTGCAGGGGAAAGAAAGATGAAACAGAAGAACAACAGTGTCACATAAACAAAACACCAGGCTAATACAATACCTCTGAAAAAGATTCTAGCTTTAAACACTGCTCAATAGCAGTGGCAGAAAAAATAAATAATTATTGATATTACTGACCGTTTCGTTTGGTCTGAAAAACAAGAAATTATTGTCCCCAGACAATCTGCTTCACTTAAGTATCAGACCATATGAACAGATAATATTTTATGTGCTAATTGTTTTTTCATTTTCACCTAGGCCTATCAACAATAAGCTTTGCCTGGAACTGGATGGATAAATTATATAAGACTGATCTAATGAGTTTTAAAGCACTGAAAAGCCTGTGGTCCCATTGTTTTCTCAAAAAATCCCAGCCCTGCCTAATCAGACATGGAAGCAAAGAACTTGCCAGTTTCTTTGATTACCTCACTCTGGCTGAGGATACAGCAAATTCTGAAAATCATGCTCTATTTTATGTGGGATTTATCTTAATTAAGCACAAACTCTGACTTTCATGCTCTACAGCTCCTTCCACCTGAAGATCTCAAAGGGCTTCAAAAAGCATTAATGAGCCAAGCACTGCAAATCCTGTGAGAGTTTGGGGTGGAATTATTACCCTCATTAAAAACATCCAAGGAGAGGTGGTGGGGAAACCCCTCAAAACCAGCTAGAGACAATTGTAAATTAATGGCCTGGTTTGTGGAAATAATGAGCACCATACAAGAGCTGCTGCTGTCCTTACAGGGTGCAGTGCAAGGGAGGCTCAATCTGAGCTCCACCAGACACAGCTGTCTGCAGCTTTTCATCTGAACATCTCAAAGCATGGCACCAGCAGGCAAATACTGTCTCAGCCACAGCAGACCTCTGGGATGGGCCACAGCCATTATCAGTAATGAAATTCTGATCCCCCACCACTGAAATGATTCCATTTCAATCGGAATTTTGCCAATTGAAATGTCTCAGTGAGTGCTTGAAAGGTTCCTGTGGGATGATATGACTCTGATGGGGCTGTGAGCAGGGCTTGCTACTGGTAAAATCAATAGATGACACCAAAATGAATTAAATTTAGGTAATTATAAGCACTTAAAAGTTCTAATTTGCATGATTATACTGACGTACAGTCCAATCAAGAAATGACATGTATTTATAGAAAGATAATGGCCTATAATGATATAAGAAAAATGAGAAAAACACAAAAAACAAAAAGACCTCTTCAGATATTAGATTTAAACATTTTTCTATCTGTCCAGCCAAGCTGGTGCAGTATAAATAGCATGACTTTATGGTGAGATACCTTTCCATTAGTCATTATATCCAAAAGCCTGAAAGCAGGGAGCAGCAGCAGGCTTCACATCCTTCTGACTTGTATCACACACAATTTGCCCACGCCTGTGGGGTGCTGGAAGACCTCAGTTCTCAGCCAGATCAAGGCTGAATAGCAATTACTTGGAGAAACACAGGTCAGAGGCAATTGAAGGGATCAGCACCTCTTAGAATCAGGTCTACTATGGATAATGAGCCAGAGAACAAAAATAGAGCACAAATTGCTGTAATTAGGCAGTTATAACTGGTAATATATATGGCTGTTCAGGTTTTTCTTTTTCTTCATGCTGGATACATTTTCTCTCTCCAGAGATGAATCAGCTTACTCCCGGCTCTATGTTGTTTATGAAAATATTTCTGAACAATGAATAACTGAATCTTAGTACTGCAGTCAAAGTCAAGTTAAGTAACACCGAAGAGCATTGCTGTTTCCTTTATCCTTAAGTCATGTTTAACAGAGGTCGTAGATACAGATAAGCTAGTGTGAATATTTAACATTTTAGCAATTCTCAGTCAGCTCAGCAAACAGACAGCTCCAGACTTTTTGCTGCTCCCATACCTGACATGGGAGAGTCTTGGATGGGAAAAACACCAAGGGCTGCCTGGTGGGTATTGCTGGCCAGGGTTTATGTACAAATCACAGACAGGACGGGACTGCTGTGGAACATGCCTTGAGCTGTCGTATTTTCCAGCATCACTCTCATTCCATGGTTATGACAATGGGAAGATGCCATCAGCTCACATCCCAGGCAGCAGACCAAGAACTTAATGTTACAACTTAATTTAAAAGGTTTTTGACCAATCACACAAAGCAAAAGCACATTGACAGTAGTTCTGTCCAACCACTATAAGCACAGGTACCTTTGGTTAAACAATGCTTGCTTATTTCGAATACAATACCTGCTTGTGAGCCTTAAAACACAATGCACAGAGCTCCATTATTAAGCTTAAAACTTCCTAATATCTTGCTAGATAAACTTTTCTGTAGCTTAGGGAGTTATTCTAGACAAGTGTCAATACACAGACCATTGTTCTATTTGTCCTTACTTTTCTACATTTTACATCATTTTTCTACTGACCAATCTCATGGCTACTGCTTAGCTCTAATCACAGTTCTGCTGTCTCTGAGGCCTGCTTTTTGCAGCTTTCCCAAAACCCTCTGATTTTATGGATTCCCACAGTGGGAACCAGGTCCCAGGTCCCAGGTGTCCTTGCCAACACCACAGCAGGGCAGCTGAGCTGGGGATGGGCTGCTCAGAGGTGAAATCTCTGGCTGGTGTGACACTCATGAGAAGCAGCCATCCCACCCATCCTGTCATCTCTGCCTCAGCAAAGGTTTGAAGGAGATGAGGCTGGGTGTGAATCAATCAGATGATTTATGCTTGATATCACTACAATCATTTCCTGGTAATTTCCATGCAGGCATTCTCTCTTCTCCCCTCTAGACTAAAAACCAAAATTGAAGGTGTAATGGATCACACTTACATCTGCCTCTATGCCTTGCACAACAAGCGCGGGGTTCAGGGGCAGCCGGCAGAGCTTCACCTCCTGGAAGAACTGCTGGAGTCTGCTGAGCTCCACCTTCAACACCTCCTGCAGCACAAGAACCATTATGGCAGCGTGAAAGGACTTTTTTTTTTTTTTTTTTTTTTTTTTTTTTTTTTTTACTGTCATTCTTGACTTTAAACAAGCAAGGCAATTTCCAGAGCTGGCAGCATCCATGTGACCTTAAAGCAGCTAATGAGGTCACACTGAGGTATTAAAAATAAGAGCTGTAATTTTACTCCACATGGATGCCTTTTCTGCTTAGATGTGCTACCAGCTCATACTGCCCCATAGGTTCAGATGGAAAGAGTCTGTTTCCAACAGCATGGAGTGACAGGACAAGGGAGAACAGCTTCAAATTGAAGGTTTAGTTTGGATGTCAGGAAAAATCTCTGCCTGTGAAACCAGGCTGGATGGGGGCACCTGGTCTGGTTGAAAGTGTTCCTGCCCATGGTAGGGGGTTGGAATTGGATTTTTAAGTCTCCTTCCAGCCCAAACCATTCTGTGATTCTATGATTCAACACCCTTCAATAGGGCTCAATTAGCCTTGTATTGCTCTGCTGTATCTCATGAGATTTTTTGCCTTTCCCAAGATCTTCCCAATTTGTTGCTCGCTGCTTCAACACTGTGATCTCCCTTGCCTAATTCTGTTAACTGCAAGGCTTGGGAGCTTCTCAGTATCATAGTAACTGCAGCCTTGAGATTAATCTCTAAAATCTGAATTATGCATTAGTAATGTATAATGTATTACTACTATTTCTTCTCCTTTGCACAGATTTTCCTCCTGCAAATATTTTTGTCTTTTTACTTCCATGTTTGCTTTGCTGCTCTCAGTAGCAGCACTGAGAGTTTCCTGAGAAACCCTTTGAAAACCTTTGAATCCTTAACAAGGCAGAAAGATTAATGATATTGTTCATGATAATCAGCAGTGGCAAGTATATTTTTATTTGGCTTTCTGCTCTGCCTTGCTGAGATTTCAACAAGAAGCTGTTTTACACACCAGGAAAAACAGCAGCTGTCCTGGAAAATTAACAGTTCTGAACTGGAAGTGCACCTATGCAATATAAAAGCTGAGCCCACTGGAGAAGACAACTGAAAGTTTGTCACCTCTGCAGATGTGTGTTCAATGCTCATTGCTGAGAGCTATATTTGAGATATCAGCTACATTCCACTCTAGTTGTCTTTGCTGAGAAATGAGGATATGTCCAGCCTGCCAAGGACAACTCTTAGTAAAGCTTTCAAGAAATGCTGCAGCTCTACAGGAGTATTTTGGGATGAGGTGCTGAATCTGAGCATTCCTCTCAGTGAAATGATATTCAGCCTTGTTGCCATTATTTCTGGCCACCTCCAAGTCCCTTTGAGAAGCCACTAATGAAGGAATTGAAATGGATTAAAAGATTTGCAGACCTCAAGAGTAACAGTGATGAGAGTTGTCCCATTAAATACCTATGTGTTACCTGTTTTCAGAGCTGAAAAATACTAATAAAGTTTAGTTAAGTCTTTGGTTTATTTATGTAAAGCGTATTAAAAGAAAGATGTGTTACTTTAGAAGAAAGAAAAATTCCCTATAGAAACCTGGATGGAAGGGGAAGTATTTTTAAACAAACCTTTCTTTTTGGGTCACTGGCAGCTTTCACTTTTGTGGCAATGTCTTCCAGAATTCTGATGAGTTTTTCTTCCTTAAAAAACTCATTGTTCAGGGTCTGTCCAGCACAGAATTGGAGAGCAGCCAGAAGTTTCTTATACCACATTCTGAAATGAACTTCATTCTGTGCATTCTTCAGCAGCCTGAAGGAAGGAGGGGAAAAAAAGTCATCTATGTATCTAAAAATGAATTTTATTATTTATCAGTTCTAGCAGGAACAAGAAACCCCAGACTAATCTACATTTGGTCACTTTGGGCAGTAGAGAATGAACAAAAAATGTTATTGCTTCCAGGCAATGAGACTCAAGTCCCATTTGATAATAATGAGATTCCAAATGTGTTGAAAAAACAGAAAACTGTCATTTCTTATTGTCATACATAGTACAATGCCTGTATTGCTTTTTATTTCTGCAAGAAAAGTTAACAAAGTGAAAAGAAGTTGCGTTTTTGAAGGTCAGTGTTAAATATATATTCCTGAATGATTTTTTTTCCTCCTGCCAGTTCATTTATACAAGCAAGCACATCTTTCAGCTTCAGGAGGTGCATTTAAAGACTGTTTTAGTCTCAGATGTACCATCAATTCTAGAAACTTTCACCATTTTAAGCTGAGAAGACATTTCTGCAATTGGCTATACTGCTAAAAAGAGTGAAATGAGCCCATTTTATTCCCTTCTTTACTGGCAATTGCTGGTCTAAAGCAAAACTCAGCTTTTAGTTCTTCTGAAGCCTGCAAAAGCTTTGGAACTGGAGTTACTGCCAACATAAAATCAGAAGTAAAGCCAAATTCATACTCTTTTTCATAATAATCACCATGAAGTCTTTAATTACACATTATTTGGGTCAGGAAAGCTGGGGAGTTTAGGTTTTTTTTTTAAATCTAATTGATCATTGGGAGACTTTTCTTCTTACACAGGCCAGAGGTTCTGTACATTGTGTGATTTATTTTTGTAAGTGTGGATGGAATCACCAGCTCTGTACTGTTGCTAACATCCTGGGATTTCCCTCTGCCTGAAGGACTGGTGAACTGCTCTTTGCTTTTGTGTGAACTCTCCCCCCCCCACAGCTTCACCCTTGAGAACATCTCAAACCTTAAATTCCTTATAAATGTCTGAATCTTAATGCAGCTTCCCCTACATTAAAAAATAATGCCACTTTTCACAGGACAGAAATGAGAGAAGCTCTTGACTTTCAAGGCACATCACACAAATGAATATGTGACATATGAATATGTCACATCACAAAAAACAAGAAATTATTTGAAGCACTGATATTTAAGGGTGAAAAACAATAATTCCTATAGACACTTCAACTCCTACAAATATATGTATGACATAAAATAATAATAATAATAATCATATATAAGGCATTACAGTATTGCTACAATCTGATATATATGTATAATATATATAATGTATAATATTATATATATGACATAATAATAATATATAAGGCATTACAGTATTGTTACTGCAGCACATGCCTCTTTTGGTGATGAGGGACCTTTTATGAAGCAGTAATTTTTCTAGGTTCTCTTTTCCTATATAATTCAAGGCAGAACAATATCACCTACTGATTTCTGAAAACTCTTTCCAGGTATCCAAAACCTCTGAACATCTGAGGATTTGAAAATCCTTAAAGAATGAGTGGTGTTTCTATCAGAAATGCCTAGACATGAAAGGGAAGCAATATGAGAAGTTTATCGTCAACACTCTCTGGAGAAGTCTGAAATTACTTTTTTTTTCCACTGTAGACTAGTAGAAACAAAGAATTACTTTTTAGATTTGAAGGAAATACAAGTTGTCATTGCAGTGCCTGGTGGAAGGCAAACCTAAGCACACAGAGGCTGCTGCATTCTTACCCTGAACCGTTCACAAACTGAGGAACACTGCACACGTGGCAGTGAATAAACACATTCCTTCCTATTTCCATCAGAGTAAGTCCAAGATTCCACAGGATGGGATTTACCTGCTTGGATGTCAATAGCTCATGCCATTTTAGATATCCTAGGAAATCCATTTCCCCCAGCTGCTGCCTTGGAAGGGCATGGGTCCCCTAGAGGCAACATCTCATGTGTGCCACTGCCATGCAGATGTTTCAGATTTCCTGTGCTGTCTAAAATAACCTGTGTTTAGGGCACTGCATCACACTCTGCCTTTTAGTTCAGCTGTAGGCAAACAAGACTATTTAAAATAAAAACAGTCCACTTCAACAGCAAGGCAGGAAGAGGCTTGGTGATTATCCTTTAACTAAAGGATTGGTGATTATCCTTTAGATAAAAGCACCACTGGTACAGTCCAAATTGTCATGTGGGCAGGAATTTTAGTCTACCAAAGCAAAGCCCAGCTCAGTCTCAGTGCAGCCAAACAGTGCATTTTTATTGGCACACAGATTGAATTTTTTCACTTCCTGCAAATACAAACGCACCTAAACAATCACTGTGATATCTGTTTTGAAATGCGGGTGCAGAGCCTTGTCTGCCCTAAGGCTTGCACTGGAATCAGCTCCTGACTATCTAAATCATATTCCTTCACCTACTCAATTTTCAGTAGTACATATTTAGGGAATCCATAAAGGCTACCTCTTCATGTTTGAGATGTCCTTTAATCCTCTCAGATATAGAGAACATTAAACCAGCTTTTATTTCACTAAAATGAAAGGCTTAGGACTTCACATAGAGCAAGCAAAATAGCAAAATCAAACTGGTTCACTATTTTAAATGGAGCTACTCCCTGTATAACACAGATCAACATGGAAGATCCATGCTTTGATTATTCTTGTGGCTGAGTGTTTACAGAAAATAAGCTTATACACACATATGATATAACAGAAAATAAGCTTATACACACACATATGATACAACAATTTCTTTTTCCTTTCTGAGAAAGGAATATGGGCCAGATTCAGAGAGCTTATGCATAAGGTGTACATGAAGACAGAGGATGTATGTGCAGGTGTGCTCCTAAAAGCCTGCAGACCTTCCCTTGCAAAATGATTTGCACTTACTGGCTGTGACTTTTACATTCATTCTATAAAAGTGGTCCCAAAGAGGACACACAGGACAGTTTTTGATGTGATGGCTCATTGTAGGCTTTCCTGAAATGTTTGTCCAACAAATGAACAAATATGTTGTTGCAGTTTTGTCCTCCCAGCTTGCTGGCACACACATCTTCACCCTGCCATGGTGAGAACTCAGCAGAGATAGGAAAATCTGCAGCTTCTCAAGTTGTGAGATGGAGAAGTACTCAAGACACTAATGAAATTTTCAAGTTAGAACAGGATGCCTAGCTGTGACAGAGGAAGACAAAATTGGGATGGTTTAAAACCCAAGGCTGCCAGTAAAGAAGCATGTGAAGTTGTTTTTTCCTGATAATTTTCAGAGGATTCTGCAAGACAGAAGTCTGTATAAAAGCCTGGCTTTATGCCAGGCCTAGAGGGAGCATCTTGCTCCTAACAACAGAGAGGCTTCTTTACTCTTCAGGTTCTGTGATTTGGGACAAACACCTTCGTTCTTAGCAAGCCCTGGTGAACTCCGACACACTCAGTGTCTCAGGTCACTTTTGTGAAATAGTACAGAAGGAAGTTGACCTGAAATCTGGAAAATGAGTAGGTCAGGCACAGGGATGCCTTGAAAGATGCCTCAGGATGCCTCAGCCTTCTGCAATCAGCTGCTTCTCCTCTCTGCACACACCTGCTCCATGCCTGAAAGGTGCCTCCAGCCCCATTTCCTGGCACACACAGCTGCAGGCGTGTCTGTTTGTGTGTTCCCTGAAAGTAGAAATGCAAGAGAGCTGGGAGATTTTTGCCACAGGGAAGAAAAGAAGGTGGAATTGAGTCAGGTTGCTGTGTCAGAGAAGAAAAACTAGGGCTAAACCTAGCAGATATAGAGAAAAGGGTAATTAAGTTAAAAAAAAAGGAAGGAGATTGGATGGAAGGAAGGGTCTTGGTGGAAAAACAGGTGAGCTGGCCTCATCCTCCCTCTGTGGTGCTGGAAGACAGGGAAACTGACACAATCTGCTCTCTGAGTAGGATTTGGCAGACAAATGAAGGAGTGAGGTGGCTCAGACAACTCTGCTGCTTGAACATCTGCTCCTTGTCTCCCTCAGAAAAGGGAGCAGGGTGAACTGGGGAGCAATGCCTGACAGGACAGATGAGCTCACAGGTAGCCTGTCAAACCACTTGGTACCAGAAAAAACCCCAACCCCAAGAAGAAAAGGGCAGGATTTGCAGAATCTTACTGCAGGTTTAGCCCCTAGCTGTTACAAAGGAGCAGGGCAGTTTGACTGGGTTATTTAGACACAATATCAGGAGAGCAAAACTGGCTGTTTCCAAGTGCATTTCTGGGATTTATTGCACAAAAGTGGTGCCTACCAGCACACACACTGTATACTCTGCAAAAGGTTTTTCGAATTCAGAGACACACCCTGAAAACGAAGTGCCTTAGAGGTGTAAGGTGAGTGCTGAGGTACCTTCTGGTTTTGGTCCATCTTTGGTAAACCTGACCTTGTTCTGAGGGTGCATTTCATGTTGGTTTTCTGTTTTGCTAAGTTGGAGGCAGGACAGATAACAGAAGAAGAAAACAATGGTACAAGACTGCTGCTCATTATGGCAATAATTGCTTTAAAATTATTCTCTGCAGCCCCTTTTATCAAAGATTAGCAGACAAAACACCACTGTACAGCTTCTGTGTCTGTGGTTGCCATCTGTCTTAATTATCCTTAGACATCCTACAAAACTCCTAATCTGTCCTTTGTGCTTTATTGTGCCATGGAGCTGTGGCACACAGCTGAAGCTTTTAACTGTTTTCATTTTCTGCTCCTTGAAGAAAACATTTTACTGTTTGCATTCCTAAACAGGAGAATAAGGAACAGGGCTAGCTTGGCTATAGGACTTCACTCAGGCTTTGCAGCTCCTCAAGTCTCAGTGCAAGTTCCCCAGAGACACATGGATGATAGAGATGACAAAAATGTACAGCTGAAGGTTAAGGACTCCATCTACCCTGCGACAGATCATGAGGATGAGTGGGCAACTGCAGCTCTTATTAAATTACTCAGCTGCAAGTAAAACCTCTCTTTGGTTTTACTCCAAACCTCTCCCCAGTAGTGCACTGGACAGCCAGTCCCAAACTCTAGAAAGGGGTGATTTATGCACTAGAAATCAAAGAAAAGGAAACAGAAACACAGAAACAACAGCAGCATTGTGGGTGGAACTATTGGGGTATTGCAGATGACAAAATAACAGACATAAAAACAAACTAACAGGTGAGAAGCACAAAACACCTGTCACGTTAAGAGTAATACAATTTCTGCAGGGAAAATGGGGAGCAAAGTCAATCAGGCAGAAGTTACAGTGCAAGAAGGATGGAAGAGAAATTGCAATTCTCCCAAGAGACTGGAGTACCCAGCATTTTCCATGGATTTACAGAAACACAGAGCAAGGACATCAACCTGACTGGAAGGATAAAGACTGAACTTCCTTTTGCTCTCCCTTTTTTTGACCAAGTACAAAGACAGCAGGAAGGGAAAGGCACAAAAGGCACAGCTCTGCTTCATCTGCTGTTCTTTCATCTTTATTTCTAGTCTAGAACAAGAAGAGAATGAAAGTTTATGTTTCTTGAGTAGACTGAGTGAAGTGTGCGTACATTTTCTATGACTATTTCAGAGAAATTCTACTTCCCTGAATCTTTGTCACCAATTAGTCTCCAAGATGAAGAAACAGCAGCTGTTCAGTTGCTTGAAGCACCTGTCCACTTTTGGCTCTTCAGTCCTCTCATATGAGAAACCTGCAGCCAGTTCCACATGCTGCTTCTCATAAAACAGTGCTGCTTTTATAGACTCATTTTTCAAAGCATTACCCTTGAACAGAAAATAACCCTGCTTAAAGTGAAATTTTGTTTTAACCTACCATGTGATTAATTTGCTTTTGTTTTTCTGATTCTTTTTTTTTTATAGCACAGAACAGAAGTCTACCATGTTGATCTCTCTTTGACAACAAAATATTTTTGTAGATATATAAAGTATGGGGGTTAGGCTTGAGAAACACAACATTGCCATTATTTTCTAACTTCCTAAAGTTCTTTATGAGCACCACAATACAATCTGCATTCAGACAAATCACTTGATTCAGTAGATTGAATCAAGGCAGCTCCTCCCACTCTCACTGAATGCCTGAACTGTGGAATGCATGTCCTGCTGACTCACAAAAAAATTACCAGATCAGTGAAAACAAAGGCCATGCTCTGCTATGCAGGGAAGGTGCCAAACCCTGCTGAGGTTGCCTGGCAGAAAAATGTTTTGTTTGATATGTAATATAGCTAGCTACACATACTTTGCATTAAGAAAATGAATCCCAGATAAAACCAGTGTTGTCTGGCAGAGAAAGAGCTTGAAAGTGAAACAGAAATGAAATGAACCTTGAAAGTGAAGTGTATCAAGAATTAATTGAAAGTATAATGTAAAAAGCACAGGTATCACTAGCAGAGATAGAAGCTGCTTGGTCTAAGGTTTAAGCAAGAAACAATCACCCCCAAAAGGTCTTCTCCAATTTGTTGAATGGATATGAAAACATCAGTGTAAGTGCTACAAGAATCATCCAGTAAAAAGCAGTGCTAACAGTGTCTGTCTCTTTCTGCTCCAGCTGATAAAAAAAGTACAATAAAAAAAATTGTTAGCAAAGTGTGTCTTTTTTTAATTTGCTCTCCTTCATTGGGTAGGACCTGAAAGCAGAAATGTATTAACACACTATCTCAAGCAAAAAAAATACCTCCAGCAGAACACCAACACAACAAAATTTAGAGGTAATTTTAGTACAGCAGTAGTGACCTTAGATAACTTCAGAATCTCTGAGTAGGGTTCGCCAAAGATACCACCCCAATAAAACATCAATCCAAAGCTACAGAAAAGAAAAGCCTTCACCTCAAAGTGTCATTAAATACTGAGGGTGACTTAAGCTCAGACTTGCAACTGTTGGTCTGACTGATTTTGAATATATTAATATTCATAGTATATTATGAATTAAGAAGTACTAAAAAGAAGTACCACCACAGCCTCTTTGAATATAGTCATTAAATCTCCTCTCCAAAAACTGCATTTGGAAATAAGAAAAAAAGAATATTACTTAACAAAAGTACTGCATTTAATATCTTCCTGAACATTATCAACTGGACAGTATTATTTTCCATTCAATGAGAAACTCTGGCATGAATTTTGAAAAGTCTGGTTCCATTTTTGCCAGTGCTTTCTTCACATGACTGAGTGTGTCCCTGTCTGTGCTTTTTCCAAAGCTGCAGATTTTCTCCTCAGAACAAATGACGTATTGTTGTCAGAATTTCATGCAGTATCTTACACCAGCATCAGCAAAGCCTGAAATTGTCCAACAATCTGTCACTGCGAGAGTTCAGAGTAAATTCATGCAGAGGAACTGAAATGCACCATTCATTCCAGGCATAACAGAAATTGCTGTGTTCTTCCCAGTGGGGAGCTGCACTGGGAGTGAGCAGGGAATGGGATTAGATGGGATAATCACCACTAAAATAAGCAGACCCAATGGCTTTATTGGGATGCTGTCCAATATGCCAGCAATTAATTGAATACAGGAGGTGACTAAGCTACTCTTCTTTCAAACTACATAAATAAAATGCAAAATTAATTCAGATGAAGCAGTCCATGAGAGCCAATGGACTTGCAAAGCTTTGTACTGTTTCTGAATTTAGGCCACAGTTATCACAGCAATACACTGAGGAGAAACTAAAAATGTTTTTTCTTCAACTGCCTATTGTTTGGGTAGTTTATGTCTATCAAAATGGCTTTGGATAGCATCTGTGGTTCCCATTAGCTTCACAGCTGAACAAAAAAAAATCCCTCATGACACTATAAAACACAATGTAAGACACAAAACTAATTCTGAATGGCTCTGCATGCACTGGGCAATCCAAATGTACACAAAAATGCAGAATTACACAAGTTGCACCACAGTACTTTGGTAACTTTACTTTGTTTGTTGGTTAATTTTTTTTTCAGTTGTGCTGGTTTTATCTGGGGTAGATCTTATTCTCTTCCCAGTAGCTGGTATGAGGCTGTGTTTTGGATTTGTCCTGGAAACAGTTGATAATTCAGTTTTAGTTATTGCTGAGCAGTGTTGGAAGAGCCAAGACCTTTTCTGCTCCTCACCTGAACCCACAAGTGAGTGGGCACCAAAAGTTGGAAAACCAGGACAGCTGACCCCAAGTGACCAAGGGATGTACCAGACCATATGGATCATGCTCAGCAAACAAAGATGGGGAAGTGTCACAGTCACATTTTCTGAAAAATCCCTTTACCCAAGATTTTGCTCCTGGGAAGCTGAGAAGCCTCAGAGAAAAAGGAAAACAAGAATTATCTGATTTTCTTCTCCCGTTTTGCTCATGTGGAATGTGTTTGGAGACTGTTTACCAACAGGTGATTGTTTTACTGGTTTCATGTGAATTATTTTGACTTTTTGACCAATCTGTGTCAAGCTGTGTTGGGGCTCTGGAAAGAGTCATGAGTTTTCATTATTATCTTTTCAGCCTTCTGTAAGTATCCTTTCTGTATTCTTTAGTATAGCTCAGTATAGAATTCTTTAATATAATATAGATGATAAAATAATAAATTAGCCTTCTGAAAACATGGAGTCAGATTCATCATTCCTTCCTCTGTCTGGGAAACCCTGCAAATACAATAGGGAAGAAGGAGGAAGGGGGAAAAAATTGGGGTGATGTTTGTCTTCCCAAGTCACCAATGTGTGATGGCGTCACTGAACACCTGCCTGCCCATGGGATGTGATGAATGAATTCCTTGCTCCACGCTGCTCCTGTGCAACAGCTTTTCCTTAACCAGTTCAAATGTCTTTATCTCAGTGCAGGGATTTCATCACTTTCCTAATTCTCTGCCCCATCCCACTGCAGGGAACAGTGAGTCAGTGGCTGTGTGGGGCTTGCTTGCCATCTGGGGTTACACCATGACATTAATATACTAACACAGAAATAGCTTCAGGGAGAAAACTGAAATTGTCTTTCTACAAGGTCATTAAGGATGCTCATAACAGGAGCAGTTCCAGACTTTATTCACATATTCTGAGCCAGATCTTTACTTACAATCCTAGAGTTTTCTGATTACTTTTTTTTTTAATGACTCTGGGCATGGGAAAGGAAGAGTTTGGTTTAGGGGGGGGTGGGGAAATAGGATAAGACACTGACATTATGACATTTAAAAGGACTTGCTTTGTAGAGCTGTTAATTTTCCTATTTGCTCTAAATTCAGTTACAAGAATTTGCTTTGTTGAATAATGTCTACATTCAAAACTGTTCTCTTTCAAGTGGAGTCTCAGATTTTTAAAGAAAAGGTGCTCAGATGTCAACAGCAGCAGAAGGATGTCTGAGATTTGATATGTTTCAAACACATGGGGAGTTAATGTTTCTTTTAAGGCAGCATCCCTTCTACCTCTCTGGAAGAGCCTGTCTGTAGATCCACAGTATTTTAAGCACAGGTAGCACAGATACAACAAGAACTGATTCCACATTATTTCCTGACATGTCGTCTGTCTTCTGGATCTTTGCTTTCATCACTGCTGTAAGCTAGCAGACCAGCTTATCTTATTTTCCCAATATCTATCAAAGGGAACTTTATTCAAATCAGTGCCTAACAGGAAGAGGGAGGAAACATGAGCCCCAGCAGGTACTGCTGTAAATGTTTCAGCAATGCTGGTAGCTCAGTGTGATTACAAGACCTCTCATATCTGACAGAGCAAGATGTTGAGCCTCCTTTTTGTGACAATTTGCTGTGTGGCAGCTCAGTGCTGCACAGCAACAAAGGATGCAGAATCAGACCTTGGGATCACAGTGCTCTGCTAGCTCTGTACCTCTACCTGGGTGACTTTGTCACAGAATGACTGGAGACAACCCTCAAAGTGGCATCATGAGGACATGCAGTCCCTTAGGCTTCAAAAATAACCCATTTGTTTTCAGGGAATAGCAGAGAGAAAATCAGAGTTTTCAGTGGGGGAGTCTTTAGAGTCCAAATCACACTTTTTCATCTTTTCATGATTCTGACTCCTTTAAGGGAGAAATCTCTCCACATTACAGCTCTCCTTATGCATAAGGCTACTCTGCAACCTTTTTCAAATAAGATGAGAGCTATCATGTTTTAATTGTGATTAAAAGAGAGGTGACCATGAAAGATGGTGACATGAAAGAAGAACAAGCATTTACATGGTAAAGAAGAATATTTTATCTTCATACCTTTTCTAGACTGGTTTTATTTCTTCCTCTCTGGTTTTATTTTTCTTCCTCTTTTCTTGGCCTCTATTAATTTTTTGCTCTATGTTATACATAGCAATAGTACCTCTTGCAAAGGTAGGAGAGCAGAGCAGAGATGGAAATAACTTTAGATTTCTCCTTTTTAAATACTGGTCTGGTTCTGATTTTCCTTCCATTTCACTGCTTTATTGCCCTCAAATATTGGCTTTGTAAATAGAGAAGTGGGAATTTGAAGTTAAGCTCATGTACCAAGGAAAACTTGCTGTAAGATATTAGTAAGAGAAAAGCTTTCTTTTTTAGATGGCCCTAGGGTATTTTCCTAGTCGACAGCTGGCCTAGTTACCATGGAAAACAGAAGAGCTGGAGGGCAGACACAGTAGGAAAATGAGGCAGAGACTTACATGAAATTGGGTTGGCTTGCTTTGCAGAGGCTTGCTGAAATTAATCTCACTTCAGACACCTTGTTGCTCTTTCATTGCTGGGAGTCGACATTGAGTTTCATCTAGGTTTAAAAGTCCATCTCAGCTCTGCTGAGACATGTTCAGCTGTGGGACCAGATCTGCATAAACTTTAGAATAAAGTAAAATCCCTTTTAATGAACCCCTAAGCAAGAAGATGTTGCTTCTTAAGCTTTTACCAAGGAAATCTCATATCAGCCTCTTCAGATCAAACTGAATTTTAACCCCAAGGTTAAAATCCATAGATTTTCATGTCAGAAGAATTTAAGGCAGATATAAGAATGAAAATCCATTCTGAATTTTACTTGATAGGTAACCTTGGCAAAATTATTTTATTTCTCTGCGCTTCTGTTTTCTTTGTCAAAAGAGGAGAGATTTATTTCTCACAGGCTCTCCACAGAATGCTGTGTTTGTTTCTAAGCTGCTCTTATGCCAGTGGTAAATGACATTGCAAATAGGTCTTTTTAATAAAATTGCCACCTCCTTCCCATGTGGGAACCCATCTCACCAGCATCTTTCAATCATATGGGAGAAAATAACAGCCCCAGGCAGATTTTTTTTTCTCATAAGAAAACAGAATTAAGTTTCAGTTGTTGTGATAAAAAGTCCAGGTGTGGTTCCAAGATTCACAATCACATTTGTGGAAGTATCATTGCAGCAAGCAGATGTCATATTTCCATATGTCCTGAGTCAGGTAAAGAGAGGAGCAAGCTCTCCAGGGGCAGTCATAGCATTGGCAGAATAAATATAGATCAGCCAGCTGACACAGGATGCTCCTGGGACTTTGAAGCTCCCTGGCTCTGCTCTTGGCATCTTTCTCACCCTGAGTGCTGTCCTTGTGCTCAGTCGTTGTGAGGATGCAGCTAGACTGAAATGCAGAGCTCCCATCTTTCCTCTCCCCTCCTGCTGTATCTGTGCTCTGTGAACACCCCTCAATCAGCCACACTTCATCAAAATGGGTACTCTGCTGACAGACCAAAAATCTCTGCATGCCAAAAATTATTATGGGTAAATGCCATGTTTTTCCTACCAGCCACACATATGGAGTGGCAGCCATGGTGAGCCAGGCAAATCATTGTTTAAATCACCTTTAAATTGCTGGTCTGAAAACTCCTAATAACAAAGCTGGGCAACAGCTGAAGACAGCACGTGCCAGCTTTGAATTGATGTAAAAAAGATTTAAAATGAAGCATCCTTTCAATGAGGCTCCATTTCCATGACCAAGCAATGTCCCTCTGAGTGACACACACAACAAGGCACTGACAGGTCAGGAATATTTGCCACTGTGGCCACTTTGACAAACTGCCCTATCCACAAATGTGATCTGAGGGCTGTGTGAGCCACTCAAAAGTGACAAATTTAATTAAAGTTCTTCTCCGGATAGAAATCATCACACCCAATGAATGACATTGTGGAGCAGGTTTAGAAGAATAAATACTGACTTTTAATACCACACTCAATAAAGGAAATGCTACAGAAATGTCGAAATCTTGTTTACTGTGTGACCTTCTCCATGCCCAGTGCTCACAGGATAATTATAGCAAATGGCAAAGCCTTTTTTCCCAGACAGAGCCCCACTTCCCTTGATGAAGTACAACCAAGGCCTTCCTTGAGTTAAAAATGTATAATGTGTTACAACATTCATGGTGAGGGACTGTTCTTTCAGTTAATCCAAGCCAATGAATTTGACTGTGGAAATCCCTGTTCAGTCCTTTCTTCATTAGCCAAGATGGCAGCTGCCACACTACAGCTAATGAGCCTGATTAATATCAATTCAGTAAATTAAGTTTTTTTTCCAGACATCAGATAATTTTGTACTAATCCAGACATTTATACTGATTTAATATCAGCTGACATAACATAATTTCTCTTTTAACGCTAATTGAAAACTACTGTTTTCTTATTCTAAAGAGCATTTGCTGTCACTTGTAACTTATGGCATTTTATAAAGCTATCTTTCAAATAATATCATCATTGAATGTTATGTTTTCTGCCTTCCTGCAGAAACTTTATATGCAAGCATATGGCTGTTGATGTGGGCAGAATGGAAGAGTCAGGTAATTTCTCTTAAAGGTATTCATTTTCTTCATATTTTCCAATATATATTTTTTAAATGACCGATTGAAATAAATGATAGAACTCTCAAATGAAACAAATGAAAGAACAAAAGAAAAAACTTTCCACTTAAGCAATGTTGAACTCAGCCTCTCTAGCTTTTTTTTTTCTTTTAAATAATTTTGGATTTGTTCAGTTTGCCTTCAGGCTTGGTTCCTTCAGATGCTACAGAAGAAAGAGCACATCCCTGTTTCTGTGCCAGTGGCTGTTATTGTAATGTGAAAACCCCTGTCCTGTGGGTTTCACCATGACACTGTCTCAGCTGAACATCACCTGTGTGGAACCCTACAGAGTTATTATTGAAAGCCTCCACCAGGAGATGGCACCTACTACAAAACTGGTTATTTGGAAAACATTCAACACTCCCAAAGGTAAGTGTTGGATTAAGCCCTTTTCTAGCCCAGAGATGGGGCAACTGAGAGGCATTTGAGAATCTTTTATTCTATTTCAGTCTCATGTGAAGTGTGAGACAATACAGATGTTATCATTCACACCATCACAATCAGAAACTATTTCTTAATTACAATGCATTATAAGAGCTGCTTGGTTTATCAACTTTTACCTCACTATGCTGTAAATGCCTTAAAGCCAATCACCTAAAATTACCCTTCATGGGTCCTACCACAATGCATCTTTCATAGTTCTATTTCTTCAAAGTATCTAGTCTTGTTTTGCCAGGCTGTCCTTTGAAACTTTTTCTAGTTCCATTTCTCTCTTAACAATGTCTGTCCTATTCCATGGCATTTCTAAGTCAGCATTTCTTATCTCAAAGTTTAATTATACAGATACATTCTGTGTAAATCTATTTCCCACAGGTAAGAACACTCTCACTAAGGAGTGTCCTGCTGGCTCCGGGATTGAAGGGATGAGTAAAGAAGCAAAGTCAGTGTCAGGATTCCTTTGCAATGCACAGAAAAGGGTCACTGATGTCAGCAGGGACCTCTGCATGTCCACTAGTCTGGCCCCTGCTTTAATCAGAGCTAGCTCTGATATTGGATGGGTTGCTCAGAGGGCTTGCCCTCTGAAGGGTGGGAGAGCTCCTGGGATGGCAGAGGGAGCAGTGGTGCAATTTGACCCTATGATAATGATGATGGGTTTCCAGAACAAGAGGAGTTTCAAAAGACATGACCCAGTGACAGGCAGGCCTGTCATTTGGACAGGAACATGAGTAAGTGTGATGGTTTGTCACAAGGGTTCTTGGGTGAAGGAAGAGACGAGATCTTTGACTCTATTATCAGAAGGCTTGATGTATTATTTTATGATATATACATATACTATACTATACTAAAAAGAAAAAGCAGGGAGAGTTTCCAGAAGCTGCTAAGCTAAGAATAGAAAGAATGATAACAAAGGCAGCTGGCCTCGCAGAGAGCGAGAGCCAGCTCTGCCGTGAGCGGTCACTGAACCAAAACATCGACATGAGACCAATCACGGATCACCCTGTTGCATTCCACAGCAGCAGATAACCTATTGTTTATGTCTGGTGCTGAGGCCACAGCTTCTCAGAAGGAAAAATCCTAAAGAAAGATTTTTCACAAAGAGATGTCTGCGACAAGTAAGTGTGCCAGGAGCTGCTTTCCTAAGTCCTGTCACTTTTCTGTTCCAAGTGTCACTCTGCTCTGTCCCATCAACCACGGAAACTGGAGGGCAATTTCTGGCAAGCACTTCAAGCCAGTGCCCAGCTGTCACAGGAACAGCAAATATTTCAAAATTTCTGTGATATAGATCAATTTTAGGGTAGGAACAAAGAATACACATTACCCTTCACACTGACTAGACCATGTCTGGCAGAACCACCCTTGTGTATAAAATAGGAGACTGGGGGTTTGCCCATGGCACTGCCTGGACAAAATTCTCTTATGTGTTCACAGTGCACAAAATGTGAGGGCTCCATACTCTGAAGGAACAGCTGAATATTCACTCTTTGGCTCCTAGCCCTTCAAGTTCTCAGGGAAGGTATGTCAGACAAAGCTCAGTCAGCCTCAGGATTCATGGGAAGCAAGCAAGCAGGAGTCTCCAGGGGCTCTTCCAAAAGGAGACTTGATGTCTGTCTGTTTTCTAGAATCAGCAACTTAGAGACTGAGACAGAAGCACAGAGAGATTACATTTCCAGGCACAAGAGTCTTTAAGGGAACATATAGCAATGTAGGAATCAAAATTACACTCTACAGGAAGGGTAGACCAGCCAGCCATATTCCCAGGTAATACTTGGGAATAATGCTTTATTATGGAACTCATTCTAGATCTCCCAGTTCTCTTGGGAACTCACCTGAATCTAAAGTTAACTGCTGGTAAAAAGTATCATTAGAATACAGCAGATCTATGCCATTTACAGTAGTGCTTATGTCTGCTTTCCTCTTGCTTTTCTGCACCCTTCCTTCTATAAAAATATTTTTCTTGCTATCCTTTATTCCCTCTTTGCTCCTTTGCCTGCTTATTTTAATTTTATATATAAAGCATATTTTGTGTTGCTTCAATCAGTGCCAAACTTTGCTGCAAACACTGGGAACATTGTGGCACTTCCCTCCTTTCCTAAACCAGTGAACACTGCTCAGGCTTCTGCTCCTGGGAGAAGATTTGGGATCTTGAAGCAGAATAGGCAGAGGTGTTTTCAGAGCAGGTGGAGGGAATTCCCAGCTTCAAGCCTTCCCACTGCCAGAATCATGATACTTTGCACATTACATCCTCTACCCACTTCCAAAGGAATCTGGATGAATCTTGGGAATGAAGTGGAAGGTGGCCTTGGGGGAACAGTAATTTTAATTTCACTGGATGACAGACTGTGAACAATTGCTGGGGGAGGCTGAACATGAAAACTGAGCACTTATGTAAGGGGAAAAAAAATACATTTTTAACCTACTTGGATATAAGCCTTGCCACACAAGCTAGAAAAATCAAGTGTAAGAAGCATAAAACAGGATTTTATCGAGTGATATGTTGAAGGTGGCTTTGCTGTTTACACTGAAGTATTTAAGAGTCGCCCTTTACATCCAAGGGTTTGAACTCTACAAACCACTTATTAGATAAGGAAGGAAATCTCATTTTGTGAAAGAGTGAGGGTGCTGGTTTGAAAGGATCACCCACCTGTGTATGTGCCAGTGCTTTTCTATTCAAGTAAACACTAACTTTTATAGTATTTTATATTATTGTAATACCTATACTACCTCTAATACTGCCAAAAGATAAAGGTATTATTTCCACATCAACAGAACTCTCACCACTCTAGAGCTGCTCCACTGTGCTTTGCTTGCACAGCTTGCAACCACTTTTGATCCAGCAAGCACTCAGCCAGAATGTTATTTTTCTACTGCCTACCAAGACCCAGCCCCTGTTACCTCTTTACTAACTAAAAAAAATATTTTGTTGTCTTTAACATGTATTTTTCACTATGTATATATATATCTATACAATTTTCTAATAGTTCAACAAACCATCAACTTCCAAAATCCTCACCAATTAGTTCCTTTTATCAAACACCAAAAAAACTACCAACAGCTTCTCCTAAAACATCACTTCCATAATACAAAACCAAAACAATCCTGAACCAGAAAAAACCCTGAATAGAAAAAAAAGAGGAATGAATATGAACAAATTTGTATTCATCATTTAAAATTTTCAGTGGAGGTAATTTGTACTAGCTCTTGAAAGATAGAAAAATGAAAAACAATAGCTACTCCAGCACTGAGGCTTTGATCAAATTTACAAACAAATAATTTCCCATATATATGCTGCCAGCAGTTTATGCCACTTAAAACCCACAGGCTCCACTTCATAACACTTTTTTTTTTAAAACTTCTTTTTAAAATTTTTTCCTTAACATAAGGTTTTCCCTCAAGTAACAGCCAGCAGTGAACAGCAGCCAGGCAACACACTGCAGAGGTGAGATACCATTTTTGAAATGGTATTTCCAAAATTAGTATGCCTAAAAGATTGGTGTGTTTTCAAGCTAAGAAATAAGGCAAGGAAAATGAACTCCAAGAGAGGGAAAGAGAAACTTGAAAGAGAGAAACTTGAAATTACAAGTGGATGATGGATGGGGATGGCTGAATAGTTTTTTCAAGAGCTGGGGCATCGCGGGGTGGCTTAAAGCCTTGTTGAAGACTGGATTGTTAATTCTGTTGGCAACTGTAATTACTGCCCTGTGTCTCCCTTGTCTGCTTGGATTTTTGCACCAGGCCCTGCAAAAATCCTTGTCACCTGTATTTATTGCTCAAATACAAAAAGGGGGAAGTATGGAGGGGCTTGACAGCTGGCCTGCAAACAAAGCTGAGCTAACAGAAGAAATAAGAATTGATGATTTTTGAGTGCATCCATAGTAAGGAGGAAGACAAGGCCGTCAGCATGGAAACAGATTAGAAAAGATAAATGAAAATTTTTGTAAACTAGACTACATGCATAAGTAGATGTGTATACGTGCCTTATTAAATTTCTGCAAAACTTTTGCCAATTATATTGAGGCTAATTGCTTTGCACCAATGAATATAATAAGTTATTGTGATGCAGTTAATGACTTAAGATCACCCTTTGTTAAGAGTATATAAGCTGGAGAACATACAGAATAAAAAGTTTTTTCTTTTTAGACCCTGATCACATTTGTGTATGTCATGTCCAACCTAACAGTGACAGAGATGTACCTGAAATAACAAACTTTGCATTAGGGATTGTCTCAAAATGTGCACTGCCCCTTCTCTAAGTTGAGCTGGAAGCATGCTGGGGACTTGCCTTAGAATGGATGGGATGGTTTATAGCAATGGAGAGGGGAAGGTAAATTGTTCAAAAAAGAGCTCAATATGGCATTCACTGGCTTACCTCAGCCACAAGTCTCTGCTTTGTCATCTGCAGTGACAAGCAGAAGAATTAGGACTTTTTGACATGCCATCTGAATGTTTCCACCTAAGCTCCATGTTTCTCTGAAAAGCTTAAAAAAAAAAAAAACAGTGACAAATTCCTTGCTGCTTTGCATTACTCTGTCAGCCGTCCACCATTGATGCAATATTGTGATAACTTATCTCTGAATGCCTTCACACAGGAATAAAGGCCTTTTGGAGAAAAAATTCTGTTCTTGTAGCCTGATTTTCTTTCTGAAACAACAAATAATGTGCTGAACTTTACCAAACAGCATCCTGTGTATTTGACAAACACCAGAGAAAAGCTAAAGGATAATTCAGCTGTCTTTTGACAGAGATCCCTGTGGCTTGTATTACACATTGCGAAGAATTTTACAGGTTTTAGATTTGGAAGGAATCGGAATTATTTTAGATTTACTGGTCACTTTGCGTTGTTTAATTCGAGGGTCCAACATCATCAGTCATCCCCAGGTGGGCTCTTTGCCAAGAAAGCACTGAAGGAGACAATGTGAGACAAGGGTCCCTTGAATAATTCTTTGTTTAAAAGGAGGTTATTACAACATCACAGCAGTGTTGTTCAAGCAGAAGAGCCCAAACCAACTCATCTGACAGCTCTTTCTGTCCTCTCAAATGGTTTTGAATTTGGTCACCATCCAAATGACATCATTTTGATTCAGACTAATATACCACTGAGTATGAGTGAGTATTCTATTCTAAAAGCAATTAACATTCAGGGAAATATTTTCAAACAGCAAAGGCTTTATGAGTTTAATCCTGAAATATTAATCATCTGCAAACACCTAAAAATACTGAATTATAGTAATTCTGCGCTCTTATCCTGACAGGACCTTTTATCAATCCTTACTCTCTCCTTCCCTAAAATATTACCTTTTATTCTTGTTTATTTATTTATTTTAAAATGCATTAATAATTATATTTGGGTTTACATTAGGGAATTCTTTTCTAAGAAAAATTACCCAAAACTGAGGAAAAATTACAAAATCATTTTCTGCTAAATCATGCCCTGATGCAACATATTCAACAATGTCTAATTCATGATTCAATTTCTTCTAATGTTTCAGTTATTTAGGCAAAGGTCCAAGGCCCAGTTTTCATGCTGGTGGAGAGTGATGACTAAACCTAGAAATATTAACCACAGAAAACACACAACTGACAGCAACATTAAGCTTACCAATAACTCATTACATTGGATGTCCTGTAATCACTTGAAGCCTCTCTGTTTATTCATATTTTTACTTGAAGTTCTCACTGCCAGTGTTCAGAAATAGGAATGATTTACAAAACTCCAGCCTGTCAGACCAGGCTGTGACCAACAGCCAAACTATAAATGAGTGCCGCAAACATATCAGTCTAAGGAAATCAGGGCCTGAACTGCATTTATTCAAGTCAAGAGGCAAAAATTTTGTGTTCCAACAAAAGTGGATTTAAAACAATGCTCTGAGGTAGCTCAAGACAAATTTTGTCAAAAATTGGTTCAAACAGCTATAGTTAAAACATGAAACTTGCTAAGCTGGAAAGAATAAAAGACCTATATCAGAGTAAAACTTACAAAATGCTTTACATAATGTGATGCAATTTTGAAACATCTGCAGACTCATTCTGAGTACAGTAATTGCCATTTCTAGCAAAACAAAAGTTTCAACTTGAAGAAAGAAATGTAATTGTTTTTTTCCAAATATTCCCAAAATGTAAAGCTTGAAAGTGAAATCATGAAATGCAACTAAATTAATTTTTTTTTAGATACTACATCTGAAAAGTCTGTGGCGAGGCATCTTCTCCTAGTATTTCACCTGAGCACTGAGAATCAGGAGCACCTGGGCTGCAGAGGCAGCATTTCACCAGTGAAACACAGCACCAGCTGCTCAGCTGAGAGTCACAGGAGATTCTCCCCATGCTGTTCACTTTCCAACTGAGGATTTGTCTCTCCAAAATCATTAGAATTTGGGAAATTTGCATAATCCCTAAATTGCAGCTACTGTTATTTATAATTTGGACACCTCAGATCATTGAGGTTGGCCACTTCGTATCGGCCTAAAGAAAATTTTCATATAAAGAAACTACTTCTAAGATTAGAGCAGGCATCTTTTTCTAGTATCTTTTCACAATATTAAAAACAAAAATAAATCAAAGTAATTCCACATCCTTCAAGTTCATGACCGAAAATTACCCATGTGAAGTGACAGAGCTAGATGAACATTTTCTCAAAATTTTTCCTGACTTATTACTACTCTGGTTTACATCCCCAAATATACCTCTGGGACAAGCAAAGATGACATGAGGTATCCATCAGCAAAGATTTTGGCTCCCTGTTATGTTTTTGAAAGAAGCAATAATAAAACATTTTTTAATGGGAAAATAAGGAAGAAAGGCAGAGATGAAAGCTGTGCCACCTGCACTGAACCCTGCTCTGAGTCCTTCTGTGCCCACCCAGAGGAGTCACTGCAGCCCATCATGAGACATGAGAGCACCACAAGGCTCTGTGCAACCCTTCCTACAGGGCAGATCCAAGAGGCAAACCCATCCTTCACGTTCAGCTCCATTACTGGAGGGGTTAGCACAGATAGGACTTGAAACTCGTGGGGAGTTTTCTGGAATAGCTGAAAAACCAGATTTGTCAGCTCCAGAATTTTTAACTGCAAAAGGAGCCAAATGCAAAATAAATCAGACAAGCTGTGTGTGGAAAAACAATGTACTGAAAAACTTTTTCCTTAGTGCTACCTTATAAATCATGAAGCAGCTAAAAGAATTAAAGCTTTCAGAACTCTGTCCCCTTTTCCAGTTTATCTTTGCAGCTCTGAAAAGGTTCACTTGTGCACATACACAGTGGTGTGTTTTTTCATTACAGTAACATGCACTAATAACTGGTATTTACAAAGTTTTTTATGCTTCACTTGACAACGTTAATCCTCCTTGAATATGACGTTTGGCATGGAATTTCCTTTGTTCCAAAGGTGGGACACACAGAGAATTATCTCTGTGTTCAGTAACTTATTTAGTGCTGCTGAATATTTGCCTGCACCAATAAAATTAATGATGCTTCACTCCATGCTCACATTGATGTATGATCACCAGGGCACCTCACCTCTTCCCTTTTATTTGGAAAAACACCCATCATTCCTCGATTTCTGGACATTCAGGAACACATTCACTCTACGAAGAATCATTAAAATAATTAAAAACAGACACACACACAACTATGTTATTTATGTCTTTTGTCAGTGACTCACCAGATTTTCTCATATTCACTAAATTACAAAAAGGCATAACTTTGTGCTTTATTAATTTTTAAACAGATTTCTTTTTTTAAAAAGCTGCAATTTTCAACAGCGTGGAAAAACTAACTCCCTCTTTATACTTTAAATGTTAAAATGCCATACTTAGATTCTTTGTTAACCTTTCCTAGTTGTGTTTCCAACTTGATTTTTTAAATTCTTTGGAATTTATTTTCATTTTCCTTTTTGTTAGAATTTTGAAAGTTTAAAATGGGGTCTTGCCCCACAGTCCTCTAGTCCTCCAGCTGGCACCTCCTTTCATCAATTCCAGCTGAGGTCATAGCCAGTCCACTCCTCTGTCTTTAGAGGCAGCGAAAAGTGACCCTAAAATACTAAATACTTTTACTAAATACTATTTTTTTTTCTTAAGATCTAAAATGTGTTTAATTAAATGTAATATATGGTTTTGTTGATTTATATCTACCATTTTCTCACTAAGTCAGTAACTACTAAATGTCAAACCCAACAGTTGTTACTTCTTCACAACAATCTCTTTCTTCCCTTTGACATAATCTTTTTCTAAAACTGGAGTCTGAGAAAATGGAAAGTCTGTAAATTAGGAAACAAAATAATTATCTGTCTGTTGTACAAGGCAATAACCCAAGGCCCACACAGCTAATAATGAAGCACTCAGCACAGAAGTTGGCTGAATCATTATCTCACACAAATAATGCTCTAATGGTGTTATTTACTAAGACCTTTAAGTAACTAAAGAAAAAAAAAAGTCTCCAAATGATTGGTGTTACATAAACAAGAAAGAATTATGATTTCAGAACTATAATCCCAAGTTGTGATCCATGGCTGATGTTCTCTGCAGTCCAAAACATAACGATCACATCAAGTTCTCTGAATTCCAATGAAATTTACAATCACCACAAAGGTGAATCAAAAATATCCTTGGACTGGTTATTCCTACACAGGTTCAAAGTTACACATATGATTAAATGTTTTTTTTTTTTTAATTCTGCTCAGTGAAAAGGACCAAATTAATGCAAAAACAAGAACAGGCATCTTTTGTGTTGACACTCACATCATTTTAATGGGCTGGGGTTTTCAGCCTACTCTGAACTGCTATTTGGGAAGTTCATTTCATAATTAGCACTCGACAACTTCTGACTGTCAGCGAAGGATATGATAATGCAGGAAGAAAAAGATCTGGAGGATGGTAATCTGTTTAATGTTCAGATAATTAAGAGTGTTGGACAAATGAGTATCTGCTTGATTTATTCCTTCTTTTGAACACTTTAAGTAAATTATGGTTAACATAGACCAGTTCTGACAGTTAAAAATATATTTCCTTTCAGAAAATACAAGGCAATTGTTCCAGTGCTGGAGTTCTGAATGAAACAGTGGTAATGATTTTGGAGAAGAAGGTATTGAGGTACAAACCTCCCAAAGCAGAAAATGTAACTGGGGTATTTTTAAACTTTTATACATTGCTGTTCTTTTTGCTTCTTATAGTTCTTTTTCTGTATATACAGAAAAAAAAAAAAAAGTTCTAGCCATAAAATCAATAGTCTGATTCACATTGTTTCCAGTGTGCTGAATTCCACCAAGTTCCTTTTTAATCGCACACTCTTACTTTTCTACAAGATGTGGACTTGGAAAAGATAGAAGACTACTCCCTTTTCTCTCGTCAGTCAACCTGCAGTTCAGAAATGCCAACAACTAGGAAAGTTCTCCAAAGTGACTTAGAGGGCAAGCTACAAAAGAGCATTTTGTCTTCAGCAAGGTTTTCACCTGACTTTTTCCTTTCCTTGAGCTAAGCAAACCAGATTATTGGAATTTACAAACATTCCCACTCTTCCATGACGATGGTGCTACTCCCTAGCACCACCTTCAAGCAGCTGCCACAGATCCTGGAGGACATTTCCCCCTGTTATTCAATCTTCCTGTGGAAGGCAACCATCTGTGAAACATTCTCCTGGCCACCTGCTGCCCCAGCCAGCTGTTCTGGCTTCACGCTGCAGCTGCCACCTGTGACAGCAGCTAAAAGCCAAAAACACTCAAGCAAGAAGGAAACCAACTGGCAGGAAGCCAGGTGGATTAAAGCTCCAGCACAAAAGCTGACAAAAACCCACCTATGTGTGAAACATCGAGTAGTAAAGAGAAAAGCACTGGCTTTCAGTGAGCAGAAGGGCCCAAAAGGGCTCAGCAGGTTTCTTTCCCCTCAAGCAAGTTTTTGCGCTTTGCTAGAACCAGTTTAATAACTTGACACTTTGGCTCCAGGGAATGGGGAATCTTGCTCCAGCCTTCTTGCCTGCCAGGAGCTCTGGTGGGACTGGCATCAGAGACAAAGTCTGGAAGGTATTGGGATAATTCTCCATGCCTCATGGACATTGGGAAGTCATGAAATAAGGCTAAAATGGGATTTAAGAGATACACTACTCCGGTGCTGGCAGAGTATGCATGGGCAAATTTTAGCCTCCTTGGGAAGGCATTCAGAAGTACCAGTGGGGAGGTAAAACACTGATGGAGGCAACGGCCCAGATTCCTCAAGAATTTAGAGAATGGAAAAGACACAAATGATAAGAGAAAACCCAAACATTCAAACAGGGTGTAAGACCCTTCTCAATAGCAGAATTAATGGAATAAATCTGCAACAGATACAAGCAAAGAACAGACTGAAACTGTCCTGACAACAGCTGAAGGTATGTCCCAAGAATGAAAATTCTCTCTGTTCTGTGCACCTTTGCCAGTTACTGCCCCATAATTTTTAAATAAAATCTTCATACAAACTTATCACTGCTTGATGAAAATAAATTAACAATTTACTATCATTAATATTTTAAAAATGATGACATGGTACATCACTGTTGGGTAGCTGCTTATCTCTAACCTACATGGAAATTGAGTCAATTTGAAATAATTGACATCTTATTATAAATAGTATTTGTCATTAAAATAAGTTATAGTGTCCACAGTTGCCACCTTTTCCAGTAATTTCTAAATTTACAATAGCATTGTAAAACACGGAAGCTCACATCAGTTGAATTTTCCCCTGCGGCTCTGAAACAACTTCAGCAGTTTTCTATATTGCATTAGCCTTCTTTCCCAAGTTTTATTTTGGGCAGGTACAGTGTGCACATTGTTATATTATTTAACAGTATTTGTATTGTAATGTCAATCATTACAATTAAAATAAACAAAAAACTTGTTATTATAGGGAGGTTTTTTACCAATCCTTGCTTCTTGATAGCTAATTTGGTAATGAAAGAATGTGACACTTGAGAATAAAATGTAACCTAATCACATTTCTTAAAAGAAGTTATCTGAGTGCACATGCACACATGTTCTCCCCACATTTTAAATCATTGAACTTCTTTTAAAAGTCTCTTTAGAAATAAGTGGAAGAAAACCTCTGCTTTCCCTTACTTTTATAATGACTGAAATTCAATTCGTGAAGAAAATACTTTATTAATTATTTAAGACTTTATTAATAAAAGCCACAAAATTACTGGTAAACTTTGTAAGTAGAATTTATGGGTTGGGAAACTCTTTTAAAATACAAGAGCAGGAATATGAGTAATTACATAAATTAGGTAATATTAGGTAGAAAACAGTTTACAACTGAAGAACAGGGTGGAGCAGAGTAACCAAAAAGCCCCTAAAGTGTAGATGGTGAATACAAGCAGCAATTTTTAAGAGATGTCTGCCACATTTACGTTCTCAGTTTAGCTTGAAACATATGAACTAAACACCAAAATAAAAGAGGTACCCCAGCATGAACAGGGCTACTACCAGCTGAAAGGCAGAAAATACAGTGAGAAATAACCTACCTGATATGGATTTAGTTATGCTATAAAGCTGTGTATAAAATAAATTTATTTCACCACTTTACATTGTACTGCGCCAGATAAACATATATATTCAGGATGGAATAACTGCTCTGTATGACCCAAGGTTATAATATCAGACAGTTTGGGCAAAATTTGCGGAAAAATAGGGATTTGCACTGCGAAGTAAAGAGGAAGAAGACTGCAGTCATTTTTCTTCTGAGAAGAAGAGAGAAGTTAAAGAAAACACAGGCAAACTAATGATGTTCCCCTGTCCACTGAACCCTGGATATAATTTCTAATTTTACAAGAAAACTACCAGCTCTGAGGGCATGTTTAAAACTCCAGACTGGATATTTTATATTCAGTATGACTAAGTTTGATATTAGTAAAAATTGTCTCAGGCATATTTCAGGCACTGTCAAAAAATGGCTGGCTAAATGTGGTTTCTCTTTATTTGAAAGATATGTTCATTAAGCACATTATCCTACCCATTTCAGTAAAACAAACACATTAATAATTCTGTTTTATCCCCACTAACACTTCCAGAGACCATGCAGGTATGAAAGTATTATTTATGCTCTTCCCAACCCCACACTTCATCAACCAAATTAATGCATTTCAAATCGTTTTCTTTCCTTTGCAGGGAGGAAAGCTTTGGTTTAAGGGATCTGGACCAGTTGAACTGTAAATGAAAGCTCAGTTCATCCATCATTACTAAATATGGGGAAAAAAAAAAAAGAAAACACACAAGAGTTTGATTTTCAGATCACAGGGCAGATGTTGAACCATCAAAAAGCCACAGTCTTTCTCAGAGAGCCTTGAGGTAACAGCACAGCAAACAGAATAATTCAACAATACAATAAGAGGACCCCTTATGTTGGAGGTAGGTGGTGAATGGCAATTTCTGCCAGGCCTGGTACATATCCACAATCATGGAAAGGAACTGTTGGAAACTCTACCATTACAAGTCAGACTGATATAAAAATGGGTAAGACATACATTTTGACAGACATGGCAATTCTGACAACTTCAGGAAGGTCAGGGAAATCACAAAAGCAGCTAGCCTCCTTTGAAAGTGAACCAATTGTAAATTTTGGGGAAGGCTACTTTTGGCTCAAACAAATAAAACGGTGAAAAACCAAATAGCAGAACTTCCCCCTCTTCCTCCTGCTCAGGGCCAGGATGAAGGCAGAGATAAGTGAGTCTTTTATACAAGTTTCCCATACCCAGTGCTGAAAGGGAAGAGCAAAACTTAGCTTTTCTGTTGATTTTAAAGCAAAAGATGGTTTATCACCAATGGAATCATGGATAAATTTCACTATGACAGAAAATTACTGTAATGGCAAAAATTACTGTATTGGTCTTACCAGTAAAGCTGATGGGCTACTTGGATGCTCTGAAGAGAACGATTCAGCAGGAGTTTCACCAGAGGACCTTCAAGACTCCACTCAAACTTGAGCACCTTAACAGAAAAAATTATAATCAAAATCAATTTTGTGCTGGCTTTGGTGTCTTTCCTTTATAACAGAAAGCACCCAGTGCTTAGTTTGAACAAAGCAATCAATGGAGAGTTTGCTCTGGCAATGCAATGAGCAGAGAAACTTCAGTTCCCAAGCATCTACCACCATCTGTAAGACAGACAGACACCACCCTGATTCTGTGTTAATATCCATATAAATATGCAGCTTGTCTCCCCCCACTTAGAACTATCACTTATATACTTAATTTTTTATCTGATTATCTGGCTTGGAAAATAAACTTATTTTAGAACAGAAGCTGAGGAAGGTGAAAGGTCACAGCAGTTTGTGAATGCTGTAAAGCTGTGAAGGTTCTGCTGCCTCACAGTAGTGGATTACATGAATATATTCATAAATGCACAGAAAGATATCTATCTAGATAAGCAGATATCAAAAACACAGAAAGAATTTCTGAAAAACTCTGCAGTGTGGATAGAGGGTCATCCATATGCACAGTGTTACCAAGTGAGGGGATAATGCTTCCAGAAGTTCCTGCTTAGCCCCAGCACAGGACCTATTCAACCACCAAGTGCTTTGGAAGCAGTGATGCCATAACTTGTAAAACATTAGTTTCCAGTGAAATGCAATGTACATCTCTAAAGAGACAACTGCACACCAAATGTTCACTTCACTCTGTGTTGACAGTGCTTTGCTCAGTATATGTGGTATTAAAATCCCAGTGATTAAAAACTCAGATATTAAAAATTTTGTAGCAACAGCATTTCCTTCCTTGACTGCAATGAAGCCCCATCACCTGAGCAGAATTTCTCTTGTTCAGATGCACTTTTTACTTTCCCTTCTTACTTGAAAATACCTTCATTTGCTATCTATAAAAGCCCAATCAGAATGCCAAAACAATTCCATGCTCCTAAGCTGGAAACAGACTCTCCCTCAGCCCTGCTTTTAACCACTCATTGCATCAGTGGCATTGACAAGACTTATTTGTTCCTCTTACAATGTCTTAACCAACCTGAAAGCATCAAAAATATTAAATGAAGTATTGATCTGGACTGAAGGCTTCCTTGGCTATCAATTTCCTACTTACCTGAACCAGCTGTGGGAGGTATTCTAACAATTCATCATTTGACACATTTTCTATTTGTTGGACTGCTGCCCTGCGAATATCTTGATCTGGAAAACTAGAGAAAAAACAAATTGGCATCATTAAGAGCTACCAGACCACTGCAACTCTCCTGAGCTCTCACTGATATAAAATGTTAGAAAAACTGATTTTCTCTCAAAATGGAACAGGAAAAAAAAATCATTAAATTTGCTTTATTGTAACAAGAAACACACCACAGATGACTTAATTGGATTGACTGTTACAGTGTCACACAGGAAAAAAAAAACCAAAAAAACCAAAAAGCTGAACTTCAAATAACTTTTTGAATTTGAAATAGCACGTACTGTAATTTCCCAAAATATAAAACAAATTGCAGATCTCCTGCTGCTCTTTCTTACCTGAAATAGGAAATTTCTGAACCATGTGAACTTTCAACAGTCACTTGAAGACTTCATTTGTTCTGAGCAACAATACAAAAGCTTTAAATTTCCCATACAAAAAGGATTCATTTCAGATAATTTATTCCCAAATCAGCTCTTCTGTTTTCTGTCATAACACAATCAAAAATACTTTTTAAACAAAAGCAATTTTGAAGGTGAAAACACAGGCTGGGTATTTGTAGGATTTTATTATGTGAAATTTGGTAAAAAATTAACACCTTCCTGAGACAAGCTCCAAGTCAGTGAGACAGACATTTCTGATGAGAAAATGTTTGAGAGCTCAGCATAAGCCACATTCTCAACTAATTCTGGTTGAAACCAGGGCAGCTGTAGCCTGGTATAGATTTTGTGATGGAGCTCTCATCATAAAATTGATAAACAAGGAAAACACAGTGTGGCAGCAGTGATAATGCAGAAAAAAAAGGCTGGATAATATGGATGGTAAAAACATTTTCCTTTGGAAGAGAATGAAATTTTGATGTAACCTGATTGATCGAAACTGACTCTTAACAGAACATTTTCTCTCTTCTAAGAGAAAAGGATAGAAAGTATACAGTGTCTCTTTTAATATTTGAAAGTCAAAAGATAATCTTTTAAAGACTTATTTTGAATATATAAAAGTAATTTCTACCTTTTCACGTTTTCCAATTGTGGCATTAATCATTAAAGTTTGGGCTTGGTGATCTCAGAGGTCTTCTCCAACCTCAATGATTCTAGGATTTTGTACACAGGGAATTCCACATCCACAGGAGTTGCCTAGGTTGGCTCAAATTTGGCTGATTTGCTGTGGTTCTACTTTAATTAGGAAAGGAACAGATGTGCTCCTCTATGTGTGTCTGCTACATGGTGTCACCCTTTTTTGTGTACCAGTACCTGCCTGATGGCCACTGCCACCCAAAGAATATTTTCTGTCTTTTCCTGCAGCAAACTGGAAATGTTCCTGGAGACCTTTCAGTTACCAGGGGTGCAAGAAGGGTCAACTCTGCCTAAGGGACAGAAATGTCTTCAAACAGCACCACAGTGAACTGGACATTGCTCAGAAGAGCTGGTGGGCTTTGATCCAGTTCCCTGAGGGTGAGCACCTGCCCCACAAAAAGCAGAGAATCCCTACCCTATGAACTGATATGGCCATTAGGCTCTTGGGAGAGATCTCTGATTTGGCAGTCTAGGTACACAAAAAAAGAAAGAATGATGACTAAAGGACAAGGGTTATCCTGTCAATTCACCCTGAGGAAAGTCCTTTGAAATCAGACCCTCATGCACGGCAGGAGATGTCACAGGCCAACAGTGTCACTGCTTCAAGAGCTCAGCACAAAACCAGGCTGCTCTCTGCCCACCTTCCCACCCAGCACCTTTTGCCAATAATATGGAAATAAAATCTGAAGTAAAACAGAGGAGGCAGTACCATATTTGCAGCAATGACTGCTTGCTGCTATCAAGATAAAAAGAAGAAATTGTAAAGCTTGGTGCTCAGCAGTATAATGGAACCTGCTGCTTGAATCTTGAGCTTCTAAGTTCAATAAAACCAGCTGAAGCAGAACAGTATGTACACTTTGATCAGCGAATTAACTAGAGGCCATCTAATAAAAATGAGGATATTTTGATTAGGAAAAAAAAAAACAACAGGTGGAAAGTTGGACTTGAAAAAAATGGTTTTCAACCATTTACACAACCATTTCTGCCTGTAACACTTTCCAATACCCTTTAGCAATGTGATTCAGGTCTGGTTTTACTATTTTGTCTGTTATGGCACATATTTAATGATGTTTCTAATATGGTTTATAATTCTTTGTATAATGCCAAGAGGGCCTTGATGGGGAGAGGAGGAATGCATCATAAATAATCATCCTAGGCCCAAATTAGATCTTTGCAAGGCTTATTTTTATAACTTACTTATTCTAGACAACCTATTAGGAATGAGAAGTTGTTACTTTAATATTCACATAGCTATTTAGAACAAAACATATTTGAAGGAGGCCAATATATTAAACAAAATAATCCCTTCCATATAATCTTATTTCCTAATTATGCAATTGTTCCAAAGGCTTGTGTGCCAAGCATGTGCAGATAATATGGAAATCAGTCTTTCCCTTCCCCTTCTTGCCTAGTTCAACAGGCTACTGAACAGTGAAATACACTCTAAACAGGCACAAGGCCAGGCAGAAAAATGTTTTTACTTAGTTACAGCTTGTCCTTACCAGCAGCCAAGATATGAACTCATGCAATGCTATGAGGACAGAAACTCCTATTTTTTTTTTCCAGCTAGACAAAAAACAAGAAAATTATTTTAATCCCAAACTTTCCAGAAAATTCAGCAGCTAACATTTGATTTATTTAGAATTGACTTGGTGTAAGTCAAAACCTGGGCCATGTCTAAGTCACCAGAAGCAGTGCCAGGAGATGTGATTAGGGCGTGACAGGCACTGTGGTGAAATACCTGCAGGGAGTTTGCTTCAGGAAACGTGGCTCTTGTCATTCTTCTTCAATCAGATTTTGGTAATTTGTTGGTTTTGGTGACTAAACTGTTTCCTTCAGCTTGTAAATCTTGGGGTCAGCCTGAGGCTCAGCTCAGTCTTTTGAACAGAATGGACAATTAGCCTATTTTTTTAAACTACCTGACAATTTGTTAATCCCTAGATGCAATACCCATTGCTTTTTTGGAATTTCAGTGTCGTTCAAGGCCACAGGTACAAGTGCAATATTGAATTTGTATTGTAGAGGCACAATATTTTATTCTATTTGTTTTCCCCCTTACATTTGTATTTGAGCAAACATTTAACAGCCTCAGAAACATTGGAGTTACAGGAAACTCTAATGAACTCCACTAGTATTACATAGTGCTATGCTATTCACACTTGCATACACCAGTTTATTTGCTAGAAGCCAATAAAAGGGGATGGTTTAGAAGCAAATCTGAGTAAAAAAAATCCTTTCACATGCCTGGAAACTGTGCCATCTTGTAGTCTGGTACTTCATTAGGGCTGGAAGGGTTTTTTTTCCAGTGAATAATCTTGCACATGTTTGAGTTGCATCAAATCTGATTTTAGTAATCCATAAATTAGTCTTGATTAGAGGACAAAATTAATTGTTTTTTGACTCTTAGCAATGCAAGAGAAATCACTTCAGGCCTAAGGAAAAGAGCTTTATATTTTGGATATTAGAGGAGAGCTGATTTCCAGGGCTTGCTGCAATGAACATGCAATTATTTATTTACACATGCTGAAAATTTTGAAAGCAGAGAAGTGAGACAACTCTATCACAACACATTCAATATTCCAGTCTTTAAGGGGACATTCCTCAGAAACAGGAGCTCATCTGTAGCACAGTCTGTCTACATTAGATCAATTTTTGGAAGGATTTGAAGTGACAGAATTCCTGACATGTGGCCTCTGCCTGTGGCTTCAGAGAGGCAGGACCTTCAAGGACTCCTTTTCCTAAGTGCTTCATGGCTGTCAACAAAACATCTGGGAATTTAGCTAAAAAACCCAGATTAAAATGAAATTTTTAACAGTGCTTGTAAGATTATTTTATTGTATAGTTTAAAAATGGTAACTGCCATCCGGTTTAGGTTTCCACTCACTTATAGTTGATTTGGTTTTTTCCCCTCAACAAGCAACTTACTGGTCAATAAATACTTCACTGAATAGAACCACAGTGTTGTGGTTCTGGTCTCTGTGACTAGAACCCAAGTGTTCCCCATTTGGCTGCATTGTAGAATCTTGCAGTTTTCTTCTTTTGGCCAATTTAATTGCTCTCTCTTAAAGCAATGATTACTCCACAACAGAGATCATGGCTTCTTACATACTTGTTTCAGGTTTACACACATCAGAAACATCACAGGCTCTACCAAAAAAATAAACAATATGTAAATTATAGTTGTTAAGTTTAGTCCTCAGCTACAGGTCACACTGTGCAGGACTTCAAATGTGCCCTTCACAGCCTGTCTCACAATTTGGATTCTTCAGAAATTATCAAGCTGTTTTCCTCTCATTAAGCACTCATCTGCTTAAACTCAACACCCTTTTTGCAGTTTTGCTCTCTGCATGATGCCAGTGATTGACAGCTACTTGTTTTTTAACTTCTAAGTAGATTATTAGATCTCCCTTGAGACTTTAAGATGTTTTTGTGACAGTTGAATTTTGAGCTGGGTGAACATCGATTACAATTTGCTTTAGAAATAAGGAAAACTTTCAGTCTTTGATTCTTTTCATATAGATAGCCAGTCAGGGGCTATTTGTCTAGCTGTACCTTTCAGCTAAATCAGATTCAAACAGAAAACTAAGTACTGCTGAGCTGTCCTGTGGGTCTGTGAAATTCTCTTGAGATTTTAGCATCTGCCAGTGGTGAGCTGACTGTAAATGAGAAATAGATGTGCATTTCATTTTTAACAGTTTTACTAATCTAATTTTATTGTGCTGCCTCAAATAGCCCTGTGGTGGAATACATTTGTCAGGTAAGTGAAACTGCTCAGTTCTCTACATTTTCTGGCACATGATGATCTCTGAAGAGAACAATGTAGCCTTTCATAGGCCCTTTTTAAGGTAGAAGCTTATATCATGCCACTTATCTCTGCATTTCCCTTCACATTTTAAGTTCTGTTGCCTTTTCAAAAAAGAAAAACTTCAGTCCATGAAACAAGGGCAGAAACAAGGGAAACTGAACTAGCAAACCTGTTGGAATGAGGATAACAACAGAAAACAAAAAACCCTTGGAGCAGTAAAGGGTATCATGCCAATAATAGACAGGGAAGTTTTGTGAGGCAGTTTAAGAATTTTAAAAACAACTAGACAGGAAGAGGGACGAAATTACTAGAATAATGATTAAGATGTGTAGTTTTAGCTTAGAGATAAGGTAAGCAGGATTTTCTGTTTGTGGTATTTTTATTCTTTTGAGGACTTCTAAAGGAAACACCATGTGAGTGTATGAAGGTTAGAAAAAGCAAGGACTAAAGGAAAGTACAGAAGGATAACAAATAACATCAGTAAAAAGGACACCGCATTTTCTTTTCTTTTTTTCTTTAAAAAAGAGAAACTTCACTCTTCATTGTGAGAGGTCACATGAACTATTCCCAACCCCACTCATTGCAAGGGTCATGGTCATATTCACTCATTTTTCTTTGGCTGATTGATTGGCAGATAGATCTGTGAATTTACTCACAAAAAATGTATTTTCAGTGATGCTCACAGAGATTTTCTACAAGAAATTCTGAGTGAAACAACTAAGAATAAGTTTAAGATGTCATGGCGACCATATGGTGAACCATATCCTAGGACAAGAGTAGGAAGAAATCAAGAAAAACAGTTTCCATTTGAAACCTGTATGATCTAGAAGCCTCTTCCCACTCTAGAGACAAACTTCTCTGTTACATTAAAACTGAAGATTAAACCATGGAAAACATGATTATTTATATTAAGCTTCCTGTCTAGAGTGCACATTTATGCACAAAAAACATGCAGTATTCTATATAGTTGTGTATTTGTCCTACTACAGAACCTTCATATTTATTGCCGAGAAAGCTAAAAAAAAAAGAATTCATCACGTGCCACTGCTTAAAAAGAAGCATGCATCACCATCTAAGTTATCACTAAATTTCATGTATATTAAGAATAAGCAGTTTTAAAGCTTTATCAGTAACATGTTCTGTACATCAAAGTATCAAATTAATTGTGGAGTGTTGCTTTGTTCTTATCTTATTTCTTTGCCTAAGCCTGTGTTTGCTCTCCATGTTGATGCATAACTACAGCCAAGGAACAAGATGCAAACAGGCAAGGTATGCTTTACTGCTATCTGGTTCATAAATGCTCTGCTGTATTTATAAATACTCCATTGCGAGCTCCAAGGGAACATTTTAAATTCTTCTTTTATTGAAACAATGACAACCTGATTCAAAAATTCTTAATCTGTTTGGCTTTCAAAGGTATAAGAACAAAATTTGTTCTTCAAGGTACCACATTTTATTTTAATTATTGGTTAGATATCTGAACCTCTGAAATGCCACGGCATTCTGCTACATAAATCAAGAATAATACTGTGACAGTCACAGGCTGAGGGATACTATAACCAAAACTGTGTCTGACACTGATTTGCCACATGGTTTTAAAGGAATGTCCTTTCCTGTGCAGTTGCCCTGACAGAATTAGAATTCAACAAGAAGTTTCCAGGAAAATTTTTAAGCCTAACAAGGAGGTTGCATCTTCACATTCACAAGCTACTTCAAAAAGTTCTCTGCAAAATGGTTGCAGCCACGCACTATGCTGGAAAAAAAGACTTACATTCCACGGCTGTTTCCTGATTCTAGCTCAATTTCCTCATTCCCAGCCATGACACCTCACAAGGCTGCAAATGTACTCCAAATGGGCCAGAAAAAAACCAACCAAACAAACAAAAAAAAAAAAGCTGAAATAGACATTTGCTGGATTGATTAATGAATGTACTTGGACTTTCCAGTAATTTGAATAGCAAGATAATGTGAATAAAAATTCCTAACTATGGTTGTTCTAAACAAACAGAAAACATTGGCCTGCTAACAGCACATCATAAATGATGGCTGCTAACCCTGTCCTTGCTTTCTTTCTGTCATCAAGGAAGTTCTCTGAGTAAAGGAGTGCACTGGTCTTATTTCCCTGGATACAGCTGTAGAAAGCTCTAACTCACTAAAGCTTGGCTTTTTACCCAACTCAATAAATGAAATCAACAGCAAAATGCACAGGGCACCAAGAAGCTGCTCTGAGTAGGAGGGACCCTCTCTACAACTTCTGCCTTAGGGATAATTTTATATTTCAGGCAGCAGCTTATAACCATCCTTCCCTGAAATTAGAGGTAAGAGTGTAAAATCTTTTTTCTCCACTTCCCCCTCCCATCCTCTCCATTGCATCTTTATTGATTAAAGAAACATTAATGGTTTTTTAAATTCCTTTTTCTAAGCATTGGCTTCTGGGGCTCTAAGAAACAATGCACTTGCTCTGAGTACTGGATTCAAGGTTGCAGCTGAATTTATCTGTGAAATGTACCATGATTGTGTTTTCCATTTATGAAAGTTCTTCCTTTCCACTGCATAAATGAGCATGTTATCATTTGCCTGCCTTGAGGGTTGCCTGCAAAGGGGAAGAGCATAAGCAAGAGAGACACACTCAAAGAACAAGAAACAAGAAAATTAAAGGGTATGTTTAACTGTGAGGTGAATAAAACAACTTAGAAATTTCAGAAAGTTGCAAAGAGCTTTCCAGTTCAGATTCCTGATAAGGGGGCTTGATCTGATGGACTCTGATACCTCTCCCTAAGCTCTGTGATGCTGCCTTCTAAGCCAGGCTGTGAGGAAGCATCTCCAATGGTTTTCATTTCTCTTTCCTCACCAATGGGTTTGAGTTTAATCAGCAGGACAGATGCTGCTTTTTTTGCTCTAAGAAGGATAATTTAGAGTTCCCAAGCCAAGGCTTGCAGAAGTGACAGTGATTTTGAGAACCCTTTCTAAAGAGTGAGCACATGCCTGCAGCACAGATTCAGGTTCTCCTAAAGACACTGCAAACTGAAGTTCCACCAAAGAAGGCATCCAGAATCTGGAGTAACTGGAAACTCTTGTTCTCTTTTATGGTATTGATAAATTGTGGTGCACAGAAATAATACAGCACAGAGCTGAGCTGCAGATCTTGCTTTAGGATTGTAAGCTGAATATTTATTCAGAATCAATTTTACTTTGGAAAAAATCATAGAAGAAAAATGCGAGAGGGCTGTTGCAATAACAACAACAACAACAAAATCTGTCAGAGGAAGTCTCTGAGCTGCAGAACACTGAAAGCTGGGAGAGTAGCAGTGTCACTATGTTTGGCCCATTTTCACTGTGTTCCCTGGGTAGCTGCTGTCCACTGCAGAGAAGATGCACTACACTGACTTTTGGGCTGATTTAGTGCAGTTGCTCCTGCCAGAAACACTTGTAGACAAAGATCAGCTCTAATTCACTTTCCTTACCCATGGTTTGATAGTGATGGTAACACAAGTCCTTAAAATAGACATGAATATATGGAGAGAATTTATTTTATATTCTGCTCATGTTTTATATGAACTTGGATCTTTCAGCCGTGTCTTAGCAATCACAAGAAATCAGAGAGCTGTTTCCTGGATGATAGAAGTGAGGAACTGAGTTGATGAGTTGTCAATGCCAAACATAAAACGGGATAGAGTTGAATGAATGTTCAAAACCAGCTCAGTTAAAGAGCCTGTGATCCAAAGTCAGTGAGGGTAAGGGGGAAGGAAGGTTGGACCCTATCCAGTGTTACTGTACTTTTCTCAAAATGATAGAAAACTGAGAAATAGAGAACTAAGAGAAGAAACCTCAGAAATGCATTTATATGGAAAGTACCCCCCTCCTTCAACCCACTCTCTCAATCTGCATGTATCCAAGTGTCTCAGCAGTTCAATCAGTGACCCGGACAGGTTTGAAAGGAGGCATCTTTAAGGAAATGTAATCTCTGTGTTTCTGAAATTTAGCTTCCCAGCTGCTCATGCACCAACAAGATATTGTGGATATAAGAAGGACAGATTTTTTTTCCTAAGAGGATTTGTTCTGTGATGCAAAAGATCTTTCTGCAGTATTATCATGAAGCAAAAAAACTGTATTGATATTATCTTCTGTGAGAAACTAAAGGGACAAGGCATCTCAGATTCTGATCAGGAGAGAAGTACTTGTTCTTTGGCACAGCTGCAGGTGCCAGCCACTCCCCATGGTGGCACAAGAGGGACAAAGTGGTGACACTTTCCCCTCCTTTCCATGCCAGCAATCTTTGTGTAGCCAGAATGAGTAATGTGTGCAGCTGATGCACACTGAGAAGCTGAGGGACAGACTAATATTAAATACTCTCTGAAGCACCTGAAAGGGCTAATATTCTGCACCACACCCTCGTGCAGAGCTGCATCTTCAAAGAACAATCAAGATCTTCATTTGTAGAAATGCCACCCAGACACAGAAACAAAATGGGGCAAAAGGTCTGATCTAAAAGCCTGGCATGCTCTGACAAACCCTGTCAAATCTCTTTCTACTCTGAAGCCTGGAAGACAACACACTGCCCATATACTCCTTTCTACATGGATCTTTTATAAATTAGAATTGGTTCCAAATAACTTAATAATGATATATAACAATATTATGCTCCAGAATCTGATCTGTCAGGATCTTTGCTTCCACCATTCCCACTACACATAAAAAAGACATGTATGCAAACATGTGAAACTGCTAATAGTTCAGATAGAAACCTGGGATACAAGTATTAGCAAATTGCATCCAGAGAAAATAATCAGTTTTTGATTATTAAAGGTCTATTTTTAATATTCTGGCAGTAAGTGTTTCAAGTCACAGTATATTTCCCAAGTAAAGCTTTAGTGGAGGTTTATTTTTTTTCCCAAAGGTAGAGCATGAAACTGAGATTGCAAAACTGATGCAGCTTGTGCTTACCCAAGACAAGCAACGGCTTGATAAAACAAATTTGCTCAAGCATTTCATCTGCATGTGTAATGCTTTTACAGGTCACTTAATGCAGAATACCTCCCAAGTTTTTGGAGGGAATGTAGCTGCTGATACAGATTCTGTCCCATGACATCTCTGTTCCATCATGGGTAGGGCTATCTCCAGCATCAAGCAAGTGTCCTGACAAACAATCAGCCCCCAGTGGGGGTGGAACACAAGGCACCACAACAGAAATTATTCAACTGACTTCAAAGTTCCATCCAATCTGCTTCAGAAAGATAGGTTACACGTGGGACTGTATGTATTTACATAGATTATTGTATAATCCAGAGATATATTTCAGTCCTCCTTATCTCCCCATTATTCACCTCATGCCTGTTGAGTAGTTTGAAGTTATGGAGTGCTGTGTAAGTGCTAACTGTTTGACTGATCACCTGTTACCAGAAACTGCTTGAATCTGTTCTAGAGAATGAAATACTCTTTTCATAGAAAATAAATAGAGAGAAATTGGGAAATAGAAAAATAGAAAACCTTCTCAGCCAAGTAGACATGGCTGGCACACTCAAGGTCAAGAACTGCAACTCCATTTTCACTTTGGCCCAGGGAGAAAGAAAAGCACAGCCAGTGCACCAAACCTGGACAGGGTGCTGAGCAAACAGCAGCACTGAATGAACCAGCACATGATCCTCCTGTTTATCATTACTTTCCTGTGGGAATTGGAAAAACAGAAACTTCCACAGACACTGAATGATTTGATCTGCAGCCTTGGAAGCAGCTTGGATTGACGTAAAAATAAAGCATACAGACATTAAGCAGAAAAATCATCAACTTCTGTTTCTATAGCTGTAAGAAAGAAAATGCCTTAAGTAAGTGAGAAGTTGTATGATAAGATGGTGAAGGGTTTATAATGTAGGGGTGTAACTGTATAGAGTAAGTTAAGAGTTTAGAAGTTACAATAGAAGCATCTGTATATGAGACAGAAGCCTACTGGACAAAAGTATCCACAGTGCAGCAAAATTAAGTAAAGGTGATAGGTTAGAAAAGCAAAATACACCTTCTGGCAACTGTTCATTGGATCAGAAAATTCTACATTGCTTTGTAACAAAGACCTTGTGACTACTTTGAGCTGTAACCAACTGCTTGCTCCTCTAAAATCTCACAGCCTCCGAGTGATGTTTATCTGAGCAACGAATCATTCTTGGCCCAAAGATGGTCCCATCTTGTCCCATCTAAAAGCAGTGACAATGATAACCTTCTCAGCCAAGCAGACATGGCTGACACACTCAAGGTCATGGCAAGAGCTGCAACTCCATTTTCACTTTGGCCCAGAGAGAAAGGAAAGCATAGCCAGTGCACCAAACCTGGACAGGGTGCTGAGCAAACAGCAGCACTGAATGAACCAGTACCTGATTCCCCAGTTCATCCTTAATTTCCTACTTGGGTGATTCTCCCTTACCTGAAAGTCAGCAGCCCAAGTGCCTGCAGAGGGTGAGAAAACGTCCAAGCCCTCAGCAGGGCATACATTTCTGACACAGTGGTTCTGTCCCAGCTGGGCGCACTGCCCAGCACCAGAGGAAGGGAGCAGTTCTGGTTATTGCAGGAGTAGCGATAAAACCACAAGATTCTTCTCTGCTGCTCTGAGAGTCTGCAAAAGAAGATTAAAATTTCAGTTTAAAATTAAAACCACCTGAAGCTTTGTGTAGCAACAAACTTCATTGTGCAGAGGGGCCAAGTCACACAGTACACTGCTTTTCAGCTAAGTACATGTTTTCCTTTGGGTAGGATATCATTTTCTGCAGACCAGCTTTTATAAGAAAAGTGATACTTATATTCTGGATCTGTCAGCCTTAGGTCATGTAAAAATGAAGTGTCAAAAGACACACACAGATATATATATGATTATTACACATTCCAAGCACTTTCAATTTTCTTCTCTGCTGTCTCTATTGTTGGTGTTGTTTGTTTGTTTTTACTGGTTGGAGTTTGTTTTTTTTTTTGACAAAGAAGGTACAGTTGTTGCTGAGTAAGTTATTGTTACACCTATCTGCTACAAATCATCTCTAACTTTCATAACGAGACAACACTGCAAGTCATAGCTTTCATTCCTGCCCTTGCTTTGCCTCTTTAATGCAGGGGTATATATTTTTAACATATTTGCTTTTAAAATAATGCTTAGGCACATCTATGCATGTACACAAAAACATGAGCACAGGTACACACATGCAGAGTGTGATTATCCCTAGTGCTGATATGAGTTTAGAGAAGGAAAGAAAAGCTCCCAACAACTTCTACATTTGTTTGAAAAGTCTAGCTTCCCATGTTTCATAAAAAAATAATAAGAAAAAAAAGATGTAATATACCAAACTCCTCACAGAGATATTACATATCTAAATGTCATATTGATAAAATGGTCAGTCATCACACCGTATTTCACCACAGCGCAATAATTTCTGCCTTATATCATCTAATTTGTCAACAATTCAGACGTCTTTGCCTCATGCATATTAAATCTCAGGTTCTGACACATCAGAAAACAGGAAAATAAATTTCCCTGGAGAGACAAGCTCAGACAACAGCCTTAATTTGATATCAGAGCTTTCAAAAGCAAACTCTTTTTGAGAGTTTGAGAGAAAGAGCAAACTGATCTCCAGTTCATGCAAATAATTACTCAAATCAAGAAGAACATTGGTTTTCCTGGTCATATTTGACCAGGTTGGTGATGCAGCTAGTTAATAGCAGAAAACAATTGTGACTTTAAAAAAACCTAAACATTTCAGAATGAGGTGTGAGGGATCTAGGAGAAGGCAGTAAGTAAATAGTTTGCTTCCAGACAAGCATTTAATTATCCAGATGTGTAAACAGGGCTCAAAATTCAAGTGTTTACATTTTTTTCAAGGTTGTCCTCCTTCTATTTGCAATGTTTAGGGACATTCTTAGCCAAAAAAAAATTCTAGCCCCACTCTAACTGTCAAGATTGTGTCATTCACAGCTCATAGAAATGAGTTCCTTTGGCTCTGTAGGCAGTTGAGAACTTTTCTTCCTTTGCAATTTTGAATTGCCAAGTGTTTAGGAACAGAGAGCAGCAGCACAAAGATGGGCATGTTTTTTCCTTAGTGAATGTTAATTTCTTCCCTTTAGGAGAAGAAGCTCATAAATGTATGCAGAAGATGAACTTAACTGTGATACCAATCCTGACTTTCAGTAAGCAGCTCAGGAAAAGTGTCATTTTGGTAATGACTTCAAGAAACAACTCCAGAATTCATAGCATGTCTTCTGTGACAATGGATAGATGCCTTTGTGATCATGTGAAAAAGTCACACAGAGAAAAAGAGATAAAAGCAGGCCTAAAACTTCATTGCCTGTCTGGTTATCTTGTGCATTTGGATGACATTCTGCAGGACAGTTCAGCTAAAGGACCTCTTTCAAATGGTAACTTTAAGCAGAGATTTCAGCTTTCAAACAGCATCCTCCAAACTAGACAATCTGTTGTTCAGATTAAAGCAGCTAAAGCTTCTACTGAGCTTGCAAAGAGTGATAAGAAATCAATCCTTGTATCATGTTTTCTAAATAACAGATTTCTCTCTCTAACTTTACTCAGAGGCAATTCCATTTTTCTCTTTGCATGCTTTAAAGATCAGAGATGAAATGAAAGGGTGGGTGGGGCAGGAGTGTCTTAAGTTTTAAGTTTCTTAGTTGTAACAAAGTTTATATAAACATTTAATAAGACATTTAAGATGGTAACAATATTTTGCATACATATAGGATCTGTAGATTGTTAACCAAATCTACAGATCAAACAATCTTTGTCTTAGTAGGGTTAAGATGCTATTTAAACCTCTTTTTTGATAAAAGTTAGGTTTATGGGGTTTTTTAATGGTATATCTAATTAGGTGTCTCTAAATAGGTACACCTATCTATTTAGGTGTATCTAAATTTCCCTCCATGTGAGATATATATTAAAATATATAGCCTTTTGCTTAACATGAATTAAACCAAAATACCTTACAACCTAAATAATTCAGTCATTTTCTGTTCAGGATTTGATAATCCCCTTAACTAAATGAAGAAAACAACTTCTCTGAAGGCTTTGTTAGCTGGTGTTTTTACTTTTTTGGTGGGAGGAGGAAAGAGCAAAAAATGAGTTTAAATGCTTCTGATCTGCTTTTTTTGTTCACTTTCAGTACTAAATGAGAACAAGACAAAAGGCAAAGAGAGGAGAGAGAGCAGAGAAGATAGAAAACAAAAATTTCTGTCCCCCAGCACTGATTTTCACTTAAAAGTTTCTCTTCCATGGACAAACTAGAAAAAAACCTCTTCCACTATTCACCCAGCTGGAACTAGATCTAACAACACCTCATTACAGGATTTTTGTGACCACTGGTAAACAAACTAGATCCTTTCCAGGCAAGTGGCCAAAAAGAAAAGGGAAGATGGAAGAGAGGGAAGGAAAGGTAGAAGGAAAATAATGAATGAAGAAAATGAAGATGTAAGAAACCAGACTGGCATGATCCTGGCTTCAAACCAGTCTCCCATCCCTTCACTGGGACACACTGTGCAAGCAGGCTGCACCAGGTTCAAACAGCAGCCTTAATCTCAGATGCAGAGTTTTCTGGGGCTTGTATTTCAAACACAGTAATCCTAAAAGGAATCAGAAGCTCACATCTGAAATGTTTGTAGGTCAGCCAAAGCAGCTGGCAGAAACTCATGACCTCTCCTCTTGGCTCTCTCTGGTCTGGCTTGGTGATGCCAAAGATCAGTCAGGGGCTGCGAGGAGCACAAGAGCCACATGGGCACATTCATTTCCTTCAGTCCCACTCAACAACATCTTCATTAATCAACACCCAGGAGATTGGATGAGATTGGAAGAGTTGGCCACAGGGACCAGTGGTCTGAGCAACCTACCAGAAAGACAAGAGCCTGAGCTGCTGGGAGGAGCACATATCTGGGACAGATGCACATCCATGTACCAGGAAGAGGCACAAGCACCAGCAACCAGCTCAGTGTAGCTGTGGACCTTGAGGGTTTTTATGTGTTTTGTATGGTTTTTTCATGCTGAGGGTGTCAGCAGCTGGGGAGAGCAGGGAGATCTGGATCCAGCGACTGGATAGACTAAGCACAGCAACAGAGTCAATTGTTTTTTGGATACTATATATAAAAATATATTGCATTTGCATCTATTCCAGCAGCAGACTTGGATCATGACCCTGCAGAGAGGAGGAACAGAATCAGGCTGTCTGTGCTGTTAGTTTTGTGGCAGTGTTGGACTTATAACACTGCTGGATTCAACAAGCATGCAGCTGTCTGGTTTTAAACTGTTTCCTCCTTTTCTACCATTGACTGAAGAATTTTCTGTCCATTCACATATTCCCACTGCTTGCAGTAGGATGAACAGAAGGATCCTGACAGACTGAGAAAGGTTTCTTGTATGCTCTGACACAGACACCTACTCATTTCAAAGTCATATCTCAGGCTTGTAAGCCTGAAGCATCATCACAGAGTGATACTGCCACTAAAAAGCTGCCTAGATTCCTCCAGTTTTCTTGACACATGAAAAAAAGAGAAAAGAAGAAATCTTCAGATATCATGGCAATAATATGTTGGGATACAAACATGCTACAATTTTTTAAGAGAAAGTATTTCATGAATGAGAAAGGTTAAAAGAATTCCTCTGATACAGATACAACAAAATCTACAGGTGGACAGATTCCTCTGGAATAACAAAGTACCAAAAAATGGAATTGCTTCATTCAAATCCCAGATATGTTACCCTTTCCTTGATGATTCATTTACTAGACCAGCTTTGCCTGTTAAACAGGAGAACAGAAAACAACAAACTATGGAAACTATGGGAAAACACAGGATTACCACTGCCTTTCCTCCAAGGATCTGAATTTAGCACAGCCTAAACTCAAACTGGTGACTTTCAGTGGTCTCTTCCCTTCATATTCCCACAGAACCCAAAACTGCTGTATTAGGGATGTTATAGGATGGACACTTTGCTGGTCCTTTGTGAAACCTATCCATGAACCTCCTATCCATGAATTTGTGTTTAGCCTTCACAAATGTGGTGATGTTGTCATCTGCCTTCACAGCTTTGTGACAGACTTTAAAAGCTCACCACTGACTGTCTAAAGAAGCACTTAATTCCATTTGTTGGGAATTGATTTCCTACTAGTTTCATTGAATGTCCCTAAGTTCAAATATTGTAGGATTTGATGAGGCATTTACCTTTTCTGTCATCATCACGATTTTACAAAAATTAATTGTACATACACAAACAATCTCTAGTATTCTCTCTAAGCTATAGTCTCAGCCTTTTTAGCTTCTCTTGGTCAAAGAGAAACTTAAGCCCTATCATGATATTTGCTGTCCCTCTCTGCACACTTTCCACATCTACTGTGTCCTTGAAGACAAGAACCATGCAGCATTCTCAATAAAACGGACATCAAGGTTTTAAGCAGCAGAGAAAGTGCATGAGCTGTCCTTTTTGACAAATTACTTTGTACTTTGCTAATTCCTTAATGATCTTACTCCTTCTTACTGAACTATATTTTTGCCATGGTAACAGAGGTCACAGGCAGTGGGTTTGAAGTCCCCTAAATCATTCTAAAGCATATTTTGCAGGTGGAAATTTCACTGCCACTGTGGCTCTTCATAATAAAATACTGACATCCCATTCACATTTTAAAACAGAATAATGAAACCTCAAATCACAGATCCCCTGGTTAATAAAAATAATTTTACATTTTGTCTGTCTTTGTAAAAGTTGAGTTAAACATAAAACACAACACTTTTTAAAAATAAATTAATTTTAAAAATCCTTAAACCACCAACACAGAAATCAGCACAGAAAAATCTTCTTAACAGATAGATCATATCCCACTGAGAGTGCTGAATTAAGTTGTTTAGTTATTGCAAAACTAATGCACCTTTTGACCTTTGATGGAGGATTAATTCACACAATTAACTGCCATTAGTATAATGGCTCTCTGTGAGCACCTGTGTTCCAAATTCCACTCTGATTACACCCAAATTACTTTATGCAGTACATAATCCTAATTGGTAGTAAAACATTCATGTAACAGAGCATACTAATCTACCTCAGTTCAGTGTGTTTTGTACCACTGTGTTTTTACCCACGTTCTGTGGAAGCTGAACTTTCCATACTTCTTTCCCTGCTTATAACCTGAAAGAGATTTTTCAAAGGCCATTTCACAGCTCCATCTGAAGTTTGAGTTTTTAATAAATAAAGGAGGCTGATTTCCATAGGATCTAAAGGTGTTCTTGCTAGTACTGATACAGATGCACTGCATTACCTGAAAATCTTATGTTTTGAATGAAAAATTAGTTTGTTGCCTTAAAGACATGAAAAGATCTAGTAATAGAAAGGGAAAAACAATCCTTTTCTAAACTGATAAAATGCACTGAAACCTCCAGGGCCTTATTAGGCCTTGCTGTGATCTATTTTTTCATTTAGAGGCGTTACTTCTCAAATCAGCCAAGCTAGGCTCCTTCAGAGGAAAATTTTGTTTTTAACAAATTGGATACATTTAATTGTGATTGATAGGGTAGGTACAGCTCAGCAAGAACCAGCAGGGTTAGGTGGGGACAACTTACAGCAAGAGAGAGTGTCTCAGTGAAAGTCTTGCAATGTGCTTCAGGCACTCTTGGGTTGGCTCTACAAGATCACCTCTTCTTTCTTCAGGTTCAGGTTTAATGAACTCCAAATCAGCTTCTGGGAAGTCAATCTTTATTTAAAAAAACACAAAGAAAAAAAAAAGAGAAGGCTTTTAGCAATGTGTAATCTCCAAATGCAAGTGTCAATAAATGGTATCTTGGATTTATACAGGGAGTATACAAAGTATGACAAAAAGAGGGGAGGGTAATTATTTGAGGATGCTCACTGTATGTAATATGTTACTTGAAAGTTTTGGTGATAAATTCCATCCACAGAAATCAGTGGAACATAACTTTCCTGGGAAAACTTCAGCCACCATATTACAATCTTACTAGAACTGCATAAGCTCAAAACTGAAGCAAGTTCTTACTTTTTGCCTTCTTTTTTTTTTTTAATGAGATGATTCTCAAATGGAAACCTTTTATTAATGTAGGTTTATTTTGTTTATTGAAAAGTAAGGCCATTTCTGATGTGCAGCTTGTCACTGCAAGAGATGGAAATCAGATTCCTGATTTCTCTTCTGGATGTTCAATTTATAAATATATTGTACAGCATCTACCAATTTTCCATTCTTACATATGCCTGTCAGAAATTAAGGATAATATTTTTTAAGGTAGAGAGAAAGCAAACGCTCAACCAAAACTGCAAAGCTTGAGGTACATAATAATCTGAGCAGACTTATCTGAAAATTCAGATTATTCTTCAAAATTCCACTCAATTTGCATCCAGCTTTGGTCTATTAATGCACACCAAAACATCTTATCTCTATCTAATTTTTAATGTAAATATTTGATATGCATCACTTTTCTAAAAGTTAACAAATTTGTTCCCTGTAAAACACTCACTCGGAAAACTGGATGATCTTTAAGGTCTCTTCCAACCCAAGCCTAGATTTTCTATAAAAATATATATTTACAACATTTCCATCATGTTCACAAATTGTGATACTGCTATATGGCTGGGAATAACTGAAAATGGTGGGGGGCAGAATGAGAAATCCTGTTTCATGTCTTTCAGTAGATATAAATTAATATAAAAATTAATAGCCATTTACTGTCTCGACTTCCCTGAATTATTAATAGGGGGAGCTATTTTAAGGCATGGTCTTTGACTGAACTCAGCCTGGAAAATCTCCATTTACTGGTCTGTTAAAATAAGGTTATTTTTAGGCCAGGCTCATTTATCTGTATTATCTGCTCTTACATTTCATTTGCTAACAGACATTAGCATTTTTAAATACAGAAAACAATTGGTTTTGTCCTTGAAATACCCAGTTGCTAACTCAGCCTGGAAAGGTGACAAAACCACCCTGCAGACCTGATGTAATTCTTTGAGCGGCTGTAATGGAAATTGGATTTTGAGTTTGGGTGGTCTGGATAAGCTGTGGGAACACCCCTTTTCCTTGCACTTTGCTAGAAGACAAGCCTTTGCTTTGCTTTCTGGCTTCCTCACCTGCAGGGTGGCTGAGGTTGGTGTCTCAGTGCTGCAGATGCCAGGGGTGATCACTGCTGTGGGGAGTGTGCTGCACAGTGCCAGGCTGAGGAGCACGGTTCCATGGATCAGCCTCCTGCAGGAAACACAAGGAGAAACACTGCACAGGTAATCACTGACATCCCACTGAAGACATGGAATTGTAGAGCTCAAAGGACAAGCAAAAGGAGAGCAAACCCTTTATTTTATGTGACTAGTACAAATCTGGCCTCAGCTAGTAGAGTACTGTATTTGCAAGAATGATGCATCTGACTCGATCTTATCAGAAGGCTAATTAATTACTTTAGTATACTATAGTATATTAAAGAACGCTATACCATACTATACTAAATACAGAAAGAATACTTACAGAAGGCTAAAAGATAATAATGAAAACTCCTGACTCTTTCCAGAGTCTCAACACAGCTTGGCCCTGATTGGCCAATGAATGAAAACAATTTACATCAGAATTCAATGAAACAATCACCTGTGGGTAAACAATGTCCAAACACATTCTACATGTGAGCACAACACAGGAGAAGCAAATGGGATAAGAATTGTTTCCCTTTTCTCTGAGGCTTCTCATCTTCCCAGGAGAAAAATCCTGGGCAAAGGAATTTTTTTCAGAGAATGTGAATGCCACAGCAGAGGCTGCATCCTGGTGGCAGCATCTCTGCACTTGCAGGGTTCATGAAAAAAATCCCTCTGCCAAGACATTCTGAGTCAGCTCTGCACTTTACCACTGGCTTCTTGTGTGATAGGGGCTGCCCTTTAAGCCAGGTGTAAAAATAAGGATAATACAATATTTCTGTCCCAAGATTTAATTTTGAGGGCAAATATGGTAGAAACTGTGAAGCATCGATACCCTGTAAAAGGTGGAGGGCAGCATATTTATTCCACTAAAAGAAGAAACTCATGGCTATCTACTGCATCCATAAGGGATCTTGCTCATTTTATGTGTGGGTGGCAGGGAGGGGGAAGTATATGAGAGTCTATAAAGAGCTGAAAGGAGTTTGAGTGGGATAGTTTGTACCACATGTGCCACATAGAGTTTTTGGACAGATGAAAGGCTATGATCTGAAGTACCAGTCTCAGACCTACACCCACAAGAAAGTCTTATCAGTAAAACAGGCATGCATGTGGCCAGCAGATAAGAAACCCAGTCTGATTTGGCAAGGCAGCACAACCCAGTCTAGAGAACTTGAATAAAATCAGAAAGTTTGGATGTAAATCCTAAGCATAACAAACCAACTCAAATTTATATTGCAGTACCTGAATAAAGGAAGATATATCACTCACTGGTCTTATCCTTTAATTTGTCTATATCTTAATGAGTAGTGAGGTTGGAAATTTGATTATGTTCAGCACCTCTTTTACTGACAAATAATTTTTATTAAGATCTTTTTAAACACTGCTCAGTCAAAACAACTGAGAGAATCACTAGATACTGCAGCAGAAAGAGCCAGCCAGGTAAATGAGGTCTGAACGCCCACCTTTCACCTGGGAGGAAGATGTTAGAGGTACAAGAGACACCAGATGGACTATTTGATCCCAGCATGAGTTTGCAACATTGCTGTAAAGAAAGTATCTTTTGAATTGCAAATTGAAATAAATTCCTTAAAGTCATCTGAAGAAGATTGAAGAAACTCCCACAAAGTGACTGTTACAGTCAACATAAATGAGTATAAACCTAATTCAGGACTAATTTTTTTTTTCCACTTCTTGAGCTGTTTGTGTAGTTAGCACAGATATTTTACTTTACTTTTTTTTGAGAACAGAGCTCAGGAGGATTAAAGACAGTTATTTTCTGAAGTTTTTTGCAGCTGTAGGTGGATTTGCAAGGGAATGGAGGCAGAAAAAGAGCTGTGATATGAACAAGATACTTGGAAGAAAGCAATTGTGTGATATGAAGTCTCTCTCATTTAGGTAATTGATGTGAATGAGGAAGTGATCAATGGTGATTCAAAGAGGTTTTCCTGTGATGCGTACTCAGATGACCTTTAATAAATGAGTTGCATCTCTTCAACTAATCCTTTGTTGACAAAGATTTACATCATAATTTGAACTAATTGGCACTTTTGTTAGAAGGGAGAGGAGTAGCTGAGAATAAATGAACATGAAGACTAAATTACCCTTTTGAGCTCTCATTACTGCTAATCACTTTCATATTGTGCTCTAAAACTATGGGAGCCTTTAAAAAAGAATACATTCACTGGATTTTTTTCCTGGGAAACCTGTGTAGACAAATAGAAGCAGCAGTATAGACCTCAGAGGTGCTGTAGATGTGTTTGAGATCTTTCCTAAGCTCATTATTTCAACGAATTTACACCTAAAACAGATGTGGCTAAAGACTGTCCAGGAAGACTAAGAATTGTTGAAGGCAGATGGGCTTCTCAGAGATAAAGAAAATATAATAGGAAAGCAAAAGTCGGGCAAAAAAAGCAAAGCAAAGCAAGGAATTCACTTCCTCCCAAGGGCAGGCAGGTGCTCAGCCACCTCCAGAAGAGCAGGGCCCCAGCACAAGTAACAGTGACTTGGGAAAACAAAACCACCTCTCCAAATGTCTCTGCTCTTTCTCCTTTATCCCCTGAGAATGATGTCCCATGGTCTGGAATGTCCCTCTGGTCAGTTTGGGTCTACTGTCCTGACCATGTCCCCTCCCAGACAGCCCCAACTTCCTTGCCAGAGTGGCAACAAGAAAAGCAGAAAAGGCCTTGGCTCTGTGCAAGCCCTGCTCAGTACCAAACCATCCCTACATTATCAACCCTGTGCTCAGCATAAATCCAAAACACAGCTCCATACCAGCCACTGGGAAGAAAATTAATTCTACCCCAGCCCAAACCAGCACACCCAGCCAACTTTGGGGCACTACAAGCACAGCCAATGTTCCTCAGAAAAACCAGCTTTTGGACACTGAAATGGAACAATAACAGGGGCCAAGTGGATGAATGAAACAGGGAAAAGATCCATCATTATTTTTAGAAAAAGAAGCAGGTGAGAGTGCAGGATCAATTCAGAAAATGAAAGAATTATCATCTGAGCATGATAACCATATTCTTTAGTGAACAGACAGATTCTTCTTCCTGCTACTTGGTTCTGCTGATGAGCTGAGGAAGGTCATTCCCTATTCCACCTACCATTCCAGTTTTTCCATCCCTGAGGTGAGGGTAATGACCTTTTAAATACTCCTGTAATGATCACAGACACAGAAAATGGCTTTCATGTAACTTCACTATTGAGCAGGTCAGAAAGTGAACATCCTGCTCTGTGCCTACTGCCACTTATTCATTTTGGAATTACACAGATTCCCTTCTCTTGTTTATTACTGGAGCTAAAATAACCTTCCCATCTTGCTACAGAAAATGACATTGCTATTTAAAGGCAGCTCAAGTTACCCTAAATTGATAAAGTCAACCTTATGCCCTGAAGTCCCATGGCAGACTTTCCCCACAAGAGGAAAGTTTTGCTGCTTGCTCTGTCTGATTCAGAAATACCAAAATAAATTGTGGTAGAATCAGTGAAGCCAGCACAATGTGGGGGGACATTGCAACTTCCCAGCTGCCCCAAAATGATGGATTTCTGTTTTGTTCATCAGCTCTGAATCACTAAACTGTTCAAGCCCAAGAGAGTAACACAGTTTCCAATGTGAAGGAATGGAAGGCTGGCACACAAAAGGCTTCCAAACCCTTTTTGAACTGCCTCTAGCATCTAATGAGACTTCTTGATACAGATGCACCACCAAAGGCTCTACTGGCACTGATTTAGGGCTGCTGTCTGAAGTCAACTCTCTGACAAGGCTGAGAAAAGCAGATATGATGGCTCACCTACTGGGCAAGCAGGTAGCTACACTCATTATCCCTGTGTTCATTCAAAAATGTACATAACATTAGAGGAGGGTTACTGCTTAGGCTGAATAAAATGGGAAAATCAGGACAAAGTACTGTGTCAAAATAATGTAAGTGTTCCCAAACCTGACATTATAAGTCTCAGAAGTTGAGAGTTGAGGTTAAATTTAAAGCAAATGCAAAGCTGCTAAAATATATAAAAAACCCTTTTCCGTATCTTATGATTCAAGCAGTCTTAATTCTGTATTGGAATGATACTGTGAAATAACTCCATTATTAAAATTACAAATACTACAGAGTTATAGAAAATTCAAACTAGAGACAATTTTCAATCACAAATTAATGCTAAATGTACTGCAGACATTTATAAGGGCTACAACCTCCATCCCCACAGCTTCTAGTTTAAATAACTTCCCTAAATTTGTAGGATAAATTTGTAAGTTATAATTACATTGAGTACAAAATTATTCCAGACTTCGAAAAAATTTTTGTATTTATGTTCCTGATTACTTCGTAATTTTTGTTCCAAAAATATAAAATCACAAAATTACCCTACAAGCAATGATTTTAGAGTAAACAATTTCATTTAGGCAATGCTTGGAGAATACTTTCAGAAAGTCAGCTTGATAAGCAGGAATCCCAACACATGTTTGGCTAAGACTACAGGGTGTATCCAGCAGCTAATCATGTTATAAATCTGCACACTGCAAGAAAAACGTGACAAGAGTGCAAGATAACACTAGAATTCAGGAAATAATGTAAATTAAGCAAATTTGCTAGACATCTGTTCACTGACAAGTCTTTAGCTACAACAAAAACATTAAAGGCGGCCAAATTCTCAAGGATGTTTTTAGGTATTATGTGGCTTCAAAATGGGCCAGGTAGAGATTGCAATATAAAATATAAGTACTATGCTTTAAATAAAGAGCTGGATTTGTTTCTTTATAAATATATATATATATACTTCTCATCCAATCTGATTAGTATGTTTAGAGGAGAATGGGAGTGGTAAACTCTCAGCAAATAACTACTCGGATCTGGCAAGGGACTTCAACATGGTCATGTTCAAAGGCATGAGAAACTTCAAACCTCTTGAAACAAAGTAAAAGAATTTGTATACATGTTAAGTTCATGTTTTTTAATCTTCAGTTCAAATTAAATATGAAGTATTAAAATACAAAGAAGGGACACAACCATACAATGAAAATAATTATTTGGAAGGAGAAATTAGATATAAAATTTACAAAGAGGAGCAAATTCAGAGACTTTTAAACTACTGTTCTTTTACCCTAATAGATCAAGATTCTAAGTAATACAAAACTGAGTTTTTGTCCTTCTCTCTTTAACATAAGCCAAATAACTTTGAATAGAATTTCTGCGGTTTTAATCAGACAATGATATAACAGGACAGAAATGAGGAACAGTATTTAAAAAAAAAACATGCTTGACATTTATTTTGTTTTTCCAATGTTTAACAAAACAATCTTTTTTTTTCTTTTTATTAAGCATCTGAATAGGAAAAAGAAGAACCATACTCTGTCCTTATCTTCACTGACCCTAGGAAGAGACCAACTGGGACAAGGATTTGAACCAGGATGTTTGATGACCCAGGCAAATACTTCAGGGCAGCTGGCTTCTTCAAAGAGCTTATTTCTGTCCTTTCCCCAATAAATTAAATTCTAGACATAAGAATGTTAAGACTTTTTTAGAACTCAAATTCACCTCTGAGGAAAGTTTTATTTTGAGAAAGTGTTATTTTCCAAGCTAGAAATGTTTTGTCAAAGATTTTCTGGTCAGATTTCTTTAATCTCTTTACACACATTCACAGAGTTTGTTATTTGAAAACCCTAATACCATAATCTTTGCAGTAATACAAGGTGCTCTTGACATATTAGCATGACACTGGAAGTACAAATCTTTTCTTGGTACATACTTCCAAGTTCAGAAATACTCTATTGAAATAAGGCTGGAAAGTTTAGTTGCATTCCAGAAGCTAGGGGATTTTCAGGGCAATTCTTATTTTCAGACCAGTTTGTCAATTGAAATCACAGAGAATGAATAATCCTATGAAGCTGTGGTTGGCCAAAGGAGAAAAAGGCATTTAGGCTTCTTTGTGGTAGCAATTACTGTAATTGCAAATGACACAGCTATCAGATTAGGGGGTGTTGAACGTGCTATTCCTAAATCATTCCTGCAACAACTCAACCTTGATTTCTGCTTTGAAGGGTCACTTCAGCAGTGATCTCTCCAATTACACAGCAAATGAAAGGAAAGTGGCCCTCTATCCCCTTCACTGTGCTGATTGTGTGTTCCAGGAAAGAACAGAGCCATCTTGCAGTCAAATTTTTCAAACCATCAGGGTGATGTGGGCATCTACCTAACAAAAACCAATGTGCTTCCTCTGATAGCATACATGAAAAAATATACCTCACAGGGAGCTGAGGACTTTCAGGCCTTCCAAAAGTCATTCCTTTTGGACTTGAATGCTGGAAAAGAAGAAAACCTCCAGAACAAAACCAGAACAAAACCTCCAGAATAAAACCACCAAGATATGCGTTTTGTGATACAGAAAATTGTTACTTGAGGTCCTCAAGAACAGAATTATTGTATAGGAACCTTTGGAGGTAAATGGGGTAAGTAAGTGTTCCCTCATTAAATTATCATGTCTCAAACACATTTCATGCTTTCTTTATAAATGCATACACAATGGAAGAGTGAAGTGCCCTTCTTAAGGCTAACTATGAAAGAAAAGTAATTTAATAAATGCCCCAGCAATCCTTGCAGCAGAGATTCGATTCATGCTTCTTTCCTTCCTTCAAGCTAAGTGCTCTACACACTAGGTCACAAAAGAGCAGAGTAACCTTGAATTTTCTCTGAAAAGATGGAAAAAGCATCTATCCCAGTCCAAACCATTTCCTACACCTCTTAGATTAAAAGCTCAAGGAAACACAAGGTCTATCAAATGTAGCAAATTAATGCATGCAGATTTTTTGTTTTATTTTGTTTTGAATGGTGATTGCCACCATGTAGAGAAGTAGATCAAGATGTCTCAAGATAAGGAAAGAGCTACAGCTTAGAGATTGATGCTAATGTAGAAATCTGGGGGGCTTGAACACATCCCTCTATTGCACTGAGGGTATTGCAGGGCTATGGAGCCCAAATAAAAAATTCCTAACACTGCAAAGACTCAGTCTAAATTCAGGTGTCTCAGTGCTACTGAAACATATTTAGAGCACTGCAGACCATTTACCTTGGGTATTTGTACTTCACTGCAGTGACATTTAAACTACAAGCACCTTTAAACCACTGTTACATTGTGTACTGCGCAGAAAGAAGTGGTTAGAAAAGAGAAGAAAGCTTCTAAAGTGGTGTGGAGAGTGAAAAGTGCTCATTGTGGTCAGCACTAACTGTCCCAATTTCAGCAGAATGAAAGTGTGTGAGAACAGAAAAAAAAAAAACCAAAAAACAACCATTGTGAAGAAGAAAGAGAAAGTGTTAAAGAGTCATCTAAAACTAGAAAAGGAGGGAGGGAAAGAGAGAAAAAAGAGGGAAAGTGTGAAGGGAGGGAAGGGAGGGAAAAAGAGAGAGGGAAAGAGAAAAGGAAGGGAGGAAAGGAAGGGAGGAAAGACACATGTGGATGTGGCTCTTACTGGCACATCCAAAGCAGTTTGCTGTGAGTGACCCTCTCAGTCTTATTACAGCAGGTCCTGAAATGAGTAATTTTGTCTTTTTATATTTCTCCCAGGTTGTAGTCTCCAACACTATTCAAGAACGGTCTTTTCTTAAGGTCATATAAACCCTAACTTACTCTTTTGCATACAATGGGCAGCATGTCCAAGCAAGCACTTCTGTATTTTTAGAGGCATTGTTTACTCCCAGCAGTTTTATTGTCAGCATAGTTTCCCTTGGAAGAGCCTTTATTCGTAGAGGGAAGTTGACCCTAAAAGAAAACCAGAAAAGAGAAAAAATAAAAAGTAAAATATTTGAGTATTGTTACAACAAGTGGATTCTTTCTAAATTTTTCTACATGTTCTAACACATATATTGAGCTATAAATTACAGAAGTTTCACTCTGAAGGAAAATGCCACTGACAGATCCCTTCAATACATTGATGAGTATTGGCAACCATTAACCTGAGTCACAGCGTTTGAGAAGAGGCAGATAAAAACTCATTCACTTCAGTGGTAACTACTAGAGCTGGCAAAGGCAGGAAGAACTTAATTAAACTTTCCTTTGGAATTACCTTATCAGTGAAAGGCTATTTCACAATAAGGAGCCTGTTAAGGGAGAATTGTCAAGCAGCAGTTATTTGCTGTCTTGTGTCTTCAGAGGAAAACACCACTCAAAAAAAGCAAGAGCTGCTGAATGATAATCATTCTCTTGTTCAGGTGTGCTTTGGTGGTGTGATGTTTCTTAACCACAACTTTAAGGCAGATGTTGTCTTAACAACAATGATAGATTTGCATTTTTTAGTGAGAAAATTCAGTTTTCATCAATATTTATCTCGATTTTGCATTGACCATTAGCTTGCTTGGTCATTCAGTTCATTTATACAGTTTATGAAAATTGATCTAAAATAATAACTTGGAATTATTCCAGTAAGCCAGATAGTTTTATGCTGTACGGAAAGATCGCATGTGTAATTACCCACACAATTCTGTATTTTCTTTTTCCTGAATAGATAATTTTCTAGCCTTATCCATGTATATTCAGTGGGAGCTCAAATTTCTTAAGCAGAGAGTAAAATTAATTACATTTTTTTTCTGTATAAACAAAATCAATATAAGGAACTAGGAGCTAAAAGGATTATTCCACATTGATAATATAATCATTAAGAAAACAAAAGATCTGCATAAACTGGAGATTAAGAAAACAGACTAAAAGATAAATCTGAGTAATAGAGTGACAGAAGAATGCAACTCAGCAATTTTAAAAAGATATAGTCACACTTAAACAGCAAGGAAAAGTAAAAAACTGCATTTAAAAGTATATTAGCCTGTAAAATGTAAGAATAATGGGTGCTAGAAGTAAGACATGGTAATTGTGAAAGGAAAAATCAGCATAAGATTTTGCTCCAAGTCCCAAATCTATCAAATTTCTATTGGATTTGGAAAAGTTTCCTTGAATGCGCTGAGAAGCTACTGGAAGAAATTAGATGGGTTTCAGCTGAAAATCTGAAGTACTCCAAATCAGCATTAATGTCAAAATTTCAGATCATCAGTCTTCCAACATTTGGAAATGATGCAAATTTACACACCTCTCTCTTTGAATGACAAAGCAAGACAGCCATTTCCCACTCTTTCTGATTACCATGAACAGACTTGAGAAGCAATTCTCAACTGTCTTCCCACGTGTCCCTATTTATAGCTTTCAAGTTTGCTTTCCCTGTCTCATGAACTCTTCCTTACTCATAATTAGTTAGAAACAGTTATTGGGAAACTGAACTGGTTTACCTGCTAAAAATAACTTGTTCTGTCTTTTTCACTGAGAGGCCAACAAGATTTATTACATAAATATGTTTAACAGACCTAACTTTAAAGAACCATTAATGCTTTGAAGAGACAGTAAGGAAAACACCAAGACATTTTGGTGTTTGCATTTTGTGATACAGACAATTGTTAACACTCCGTCTGAAGCTGAAGCAGTAAATAAAAACTCTCAGTATCATCACCACAGAAACCAAATGCTTGCCAGAGTTTCCCTAGGACATACACCACTACTTCTAGCAGGAAAAGAGCCTGCAAACTCTGACAAGTTACACATCCCAGGAGTTAAAACATGGGCCAAAGAGGACCAAAATTTCCCTTCTGGTGACATGTGATACACAAAGAAGAGGAATATCTGTATTGCTTTTAAGAACTTGTAGTGGTTTCGGTTTGCTAATTTGAGATTTCCTGGCCAAGATTTACCAAGATTTTTTTTATGTTTAACACATGTTTTACACAAAAGCATGTACAGCTTCTTAGTAGTTCAACAGACTATCAACTCTCAAAGCCATCACTTTGAATTAGCTCTTCTTGTCAGACACAGTGAAAATTACCAACAGCCTCTCCTAAAACATCACTTCTGTAATGCAAAACCAAGACAGAACTTTAATTAATGCATATCTGAATTTACCCAGTTGGTCTCAGCCTTTGTGACTGTAGGAGGCTGAGCCAAGTGGGTGACTAAGAAGAGATGGAACTCTGGCCAGAAATGAGACAAAGAAGATGCTCACTGAGAAGGTGCCATTCACAGGTATCAGATAAGGTTATACAACTTGTTTCCTAAAAGCACTCAACACAGAAAAGCTCTGGGGCAACCCAGAGAGAATGGAAACAAAACAGACAAGCCAAGCAAAATAGGGAGAAGAGGGAAAACCAGTGCCAAGAAAGTATCTGAGGTGATGAATGGTTGGCTTAATGTTAATTCCATACTTTGTGTCTGTAGGTTTAACATAAATTATGAAAAATAGAAAAAGAGGAGATGGTGAAATTAATACATCAAGAGCAATCAGCTAAGACCAAAGAAAATAACTAAGAGGTCTCAGCCACCAAAAAAATGAAAGTGATGAAAAAATAGGGGGGCAAATTTGGACTTTAACATTATAAGTTAAATGGTACCAGCCTGTTTGGACTCTGCATCAAGAAGACAATCACATTTTCCAAAGGTAATATACAAGTTCTAAAGCAAAACTATACTCTCAAAAAAGAACAAACAGAAGAAGCACTGTACAAGGCAAGCTTCTTAGGAATCAAATTATTTCCATAATTTCTGAGAACATTCTGGGATATGTTAAATATGATAACAGACTTTAACAGAAGATGGGTTATATTTATACATAAAACCTCATCAAGGCGAAGTTTAGACACCAACTGGTTAAAGTACTTGAAAATAGAAACTTAATCAATGAAAATGAGTGAATAAAGCAAGCCTTGTCTTTGGCAGGAGCTCCCTACCTAGACCTCCTCATCACCAAAACACTACTTGCCTTTTTTTTTCCCCCTGTTCAAATCAATCCTAATATAAGAACTCATTTTGAATTAGCCAGGTTTATTTTATGGCCTGAATGATCCATAGCTATATAGAGAATATCTGACTTCCTAATGTAACAGAGGCTCTTCCTGGTGACCTTTTACCCCATTAATTTTAACAGCTGTGATCAGCTTCTCTGAGCAAAATGTGCCAGGGTCTCCCCACCCTCAAAGTAAAGAATTTCTCACTAACATCTTATCTAAACCTCTTCTCCATTTAAGGCTGCTATCAGATTTAAAATGCTCACCTGGCATCTCTATTTTGACTCAAAAAGAACATTTTTTCACAAAACCTAGTTCTGGATACATGTTAAACATACAAAAAATAATGGCACACCTGGTTCCCCAGATTCTCAGCCTGGACCTCTGGACAAGGGGTTCAAGAAACTTCCCCTGATGTATTGAGACTTAAACAAATCTAGGTCAATCAGAGGCAGAGAATATGTGAATACCTTTAATGTTTGAGGGAAATATTCAAAATCCTGCCAGACAGATATAAATTTATGGGTTTTTACTTTAGAATTTATTTGAAATGGATTTTGAATTTTGTTTTGAAAATCAAGCAACAATAGAAAGTAAAAAGATGCTCTCACAAACTGATGCTACTATGTTTCACACACTTCTAGATCTGACATTAAGAGCCTCTTACAAGCATCTATGACCTATGAAAGGATTTGTTCTGCATATTTAATTTCTTCTTTTTCCAATAAGATTTGGATGGAATTGTGCACATTTAATAATGATTTTGCAAGGGAGAAGTTTCAATGGAAAACCTGAAGCTTCAGGCTGATTGCTTTACATTTTCATGAAACAGAAGAGGAGCAGAATTTCTGCTTCAGATATTTCTATTCTACCTTTTGTTTTAGCCAATGTTTTGCAGCATGCATTCCAGAAAAGCATTAGCCACCTTTTAGAAACCAAAACTGCTCATAAGAAGTATAATCCTCCTCATACCCTTCAATGTTATCTGCCTGTATGTACCATAAGAAATTACTTGACTGAAACTTGGACAAGGTGAAAATTCCTACAGAGGAAAAGGGAATAATATGATTTTTTTAAACACAAGGATAGCAGCTGCTTGCCAATCATACAAAAGACTGAGGGATATGTACTTATATGCTATGGACACAACTGAGGCCGATGCCTCAGGGTTTAGCTTTTATATTTTTCAGATTCTGTGCTGCTTTAATGTGTGGGTCTGAGCATCACATGAGGGGATGGTGAGCTCTGTGCACAGAGCAGGGAGACAAAACAATTCCTGCTCCAGCTGGGCACCAAGGACAAATGATCCAAATCTCAGCCCAAGAGCACAAACCCCGTGGGCTGGAGAGAGAAAAACAAGCAGGGTGGGACTGCAGGGGCTAAAGCTGGAATGGGACAATGAACTGCAAGATGCAAATGGAGCAGAACTGATCAAAGGGAGAGACCCCGTGCCCGCTCGTGCATTTTGGGGCCATTTTGGTTCATCTTGGGTGCAGCCCTGGCTGGGCTCTTGTGCTGCCCAAGGTGGATCCATGGAGGAGATCCTTTGAATAAATCCCTACTTTATTCTGTGACTCTGTCCAGTCTCTGCTCTAGGGCAGCCTTCAGAAGGCATCAAGGGCCTTATTTGGATACTTAGCAGAAGTTCACCCATTTTGTTTCTTGTTTCTTAATCATACACTGACATACTAATCTTCCTATATCCCTCCACTAAGATAAATGCGTTTGACATGAAAAGCTCTTCTTCCATTTGACCAGTTTGATACTGTTGTGTGTCATAGAAAAAGGCAAACAGAAGTTATGAATTACACATACAATTACAATTGTAATTAGGAAAAAAAACCCAAAACCAAACCTTTTCAGACTTGAGGCCTCTGTTCAATTCTAATGCAATCAAGCTGCTTTCAGATTTAGAATACAGTAAACAGTGATGCAAAACACCAAAAATTTCGAAGATTGTAAATATAAATATGTCATTCTCAAGAAGCTGAAAGAATTCCATATCATCACCAAATCATAAAAAGGTGCATCTCTCTCTCATCTATTGCAAATACGCTTTTTTTTTTATGCCATTGCCTTAAATGAATGTTATTTGAGTGTGAGACAGACAGGTAACAGGCAGCCTTTACCCTAAAATGCCAGTCTCAAATTAAGTTCCTCATTGTAAAACTGCAGATCCTTCTTATTAATAAAACAAAAAACACAACAACAAACAACCAAATAAAATAGCCCTCCAAAAGTTAAACAGGCAAACAAACAAATAAGACCCCAACCTAACAATCCAAACAGCCTTGTTTGGTAAAAAAAGGACCACGAAGAAAGGTTAAAGTAGATTCTCAAGCTGGATTGCAGATGTATTAAAGGTAGATCCAAAAGGTGAAATTCCTCAAAAGACCAGAAATACAGGCTTTGGTTCCATCTGCTTTCGGTTCCAGCACTCCTGGACTCCTCCAGTGAACAAACCAGCTATTCACAGACCAGCTCAGTTTAGCTTATTGTCAGATCAGACTTAGCTCAGTCCCATTTCTTTCTCATTCCAATCTCTCTAAGTTTCTGTGAATTCTGTGCAGTTTAATTGTCTCAGAAGAACATCCATAAAAAAATATACTGGTTTTGGTTTTTTTAAAATTAATATTGGATGTGTAATATCTGTCTGACAAACATATATCAAACACAGACCAAAACTTACTTCTCATTCCAGTCAGCCAGGAAAAAGAAGGACATTTTAACTGGAGTATTTTTGCAAATCTTCACTTGACATATTGTCTTCCCAGCATAAGTCAGTAAACAGGAAAAAGAGAAAACTTTGTAGCTAAAAATGAGGAAAAAGAAATTAATTTATTGTAATATACTATGTCCAGCACAGCATATTTGGAATTAACCACTCAGGAACTTCTGAAAATCCATCCTTACATGAGAAAAAGAATCACAATAATTCCTATCACAGTATTGTGTGCGTGGAGGGGTTTTAAAGATTTTTTGGGTTTTTTTTTTCGCTGAAGTTCTGAATTAAAGAGAGGTCTCAAAGGACACCTGGGTCCTGTTCCAAGTTTTTGACATAAAGTTTTTTTTTTCATTACAGCAGTGAATGAAAATTTGGACATAAGCGAAGTGTCGGTACTTGCTCATCCTAGAGTCAACAAGAAATCTCCCACCTGGAGAACTGCATGCAGCTCTGGGACCCCCAGCACATGAAAGACATGGAACTGTCAGAGCAGGTCCAGGGAGGGACACAGAGATGCTCAAACGGCTGGGGCACCACTTGTGGGAAGACTGAGGGAACAGGGCTTGTTCAGCCTGGAGAAGAAAAGGCTCCAGGGGGACATTAGAGCACCCAAAGGGGGCTGGGGAGGGATATTTTACAAGGAAATGTAGTGATAGGACAAGGGAAAGCTTTAAACTGAAGTAGGTTAGATTGGATATTAGGATGAAATTCCTTACTGTGAGGGTGGGCAGGCCCTGGCACAGGTGCCCAGAGCAGCTGTGGCTGCCCCTGGATCCCTGGAAGTGTCCAAGGCCAGGTTGAATGGAGCTCAGAGCAACCTGGGATAGTCAGACGTATCCCTGCCCATGGCAGGGGGTAGAATGGGATGATCTTTAGGTTATTTTCAACCCAGGGTATTCTATGATTCTATTTATACCTTCTTTTCCCAATCCGTAAAAACCAGATCAGTACTCAAGGGAATATATACATTTTTACAGCAGAAGCATTCAAGCCCTCTGTGCTGGCCTTCAGAAAGTGAACTGAGCAGCTTCAGAGTGAAATTTAGGTCTGGGAATATCTCTTGTTTCATATTCCTCTTACTGAAATCTTTTAAAATATCAGTCAAAATAGATTATAAATAACTAATGGTCCTAATTAGTCTTGTAACTTCCAGATCTTCCTGCCAGGCTCAGCTTTAGATCTCATTCTGGTCGAGAATGATGAACATAGGAAACAGTCAAATGTGAACAGGAAATTTGAGGCAGTCACAGATTGAAGGTGCCTGACTTTGCCCTATTTATAAGAATGATGGCTTATCTCTTCCAGAACATTATAATATATTTTATAATTATTGTAGCAGATTTGGGGGATTTTTCTCTTTTTTTCTTTTTGATTGAAAGAAAATTATCTGTAGTCTGCACTACCTATGAGGTGTCAGTTCAGAGAAGGAAAAATTACCTTGTAGGACTAGGAAATACTTCCCCTAAGAGTCTAAAGAGTCTAAACTTTACAAAGAGTTGGAGGATAGTTCAGGAAAAAAAAGGTTTACATACAATCAAATTATTAAGTTCAGCTTTTAAAACAAAAGTATTGATACATAATATAATATATATCATAATATGTATACTTTCTTATAGGATACATTTTATATATTATACATATGCAGGAATATAGACATGTTAAAATACATGTTAAAATACATTTTAAAACAGCTGCAAGATCATAATGTGACCTTTGGAAAGGGAAACTGCCAGCATGAATTCATGCAGTGGAGAAAAACAAGAATGGGGAGCATGCATGTGAACAATGTCAAAAAAAGAATTTGAGGAAACCAAGTGTTAGAGCAGCAGTTCATGTTAATAAGTCCATGCCAGTTATGAATATTGGAAAGACTGGAAAGAGGGATCAGGAGGAAGAAAGATTCTAATTTTTGTGTGCTCCAACCTAGCACAGAAGTCATTGGTGGCCTATATGTGCAATATCAGATTTTTCTGGTAAAACATAAAATGCAGTGGGAATGGTATAACCATCTGAAATCAGGACAGTGATTATAGTTCTGTATTTATTACCTTAACTAATGCAAAGTCCCTCAGATTTTTGTTAAATGGCTAATTACAGACAATGCTGTATAGTACATTATAGTCTCCTGCTCACAGTCTAATGCAAATGATCCCACAGTCATTTGGGATTGAAGGTAAAGAGGAAGCAATGGGAAAATTAACAAAAACTTCGAGAACAACTTTTTAACTCATGAAAATAATGTTACCACACTGTGTTTACCTGTCCCCCTTCGATCACACTGGAGTGGTAAGAGCAGAACACCAGTTTTGCTTAGACTAGGAACAGCAACTAGATTTATCAAATTTGAGCAATGCAGATGACAATATTTCTATTAGCTTTTTATTAAGTGCTCTCTTTTTTCTGTTAAAGTTGTTTCCTTTTGCTTTCCTGTGTTATGCCTATAGTAGGTATACTTAAATCTCTAAACTTCAATCACATTTATGAAGGACATCAGGTGCTTAGCCACATGACAAGGTTGGAACAAACCAAGAGCAGAAATTGATGAGAAAGACTCACTGAGGCTTTTGCTTGGGTTCAAGCAAAACCACCCCTCTGTTTCACTTGGCAAGCTGGCCTCCAACCCTTCCAGTTATCCTGCTGACACCACACCAATTCCCAGTCCAAACAGCCTTGGTGTGCATCACAGTCTCTAGCATTAATTTAGGACCACCACCAAAGCAGCAGAGATGAGCTGGTGTCTGTGAGAAATTACTTTTGTCAAAGAGAAAACACATCTTACAAGCCCTCCTCCTACCTGGTCACCCAGGCTTCTGGGATGTTATGGGCAGCACAAACAGTGAAGCTCAGCTGGGAATTCAGGCTGATGTCTGCACATAAAGGGCTCCTAGGGATGCTGGCAAGCTGGAAATTGGCATCAAAGCTGCTGCTGTAGGCATGGATGAGACGAGAGACGGCCATGGAGAGCTCAGTCACAGCAGCCTCTATTGACACTGAGAGGAGACAGAGGAATAAATAAAGGTTAGCAATAGGTCATTTATGAAGAACTATATTTATCCTAAACCATCAGTTATGGCTTTGAAATGCTTCCTAATAAAATTTAATTGAAATGACATAACCTGCAACTGAAGCCAATTAGCCATCTGTGCTTCTGTAGGTGGCTTTAGCTCATGTCTGGTGTATCCTTAACAGACTTTCATTACAGAGCTTTCAAATTAAGGCAGTTTCAAATGAAGGCATTTTCAAAGTAAGCATTTTCAACTACAGCAAGCTACTAGGTACCTCAGATATGCTATTTCAGTCTTTGAATTTGTGTGCTGGAAGGATTTTTATCCAGTAGGTATTTTGTCATTTCATCAGCTAAGTAGCTACTTACTTCAAGGGAACTGGCAAGGCAGCAGTAGAAGGGAGAAAAGGGACTGGTTAAATTTTAAGACTATAAAGCTGTTGCAACTGTAGGCAAACAATTAATAAAACATATAAAACAGCAGCCCCAATCAGAAAAACTCAGCATTCAGGTGGTCATGGGTTGGTGATAATATTACACAAAAATGGACACTGAAATACATATCTATACAAATAGAATATGAATATACAAATATGAAATGCAGGCTGTATCCTAATTTATACCACACTTGTATTTATGTCATTCCCTCTGGCTTCAGCTCTGCAGTACTCTTCTCTTTTTTTTTCTTTTCTCTAATCCTTGGCTTTTATCCATCCTCCCTCTCTGGTTTTGGAGCAGCTTGGGGTTGCCTGATTGCCAGTGTAAACTCAAACCCCCAGTCCTGGCAGCCTCCATCAAGTGAAGAGAGCTGTTAAGAGCACTCATTTCTCAAGCATGGGCTAGGCTGAGAGAGAAAGCGTCAGAGTATATTACATTGTTCCAAGATCAGGCTAATTTGTCTTCCAAGAGGAAAACCCCAAATTCTCCTTTTTTTTACCCTTCTAACTCACATTCTTCTACATGATCAAGAACATACTCTCACCACCTTTTAACAGTTCTCGAAATATTCCCTGGACTTGTCTGGCCACTGAAGTCAGCAGCCATCAATCAGCTCATACTGAAAGAAAAAAGAAAACAAAAAGAAGAAACAACCCAGCAATAGGAAGCCTGAGACAACTATTAACTTTTATCGTTGCAATAAGTGCAGCAGTCCTGCCCAACCTAAGATACAGATAACACCATTTACTGCATTTAGCTATCCCAGTTTTCTGATAGAAATATTTCCAAAAAAACCCTATCCCCAGTCAGGAATTTTATTCTCCTCCTTTGATATCTTTTGCCTTTAAACCAGCAACTATCCAGAACTATTGAGTCACAAAATGCACTGCAAACAGTGCAAGAAATAATTTCTCTTCATTTCATAATAGACAAATTTTAATTATGTACCAATAGAAATACACATAAAATTGAAATAGTTTTGACACATGATGAGGTTTGCTTCTGAAAATACTGACAGCATATTATTGCATATGTGAAGGACTGGCTAGAGTACTACACCCTGTAATGAAATCATCTTCCACATATGAAAACTGAATCATTTTAGAGATCAACAGGCTAAAAAAACTCAGTCCTCTTACTCTCTCTGTCTACCATTTGCTTTTAATTGCCTTTTTTATTTATCCTCTTTAGCACTTTCACCATTTATCATCCTTCACCACAATAGTTTTGAAAAAATCTTTGTCTCTAGTGATTTTTTCTCCATTTAATTCTCATTCCCAGATGTGCAATCACTTAGTAACTGCAAACTAAATGTTTAATTTGCACTGAATTCTTTTACATTCCAAGAACTTACCCATAGTGATACACATGGAACCTTCTTAAAAGGTCCAGAAGAGGACATCAGCTGACTGTTATTTGAACCAGGACTTCATCTGAAAAGTACCACACTATTTTTTCATTAAGGACCAACGTCTCCTCAGGAGATTCCTTGTTTCCAAACTGTTCCAAGTGGTTGACAGGCAAATGTAGTGTAATAGCAAACCCCTTATTTTTGAAAATTGGCCTGTTGAAGTCAATGATTTCTGAGCAGAACCTTCTCAGTGTTTTCTCCGAAAGACGGTAAAAGGTAGTTCAGAATCTCTGAAAATGTACAGTTTTAACACAATCTATATTCTAGGTGGTAAAGCAACATTTCCGATTTTGTCTCCACAGCAAGAAGTAATATATTGTATCTCAGCTAAGCCACACATAGAAAGGAATACTCTGTGAGCAAAGGATTCCCAAATAATAAAGTCAGGAGAAAATACACAATGGAGTATTTTCCATAACAGAAAATGTACATATGCCAGACAAGGAAGAGATGAAGATTCAAGATGCCTATCACTGCATCCAAGCTGCCCTGCCCATTGACCTTGTTTGCAGAAAAATGATTTTCATGGTTTAGCTGAGTCACAAAACTGATGTCAGATGTGTAAAAACCAGACAAGCAGACAAAACCAAACAAAACACGTTTTTCTAACAGCATGTGAGGGGTGAAGGCAGCAATGGAACAACTGGGGGGAAATTGTTTCACTGCCAGCCAAGGGTGAAAAAAAGCCTTCAGCATTATTTATCTAATTATTAGAACATACAAAATGAAAATATTTTCAGGAACAGAGTTCCACAGGTTTAAGCAAATGTCCAAGTATGATTTGGTTTGCAAGCCCAGGATTCTTTTCACCATTAATTTTCTTATTCTTAATAGCTCTCAGTTATAAAACAGTCTATGGTTCCTGTGCCAGAATCAACCCTTTTCCAACCCCCATTCTTCTGTCATTAGGAGCAGTAGCAATTAACTGAATTAGAAGGAAACATCTTGGGTAGTCTGTAAACATCCATTACTCACAAAACTTGGTCAGCATTTTCTCACTGTATTTTAATGAGCTGCTGAATAGGATATGGTAGGCTGAAATTATATCTCCCATTCATGAAGCCAGAGAACTTTTACTGCTTTTTATGCCTTTTAATAAATCTCAGCTGAGAGAGGACTGGTGCTTCACTGATTTACAAAGCACACGCCATGGACCTCCTACAGCAGATCCAGAGTTTCAGCTACATCAAAACCTGTTTTCTAGAAAGGTGTCCCAGGCATAGCCAGTATGTAAGAGACAATGAAAGGACCACATTGCAAAGTGAACTGTGACCAAGATTAATAATCTCACTCAAACCTCGTGATATATTTCTGGCATGAAATTATTTGCCATCACCTTTTCACTGAAGGTGAGGAGAAATCTGACATGCAGAAATGAGAGGAGAACCAGGGAAGTGAACTTTAACCACAGCTACCAGATATGCTTATTTCTGACAGATTCCTGTTCCTTGTGCAGGAAGACTGAAGGAATAAATTGTACCTGGAGTGAGAAACAGAACAATCCTCACAATCCTGAAAGGGTTAGTGAATACACCTGCAAGTACTTTCAAGATTTAATAAGGAATATAGGAGCTTATTCCTCACTGAAACCCACTTACTTTTTTTCCTCTCAGTCCAGCATTACAATTCCCCTATTATTTTATTGCCAGATCTTCCAACAAAGCAGGCACCTTGCTGTTACTGCACCAGCAGATGATGTCAGTTCGATACATGTTAAACACTCTCTCTGACCTGTACACGTTTTCTCCAGGTAAAACATGACAAAAATCTGGTTGAACAGAATTTGGAATGAAGGCTTATGACCCTATCGAGAGATTAAAAATACTTTTGATAAGTAGAGCTTCATTTTTTCCTTTCCAGCTTATTTTCAGAGATGAAAAAAGAAAGAGCAAGGTCCTGAATAACACACACAAAACCCCAAAACCAAAACTACAGAAAAAAGAAACCCACCTGACCTTTAAGTAAAATGCTAAGCAGCATTCATTAAGCCACTACTGGGATAAGAAAGAGGCAAAACAGGAAAAGGCTGTAATGCATATACTGATCAGATGCAGCTTCCAAGCACCAATATTTACTGGGTTGTTTTCTCCTACTAGTTGAAGAATCCTTAGTTGAAGAATCCTATGGATTATCCCTTGAAAGCAACTTAAAAATCTCCTGCTATGCTGGTATCAAAAATGTCTCTGCTCCTATATGGTTTATAATGCCTTGACAACTTCTACCTACTTTTTTGTGCAGAACTGGGGGGTTCTAGTTGTTTAAAAATTGTTCTTGATTAAAAAGCCTCTGGCTATAGGGACAATATATCAGGATGCAACAAAACAACAACTTAGAGGTGAGGAGCTGTGCTCTGGTTTGGAAATAATGAAGGAGACATGTAGAAAAAAATGAAACAAAATCAATAAAAATCCCTTCAGATTTTTCCATATTGTGAAACAAAAAGAGCTTTTCCCAAAACAAAAATGTAATGGGTTTGTGCTAAGAAAGGAAGAAAAAGAATTTTTCAGCTCCAAAGGAAACTCTAACAAAAAAACAAAACAAAACAACAATAAAAAATTTTCCCCCTTTCCTCCCCTTTTTAAAAAATAGAAAGCCTTTCTGTTGTGAATGCTTTTATTATCAGGTCTAGAAATAAATATCAAATCCCAAGCACAGAGAAGCTTTACAGTCTAAATGTAATGATGACTACATTGCAGGTATTGTAAGCATTACATTCCTGCATTCACTCTAAAAGATAACTCCAGCAATTCAGTTGGCAAATACTGTTAATTCAGTATCATCAGTTCCTGGTGCATACCAGACCTTCTGGATGGGTCCCAGAGAACTACTGATCAAATTCTGAAAGCTGCTTATTATGTCTGATCTGAAATCCCTGCCCTGAGCAGGAAGGCTGTAGACATGGAATAAACATTCATTCATCAGCTTTTGAGAGCCACACACAGACGCAGATCTGCACCAGCCTGCAGCCTTCTCACACTCTGGATTGCAGCAAACTCCAATGCTAAATCTCCATTAACATGAGTAATCTTCATTTTCTGTGAACACTTGATGCTACAGAAAGATACTGATATCTAGAAATGCCTATAGTTCCTCCCATTTAACAAGAAAGAAAGTATTTTGAGCACTAAAACTTGAATATAATCTTCGAAGGACTTCACAGAGAGGAAAAAGAACATGATCCAGACTTAAGCATAATGTGGATAAGTATTGCTTTATTCACAGCAGTGGCATAAACTGTTCTACAGAGATAACACTGTTAATAGAGGCAGTTATTGGAGCACTAAACCGAGGCTAGATATTTTGAATATAGTCTTTGACTTGCTTAGTCCATGGTGAATGACTAATAATAAACCTCAAACAATCTGTTATTAAAGAGTAAGGTTAAGGCAGCTTCTAAACAAGTTTTTAAGTAAGGCTTTCATTTTAATAGTATCTTTTATCTTTTTCTCTTTTGTGGTAGAGAGAAGCTATAATGGAGATAAACAGAACTCTTTTATGATACTCAGTGTGATAATCATCTCTTGGGGAAAAAAGGGGAAAAGAAACAAATTATTTGCTGGAGTAACTGATTGGTGCTCTTGTGTTAAAATTTGATCCTGTTTTCTTCAAGATAAACATGAATACATGTGAGGGACAGAAAGGAACAGTAAAAATGGGAAATCCAGTCTGTCTCTTCCTTGGCTGTCAATTCTGACTTCATCTGCAAATGCGCTGCTTGAGGAAGGAAAGCACATGGGGTTTAGCTTCCCAGAGATCTGGAAAGATTTAACAACGCTGAGCAAATCTATGATTTTCCTTTAATTTTGGGTCACAGGCTTGCAGATTTTTGCACGCCTGCAATCCTAGACAGCCAAGCACAATGAAGTAAAAAAGTGTGGGAAGCAAATGAGATGGAAAAGGAAACACAAAGGTGAATTTGGCAGGAGCTTACAACTCACCACTTATTTGGCTTTTACTTCTAGCTTCAGCAGGTGAAAATATCATCTGGATTCCTTTCAAGGTTAGTGCCCCTAGATGAGTGGCATCATCATGAAGGTGAGCACTGGGAAGACAGGGTCTAAACAAAACCTGTGATGCCCAAAAGAGATGTAATATGGTTTTTCCCCACATCTGGGAGTTCAGCCCCAGGTTCCTGCAGACCAGATTTGGTCACTGCACTCACATTTGGTTTTTCTCAGACATGTTCTTAACACCAACTTTGACATGCTAGCTCATTAGCCTAACTTTAAATATTTTACTGACTTTTAGTCTATGTATTAGGTGCAGATGTAAGGCATGTAGCATGTTAAAACATACATGAAATGGAAATTTCGCTACCTGGGACAAATTTGAATGCAGGCTTCTCCACAGAATGACTAATGGCCTGGCAAGTTCTGACTTGCTATCAGTAAACTGCAGTTTCTAATCTTACACTACCAAAAGGATTCTGCAATTCTTATGAAATTAGGGTGCGCCAAAAGCAAACAGAGAAATCTTCACAGTTGAAGATTTCCTGGCATAAATAAAGGTACAGAGAAGTAGGGAGTAAACACTGATTCCTTCACTGTTACTCAAGAAATGAGATTTTCCTTGAGAGAGCTGCTAATTCAATTAAGTTCAAATTTGGAAATACCTGTAATCACAGGAGTGTTTTAAATCCATTCCAATTACATTTTCTGAACAATGTATGGAGGAAGATGTTTCTCAGGTAGATCTTTATTAGTAACTATTGATTGTTTTTTAACATAAGCAGTTAGCTGCCATTGAGAGTGTTAAAAAAAAAATGGGAAAAAGGAATATATCCAAGAAGGAAGAGTCCCACAAACTGAATTTACCTTCTTCTCCCTTCTGCACCTGCACGTTCCCTCCCTACTCTCCTGGCCTTCCAGCTGCTTAGCTTCTCCTGGCATCTTGCAAATTGAATTGCTGCTTCCCTTCTCTGCTGTTCATGAAGTTGAATAATACAGAAAACAAGCCTGGCATTATGAAACCTGCATTTGAAGCAACTGTGTATTTGAAAGATTGCTGAAATCATTGCAGCTGATTCACCTTTTTTGCCTCTCTGAGCACACTGCAGTCGAGAAAAGCAAACAGAGGAAAGGAGCATCTTAGAGGCTATTTTTTCCTCAAACAAAATGGAGAGACAAATTCCTTCCACAGCCCAGGCCAGCGCTCAGCTGGAGGGAGGACCCTTGGATGGCACCCATGCAGCATCCCCAGCTGCATTTGGGCAGCCACAGAGGAGTAGAGCAGCACCTGATGAGGCTGTTCCCTCCTGGAATCCACCCCTGACACAGCACACTCCTGCTCATGCCTTGGTCTGAGAGGTGCTGACAGTGCGGGGCACCTCTGAGCCAGTGAGAGTTTCAAAAGGCAGGGTTTATAATTGTGTGCATTACTGTTAATTAATGTCCTCTTCTTATGACAGTCTATCATTAGATAAGACGCTGTTTATGCAGCAGAAGATCACAAAGAACTAAAGCTCTCAAAGGGAGGAATTAAACTTATTGGAGTCAGGTGGAAAAGTCATACAGAAAAATAATTTTTCAGTCTTCCATGAAGTTCATTATTTTCCCTTTTTTCCACATGGAAAGTTGTGATTAAAGAAAACGACCATGACCACCATGACCTGAACTCAGTTCTTTCACTCTGCTATTTATCCTCCATATCTGAGTCTCCAGATTATTTTGTGGAAATGCTATTTTACTTACACTTTTAGATCACTTCAATTTCAACTTATCAAAATTACCTTATATTCACCTTAACATGTAAACATCTACAATATGCACACTCAAACAGATTAGTAAAACAAACAAATAGCAAAACATGTGTTTTATGATGATACACCTTGAATTAACATACTTTAAAAAAAACAGAAAGAAATCACTACCTTTGCCTGGTGTTTCCACACTTTGAAGAGAATTCTATCAAGACAAAAACAGAGAGGAAAAAAAAAATCAGTCACTTCAGAAAAGACTGGGTAGAAGTTCTAACGGTTGTAGGAGTAGAAAATACAGTGGGAAGGGGAAAGTATTTAGATTTATCTTAATGTTATGATGACACAAGACATGACTGGGATTCAGAGCACCAGGACCTGCTTCCTCTACCACCTCAGCCAAGCCACTCAGACCTGATTTCTGACAGTATTTGGGCAAGTCAAAGTACAAAGAAGCACTCATCAAATGTGCTCACACGTTCTCAGCCTCCACAGTGGTACAACTGAGAGAAGAATTCCCTCTCCACCCCTTTGCAAGCCTTACACAATCAGATGTGAAGCCCTAAGGGCAAGGTCTTGGCATCCTCTCAAAGGTGAGGAGCAGCATGGCTCCACTCAAGTGGCCTCCATTTCACCTGCTCCTGTGCCAGATCACTGAAAATAGCTGTGCTCTTTAAGGGCCTTTGAGCAGGCAGCTGACCCGAGGTGGCCAAAGGGGAATATTGAGTGAGAGGAGACCCCAAAGTGCTCTCCAGCTTCCTCATGAGGGCAAGTGACAGACACTGATGTCTTGTCCTGGTCATCAGTGACAGCACCCAGGGGAATGACATGAAGCTGTGTCAGCGGAGGTTAAGTGGATATCAGGAAAAGCTTTTTCACCCAGAGGCTGGTTGGGCACCGAACAGGCTCTCCAGGGTCACAGCCCCAAGCCTGACAGAGTTCTGGAAGCATTTGGATGACACTTTAGGGCACAGGGTGTGATTCTTGGGGTGTCCTCTGCAGGGACAAGAAGTTGGACTTTGATGATCCCTGTGGAATCCTTTCAACTCAGCAAGCTCTATGACTATGAGTCTGTGATCAGACTTGTATCTACAAAGCGAGACAAAAATAAGGAGCAAATCTTGACCAGAGAGACTGCACAGTTAATTCTGCATTTCAGTATTGCCTCCGGCTTGCACTGTTTGAACCCACATCCCTGTAAGGTTTTCTGCCCCTCAAAGTCATTAATCCCTTTGCAGTGGGGCTCAGAATGCTTCGTGTTAGTACACATGTATTCAGCATGATGCTTCCCAAAAATTACAATGCATGCAGAGGTGGCAGAGGAAACACAATGCTGGATGTACATTCTCCCCCCTGGCACCCAGCTTGGAGCTGCCAGCATTTGTCTAGTGAAGATGAACAGAAGAAGTCAAATGCTTACTTGAGGGGAGAAAAGCAGCATCCAGGCTGAGAATTATGTTTGCACAATCTTCATAATGCAGCGAGACAAATGGGAACAGAGCCTTTGTTCAATTCCCTCAAATTTTGGAAAGTAAACAACCTTTTGGCACTGTACTCATAATTTCAACATAGTATAGCATGCTTAATATACAGTGGATTAGTGCCTGTTCTGGCAGGATTTGCTCTCCTATGACATTTTGAGAGCTGCTGTAAGAAAGGAATGGGAAAAAAAAGAGAGAAAAACATTAAAGTATGCATCAAGCCCAAAGCCTCCCCTGAATGGATTTGAAAATCCCAGGGTTAGGTTGGTTAGAGACTGAAATAATCACATTTACAAAGAGATGCAATCAGTTAAGAAGAAACCACCACTGGTGCCAGTTGCTTTCATAATCTCTTAACCATGGTACAGGAATGCACAGTACTGGCAGCAAGGAGGCAATAAGTACAATTTAATTAAACACAGAAGATTGAAACTAAGTTTCTTTGTTTTGTTTTGGGTTTTGGGATTTTTTTTTAACCAGAATTAAATACAAGCACATTACTTTTTTTTTTTCAAGTAGGAGAGCACATATGTACAGATAGGTACAAACAAACGTACACTGGCAACCTATGTAATTTACACTGGAAGAAGTAAGCAGTGGTTTCCCGGAGGCTTTACGTGCACTTGTGCCAAATGGACGTGTTAAAAAATATTCCATAGAGAACCACATAATATATTACACTAAAGGATCAGGAAACCATGTGGAAAAGCAGTTAGAATGTTTTCTGGCACCTCTTCCTTAGCAGATGTGTAATGCTGCAGTGCCTGAGATGTAACAGGTAGCCTCAAAAATGTTACTTAGTATGTGGGACAGTTTACCTGCTCATCTGAAAAAAGCCTCTCTTCCTCCTAACAAAATATTTTGGTACTACACCGATGAACAGAATAGAAACAATTCAAGAAATATGGTAAAATATTATAATATTATTGTAAAAGTAATATTGCAGCATTTAATAATTTCTTCAGTACCCAAAATTCACATAAAAAATGACCCTACCATTCAATATGAGTTAAAAATCAAAAAGAGGTTTGAGGGGTTGTTACTCCATTGAATAACTGGCTGCTGAGTAATAATTTTGACTACATACGTTGCTACAGACATGCAAACTGGTCAAATTGTCTTTGCATAAATATTAACAAATAGAGATGCAATCTGATTTGTTACATTTATATGCTACATGTGAGGCAGATGCATGTGGCATTCACATTCTCCTAAAAAATCCCATTGCCCAGGATTTTTCTCCTGGGAAGCTGAGAAGCCTCAGAGAAAAGGAAAACAATTCTTATCTCATTTGCTTCTCCTGTGTTTTGCTCACATGTGGAATGTGTTTGGAGATTGTTTACCCAAAGGTCATTGTTGCATTGGATTCTGCTGTGAGTTGTTTTCACTCTTTGGCCAATCAGGGCCAAGCTGTGTTGGGACTCTGGAAAGAGTCACGAGTTTTCATTATTATCTTTTTAGCATTCAGTATCCTTTCTGTACTCTTTAGTATAGTATTTTTTAATATATGACAGTATTATAAAGTAATAAATGAGCCTTCTGAGAACATGAAGTCAGATCCATCATTCCTGCCTTCATTGGGACATTTCCCAGCAAATACAGTAGCTGCATATAATGTGTAATGACTATTCTCACGAAATGGGACAGTGCTCAAGTTACAAAACATGCAGGAATATATCTGACTGCTTTTATAACATTTATAGTTCAGCTGCTGAGAAAGATGAAGCTCTTTATTGAATCAAAGCCCAACCTTTTCTGGATTGCTGAGGTCTATTGACTGTCCTAGCAGTATTTCTCAAAGGAGTGAAAAGGCAGCAGCAGCAACAGCGTTTGAAGTCAGTTGTTAGTCAGGTCTGCTTCAGCACAGAGGGAGTCAGAGGGACAGGGGTGGCACTCAAGGTCACAGGCAGCTTTTACAGGAAGGCTTCAAGGGACAGACAACCAGCTCAGCTAACCAAGCCTGAAAGGCAGCCTTAAGAGAACAAAACCTCAATAACTGAAAACTTTATAGCATGAAAGACAATCTAGGCGGTAGTTTTCAAGAGATATGTTGTTAGAATCCAAAGTGCAAAGAATTCTCAGAACTTTGGGCCTGCAAGCCAAATCTCAGAATTAAGCAGAGGATTTAATTTTAGACCTTAGAAGAGGCTTCCAAACTTCAGTGCTAGAAGCGAGAATGTAGATTTGTAGTTTAAAACAGAGACACGTTAAGAAGAAGAAAGTTTAAAGTTTTGGAATTTAAGATACAGAAAAAACAGTTACAAAGGTAAACAAGGAGTTTAGAATGCAGCACTGTAGGTTTATGTGTCATCATATGATTGGCTAAGAAAGTTTACACTGTAACATGAGTCCATAAAACAAAATATTTAAGGATTAAGTCAAAACATAAATATCCTTTTTAGCAGTCTTTTATTACTCAATAAATCCTTAAAAAGTCTTGTAACTAAGGGTCTTGGATTTTCTGAACCATGCAGTAAAGATGTGAGCCAAGCTCACCCTTCCTGCATATGTAGAAGAAAATAAACCACATCATCTAAAAACTCTGAGGTCTTGTCTCTAACTCATTCAAAATTCCTTCAAAAATCCCCACAATATGTGAAGCAGCTTCTTATTGAATATTAGAACAGAAAAATATTTAAGACTGTTCAATCAGGACAATCTTTTCAACATTCAGAAGAGGCTATTTAGAACAGTATAATTTTGCTCATTACAGATGTGCAAACAGTATCATTATCATCATTCCTTATCAGCTGCAGCCTCTGGACATCCAGCCAGGACCAGCACTCTGCTGTGCTGGAGACTGCACAGAGATAAGGAGAGCTGTGCCTTGCTCTGAAAGGATAATCTGAACAGGTAAAACAGGAAAAGGGAAGTGTATTGCTCCGTCCATGTGAGGAAGAACATGGAAATTGCTTTAGGAGAAGCTGTAAATATTGGAGACAGTCTATATGGTGGAGTTGGACATTGACATGCTGGAGAATGAGCAATAGCAAACAGGGAACATTTGCAGCAGAGGTTTTTTGTTTGTTTCTTTCTACAACAAGTAGACCAGGTGATAATTTAATTATTTGCCTAATAATAGCCAATCAGTCTCAAAAATAAAAGCAATATTTGCATTACAACGACTCTGAAGACAAGCAGAAGAAAACGTGAACATCTACAAAAAAACTAAGACTTGAAAAAGATGGCCTGTACTCAGGGTTTTATCCCATTATGTAATTCTGCATGGCTTGTGGGGTTTTCTGACTTAGGGTGAGCCCCACTAATAGGAACTGATTTGTCTCTTTGACCACTGCACCTACTTCTCTGCTCAAATTCAGAGAAGATGGGGCTGCAAATGGACCAAGGGATATATAAGGCAGTTATAAGAGGTAGTTTACACATTAGGTTCACAGGGCTGACCTGAACACTAAAAGATAAAATACTCTAGATTTTTCTTACCTCAAAATAAATGTTTTTATCAAATGAGTCCTGATATATTTCTTCTGCTCCAATTCCTTTCTAAAACAAAGTTCTGTTGCTTCCCTCTCTATCTTTTAACTGGACCCAGCTCTTTGTCTATCTCTTAAGAAACATTCTGGATTGAGAAAATTCTTGTCTCAAGGACAAGACAGTGATCATCCTGACACCTCTTGAGAGAATCTGGATTTTAACCGAAAAGCAAATCATATGAATCCCTTGTTACTTCCTTTATCTCTTTCTCTACAGTATTTACCCCCTAAAATCCAAGAAAAGCTTTTCTTAAAGGGACATTCTTATTTCCATTTGATTCCACATCATGCCAGATAAAATGTGTGCCAACACAGACTGATTTATGCAGGAATTTACCCCTAGTAGCGATTTCTAATAATTGATGCCAAAGCAGAAATTAAAAGATTTAGGATAATGTAGAAGCAAGATTTGCAGTGAAGCATGAACTAGAAGGGAAGCAAGAAAAGCCACTTCAGTGAATCAGCCAGTCAGCTCGGAGCAACAAACCAAAAACTCTAGAGCTGCCTTGGTTCTTCCAGTCTTGGGTGCTCTTACACATAGCACAAGCCATGGGAAAAAACAAAATCAAACCCAACAGGAAAGAGAAAGGATAAAAGTCTTGCAGGAGCCAGGTAATAGTCTGAATGCAAGCATCACACAGAGTCAGGCATGTTTTTCTAAACAGTATTTGCTGTGAGAAAGAATGACAAGAGACCATGCAAAGACAGAAGAGAATTGCTCAGTAACTTTTTTTTTTTTAACTGGGAAGAGGGAATTTCCTTAGGGTGTGAAAAAATTCTCATGACTCACAGTTACACCAGAGAAAATCCAAGTGAATAATGACTTGATTTTCAGATTTGCTGAGCACCTGTATATCTCGAAGATGCTGACTTCAAAAGAGCTTTTGGATGCTCAGAACTTCTATAAATCAGGCCACAGTGACTTTTCTAAGGTCATACCAAAGCAGCTGATGACCAAACTGAGAAGGGATACTGCCCTCCAAAGCCACAGTTCACAAATTATACAGAAACCCCTGGAAAACCCATTTCATTGTTTTAATAGTATTTCAGCTAAAATCAAGACTATGACGCTGGTACTCTTTTACATAAATAGCAGGGACATTTCAATCTGAAAAAAACTCACTATTTAAATGACATTTTTGGAAGTTTTTTTAAAAATTAATGACAACCTGTACTAAATATCTGCAAATCGAATACTCTGAAAACACATGATAAATGGTAAATAGGTGACGTGGCAAAGAGTTTTCTACATTGAGTAGGAACAAGAAGGAGCTGGAGGAGAATATCAGTTCAAGTTAAACACATGGCAAATCTTCTGTTGGTCCTCTACCACATCACACATGGTCAACACTTTTTTTTTTACAGTGCCTCTACCCAACACATGTCAAAGGGAAAACAAGACAGCAAGACAGAATGTAGCAAGACGGAAAAATGGACTTGATCAATGAAAAAAGAGTAATACCCATTCAAGTTCCAGTTTTAAAGAGAAAAATAGGCCATGAATATGTATATTTTACCTGTGCTCTTCCCAAAGCATGGAGTTTCCAGACTGCATCAGTGATGTCTCTGGTTTCCACAAAACACAGGACACTGCAGATGGCTTTAGCTGCTTCAATCACATTATCAACATTATTCTGTTGATAGGAGAGAAATACAGAGAAAAAAAGGAAGCAGTAGACAACCCAGCATTTCCCAGAAATACCTGACCATAGCCTTCATGGCAGTGAGGGGTAGGAAATCCCTCAAGTACCCTCTCAAGCAGAATTCAAACACCATAGTTTAGTCTGGCTACACTGAAATCACCACAGGCCAATATTTTCCTAAGGACAGTGACACTTCTGTTGAAGTCCAATTATCTCCCACAAAATGTATGCTGGTCAAAACCACAACAAATTTGGTATCAAGGACTTTAGGAGAAAATCTTGGTTTGGACGAACTCCAGCAGTGTGGAAGCACTGTAAAGAAACTTCATAGGAGACCTGAAGCCAAATGATTTATGAGCATTCTGTAATTCTGTGAATTTATCCTATCCTCACTATTGTCTCCTACCCATTTCTGCCAGAGTTGGAAAACAGCCACATTCCTCCTAAAAATAGGTACTGTGTGGGAGGCTGCATAATCTGACACCTGTGGACTGAGTACTTTTGCAACCAGCTTTCTGCAAAATTATATATTTAGTTAAAACTATGGAATCTTATTGAATGTAAATTTAGATATTTTAGTATTGCCAAATTTAGATAATTTAATATTGCCATATGGAAAAAAAAGTTTCTAGATGAAATACTTTGGAGAACTAAAAAAAAAAAAAAAAATTGGATCCCCAAAGGAAGGAAAACACAATATGAAATACACTATGTTCAGGAAAATAAATAAATAAAAATTCATGGGATATCACTTCATTAAACCTTAAAATACATTCTCTGAACAAGCAGAAGCTCTCCTATAAATATTTTCCATGTTTCTGTACTGATAAATGTTCCTTTTAGTGTACTATAGCATGTGGATGTACCCATGAAACCATTTCTCTCACTCATGCATCTTGTGCCTGAAAAATAAAAATTGTACCAAGATGAACTCTCTGTTTTCAGACTTAAGGTCTGTATGCACAGACTGTACTGAGAAGGTTAACACCTGTCATTATTACAAATAAATATAAAAATATATTGCGCTTACTAATTGCACATTACCTGCTTCGAGCAGAACTAAAGCAGGAGTGAGTTACATGAAATATCCACAAACATCTGGTGGTCAGATTCTTTTAAACATAAGTTGTTGGGGTTTTTTTTTAGTAATTAAGGACAGATACACCTTTTACACTACAGATACTGGAGGGAAAAGGCTGACTGTGATCTCTTGAGAATTTTAGACCCCCTTTTGGGCTGAAGGTGATTTGGACTCAGTGATATGGCTTTGCTATGTGTAACCCTGACAACCCCAAAACATTATAAATGCTGGTTTACTCTGATTTCTTGAAGAAATAAGTGAGTATATGTGTATCTAAACATAAAAATTGCTACATAGCATTTTAATTAATATAAAATATAATTCAATTTTTGCATTTAAATAAATTTTAATTTAGCATTTTACTTCTTCACAAGCAGAGATGCATTATTGGAAGAAGGAATTTTGTGCCTATAAATACAGCTCTGCAGGGTAATTTCTGAGCAGTAACAAGCAATAGACATATACAAAAGTAACCTTTAAATAGAGAAACAGCTCTCTGAATGGAGAAAAATAAAAACAAAACCTAAAACCCAAACCCACCCACAGTTTATGTATTTTTGTATGTACATATAAATGCTATTCCATAAAGAGAATTGGTGTCTTGAGGAGTGTATCAATTTCTGTTTAATATGCTATTCTGGTTAGAGATAAACTATCAAAGGATTAATATTTATAGAAGCTACTTTACCATACACTTTATTTTTATGGTTGCTCCTTCTAAGGAGCATATTACAGATGAAGAAGAGTAAGCACATAAAATTATGTGATACTGAATACTGCACATGATGACTTCTTCCACACTATTTCTCTGCTGGGAAATTATCATGTAAAGAGTTCTCTTTTTTCACGTAAAGAGGTTTTTTTTCATGTGTAGATACGTGACATGGATTTTTGTCCCAAAGAAGGGAAGATGGAGCTTCATTTCTTACAAAAATTTTGCATCTTCTGAAATTCCAAAGGAACTCCAGTCAACAACTTGTAATTTTTCCCCCTTCTACATATTTAAACAGAGCAGAATCTTAGAAGAATATTTTGGTGTTTCAATAATTTATATGATTTTAAAAAATTATTTTATTCTAGAACTTCTACACTCTGTATAAAAAATTTACAAAGTTCTCTCTACAGTAACAGTACATTTTGAATGGATTTCAAAATGAAGTGCATAAAAAATGGTTGTCAGGGCAATCAAAATTGGCTGCTTATTTGACAGCACACATTGTCTGAAAATTACATTTCAAAATATACATTTCAACCCTAACAGCACCAATCCCATCTTTGTGCCAGACATCTTCATTATCTTTTTAAAATTTTTGTCTTATAAAGTCATTATCAATCTCAAAATTAATTTTCAATTTATTTACCATTATTACTAATTAGATTAATAATGATAGTGGGCTTGTGCCATAAAAGTACTGGTATCCCATATCTGTGGAAGAATAAATTTGTAAATAAGTAGAAAAATGTGCAAACATTATTTTTTTCCACTGAGAATCTCAAGGTGTGTCTGGTTAAAACTGAATGCTTAAAGAACTTCCAGCTGAGTACAGAACTTCAGTAGTTACGAGTGCACTCAATTTACAATCTGTGAGCAGCTGCCAGTGTCTTAAATTTCTGAATGTGGTGCCGAAGGTGGATTGTGGAGAACCAAAGAGGAGAAACAACAATGCCAGCAGGGAATGGGAATAGCTTGGAAAAGTGGAATAGCTTGGTAAAGTGACAGAATTACTCCTGTGCAGACTTGGGATAAGGGAGAATTACACTGACCCCAATTTTAGACCTTCTTTAAACAATCTAATCAGAAGTTAGAGAAAATAAGTAAACGAGGATTCAAAGCCCAAATAAAGGGGTCTCATTTTTTGTTTTGTTTACTACATATTACTCATTACATTAGAGCTCCATCATTTTTTGAGTCACTAATTAAAGCAAATCATACTTCATGGTTCTAGGTTTGAAAAATCTCCATACACTAAGCCTCTGAATAAAAATATCCATGATATGACCCACATCATTAACTTGCAATCCTACTCTTTTTAAGCAATTCATATGAACTTATTGAGTGTCCCTGAGCAGAAAAGGCCTTATTAAAAAATAAACTACAGAGAAATTTAGCTCTAGACACACACTTATTTGCTGGATGGTATGAATATTTGAAAAATGTACTTCCTTCCCTTTAAAAACTTAATGGTTTCAAGAAATTGCTTACTCAATGTAAAAATCTTTATCAAAAACAAATTTAGGAATGCTTCATTATAGGTCTGAGGAAAATCTGCACAGTGTCAGTTGCAGAGGGTGGATTGCAAAGTCTCATTAATGTTGAGGTTATGGCTTTTTTTGAATTTAGAATCCTCTTGCTTTAGGCCCTAAAATTTCAAGTGAATGTAAATAACTGCCCTGGTGGGTCTACTTCAGTGAAGAAATATACATGTGCATTTGAGCTTGGGGACCTAACTTTTCCAAATGGTTATGACTGCATCACATTTTATACACTAAACACTTCCCTTTGAGATGATGCTTACAAAAGGAAAATTCAGCAAATACCTGCACAGCATCAGACCCAGAGCTTTACTTTGTAGCCAGGCACAAAATTTGCGTTTTGCATTTTGAAAAAGCATCAAAGATTCACACAAAATGTAAAATGTTTGTATATATCTATATTAAGTATTTATAAATATTATATATTATTGATATATATGTATTCATGTATGTGTGTCTATGTTTAGGTGGATTTCTATACATGTGTGTATATGTATAAAATTAGTATGCAAATGTATGTTTTCTGGCTATTCAAAATAGAAATAATAATGGATCAAGAATATCCAGAGAGATTAAATTCTGAACTTAAATGTAGGTGACAGAGTTCTGAAGAAAAATATTCATTTTATGTTGTAACATGTATTTCAAAGAAATGCATAACTTAGCATAATGAGTTATAACTCTGGAAGGGATACAATGGAATATCTTCATGCTACATCACTATTCTTTGATTTTTATAAGTCCTTTGTTCTTTCTAGTTTTAAACCCTAGAAAATCAGTTATCATGCCAACTTGAAAGTCAGATCGAATCAGTTATCATGCCAGCTTGGAAGTCAGATCAAATAAACATGTGGTTTCTTCCAAGGTATGACTCAATTTGTCCTTTAGACATTTGTCCTTAAAACATTGGGCAGCAGAGAAGATTTCCTAAAAGAGTTTTCCTTCAAGCATGTAGCATTCAATTGGCAGCCCACAATGCTTTAAAATAAAGCTCTTGGGAATTTTGCTGGCTAAACTTAATCCTTCAAACTACCACATGCTTGCATATTATATATATATATATACACACAAAATATGTAAACATGCAAACATTAGGCTTGAGGGTTTGCAAAATCAGGGACCAATTCTGCAGATCCATATGATGCATTATACCTCTACTAATTCCAAATATTACATTGCCAACTTAAACAACTCTGGTTTTATTTACAAGTTCCTCGACATATAGAAACAGTTACCTTTGATATTTTAAATTTGTAACACTTTCTTCCTAACCTCAGACCAAGTTTTATTAAGAGAATTTATATCCTTTCAAAGTCAGATTAAGCAGTCTTAATTAAAAGACTTCCTTGATTGCCTCTAAGACGGATTAATAATTAGATACCTTTCATGTAGAAGTTAATGCTTTTCTGGTGTAACAAACTGAGAACAAATACCTCATTTTGCAGCAGATATTCCACTTGACCTCTGTAGTTGATAATAACAGAGACAAGGTTCTGCCTAGGAATCAGAAAAAAAAGGAAACAACATCAAGTTAATAAGAATTAGACAAAGAGAACAGGTTTGGGTTTGTTTTTTGGTTTTTTTTTCACATTCTAGACATTTGAAATAATTTGAGACTGATTTTGTATTAGTATAAAATAAAGTCAAGTGCGTATGCAGACATCATGCAATTGAGCCTGGACTTCCCTGGGGTTTTGGTAGACTTTTGCCACAAAGAATAGATGAAAAAAGTCAATTTATAGAAATTACAAGTTTCCCAAGTTAAAGAACTCCAGTAAGTGATTTGTTGTTTCAATGTCTATTGAAATTCACTTCCCATTTATTTTACTCTTTATGGTTAAGCAAGTGTTTAAATATTACCTAAAGAAGGATGGACTGAAGTACATGCTACATTCTTACATCTAGAGTTGATGATCCTAAGGCTCTTTTCCAACTTAGATGATTTTATTTTCCAATGCCTTCTGTCTCATTCTTACATCTAGAGTTGATGATCCTAAGGCTCTTTTCCAACTTAGATGATTTTATTTTCCAATGCCTTCTGTCTCAATCACTTCACAGACTTAAGCTGCATGGAATCAGATAAAACATCTGCCCAAGATCTGGAAAATCTCAACAATTCCAAAGCACAGGCTAAGCCCTAAAGTACAAAAGTATAAAACAGGACAGCATTGCTACATAACCCATGAAACTTAATTTGCATACAATTCTCAAGTTTACATGCTCAAACTGTTTCAGCACCTGCCTTTCCATAGCATTTCCTAAGCAGTAAAATTTGCTTTACTTCTGTAGAGAGCCACTCACCACTCTGTGGTTCCATGCCTCTGTCATGCTGCAGAAGCTGCCACAAAATTTGTACAGGCAGATTGCTGAGTCTCAGCAAAGCTTTGCTAAAAATTAATTAGGATTATGGAGAGGAGCATACACCTCTCTAAACTCCTCAATTGATGCTTCAGCTGTAAATCTCACACTTTTACTACCACAGACTTCAAGTGCTATCCCCAACAGATAACCAGATTCAGATTTTTGCTTCTAAGAAGCATTTATGTAATTTTCTGTGTTTCAAGCACTGTGAAATTCTTGTTCATCTGTCAGCTGAACAAAACAAAAACAGGTGCCTGTGAGACCATTGCTAAGGCATCATCCTGGGCAAGCCTCCTCTGTAGGGTCAAACCACCAAGAAAGGATAAGAAAACCTTAATTCCCAGTTTTACACCTTGCCTAGCACACTGATTAGTAAAAGGGACACATCATCACCTTAATGGCCATCAGAGGTAGTTGGAGTTTGCACATGCTTATATGAAAAAGTGGAAATTAAAATTTAAATTCTTCCTTTGTTGTTTGTTTTACTCTATCGCCTTTTTCTTGTCTTTTAAATTTTACTCTTACATCCCACACCAATCTTTTATTAAAGTTCTTCCTTTTCAAAAGGCTTAGAAGAAATTTCCCCCTACTCTTCCATCCCCACTGCAGTCTGGTAGCTGAAAGTCCCAAAAATATTTTGATATTTTTTCAGAGCTTCAAAGTAAATCAACTATTTATAGAGCAACTGTGTGTGTCCTCATGTATTTTAGTTGGACCAACTAAGCAATCAGAATTTAGAACTGCAACTGCAGCCCAAAGTACTGGTTTCATGATACATTATTAGATTTTCATTATCTATATTGCATGGCAGGAAAAGGAGACTCATTGCACTGAAATAAAACACAGAATAAAGAAAAGTTAGGTGGCCTTCCCTGTGCTGATACCAGAGTGCATTTCCCTGGAGATGCCAACTATTCACTTCCTCCTACAGGTAGTTTTGCCTTTACAGCTTTTTATTTCCAATCTGCACTGGCTTTATCTAGCCAGGCAGTTTGTATGTGGAGCAGCTGCCTGGAAATTCCTCCTGTAATCCTGTTAAATCATAGCTAATACAAGTTGTCACTCTGCTTTGACCGAGTCTTCAGGCATAACATCTTTTTCACAGCCTTGCCCAGCTCAAAAATATATCTGAACATATGAGCTTGCCTTGTTGTCTTTTTCCATGGAGGTGAGCATGTTTATTAGCATGGTTGGTCAAAATGCAGGTTAAAATGCAGAATAATTTCCTAAATTACAATGCTAGTTCAAAAAATTAGCATATTTTCCATCAGTTTATTTTCCCCTGGAGAATTTTTGGCATAAAGCAGCCATAATTTTGCATCATTAATAGGAAACAAACCCAGCAAGTTGTAATGATGATTGAAATACCCCTACTAATGCTATCCTGAGTCCTTGTCTGCCAGATAACTAATAATACCCATATCTTATCACACAGACATACTTGTGCATCATTATAGCTGTGTATAAATAAGGCAAGCCTAACCAACCCGTGAACATTTAGTACTTCTTTGATGTTAAGGATATTTTTTTTAGATTTTAGCAAGTCAATATGGTGCAAGAGTTTTGAAAAGGAAATAAGAAAAGCACAAACAGGAGAGTCAGTCCTAGCTCTCAGCTGGTCTATATGGGAGGAGGATGACAAGTACACAGCATGGACTTGCCACTTTCATTTTTCAGTCCCCTGGCAGCAGCACCTACTATGGAGAAATGCTAGGTTCCCCTTCTAAAATGCTGTTTTTATCACCATTCTGCCTCACTAAACAGTGCTCAAATGCATGCCTGGGCCCAGAGGGTTGTGGTGAATGGAATTGTTGGGAGTTGCTCCCATGTGATTGTCCTCAGAGTTGGACCCCTCACCACAAGAAGGACACTGAGGTGCTGGAATGTGTCCAGAAAAGGAAGCAGAGCTAGGGATGGGTCTGGAGCACAGTTCTAATAGGGAGAGGGAGATGGGATTGCTTAGCCTCGAGAAAAGGGACCCACAGCAAATGATCCTGTCCTGCAGACATCCTCTGTGCTACTAAATTTCATACACTTGCCATCTGTAAAACACGTCTTCTACTGAGCTCTTTGGAGCAAGGACCAGACTGGAAATTTGGGCCATGCTCCTAGGAAGCCAAATGGGTCCCCAGTAAGCATCAGGTACCCCCCTCAAACGAGTCACTACCCCTCTGTTTCCCTCCATCTGCCTAATGACAGGTGTGTAATTTAAGTCTACTATTGTTGGTAAATTACTTTATAACACAGTGATGAAAAACATTGCAAAAAGTGTCAACAGCTTCTTTACCTAAAATTAGAATTTATCTGAATAGAATAGAATTCAAGATGAGTGAGTAATCTATCTCATTTAGTGTTTGTCCATCACAGACTGACTTTACCATCAGCTTCATTTTGACTGCCAAGTTAAAGGCTTATCATAGTCAGTCTCCATTAAAAAATAAAAAAAGATTTAAAGATCACTGAACTGTGAAAATATAGTCCTAATGAATAGCAAACCTACTGCTTTTACAATATGTAATGTCAAAATTTCTCCAACAGCAATGCACACATGAAGATTTTGACACCTTCAATAATGGGAATATTTGGGGAAAATGAAACCTTCAATGAAAACTTCAGTAATATGAAAAGGAGACGGTTGGGAAAAATTACATGGATCCGAAAACCCCTGATTTTTGCTAAGTAACAACTAAGGTCTGAAAAGAAAAAGTCTGAAATATTGAACCAATTGTCTTTCTCATTGGTATCATTACTGTCCCCAGTAGTTCTCAGAATTTTTCTTTGGTGCAAGGAGGCTTCCTACAAATATAAACAATTAGAAACATAAATATTGCTGAATAGCAGCTTACCAAATCAGTCTCCAGGCACAAGAGTCTTCTAACAGCTCATTCACACAGAACCTTCTTTGGTCATCCCCACTCTGTGGAAGAGAGGGGTATGGTGACATACATTATTCTGATAAAGAAGAATGCATATTGGAGATGTTAACATGGTATTTTATTAAGTATGCCAGTAGCAAGTGGGTGTCCAAAGAAAACCTCTTAATTGATGAAGATGGTCCCACTGGCAAATGGGTGTACAGAAAAAGCAGAGGACTTTGGGGCTTGTTTTGCCTCAGTCTTTAAGACTACTGATAAACCTGGGGCTTCCCATTCCTCTTAGCTGGAGGAGCACAGCTGCAACAACAGTGACCTTCCCTTTGTGGACACTGGAATTGTAAGGGGTCAGCTGCAGCACTTGAATGTTCTTAAGTCCACAGAGCCTTGGTAGGACTCATCCTGGAGTACTAAAGGAAATGAAAGAACGGAAGAAGAGAAGAGAAAGGAAGACAACTCATTTGCCAGGGGATCTAGAGCAATCATCTAGTGCAACAGCTAGATTATGACATCACACACTAGGGATCCAATCTGACCATGGATTCACCTAGCAATGGGCTATAACGTCACAGATGACCCAGCATGCTGTGCCAGCTGGGTCAGCCCAAGATTTTTCCCAGCCCTAGCACACCCAGGCAGTGTAAACACCCAGCAGGTGCACTCTCAGCAGCAGAGGGGGACTGGGAGGGGAGATTTCCCCCTGGGCAGCTGGGAGGCTTTCCCTCTTGAAAGACTTGGACATTTCCACCATTTACTCCCAGGGTAGGCCCTATCCCTGTACCTGTGTGACACCTGGTGCTGGGAACTTTCCCTCTTGAAGGACTTGGACATTTCCACCATTCACCTGCTGGGCAGTGCCTGTCCCTTTGCTTGTGTGACACCCAGTGCTGGGAGGCCTTCCCTCTTGAAGGACCTGGGCATTTTCACCATTCACCCCATGGGCAGCCCCTATCCCTGTCCGACATCTGATGCTGGGAGGCTTTCCCTCTTGAGGGACTTGGACATTTCCACCATTTACTCCCAGGGCAGGCCCTGTCCCTGTCCCTGTGTGACACCTGGTGCTGGGAGGCTTTCCCTCTTGAAGGACTTGGACATTTCCACCATTTGTTCTTTGGGCAGCCCTTATCCTTTTGCTTATGTGACACCCAGTGCTGGGAGGCTTTACCTTTTGAAAGACTTGAGCATTGCCACCATTCACCCCCTGGGCAGGCCCTGTCCCTTTGCTTGTGTGACACCTGGTCCTGCAGCACTGGCAAGAGGGAGCAGCTCATACCCTGAGCAAGCCTGTCCTTCCAGCCAAGCTCCAGCACTCTGCCCATCTCCCCTGCCAGGACATGGCATCCACTGCCAAAGAAGACATGGAGCAGAGCAGCTCCGGCAGCCGGAGCCAGCCACCGCAGGAAGCAGCGATGGAGGCGGCAGAGGACGCGCAGTGCCCCATCTGCCTGGGCCCCATGAGGAGGCCGGCCTACGTCACCTTCTGCATGCACAAGTTCTGCCTCAGCTGCATCCAGCAGTGGGCCAGGGCCAGGGACAACTGCCCCGTGTGCCGGCAGCCCATGGAGCAGCTGCTGCACTCCGTGCGAGGGGACAGCGACTACAGCGAGTGCGCCGTGGGCCTGGCCGGCCGCCCGCACAGGAGCGGGGACACCGAGAGGGGCGCGCAGCCCGTCATGGCCGTCATGCTGTGGGCAATGGAGGCAGTGCAGGAGCAGCAGCAGCGCTGGGCTGCCAGAAGCAGGCCCGTGGATGCCGAGAATGCCCAAAGGCAGGAAGCAGCTCCAGGGCCCTCCAATGCCCCTTCCTGCAGCCTCACACAAGGTGACCCCACTGAGAGAACGTGAGCGCCCGGCTGGCCCTGTTGCTGCTCCTCTGGAACCACAAAATGGCACTGAAAGACTTCGGCTTCTCAGCATCCCCTCTGGTACTTCATCCAATAAACCGCACAGTCCTTTCCAGAGCGTGTGTTTCATGACCAAAAAATGTTTCTGGGCCCACAAGGCCTCGGTGGGATTCACTGCAGAGCACTAAAGGACCTAGCTGATCTCATGGCTGGATCCTCTCAGTTCTCTTCCAAAGGTCTTGGTAATCTAAGAAGATCCCAGCTGACTGGAAGTCAGTCAATGTCATTTGGATTTACAGGAAGGGCACAAGGAAATGGAAGGGCACAAGGAAATGGAAGGGAGAGAGGACATAGTTTAGCTGGTGGGGACCTACAATTCTCATGTAGTCCAACTACTTCACCTCTTCAGGGCTGCCCATGAATGAAAAGCTCATTACAAAGGACATTGGTCTGAATGCCTCTTCCTAAGGGACTGATAGGAACCAGCCACCTTTCTGGGAACCCATTTTTTGTGTTTGACCACCCAGCCTGTAAAGAATCACATGTGTGTGATTGATAGGATCCAAAGAGGATTTGATGCACTAAAGCAACAGGTGGGTTTATGTGAATTATTTACTATCTGATTACATGTGGGTGATTATTACATACAAGATCTGTCAAGATCTTGCTTCTGTGACACCAGTTAAACTACAAACTTAGTGGAGACTTCTATAATGAAACATATTCCATATTTCAAAATTTAGAAGGATCATTTAGATCAGAGATGTAGTTCTCCTGAAGAGCACATTATTTCACAAAACTAAACAGTAGCTGGGTATGTGCATAAGTGTCTGAGACACCTGAAGAATCTTAAAAATCCCAACGTTTCTGCCTACTTTGTTTTTTAAAAGCATAATTTTTGCATATCTTCATATGAATTCTGAGGAAAGGATTTTTTTTTCCATAACCTGATTCTCATTCTGTGACTTTCCAATGCATTTTACAGCCACGTGCTTTACCTAACAGCAACATCAACACTAAATGAGAGGTCACTGTAGACCACATCAGATCCTTGAATTCAGTGTGGCTTGAGCAGGTTTCAGGTTTCTTTACACCTAAAGAAATGTATAGGATGAGGTCCAGAGTGAAAGAAACACTGCAACTCACAGGGCACTCTATCTGCCTCCTCTGTTAGGTTTTTTTCTGGTCCTGATGGACTTGCTGGCTGTGAGCAGAACCTCTCCTTTCTGTACCAGTGCCCTGTCACAAGCATGCCCTGGAGCTGGGGGAAAACTCTGTGTCTGTGACTGATTCCACCTCAAGGGCTGCTCCTGCTCTTTGCTATTATTAGTAACACGAAATAACTTCATGGCTTGAAGCTTTCAGAGCTGTGCCTGTCCCTGTAAAGGGCTGATCAATAATTCACTTTGATATCTTAAAATGTCACCCTTCCCACTTAAACCCTAACTGGAGAGTCCACAAATTCTTTGAGAGGCTGAATGTTTTCTAATGGCCTGAACTACACAATCCCTCTAGAAAGCCACAAATATTTAAATAATGGAAGTCTCCACCTTCTCATCATGACAGGCCTCTGACTTCTGTCATCTGTGATTATGCTCACAAGGTTAACTCTTACATCATTATGTCTGGCAAAATACTAACACTGATATATATGAAAAAAAAAAAAAAAGGGTTTTGAACTCACAGAAAATATCTCTTCCTGTCTGCTTTAGCTAATCCTTTTCTGGAAGCAAGTGATGCTCTTGTTAGAAACCTGTAAGTATTCTTTGCTGCCTGTTCACTATGAAGATTAATGCTTTCCTGAGATGATCAGAATGTGGGGACATCTGAAACTCTGAAAAGAATAGGATAGGCAGACCATTTCCTAGAATTTCAGAGAGTGCTAAAGCTGATAAATCTCATGGCTCAAAAAACCCAAAATCTACTTAAAGTTCACCAACTAACTGAAACAAGTGTGATTTTCTGTAAAGCCCCTGGCCAAATTTCTTGCTTGTAACTGCTCAGCTGAAGAAAATTTCCTGCTCTGAGTACTTCATAGTAGAGTGACATCTTCCCATAAAAGGAAAGAAAGCAGAAAATATGACTGTGACACAGGGATGCTGAAGAAAAGGGGAAGAAAAGAAGGTTACTTACTGTTCTAGCCAAGCTGTGCTCCAAATGAGCAGTGTGGTGCAGGCGAAGCTGAATGCAGGTGCTTGCCTTGCGGAGATTTTCATGGCTTCCCAAAGTACAGTTGCTGCAGTTTGGGGGAAAAACAACAAATAAATGGTTATCTCTGCTTGCCACTTCCTGCTTTTATCCTTGCTACCTCTCCTAAGAGCTCTAGTAGTTTAAATTCTAAGTGCAAAGAAGACTGAATAATACAAACCCAGTTCTTGGCAACTGCTTCTGTGAAAATTGATGGTTCTGGCATGTTTTGTAGGAAAACAAATAATAATTGCTTAGTTGCATCATTGACCATTAAATTCTGAAAGAGAACAATAAGGACACAGAGAAAATATCCTTGACAAGCTGCATATGCTCCCAAACCTTGATATTATTCATGCATATTCTTCAAAGCCAAACAGTGCAGTATCCTGGTTATAAATGCACCACTGCAGAATGGCTTGTAGTGTCTGACACCCAACTCAAAAATCAAATATTAGCTGTAGGTCTGTAGGAAACCACATCCATCAAGGCAGGTGACCCTTGGTTCTCAAAGTTCACCCTGTGCAGCTCACACAGAGGTGGCAAAAACAGAGTTCATATTTTTCTTTCTCAAATCATGTGCCAGCTAAGATCCAACTCACTCAGCTGGCATGGATCCTATAAACTAAGCTGCCGGTCAAAGATGATGCAGCAGCCCATGACAAGGGAATGCCTTAATTTTATTTGCCTCTTTCCATTTACTGCTCTTGGCAACCTTTTCTAAGTTAGAACACAGCCTTGGTTAGTCACTCTTAAAATCACTTGGAACAAAAATAATTTTTCCCCCTTCAAATCTTGTTTTAAAGAGGTGAAATAATTTAAGAAATATTTCAGGGTTGAGGCAAATATCTTTCTGCATTTGAAAAAGTCCTTTGGGATTAATGAAAGAAACAACAATGATTTTTACAAAGGTAAATTCACCACCAAAACAAGTTAGTATGCATCATCAGTTACAACTTTGGTGTGTGTCCAATTAGATTCAGGATGCTTTATTGAGCCTTCAGCCACAGAAGCACAAAAAAGGATATTCCATATTTATACAGTTTTACAGCATGGTAAGTTGTTTCAGAACTCCCTGGGCCATGAAGGGAAGATGATTTTTTTTTTTTTGGGCTTGAAAAACTTGGTTTAAATGTAAACTGTATTTCTACCTAAAAGGGCTTTTGATGAAATGTCTGAATAAAAGGCTGGATTTAGTTAAAAAAATAAACAAACACAAAATGCTCACCCCTATGAATAAATCATGGAAAATGTGACATAGATGAGACTCCTCTCTCACATGGCAGCAGAAGTCTTCAGCATAAATGAGTGGATAAACTTAAATGCCATTCAGCCCATTTCCAGGGAACTTACACATCTTGTAAATGTTCTGCTCTCACACTACACTCTAAGTAAAATTCAGACTCTTCACTGATGTTACAAGAGCTGTAAATGTGTATATATACAGGATTCTTTTCCTAAACAAACATATTAAACATCACAAAGACAAACTCATTTCCATCTGACAAAAATACCTGAAGAAAGGATCACCTTTGATAGCACCTCCATGCAGCTGCAAAATTTCTGGATTTCAAGAGCAGAAAGTATGAATGTAAGAGTGGGAGGAGTGAACACCAACACAGTCAAATACCCACACTGGTGCAAAGCATACCTCTGTTATAGCTAAACCCTTCTCAAGTCCCTTTTCAAAGCTCAAGTGGCCAATTCCCAGTTCCTGGGACTGTACCAATGCATGCGTTCTCTTCTGCTCCTCCTCCTCTCATCTCTGTGTTCTGCCTACCCACAGCTTTCCTGAAAGTTCTTCCTCTCCTCATTTCACCCAATCGTGTTTGCCTCATCACTAAAATGATGAACTCTTTAACCTCTCTGACTGAGGAACACATTCAGTGCAGTGCAAGCTGCAGATGGTACTCTGGGTGCTGGGAAAGGGCAGCAGGCCATGAACAGGCACAGACTCTTTTCACTATCAAGGGAGTGTGACCGCCAGAGAGCCCCTAACTGGTCAGGCTGGGAAGCTTCCTTAACATTTTAAAATGCTCCAACACATGTTTTTTACTTAATGCCTTTTATTCTTGCTCTTTTTATTCTGCCTCATCTCCAGCCTGTGGACAGGCATAGTAACAAGAACATTACAGAGACATCCATGAGCCCCGAGTCACCTTTTCCAGATTCCTCCAGGATACAGATTCCTGTTGCAATGCCAGTGACAGGAACTGGTACAGCTAGACAAATACAGAGGAGCTGTACCCTCCTAGGAAGTAACAATCTTCAACCACAGATATATAAAAACCGTCTTTTCCAAGTATAATTTTTCCATGCACCATGCTTCCAGGCAAAACAAGCTACAGCAAGAGAAACTTAATTTTGTTGTTATAACTGCTTTTACATTAGTGGTTTGTGTTAGCTTCTGCTGTGTGAAGAAGATACTATCCATCAGCAAAGTCTTTATTGACACAGCAAGGCTGCCTGATACACTGCAAGCAGAAGTGGCCATGCAGTTGACTTAATGAATGGATTTAATTTGCACAAATACAAAGAGAAAAGTTTTGACAGCTATTGTTACACAAGGGACTAGACAAAATGGATTAATGCCTCAACAAAATAATGTGGAAACCCTGTGTAGATGAAAAGCGTGCTACAAGAAATAGAAGTGCAGCTTTGCCACAGATTGACAAAGTACCTTTTAGCTGTACCCCAGGCAGATTTGCTACCGTACCAGTACTACTGAGATAAATATGATAGATCCTCTTTGGAGGATAACATGATTATTAGTAACTTGTTTATAGCACTCTGAGCTCTGTAAAGGAAACAAAAATGGAAGTGTTACAACCTTGTTAACTCAACACTTCTCCCCTTATTTTTTTGCTGAAATTACATGGAGAGCACAGCTCTGATGAGAATGCCATGAAGAGAAATGCAGTCTTTGTCCTTAGGAGACATGGTAATGACTGGTCCAAGTGACTTGCCTGTGGTCTCACAAAATATCTAAATATAAGAAAGGGAAAATCCCCATCATTTGAGACTCCATCACTGCTTGCTTCCCCACAGCAAGGTTCACTGATGTGCTATAAACTCCAAATCTTAATACAGTTCAATCAGACTATTTTTTTAAAGTAACTCAGCTAGTAGCATCTCTGAATGAGAAACTTAATCTGCAGTGACAAGAGAAAATTAAGTTTACTTTTCACAAAGAATATATTCATCCAAAGGTGCTTGCTTCTTATGATTTTAATCTGTATGATTATGTCTATGCCAGTCTATAATTAATAGCTTAAACTTCACTTTGAGTGAAAACCAATTTTTATTTAGGTTTCAATTCCCAGAGAACAGACTTAGTAAGACAAAAAAAAATGTCATCAATAAGGTCACAGACAAGCATGTTAGAAGAAAAGATAAGCATTTAGATTTTTCAATTCCATTCTCCTGCTCACTGTGGTGGCTGAACTGCAAAGCAATAAGGTAGCTGTGCATATTATACCATGTGAGGGTGTGGATGGAACTTTAAATACTCTTGACGCCTTAGAATAAAAGGGTGTTTAGAAATAAAGCCTATCAGTATTCCTTTGGTGGTCTTCATTACTGCAACCTATTGCTGGCACACACGTCAATAAAATAATGAGGAATTTTTTTTAAAACCTCTACATTCTTATATTCACATTTTAAGACATCCACATTCTCTCATATGTTTTGTTTTATTAGGTATTTCAAGATGACCTGAGATTATGGCCTGTTTTTCTAAAAAGAGAGGATTGATCCATTGCTGACAGACGAGAACGGTTGGTTTTGGCTAGCTGATGGCATTAAGAGCCAGGAGTTGACACAAGGTGTTTAAAACAATTTAATTTACTTTTATATAATATTTTTCATGAAAGGCATCATCAAATCATATTTAGGGGTATCCATTTTAAATCTAAGGAAAGATAGGGAAGTGTGAGGGCAAGATTTCAAGGTGGATCTAGGTTTGTTTGATGGGATGAAAAAGAAAACCAGCATTTTTCAGCAAAGCCAGGTTTTCCACAGTAAAAAGACCAGAAAACAAGAGTTTCCAAATCAGAATTCTACAGATGGCTCTATGAATTACAGACTGGCCTGCAGTCTATATGCTACCTTCTGATATCTTTAAAATTTGGGTATTTAAATCTGATGCTCTACTCATGAGTCAGGCAGGACATAAGCCCAAGGGTCTCTGCGTAGGAAGGGAGTGAAATCTGCTGCTGCTGGGTGTAATGGTCATTAACACAGAGGTGGTTTTCCTTCTCCCTCTCATTCCAAGCTAAATGGATTCTAAAAATCATCGAGTCTTTCAGGTGCTTCTGCAGGAGGTGGGGTGAAGTGCTCATTAACACAATCCAATGTAACAGTAAATGAAAGCTTTTGACAAACCTTGACAAAGCTGTCTGCTTCACTAAAGCACTCTGCTCTGAGAACAATCCATCAAATCACCTTTTTGGCTTCACTTTAGGTGTTTTTTTCTAGATTACAGTACAGCAAGAGCAGCAGAATATTTATTCCCTTTGCTGTCTTAGAACTTGGGGAACTTCTACTGGAATTCATCCACGAACTGACCTGACTCCAAATACTTTTCTGGGGAGAACTGTGCACAAGTGCATCAAATCACTCTGCTAGTAACATTGGGAGGAAACCAATTTGCACTTGAAGATAGCTCACACATAGGAAAAATTTCACCCTGAGGCAACTCCTCAGGCCCTGTTAAACTACCCAAGGGATCCTTAGGGTCTGGGGATTCACATATCAGATCCAGGGCTCTGTTGAAGAGGTAGAAGATGGGGAGCTGAATTTAACGGCACAATCTAGAATTACAAACTGCTGAAGTTTTAGTGCAGCTCAGAGCTTGGTGAATGACAGTGGAGGAGCAAAGTAAGAAAGCTGAGAACATTATTGACGTTTTTTCACTGCTAATGAGACATGCAGAGATTCTACAAATGCAGGAATTTAAAGAGTCTGCTATTGATGCATTCTCCCCAACAATGAAAACAAAACTCTTCAGCACATACTGCACTGAGCTCACCCTCAATACAATGGTACATAATTTCCATTTTTTAGCAATTTCTTTGAAATCAGAAGAGGATCTTGGAAAAAAAAAAAATTCCCTGGCCTTCTTCTGTAACTAACAGATCTGTGTATGACCTGGTTCTCTGCTTGGTGCTTCTGGCGCTCTAATGATTTACACTCTGCTCTTCCAGCTCCTGCTTTACCAAGGTTGGAAGAGTGGGCTTAGAAATGCTGAAGAGGCAGTCTTGGCATCTTTAGTTGCCAGATGTAATTCACTATGAACATATGAACATTTGGCCTGTGTAAAGGTAGAAGTGCTCCAGATGGATACAGAGCAAAGCTAACTCACTGTGTGACACTTGCTCTCACAACTGTGTTGCTTTCATTAATCAAACTGACTTGCTCTAGGCTACTTCAGGTAATTTTCACACTCTACACTCTTCTGTAAATATGACTGCTTCTAGAATCTTCCCTTTCAATTACAGACATATACTATTTTGTCTAACACTGTTTACACCTCTAACAGATGAGCTGTGATTCGTGCAGTGCCAGTACCACAGAACTCTGCCAACTCTTTTGCTGAGAGCCAGTGTCCACAAAGCCCTGCTGACAAGTGCCTACACTTCAGCTGCTTCAACACAGAACCTGCTCACTTTGGCTGACACCTGAATTTAAGATGCCACAGGGCAAAAAACAACTAGCCGAATCCAACCAGTGTGCTTTCAACCACCACAAGAGCTTAACCTGAATCAGAGCATTTATTTCCCTACTTGTAAACTATTTGCATTCAGAAAGACATGCTTGGATGTTTAATGTGTTTTTATCTTGCATTCAGCACCACACTGCTGACTTCATTTGTTTTGTTACTACTGCAACAGGATATGAAGAAAAATCACCTCCTCTGCAGCTGCATAATACTACATAAATAAATAATTCATACTGTTACTCTTGGGTGATTTCCCCCTTTGAGGACTTGCTTATAACACCCCTATGAGTTAGTGGAAGTAGCAGCATCCTTGTATCACAGATGAGAATCACCAGAAGGACAACAGAGTCAAACAATTGAAAGCTGCACAAAGCTTCCATAAAAGAGGATTTGAATCCTTGCACTGCAGCACACTATCCTCACTGCAGAACACAAGCAGCACGTGTTTCAGGAGTTTCAGAAACTACACATATATCATGGTCACCACTAGAAATGAAGGGGTGGGACTATTTTCAGGCCAAGAATGATTCATTGCTCAGATAAACATCACTCTCAGAGGCTGAGAGATTTTAGAGGAGCAAGCAGTCAGCCATAGCTTAAAGTAGTCACAAGTTTCTTCATTATAAGGCAATATAGAAATTTCTAAAGCAATAGACAGCTGACACAATTTATTTTGCTTTTCTAACCTATCAGCTTTACTTCTGCTGCACTGTGGATACTTTTGTCCTATGGCTTCTGTCTCACAGGCACACAGATGCTTCTGTTACAACTTCTAAACTTGTAGCTACTCTATACAACCACACCCTTACATTATAAACCCTTCACCGCCTTATCAAGGCAGTTTCTCACTCACTTAAGGCATATTCTCACTCACAACTATAGAAGTAGAAGTTTATGATTTTTCTGCTTAATAGCTGTATATTGTATTTTTATAAATACAATCTGCATATTTTTACATCAATCCAAGCTTCTTCTAAGGCTGCAGATCATATCTTTCCATGTTTGTGGAAGTTTTTGTTTTTCTGTTTCCTACACACATGGAGTGTTTGCAACCTGACACCCCAGCTCTCCCCGTGGCTCTGTTGACATGGCTGGTGGCTTAATGAGGTACTTACTTTTGTAAGAATTCATCAGCCCCACGAACACTCAGAAGGCATTCCTCACGGGCTGGGTATTGATTTGTGCAACTGAGGATCTCCACAATTAAGTCGTGAGTGATACAGCCAGCTGTAAATAAAGATAGCAAGGAAAATTAATAGTAGCTTGCTGGAGAACTGCAACTACATACTTGAGCAGAGAAAAAAAGGTTTTTTTTCCGTGATTCCTAACAACTGCTGCAGACTAGCTCCATCAAGAGGAATTCGATCAAGACACACTTGATTTTATTTTTTTTTAAATTTTGCTTCAAATATTCGACCTGACGTGGAATCTATGTCCATTAAGAGGAAATGAGCAATTTGCTGGGCAGCTGGACAGAAGAAGAGATGAGCAATATTCCCAGGAGGAATGGAGGAGACAAACGGCATTCTTTTTCATTTTCCTGATGAACATTTTGGTACATTTCCAATGATGCAAAAGTTGACTCTGTAGCCACTTATGATACAAAAAAGCTCCAGAATGTTACTTGGTATTGTTTCTGCTATGCACACCCTTTTAGCCATAACAAAGAAGTAAATTAATATTCTAGTGTATTTTATATCTGCAAAATATTATACTATTTAATACATGTGCAAAGCATGTATTAAATACATATTAAATACGCAAAATATTGTATTATTTATCCACACAATAATATAAAAATATACAAAATCCCTATAAATTAGGAAGTTCTGTGTCAGTTTGTACAACCTGCTGTTCAGAAGCACTTTAGAATTTTGAGAATTTTCTCCAGTTTCACTTCAGTTTTTTAAACCATTTTCCAACACTCGCCAATATGCTTCCCCTCTGTTCATTTTAGAAAAATTGATCACAAATGGAAAAGAATAGCTGCATAATCTAGAAACAGGTCTGATAAATTTGGTTTTCCACTGAAGGGGATGGGAAAACTTCAGAGAACAGGTGGCATTCCCAGGGGAGGGGATTATGACATTAACAAAGCTGAAATAAAACAGAGTAGGTCACCATAGCTTGCTTTTTGCTTTGGTTTGGTTTTCCCCAGGGAAAAAACAAATGTATGAATGGATTCAAAAGCTCCTTCTGAAAATGTTAATTTTGTTTGCAAAATGTTTGTTTTTCCTTAAAAAGACACTTCAATTACACATTTTTCTACTGATTTTACCAGTTTAAATAACTTAAACTTCTGACAACTTGCCATTGTGAGCAACTCATCTGGTTTGATGTTTAAACTGCAGTGCCTGCTGGCTGAATTTACACAGTCCAGAAAATGAAGAGCAGCCCAAATCTTGAATAAAAATGGTAACATGCACTTTTTTCAGGTCCCTCATTGGGAAAAAAATCCAAAACTTGCTAGTATCACTAATTTCCACTCTGTAGATTCATCTTCCTTTCCTTACTCTTCCAAAAGCTCTTGCCTAACTGAACAATACTTTACATTAGATGGGCCAAAAAGGAGTAATTCTTCCATCTACTTCAACCTTACTGCTCACCTGGTATAAACAAGTTCAGGATAATTAACACTCAGCCTATTACAGTCAACTAATTCCTTGAAAATTAAAGAAATTATTAATTAAAAAGAAAGACAAAAAAAAAAGACTGTGACTTAATAAAGCAGCACAGGAAGAGAGGGAGAGAAAAAATTAATTTCTTTTATTTTGGCATATGTTGCAGAAATAAAAATTACTAGAGCTGGAATTAAAGATTTTCTCATTAATCACAGATACAGGATGCACAGGAGCTCATGGTCATTAACGACAGAATCATTCAGGTTGGGAAAAACCTCTTCCCTGAAAAGCTGGGTCAACACTGAATTCAGACCACTGTGTTCAGGGTTTTATCTTGTAAAACCTTAAAAATCTCCAAGCCTGGAGACTCCACAAACTTCATGGGCAGACTCTTCTAATTCTTAATTATTCTCCTTGATTCTTCCCACCTCCTTGGAATTTCTTCTTTCATTTCATGCCTGATATGCTTCCCCTGTACATAACCACTTACCATGTTGTGTAAGAAGTAGAGGATGTGGTGAAAAATCTGTCCAAATGCTGAGTCTGAATTTTGTTCCACCAAGGATATGCTCTGGGAACCTTGTTGTGATACTCCAGATTTTCCCAGTATTTGTCTTCAAATCAAAAGCAGGATAGGCATTTCTGATTCTGGAAAAAAACATGTGAAGAAACTATTTTTAAAGAGGTGTGTGTTTTTGGCCTCTTCTAAGGGCAAAACAAAAAATTCTGCAAGATACCTGTGGTGATACATAGAGAGCTGTTGGAAATAGAAGTCTGTGGAGAGAGATGGTAGCAATACAAATTCTGGTTTTGTGCATTAGTGAGATAACTACAGCACACATAGCTACATCTGTTATTTCGGGGAAACCAGCAGCAAAATCTTCATGAATTTGACAGAACCACTGCTGAGCTTGACCTCAGTGAAACCAAAAGGACTTTAAACAGAGACTTCAGTGTACACTGAGCTCAGTAGACATGGTAGTTCTCAAATATGTACTTAAATAACAGTTTTAACAGAGAACTAACCAAGAGCACATGCACAGCTGCAACTTGGACATCTGGTCAAACTGAGTACAGGAACATGCTTCCTATGCAAAATCTTTAGGAGTATCTATTTCCACAACTCTCTCCAATCTGAAATCCTCATCACTAAAACCCTGGGTATTTATGTAAAAGTCTGTGGAGTGCGGTAACAGTTGCAGTCACTGAGTCCCTCTGATACACCATTAAATATAAAATATATTGCCCCTTGTCCTTCCAATCACCATAGACTTGCAGAAACTAATTCCTCCTGAGGTCCCATTTCCTAATGAACACTGGTCACAGGTATTATGCCTATCATCTGGGATTAAATTTGCTTTTTAAGCACATGTGCTCTGCAGCTGCAGGTAAGGGTACACACTGTACCAGCTGAAGCTTTACATTTCACTAATTAGCCTGAATATTAGCAGCTAAACCCAAATATCCCATACTAAGCATCCTGGATTCTCTTCGGCTTGCCCAAGTCTCTTAAACAACCATGTGAACCACTCTTTGTGGCCTGCATTTCTACAGAATGAGAAGTAAAAAGAAAAAACAATGAGGAAAAACAACACGGAAAAACAAAACAATGAGGAAAAACAACGAGGAAAATCAAAACAAGGGACAACCAACGAGGGAAAAGGGGGGAGGGGAAGAGGGGGAGAAGGGAAATAGGGAAAAAAGAAAATGGAAAATAAAGGAAAAAATAGGAAAAAGATAAAAAGGGAAAAAAAGAAAAGAAAAAAAGGAAAAAAGGGGGAGAAAAAAGGTGGGGGAAAGGGGGGAAAAAAAGGGGGGGGAAGGGGGGGGAAAAAGGGGGGGGGAAGCCTAGGCTTCCAAATTTAAATGACCCTGCAAAGCAGCCAATTCTTATGAAAAGCCAGGGGCTTGATGTTTCAGTGGGGTGGGAGGAAATGAGGCTTGACAAGAGAACCTCCAGTACAAGGCAGATTTATCCTCATGGTTAGAAAGCATTACACTGCAGAGGCTGTTTGGGTGACCTGTGTAGTTGGTGTCAGTCTATTTCCTTTGTGCACAAGGTGCAGCTTTTCCCCTGCAACATGTTTCTGCAAGAAAGCCCAGGACTGAATAAAGTTGCAAACTTCACCAGCCTTTACCCAACCTCAAATTACCCGGCTATGTACACACACAGGGCATGAATCACCTCCTCAACTCACTGGCAGTCATTCCAAAACTAAGCAAACATCATCTCTTTCCCTACCCACACACTGCTAATATTTTAGCAAAATGTGGGAACACAGATTTGCTTTTCAGATAAAAACCCATTCAGCTTCCAAGAGTGTTGTTCATTTATGGCCATCTACTATTCTCATATGATTAAAGGGCTTCTGGCCTGAGCAAGTGGGCAAAACACTGCAAAACTTTGAAACTTTGGGTCTTCCAAAGTAGAACTGAAGTGTTATACAAACATGACACAGATAAAATCTTGTGCTACTTGCTTCCTGTGCTGCCACAACTCAGCGTGTGCAGAAAATACTGACATTTACAGGGATTTGCTATTACACAGCATTTAATAACATGATGTGTTTCTCTGCAGTGCAAAGCACATCCTTGAAGACACTGAGAAGTGGAGGAACTCTGCATTTTGCAGCACTGGACCCTGAGACTGCCAGCTTGGTCTGAAAGTGGCTTTAGGATGTGTTCTGAAGCCACCCAGGGATGACTGCTCACTACACCTCTGCTCACAGTTCTACAAGTCCCCTGAGAAAGGGCTTTGGAAGACTGAATTACAGTCCTGTACAACCAAATGTTTCAATTACAGACTGCTACCTGTGCAACTATCACCTAGAGAAAAACACAGTGGGTTTCTAGCTGAGCTACAAGCTGGAGCTGCAAGAAATCATGACACAGTCTGAATTATACATCCTGCCTCTGCCAGCACCTGAGATTCACTGGGCACTGGGAGGATGCTCATTTGGTCAGACTGAATATGTAAGTTATTTGAAAATTTATGATATTTTTTGGTCTTTTGGTTGTAGTGACATGTTGTCCTTAAAAAGTTTCTCTACTTATTTAATAGAAGAAAAACAAAAGCTGTTCTTATTTTCATTTTAAGAAGATTTGCTTGTGACACACACAAAACAAGAATTTTGTATTTATCTTTTTAGCCCAGTAAATAAACTCATCTACTCAAAAATCAATATAAAGTTTTTCCTATAATTAGAATGTTTAGACATGAAAAAAATCTGAATAGCTGGCAGGAAAGCAGTCATGTAGAATGTGCCTTCATGCAACTCATGGTAGAACTGGGTTAGCTTCAGGCTGATGAACTGTGGAAAAGGAAACTGAGCCATGTGACTGAGTATGTTTTGAAGCTGACCACCTCATTTGAATATATAATATACTCCTCTTAATTTCATTGCAACATCAAACTGGGGTTTTTGGTTGGGCTGTTTTGGTTTTTTTTTCTTTTAAGAGAAGCAGCCTTGGCTGACCTTGAATAAAATCAATTCATTAAAGTCTAATAAGAAAATCAGGATTCCATTTTCCAGCTACTTTCCAGGGGGGAGAAGTGTGCTTTTGTGCTAACAACTTGACACTGTGATCAGTGAATATCTACAAAAGAAAAATCAATCTGCACAGATGGTCTAAATACTTGTAAATTTTTGTGTGCTTGGATTTCAACACAATTCATTTTTCTGCAGAAGATTAAGAAAGTAAAAAATGTTCTATGCCATTAAGTCAAGCTATTAAGTGCAATGGTAAAATATAATTAAAGTAGGTTTTGTCACTTGCTAAGTCTCACTTTTTCATCATGACAGTACGTAGCAATTCTGTTCTCAGTCAGTTCCTCCAGCTCTTATTTTCCTGCTCAGAGTCACACAAGCACTAATATTGTCCAAAACAATGTCAGAAAAAGGATGGGAAGTTTTACACTCTATAAGCCATCAACAGTGAAGATGTTTATTTATCACAAATAAAGCAGACAGAAGATTAAATATTTTTTGAATTAATGTTCCTTTGCAGTTTTTAATGTTTAAACCAAAATTACAAGTGTTTCCTCGTTTACGTAGATACTGGAATTGCAGCATTGTTCAGGACTGCAGGTGGGTCTGGCTGACCTTAGGTGGATACCAGGTGCCCACCAAGCTGCTCTACCACTCCCTTCCTTCCTCTTCAGCACAGCGACAGGGGGAGAAAAAATGAGAAAAAACTCTACTGGGTCAAGATAAAGGCAGTTTCACAAAAGCAAAGGCAAAGAACACATATATAATTAAGGGAAGACAAAACATTCTCAACTTCCAATCAGCAGGCAATTTCCAGCCTCTTTTCAGGAAGAAAGGCTTCAGAAAAAATGCCATAATAATGAACAGTGCTCAGCAGTAGCCGAGACACTGGTGTGCTATCACACCTTTCTAGCTGCCAATACACAGCCCAGCCCTGTGAGGGGATAATTTCCCTCCATCCCAGTCACCCCAAAACACAGGGATAACCAATCCCATTAATGTAAGTGAAATGTGACAGTTGGCTGAAAAAAGTCTTTTCATTACTTACTTCTCCACTGCATTGCAGAAACCAACTGTGTTTTCATTACTTCCTTGATCTGCTTCAATCAGCTGGATAGACCAAGGTGCAGCCTAAAAACACCAACAAGACCCCAGAAGAAACAGAGCTGAGTTATTTAGGTATGAGAAGAAAGACCATAAGGCTAATCTTGAATTTTGTTCCATGAGAGCCTATCACCCCTCCCCTGACTTGATGGAGTTCCAAATTAACACAAATGACCCCATTTTGACTGCACTCTAAATGCTTTCAGAAGTCACAAAGCATCAGCTGCCTTGGATAAAAACTGTTTTTCTCCTCCATGCAGAACATGAGGAATTTCAGACCAAGCTTTCAGGATTCACCTGGTACCAAGGCAGAGATAATTCCAAAGGCAGATATTTCATTTACAAAAGGGAGGAGGACAAACTGAAGCTTGTGCTTCAGTGTGTTTTAATCCTTATTTTCCCTCTTTCTGCCCTGCCAGGAAGCTCAGCATCCCCTCAAACTCCATAAAGCCGTCAGGTAAGTCCCTAAGACAGATAAGAGGGAACCAGTGGACTCTACTGAGCATGAAAAATCCCCCCATACTTTCTGTGAACTTGGAGAGCAGAGGTCTGAGCCACTGCTTCGGGTCAAGCATCCCTTTGTCTGTTTGCCTAAAGTACTCTTCAGCCAGAATATCATCTCCAGGCAAGAACTTAATACTATTACATCTGCAAGCCTTTCTGCTCTTGTAGGTAGAGACACTACAAGGCTCAACTGTATAAGAGCTTTTAACTGTATAAGAGCTTTTAAATCCCTTCAAAAAGAGAAGAGGAAACAGAGACAAAAGGTTTACTTTATAATTTGAATAGTTATTTATATGAAAGTGTGGTATTTATTAAAAAATAACTAATACACAAACCTTAATATTTTTTTTTTGTTTTGAATAAGAAAGTGCAATATGCATTAGAAGATACAGGGTGGGAAATTTTAGTTATAACTTAAAAGATGGGATGATTATAAAAGATGAGAGATCTGCTGGGAGCTGGCTGGTGGGGAAATCACAACAGCAGAACTGAAAGCTCAGAAGTCAGAAATCTTATGAGGATACAGTGAGACCCCAAACTGATGGGATGTAGTATTTTCATTATCCACAATACCACACAAAGAATTAGAAGGGTGCACATGAAATTTAAAGATACTAAGGGGGCATCATCCATAAAGAGGAAAATTGAAATTGTCTGGTAGGAAAAAAAAAAAAGAATGGCTAATCCGGAAGGTGTAAATAAGGTAATAAAATAAAATTTAGCAATCTGAATCTGTAGTCCTTCACTCTCTGGTTCTAAGAATTGCTGAGAAAGGTCCTTCAAAATCCAGTGAAAACATAAGACCTCCACTGGTTCATTGTTTCCATTTTGGTTGGGCACCTACTTTTCAATCCATCTCATCAGACACTAATAAGAACTTCTGGAGGACGTTCACTATTTAGAAATTATGAGTGATTTGGTAACAGCCTCCAAAAATTACCTATTCATTAAAAACTCCACAAAAGAAACAAAGGCTCCTTTTTCTCCTGCAGCTCAGTCCTTGCAGAGCAGGCAGAGCTCTGGGAAAAGTACATGGAAAAAGAGAAATAGCCACTGAGCGAAAAGCTAAGAAAATTAGCCCACAGGTAAGAAAAGGTGAGTCTGGTACATGACATTAAATGGGACTGAAGGTATTAAAAGAGCAAAACCACAACTGAAAACTAAGGAAGGACAGAGAGGAATTGAGCAAGAATAGGGACAAGACTTGGAATGCATGATTTGCCACAAGGACATGGGTATGGATCCTCAAATCCTCATGGCTTGAAGAAGACTATGATTAGATAATTACTAAAGGATGGAAAAGAGCAGCCCAAAGCTGCAATCTGGATCCTCCTGCAGGACACAGGAGTCCTCTGCTTTTTTGTACCTTTGCTGGCAGCATTTCTGTGTGATTCCTAATGGCAAACAAGAATCCTATGAGGCAGCAATCGTCTACATGTCTGGAAAATACCATTTTCTAATGGTATGATTTCTAAAATACTAAGTCACTCAAAGTCATTCTGGTGGCAGGGCTATATAAAGGAGATAAATAGCTCCAGCTCCAGGGATGAGAGATTGATTTTGGTCATGTCTTCTTTCCACATGTCCAGAAACTTCACTTTCTTCTTCTTACATATAAAGGTAAAATGTTAATGAATAAAATGTTAATTACATGATCACATTATTTTTCAACAGGATTTGAGTCTCCATGCACTACAAATATGTCAAAGAGAGCAGTGAATGAGATGGAACTCCATATCAGGAGAAGTAATGACAACAGGGATGAAGAAACTGAATGCGCCCCTTGATGAGTGGAATTTTTTTTCATCCACAGACTTCTCACATTATGCTAATCAAGTCACCTAAATCATCCTTCCAAATATGAAGAATAATAGTGTATTTCTCATTTCTGGAGCATTCAAAAAAAAAAATATGTTGTTTGGTCTGATGATGGGACTTGGGTGAAGATATGAGTCTTGTTACTCTGAAAACATTAGCATCTAAAATTAGATCCCAAATATCACAGACAGAGTAGCTAAGTATATCAGATACCTTTTAGGTTTTATTTCAGTTTTCTTTCTAATATGGAAAACAATAACATCTCTTTTCATTGGGATGTTATAATTTCCTTTATTATTTTTGAACATCTGACCTGTAATGAAAAGGCCAGAAAAAAAATTTATCTTTCCTTTATTACACTGGAACATATTTTGATTAGAAGACATTAAATAAAGCCCAGGGCCATACAACTGCATCCAAGAGCTGTGGATCAGAATACCAGTATGATTTCAGCAGGGTGCGTATTTCATCTTGCCTACCGATGACCCATCTCAATTCTAAACTCCATGTCTCAGCATCCTCTGTATTTCACTCTGAAATGTTGGTTCTCCTCTCCTACTACTTGGATACATTGTTTACTTGCTCTAGGCCTCACAAATTCAACCCGTTCTCATTCTTTTGCTGTGGTGTCCCACTTTTCCAACCCTTCTGATTTTCTTACTCAGCATCAGGTCTGTCACCCCACAGCACATTTCTTTCCAGAACTCCCAGCCCAGCAGCAGTAACTGCTGTACAGGTTTTTTTTTGCTCCTCCCTCTAAGCATTCCTTTCACTCTTATTTTCCCTTATCATCTCAAGGTTCAGCTGCCAGCCCCTTGCCTTGGCTCTCTTTCTGTCCTGACATGGCTTTTTCTCCCTAAAGGAATTCCTGTGACCACAGTGAATTTTATGCTACAAATCAATTCACTCCTCTGTCCCATTTCTTCCTCTTGGAGCTAAACAGCTCAAATACTTTCCTGACTCAATCAAATCCTCCCACACATTTGATTGTAGCTGCCCTTGACTCACTCAGCTCTTCTCTCCCCTCCCTATAATTCTCTCCTCCTCCGTCACAGAAGCGTTTGTGCCTGTTCTTAAATGTGGGTGTGCTTGCTCTAGCACCTCTTCTTCCCATCCCATCGTTTCATCTCCTCCTGCTCATTTGTATCCCACTATTTTCTGCTTTTCTCCTGAGAAAGCTTGTTCTTTTCATCACCATGTCAGCATGCTTTAGTTTTCCTATCATGAGTAAAAAAACAACAGCCTTTTGTCTCTCCACCTATTCTTCCCTTCCTCTTTTGTATTCATCACTGAAATTCTAAAATGCAGTGCACAGAATTAGTCTTAAGAGTTCTTGTCCTCAGATATATTTCCCCCTGCTGCCTTCCCATCTGTCTGGGCCTGCACACATTTACTTTTATAGTTCTCCTTATTCAGAGACATAGAAACAAGTCAATCAAGTATCTCTTCCCCTCTGCTGTATGATACTGTGATCACTGGGACTTAAAGGCAGAAGGTGAACCTGTCTTTTAATATTCATGGTGCAGAGGTATCCTGTAGGCTATTTCAGGATTCCTATAATGATTCACACTGCTAACAAGCACTGGAGGAAAGGAAGGGTTTATCATTTTCTTTTCCCTTCTCCATATCAGGATTTCGAAAGAAATAAAATGAGGACAGATATAACATCACAGAGAGTCATGGGAGTCCCATAAGACACCATTATTAAAAATGGCAAAATCACAAACAGCTGTGAACACCTGATGAAGGAGGAAAAAAGCTAAAGGGTTTGCTTCAGACAAACAGCTAAAAGAGAGTGTGTGTCACAGGATCCAGCTCCCACAGTTAGAGTAGATGTGTCTATTTTTAGAAAATAATTACATATGCACACAGAAGTGCACACAAGACATGGTGAAGGTAGGATGGGGTATATGTTTCATCCCTCAGGATTAGGATATGTCAGCCAGACTAGACATAGAGGCAGTAATCAGTCTCAACAAAAACAAAAAACAAACAAACCAAGTTCAACATAATGTATTGTTATTTTGAATCTCAGGTTTCATATCAGACCATAAAGATTTGTCATGTTATCTTTCAAACACTCTACATTTCTGTACTTATCCTTCTCTGGTAGTTTTATGGTTCAGTGAGCCATAAAATGAGCCTACTGGAGCATTCTAGACCATAATCTAGATTCTCTTCTGGTATAAAATTCTTTTGCTTCCCCTGAGGCATAAATGTTTTATTTTTCATAAGGTCTTTCAATTAAGTGCTTCTAATCCATGTTGCAACAGTGCAAGTGAATACACAAAGCACAAGGACACAAACAAGAACAAAAACCCTTAAGCACTGTTAATATAAGAACATTTAAATACCTCTCTGTTGTGTCCAGAGCCCTGGGGGTGGTTAAGTCCTGTGCTGCATCTTCTGGAAGTGTTGGTTACAGAAGCTTCCCCATTTCCACTTTCTTTTCTTACTTTTTGTCCAAATGGATAATTGTCTAAGAAAACAGGACTTGGAACATCCAGATTGTCAAAGCCTATCTGAAACTCCAGATTTGTGTTGCCCCTTTCCACATTAGAAACTGAATTTACACTATTCCTTCCATGGAGTTCTCTCTCGTGACTGTAGGGGTGGGAATCCACCACAGAGAAGTTTCTGCAGTCAGGCAGTAAAGAAGGTTTGAAGCCAACCATTGGTGCCACTGTGCCTTGCTGCCAGTGAGGGATTGGACTTCCAGGGTAAAGCTCTCCATGAGCAACCAGAGGATGACTGTAAAGATACTGGTCAGGCACATTCTGACTGAAAAGTTCTGCTGGGAAAAATATTTCTTCATGATGATGAGGATGGGATGAGCCATAAAAAAAAAATTCATGGGTGACTTCATCAACTATTCGATCAAATCCCAGAGGGACGTCTCCATCAGAGCCAGAATGGCACGCTGGGCGAGACGCTTGGTGCCCAGGCTGTCCTGCATGCAATCCACTGTGTGAGAAGGGCACCCTCCCAAAGTGTGCCATGGCTGATGGGTCCCTCCAGCCCTTCTGCTCCTCAGAAAAGTCTCATTATAGTTCCAGGTCCAGAGAGCAATGCTCACAACTGGAGCTGCATACCACTGAAACAAAGCACAGAATGGAGGTTAAACCCCAAAATAACTTATATAACGAAAGCACTACACTGCTTTGGTCTTTTTTTGTTTTAGAGCTTTCTCCAGAGAGTGCAAATATTTTCTTAATGTGGAGCTTGATCAGCTGTTGTCTGATCCTTATTTCCAGACATATTATTATTTTTATAGTCATGGTAATAACAACAAATTACTAATTTTATTATTATCCTTGACTCGTAAATAATAGCAACAGGATACCTGAAACAGCTGATCTAAATATTAAATACTAATTCTGATTAATATGCCAAAACATCTCAATTTTTTTCCCATCATTTCTAAACTTGCATAGCACACAATGCAGGAAGGAAGGGTTTGTATTAATTGTTGTCAGCTTCATTCACATCTCCTTTCTTTGTGCCTCCAGTTCCTTCATATTCTACCACTTCTTATTTTAGCGTAATCACGTGAAGAAAGTTAAGTCAAAGAATATGGAAGACATGGACCTCCAAGTAATATTCCCCAAAAGTTATATAAAGGAAAAAAAATTTACATATATAAATAAATTTCAGCCTTTGTTTCTTGTTTTACAGAAGAAATTTATCTTCAAAGCCTGAGGCTGGCCTTTTTTAGCAAATTAAAAGGCAAGGGCATGAGTTTCTGCAGCTCCATCATTAATGTTGTTAGTAGCAAACTTCCTGATCTGATTTTGGCATGTGCTAAGTTCTCCTATGGTTCAGATGGGCAGCATGCACTGGGAACTGCTGTCAGCAGTCATGAGGATAAATTTTTTAGGAAGGGAGTTTAGTTTTACAGCCAAAGTTTATTCTAGGCCATTTGCCCTAAAGGCCTTGGCCTGTTGCATTTACTGATACAGATGTAGCCTAAAACCCACAAATGACACAGAACAGCAATACCACACACTGTACACAGTTGTGTATTTATCACCTGAAAGAAATGGAGACATCTGACTTAATAATTCAATACAAAAAAAATGTATTCCTGAGCAAAAAAAAAAAAAGCTAGTGAGCTAAAAAGTGTGCTCAGAAATTGTTACAGCTTAGCTCCACAAACAGATTTTCCATTAAGTTTTCAAAATACTGTATTAGTTTAGATAACATCACCTTACAATGAAAATCTCTGTTACAATGGAAGGTATTCATCCCAATTTTATTTATTTTTGTTTCATCTCAAGTCAAACTCTAGGTGACATAAGCTTCTGTCACCCACAGTGTGGAATGAGAAATGAAATGAAAACTTAAACAGGCTGAAATAAAACCTGCAACCCAGAGGATGAACCACTATTTCAAACACTCCACTTAGTAATTCCATGTGCTGCATGCTTTGGTTTGCTTTAATGAGTTGGAAAAAACCCACATTTATGAAATTACACTAGCCAGATAACCAGAATGATGCATACCACTTTGAATGGTGATAAAATGCAATTACAGTTTTGTAGCTTTCTCTCAGAATGAATGCTAAGTTCACTATGTTTTAGCGAAAAATGACACCATTCAAAAAAAAAGCATAACAACAAAAGTTTCTTGTACAAAATTGTCCTTATTTACAACTTTCTGTTTTTCATTTCTACAGCAGGTAAATAAAAGAAAGAAAATTAGAAAGACAATTATATAGCCATTAAATCAAGAAGTATGAGGTCTTCCACTCTTTTTTTAAACCCATCTCGAAAATTGGAACGTTTCAGGAAAAAATCGAAGACAAAATAATGAAATCTCCCTCCATTCCCATCTTCCTTAAAAAAGCTTGGCTGTCTGGAAGACTGTAAGACATAGAAAATACCTTTTACACCCTTTCAACTGTTCCTAAAAATATTTTGCATTTCCTTGCATTTCAAACAAATTCTGTTTGCGATGGCACATAAATGCCTAACATCAAACCTTGAACAGGCTGTGACCTCTGCTCAGAAGCATCTTGTGTCTTTCATAAAGGCTTGTATTTAAAACTGACCCTGAGAAAGGAGGCTCAGCACGCCATGGGGCAAATCTCCATGGTGTAATTCCTGCTAGTCCTGGCTCTGCATTTGGGCCAACTCCTCACCCTTTTCAAAGCAGCACACAAAGGTCAGGGAAGGATCTGGCTACTCGCCAGCCACTATTTCACCTTCTGAGTCTTGACAAGTGCATTGACAAGATAAACTCTTGATAAAACAAGTTGTAAAAATCACGAAGGAGGCAACATTTACATGAATTTTTTATAAAACATCCAAGTTTTTGGCTTGGTTTTTTGGTTGTTTTTTTTTTTTTTTTTTTTTTTTTTTGCCTTGTGGTTTCTCAATCAAAATTTAATTTTGGAGGGTTTGGCTTTTTCCACCCACAGCTGTGAAGCCCTCCTTGTCCATTTGAATGACAGCTTCTGTGATCAGGGGTTTTAAGGGAGAATCCCAATACTGTAAAATATCCACTACAAATCAAGAGACCTGAGTGTCTCACAGCATTGCAAGCACCATGCAAGCACATAAAACCACTTTCCACACGTGGCCGTGCCCATGAATCCTCGTAAAAAAGCCTGGCACTCTGTGGGCTCAATTTTTGCTTTTAGCAATCCCAGGAGGACATGACTGGTGCACTTGCTAAGCAGTAAGAATATCTGTTGCAACTCCTTACCTGAAACACAATTTTTTAGAAGGATCTAGAGCCTCCTGTGCCTCCCTGCTCACAGACATTTTCAGGTGACCTATGTGCTTCCAGTATGAAGGGGGTGTAACTTTCCCGTCAGGAGCTTTCCTTCCTGCTTAACCGGTTTATGGCGGTGATGATTCTCTTCCCAAGGCATCCCTCAGGGAAAATTCAAACTGCAGGAGCAATAAAAAGCTAACACCTTATCTATTCTCCTTCTCAATTTGGAAACTCAACCATACCTTTTATTTTTTTAATATATATATGGTGGTAGATTATCTTGCACTTTCAGTGAGAGTTTCCAACATGCTTAAAATCACAACTTCATTAAAGGGAAGAATTGCCTCTTAGGAAGATTTCTGCACAAGAACAGGAGTAAATTTTTTTCTCTATTCTATCTACCTGCTCCAAAAGGAGCCTCCAGCTCCAGTCACAGGGGAGGGGGACAGTACAAACCTCTGATGGCAGAGTGGCCCCTCTGGCTTTGGCTCCTCAGTGTGCCGAGCTGGGAGAGCACAGCAGTGGAAGAACCTCCCTTATTCTGAGGTATTTCCCAGGGACCACTGAGGACTTGGCTCCCTGCAAAGGGCTTGAAGAGCTGCATTAAACACAGTATTGGCCACGTCCATCTTCCACAACCTCAAAGAGCCCAGTGCCCTCCAAAAAAGGGAGCACCAGAGGCTGCTCCAAACACAACACAGAGGGAGTTCCCTCAGGGACCACTCGCCTTCACACTTCATACCATTCCTTAAAAAGTTAGAAATTGCTCCACTTTAGTGGCTATTCAGAAGTCAAGCAAAATCCCAAGGTTGCAACAGACAATGAAATATCCTCAGAAATAGGGAGGGAGTAAGGGTCAACAAAACAGTATTTCAGATATAAGAAGCCATGCAATAAAACTGAACAGATTAGGATAAAGCACATAAAGTTAATAATTAATAGCTGATATCTTATATCTGATAAACTGAAGTTATAATTTGATAAAATTAGCACTACAGGAAAAAAGCCCTGGCCTTTAAAGCATAAAAGCCGTCAGTGATGCAGTGATGTCAGTGTGATTTAAAAGCAAGTGATTAGACAAGGACAAAACTTATTTCAGTTGGTGAAAGGTGATGCTTTTTTTTTCATATATTCTCCATATATTCTCTTAAAATGTCAACTTGCTCCACGAGCTATTTTGTGGCATTTGTGCTGTACCGTCCTCATTTCCAGTGATTACTGTGAAGTGATCCTGAGAGAAACACACCAGATTTAGGAGCTGCCATTTCAGAGTTTCTGCCAGTGTGGTGTTGCTTCACCTCACAGGGATTGGACACAGCTGAAGGAGGAGGAGGATTGGGAAAACAGGAAATACTCATGGGAAGAGCTCATGTTCCAAGCACACACAGAAGGCTGTACACACATAGCAAAAACTGAGCTGGGACGTCTCTCCCAGTGGTGATATCCAGGAGAAGCCTATGAGGGTTTTTTCTTGAGAAACTGAACGTTTTCAGAATTTTCTTAGGCTTTTAGGTGGCTATTTCTCTGTTTCATGCTCCCCATTAAAGGAGCAGACAGGGAACTGCTGAGTCACTTTCTAGCCTAACTCCTCCTGGAACTGCCAAGAATTGCCTCCTCCTCTTTTGCTGGCGTGTGGGACAAAATTTCCAGAGACACAGAAAACCAGACAGGCCCTGCGATGTTCCCTTCCCCTCTGTTAGACACTCTCACTGCTCCACCAGCTGGCAGGAGCCACGGCTCGCTCAGGTTAATATTAAATTAAATAATTTGATTTAGCTGTGCACAAGTGCGCTCTTTGGAGGCAGGGCTGATACAGAAAGAGCTGGCAAAACAATCATTCCACACTCCCCAGGATGAAGCACAAGATCTTCAGCAGGTTTTACTCACAGGGTTGCTTCACAGGCAGTGTGGAGTTTCTGAAATAGCACTCTTGCCTTTGGAGCCTGCAGGCTTCCAGTAATAACAGGCTTGCAAAGGGAATGCAGCAAAGTGTTCTAGCAATCCGTGGGGATGGAAAACTGGCTGAACAGAGAGCCAGTGAGGAAACCGCTGGTTTCACAAGAGATCCATCCTCTGTGCTCCTATTCTCCAGTGCCACCTACTGTCATTTCCCAAAACTGTGAGGCAGGAATAGAGATCACTGTGTCTGAGTTTTATGTTTGGCTCTGGGGGACATAATTTTATCCATCACCATCCCTGACAAGTATGGTCCCTCTCAGAAAGCTGTTCTTTGTGGGAAAGATTGATGATTCTCCAGGTCCTGCTTCTCCTGGAGCAGCACTCCAAAATTACTGCTGCACTAAAGGGATGGCAAAGTGTCAGCAAAACTACAGAGATACATCAGGGCTTTTCCATGTGCTGGCAAAGAAATAAATGCCAGGATGTTGTGTTTAAGCAGCAGATGAAAAAGAATACTGGTTAAAGAATAAAAAAAATAAAGAGAGGTTGTTTTGTATTACAGGCCCTTTTTTCTTACAAGTTTCATCAAGCAGGGGTTGTGCCCTCCTACCTGTTTAGTAAAACCCAGCAGAGTAGATGCTGCTGGGCAAAGAAAATAAAAGTTGCAACAGACACAACACAGCGGTTGAGTCATTACAATGATTCATCAGTGAAGGAGACATTTGTTGGAAAGGGCAAGAAGGACTTTTCAGTTCTGAAAACACTCCTCACCCTCTATTTACTCACACAGAACAAGAAAGGGAAAGGACGGAGAGGAAGGAGAGGGTGGGGAGGAAAGTTCCAGTTTTCTAAGAACAAATTGAAAGAAAAATGTTTAACATAAAAAACATTTTCACAGGCTCTGCTGACACCTCCATCTAATATACAAAGTTACTAAGTTACCAACACCCTCCCGAGGTTTGAAATAGGCTGTTGTGAAAGATCAACCTCCACAGCCTGCACACACTGACTGCACAGCTAGCTAGGACTAAACGTAGCCTACGGAATTTAATCTCTCCTTTTATTTGAACATCTTTTGTACTTTGATCCTCTGAAAGGAACAGCGCCCTTCAACAGCCTTGTTCCTGGCAGAAACAATTACTCTGGATTAAAAAAAAAAATTAACAAAATCAAATCTCTGAAAAAAAATAGGTGCTAGAATGGAGAACAGTCTTAATGTATATTAAAATATGCAGCTGAAATAAGGCAAGCAGGCAATTTATTATATGTATACACACAGATACACACACACATATATGAAGGTTTATATATATGTATCTAAACACATGAATATGCATCCAAGTATATATATGTGTGTACAGTTACATACATAGATCTCTATAAAGGCCTAAAATAGGTATATACATAGAAACACCTATTAAATGCCAAGGGACTGAAGAAGAGAGCTTAAATGACTCAGAAAAAAAGTCAACCCACAAGTACCAGCTCAAAGTCAAAAACCCTGAAGCTGACAAGTGCTTAAAGCCAAAGCTCTTGCTCATAAGGCTTCATAAATTTCACTTTTTTTCCCTTCCATTTCTCTTACCTTCTCTGTTTTTTCCACCCTTTTCCTATGCTATTCTTCTCCTCTTCCCACTCCAGTGTGCCTGCTGAGTGGTTTTCTGGGAAACTGGCTTTGTCATTCCAGGGTGTTCAATAGGGTTTGTTGACCTTCTAGAAACTGTTCACAGACTGCACAAAGATAAAAACACTCTTGTGTTTTGCACTGGCACACTGGTGAGATATATTGTGTTTAAGCAGCAGATGAATAAGAATATTGGCTTGAAAAAAATAAAATGCTTGGGCCTTCTGCAAGGCTGCCAGAGCAGAAGGAGGGCAAAGAGCCCCCCAAAGGACAGAGCTCAACCACCCACTCTGGCAGACCAGAGCCCTACTGCCTTTACCATTAAATAATCATTCTTTCAGCATAAGAGCATCTCTATTTGCAATATTGCCCATATTGCAGTATTACAGCAGCTTAAATAATACAATTCTCCCTGAACTTCTTGCACATGGTCAGCTTCTTATATCCTTCTTCTGACTTTAATTTTACTGTCATAATTGCTCATAAGACAATGGAAACTGTTGCTTTAAAAAAACCAAACAAACATACAAAAAAACCAAACATATGGCTTTTATAAAAAAAAAAAGTTTGTGGGTGTAGATATAATTTTCAAACCAACTGAACAGCATTCCTTATATGCAATTCAGGATATAAAGCATCTGCTTAGATAGCTAATTTGGCTGCATACTTAGGTTGCCTGTGCATGTCAGCAAAGCATTCATTACTGTTTTCATTACAACTTTACCTGCAGCATGAAAGCCAACAATAATTTACTTAACTTTTAACATAAATAATGCAAAGGAACGGCTTACCTGCAATAAAACATATTTCTGCAAACTCCTGTGTGGAAATCAAACTCACAGCAGCCCTCCACCACAATTGGACTGGCTGGCAAAGAGGCACTTGCAGAGGTGAGAATGCAGCTTCATCTGTCACCCCAAAGCACCTTCCCCACCTATGGGACACATAGGTACATTATTCTAAAACAGCAAATGCTCTCTGCTGTGTCAGGCTGCTGGTGGTCCAGCTAATGATGGTTTTGTCTATATGAGCCAGGAGAGCAGCAAGAATTAATTTAATTCATAGTGCATCTAGAATTAACCAGGGGAGGCGCATTCCCTGGAGCTGGACACTCACACTGTGGCACTCCTGCGGTAATGAACATCCACCCTACTCCATAGCAAAGGTGTTGGGACCCAGGACATTCCTCTGGCTGCCCTGGATGACCCTGGCGGGGGCTCAGAAACCTTGCCAGAGTCAGAAACACCTGTGCCTTCGATTTTAGTCCATGGAAACAATTCCCAACTTTATGTGAAGAATTACAAGCCACAAGGGTTTGAATAGAATGATAGTTAATTTGTCACAGACTGAAAAAGTAGAATTTTGGGGTTTTAGAATGGGGGTTCAAGAGGCAAGATGGAGGAATCTGGGCACATCCTGTCCTTCTTCTTCTTGTCCTCCATCTTCTGCTGTGATGGTGGCACTTTTGGATTGGTTTAGAGTAGAGACAGACTGTCTAACATAGCTGATAGGTATTGGAAAATTATTGTAAATAAAGTACACACAGTTCTTAGTATAAAAAGCCAACACCGCCCCAAGGGCAGTGACTGTGCCACAACCCAACCTGCCGGACAGATCTCAGCAGGTCACAGAAAGAATGGAATAGATAAGAGAAAATAAACAACCTTGAAAAGCAGAACTGACGAATCTCAACTTCTTTGAGCATGGGGCTGGGGAAAAAGAGATTTTCTAACACCTTGGGGGTCATCTCAAGCACAGAAACCCAACACAAAGGCACTCATCCCACTGCAGCAGCCACCACTTGGATTTGTGCTCTGTCCTGCACTGCCCTGGGCAGACATGACCACTGACTGCAGGGAATGCTCCCAGAGCTTCCTGGCTCTTTCCCTTACCCCAGTAACTCTGGTCAAGATTGTGTCTCCTCCTCTCCATGTGTATGGAGTCAGTGCAGGTGATTTTGAAAGCATGCATGCATATAATAAAAACAGTTTGAAGCCTTCTGAAAATAGAGTGTTGCTTTGTATTGTGACCCTCTCAGCTATGACACATCTCCACCAATTCCACAGCCCTCGGAAAACCCTCATTCAAAGAGCTCAACAGTCTCTGCACAATCAATAATTGCTGGTGCTTTTGGCACCAATTAGTACAAAAGAAACAAATAGTAACATCCATCACCCTGGCCTAGAAGATGGCCAAAATCACCTGCACCGAGTCCATAAACATGGAGAGGAGGAGACACAATCTTCACCAGAGTTGCTGGGGTGACTGAAACAGCCAGGAAGCTCTGGGAGCACTCCCTGCAGTCAGTGGTCATGTCCTGTCAGCCCTGCCCCACCAGTCTGTGCACAGCTCATTTCACCCTCCTTTGTGGCTCATGCAAAGTAAGAAACCTCAGTTGAGAAGAAGCTTTAGGCCAGAGGTGGTGACCCTGTTATGAAGAGCTATATCACAAGCAGCTCAACCATCTCCTCCTTCCCAAGCAGGTGCTGACCTTGCCAGACCCACCCGATCCCAAGCAGGGGAACATTCCACTGCTCCTTCCAGTTCTGGCAGTGTGGGAGCTGTCCTGATGGCCCAGACACCTGACTGCAAACAAACCTGCTCCATTCAGGTCAAACATGACCCTGGGCTGTGCCTGAAAGCAAATGAACACACAACCCTTTGCCATTTCAGGTCTCATTAAGGGCTGCTAGGGTGGTTTTGAGGAGGACGGGACAGAAATTTCAGGATATAAAACAAACCACCTGACCCTGTAGGTTCGGAGCTGAAGGAAAATACCAAAAAACAACAAAAGAAACATGAGAAAACTTAAATGCCCTTGACATTCAGGTGCTGAGGTGTCATCTCAGGCTGTGCTCAGGCCTCCAGGACTTGGTCTAAAATAAGATATCTGCTGTTCCACAGCAACATGCCCTTCCTTTGGGGTGTAGTGTCACAGCAGGTTATGGTCACTGAAATTTGAGACTTTAAGCATGATTTATCTTGATCTTAAACCAAACCTCACCCAAAGGGCTCCTTGAACATCTGCACTTCCTTGTGAGTGCCTTAATTAACTGCGCCATGTCTGCATTATAGCACTGAGTCCTGGAAAAATCCAGACCCCCCAGGCTGAGGCTGGAGCCCACTCATAATAGACAGCACCCTTATAATTCACTGTTAGTGTCTGCTGCAGCCCAGGAACAGCTCCCCATCCTTCATTTGGCTGATCTGCTTTCGTATCTTTGATTCAAATGGAGTTATGCAAACTTCTTGTTTGCTATCAGGCTATGAAGAAGCCTATTGTAACCAGGATATGCTTTTCTTAGATGTAAATGTGCATGCAAAATAGAAAGAGCTTTGATACTGAGATTTTTTTTCCCCCTGAGGTTCAAGTATTTTATCATTTTAATAATATTCCATTTTCCTGATGCACTCATTTTTAGAACATCTTTTGTATTAGCTCAGAGTATTATAATTCCTTCAGAATTCCTCTGGAGGGCACTATTACCATAACTATACAATTAGCTACAGCTGGATGTAATAGAGATAAACACTAAATAGCCTTGCTGGCAGGAGGCAGAGTGTCTTTTAGCCCAGACAGCTTCTTTGCGGCTGCCTGGCTTGTTACTCTGCTTTAGGGAGTATGGGAAACCTTAGTTACAAACAAAAAGAGAATTTAAAAATTGTAATTGTTCAAGTTCGTCTTGCCAAAAAGGTTCTGTGGATTTGTTTGTTTTCCCCCCTATCATTATCTCTGTTAGCAAGTAGTAGAATTTGGTATAACCACTCAAAGGCTTTCTAAAAGTGGTATTTCCCAAGACACAGGATGATTTGTGATATTTGGGGAGGGATGGAGGAGCTGATAATTTGTGGACTCTTCCTGCTCTCCTGCTCCTGTCAGATCAGTGATCCTGTCTCCTTCCTTTCCTCGTGCAGAGCCAAGGTCATCCATTCCTCCAGGATTTAGAAAAGCCAGCACAACAAAGTGAGGGAAGGGTAATATTTTGGAGCCAAGAAAGACATTAGGACACAACAGGGTTTCTTAGAAGCTGTTTGGTTTTTTTTGTTTTTTTTTTTTTTTTTGCCAGAACTGAGCAGGAGTGATTATACCAAATTCTAGTACTTGCTAACGAAGATAATGACAGGAAAAAAAACCCAAACAAATCCACAGCCCCTTTTTGCAAAACAAACTTCTACAATTCTATTTTCTAAATTCTCTTCTCCTTTGTAACTAAGCTTTCCCATACTCCCTAAAGCAGAGGATCAACGCAGAAGTGAACCTCACAGCTCACAGGAAAACTTTTTTTGAAGCAGGAATAAACTCTCGAGAGCTTGGAAAGGTCAACTTGAGAGTCTGTCTGATCCGGCTGCCCTCTTGTGAGCACGGAGTAGACTGCAAGATCATTTCACCAGAGTGCCTGAGATTTCTTGAGCTAAAACCAGAGATGAGCTACAATCCTCCGAGAGTTCTGGCTTAGGTGGGGTTATTCCTCCTGCATTTTCTGGGAAGCCTCATGATTGTGTAGAGAAAGAAATATTTTCCTTACTTGATTTTACTACTTCTTCATATTCCTTTTTCTTTTATCTTGCACAGATAGTTGGTTCCTCTATTTCCCAATCAGAATAGAAATTGTTCAAGTGTGTGAAATGCTTGTGTGAGACTTATGAGGGTCTTGGGATATTACATCATGTAGGAAAAAAAATATACTGATACACTCTGGTTTTAATTAGGCCATCAAACAAAGAAAAGAAGGAAGAGTATATTTCAGTTATGGCAGGAATAATGTACATCAATCTGCTATTACAGAGGAAGAATCAGCAGAATGAAAAAAGCCAAAAACAACAACAACACCCAACAACAACAACAAACAAAGAAAAAACCAACAAGAAATCCCCCCAAAAACCCAGAATAAAATCTATTAGAATAAAAATAAATAGAGGGTTTGAGTAACCTTGTTGTGAACTTAAGTTTGGATCTTCATTGGTGTCTTCAATTAGTAAAAAATAATCTTTGCTCACTTTCATTGATTCCTTCCACATTTCAGCCTGAATTCTCATTTATTAATTATCTCCCAACTCAAAGACCGTCCCCATACCCAGGATCTTTCCTCCTTCCCAATGCATGCATTGCCCCACTGACACTCACAGCTTCTCCTCTCAATCACTCCTCTCCAACAGCAATTGAAGCATTTTGGTTTAGATTAAAAGTTTTTTAAAAGCATAAAAACAAATGACAAACTTTGCAAATAGATGCAAGAGAGAGAAAAGGGAAAAAAAAAGAAAAGATAGGTCAGATTTTGGCTAGACCAACCTTGACATTGTCCTTTTAAAGCACTCCCCAGGCAGCTTTAACTTTTGCAAGCAGCCTCTCACCCCAGGGCCCAGTCAGCCTGGCAGGATGGCAGAGGTCAGCATTTCACATGAATGAACAATTTCTCCAATATCTAAGGCAAGCATTCAGCTCCCTCTCTCTCTTTTCACCTGTCCTTTAAAGTTTAAACTGAGACTATCACTGTGCACAATGCAAGGAAAATCTCTCTTTCCATTAACCCTTTGAACCCTCAGGACAGGAGTGATACCCTGAGTTTGAAACTGAGACAGAGGCACAGAACTCCTCTCTCTGTCCCCCCTTTTTTCCCATCTATCACTGTGATATTTTCTGAAAAACCCATTCGCAAGGATTTCTCCTCCGGGAAGCTGGGAAGCTTCAGCTTCTCCATGTTTTGCTGCTCTGGAATGTGATTTGGAGAATTGTTTACCCAGCATGTGAGTTGTTTTTAATTAATGGCTAATAAAAAATATAATTTTTAAAAAATTAAAAAATTTAAAATAAACAAAACAAAAATAAATATAAACAAATAAAATTTTAAATTAAAAACAAAAGTTAATTGATTAATAATAAATAAATAAAAATTAGAAAAATTTAAACAAATAAAATAAAACAATTAAAGTAAAAATAAAATAAAAAATAAAAAATTAAAAAATAAAATTTAAAAATGAATAAAAGTATAAATAAATAAATTTTAAAAATAAAATTAAATAAAAATAAAATAAATAATGGAATATTAAATAAAATAATAAAATAAAAAATATAAGATTAATAAAATTAAAAATTAAATAAATAAAAATCAAATAAAAATATACTAAAACATAATATACTAAAATATGATATACTAAAATATACTATAATGTAATCTATCAGCCTTCTAAGAACTTGGAGTCAATTCTCATCTCTCACCTCATCCTGGGGTCCCTCACAACAACACCCCAACAATTAATAAATCAATCACCACACCCATCCGTGTAGTTTCCCTTGCACACAAACGCCTCATGGCCTCTCTCACTCAACCACCAGAATCCTGCAGAGCATTCCAAGTGTGAGCACACGCTCACAGGTGTAGTACCCAGATTCACTTTTGGGATAGAATATTACTTTCTGCCTCAAATGTGACTGGCACTTCTCATCAAGGCACCAAGTAATTCACAGAAATCTTCCCAAACTCAAAGGGGCTCACAGTGGTCACATACCTACAGACTTTAATCAAAAATGTAACTCTTTGCTCCTAAAATCCAGGAAACAAGCATCTTACCTGTTATTAGCTCAATGATCCAAATGGGTATGGAGGCAGAGTCTTCTGCCCAAATTCTCTGGACAGCTTTTAGAATGCAACCTCTGGGACTTTCCTTCAAGCTCGGTGTTGAAGTAATCTGGAAAGGAGAAAGCAGAGGGAATTCTGGATTAGGAAACCTGCACTGGCTTTGATGTGCTGTTACATATGCAGTCAACTTCTGCACTCCCAAAATTCCAAACTCAGATCCCATTTCCCTGGGTTAGGCTAGCTCTGTTTTAAACTGGTGCGCAATTTTTTACGGTAAAAAACCACCCCACCAAAACACGTCAGGAACAAATCTCTGGGCACCTATTAAATACAAAATAACGCTCCAACAAGTTTTGATGCACAGGTTAGACAGATTAAGAAGGCTAAGTAAGTAGTAAAAGAGAAGTCTGGAATTCACTGACTACTTTACAGCATTTAGGACAGCCATAAGATAATTTTGTGGTCCTTGGAGCCTGATGTCTGCCACCTCAAGTTCCCCACACAAAAGTGCACACAGCAGGCCATCAACTGAGTAGAAACTGTGGCTGTGAAACAAACCCATTGCTCCTTGCTCCTGAGTTCCAGATTTCCCTAAAAGCCATTGTGGTCCCTGCTTTTGCACTCAAAGAAAAGATTTAAGCAAATAAAATTATCAAAGCACTGTGAGACCTGAATTTATAACAAGAAAGGATGAAGAAATTCTGAATTTCTGAGCATCCAACACACCCAATTTTTTAAAGGTTGGGTAACCAAAATCTGAATTTCTGAGCACTCAACACACCCAATCTTTTCAACGGCTGGGTAACTAAAATGCTGAAATGTGCAGGATTAAGCATAAGCCTGAGATTTCATTGCACAGAGCACCACTTTGGCTTTTCCAGGCAGGAGACTGCAGCTGAGTAAACTACAGCCAAGCACTGGATATGCATCTATTTGGACAAATATACCAAAAGAAGAAACATGGAATAGGGCATTTTTTTCCTTTTAGATAACAAGAGAGAAGCTTAAGTCACCCTGACGCTGATAAGCCTATAGAGGCACCAGTAAAAAACAAAAAAACTCAAACCAAAACAAAAAAACCCAACAACAACAACAAAAGCACACCAAAAAATCCCACCCAACAAACTATCTTGCATTGTATTTTTTTTAAATTCAAGCATTTCTGTGTTCTTGTCACTCTGCTTTTTCCCCCACATCTGAACTTACAAAGTCTATGAACTTCAGAAACTCTTCAGGAAGAGCTGCGAAGTTTCAGGGCCCCCTTGTTCCTTTATTTGTCAAAAGACAAAAGTTCGTGATCCATCCACATCTCTGATGGGAGAATTCCCTGGAGCCTGGCCTGGAGGGGCTGTTGCTTCAGTGAATTCAATTTTTTCAGGGTATTAAAAACTGAGAAAGTAAAACAGATGACAGGCACTGAGGGTGGAATTCTATCTCCAGAAGAGTTTAATGGGGCTTTGTGCCACTGTCTTCAGACAGGCCAGGATTTCACCCCTGCTTCAGGGAGCAGGGCAGGAAAATGCTTCACAAAATTTAAGCACTTCTTTTGTAAGGCTGAGTTTGGCAGTAAAATTCAAATTATGATACTGACTTCTCCTGAAAGCATTTCTGATATATGAGAAGTTTTTGATCCTCTGCCTTATCCTCAAAGAAGAAAATGAGGAAAAATGTAGAAGATTTTTGCATTTAATTTCAACTCACATATAATTTCATTTTTCAGAATTTTTTACCTTGATCTCAGTGGCATGCTTAGCATATTAAGATATAGGCTGTCTTAATACTGACAGATGTAGGGAAGAAGGGAAATTAAGAAAGGAAGGGCAACAAATAAACCAGACAAAGCCGTGTGGCAATGGATCAAAAAATCCAAAGCAAAGAACAGCAAATAAGGATGGGAGCAAAGGAGAAAGTCTTCAAAGAGGGCAGAAGAGGATGGAAACAAATAAGCAGAGGAAGGAAGGCATTATCTAAAGCAGAAGTGCAATGGAGGCAAAAAAAAAATTAAAACAGCAAAAAGAGACCACAGAAATTGAAACAAAGCTGTGGAGAGCAAACAGAGAAACCATGAAAATGGCATATGGAGAAGAATAAGGGAAGCAAAGGAGCTGAAGCAGGGAAAGAGAACAGAAGGACACCTTCTTCTCTGGGAATACATTTAGTTGCAATCAGGAGGTGACAACCCTTAGAGGAGTAAATTCCCTTAAGGGAATTAAGGGAAAAGAGCCCCACACTGCCCCAAACCCACAGAGAACCAGAGCTCCTGAGGAACAGCAGTGCAAGCTGCCCTTCAATGCTCTTAACCTCTCTCTGGGCTATCAGGTTTCTCTCTTCTGTGCTTTTCTCCAACATTTTTGCCAACCTCACCTCACCTCCTGAGCTGTCTCCCTCCTGTTTCTCCCTTTGCACCTTTTTTTTCTGGGTATTTTGCACCTCAATTCAACAGGACAACTGTAATGGGTGCTTGTTTCCATCCAGCAGTGGCTGAATGAAGGATGGCAGCATATCCACAGAAATTGTAGAATCATTCTAAGGGAAGGAAAGTGCATCAAGAAGGAAAAAAGAAACCAAAAAAAGCTCAGTGAGCTGCTTCTGCACAGCAGGCCCTTAGCAAGGACTCTTCCTGGTCATTTTTGGCTGTAAAGAAAGGGAAGCAAAGCAGATTTGGAGTAGTAATGAAGCACTTCAAGAATTAATTCATGCTGTGGTGGATTCATGGTGAATGCAATGCTGTTAAATGTCATTTATTGGAGCTCCTGATTAGCAGCCATCCTGTAAAACCAGGGCCAAGACCATGACACTTGGTTTGGGATTTTGGGCTGAGAAATGCTCTATCAGTTGATGCACTGGACTAATGCAGCTTTATTTATCACACTGGGTTTGGTTCATAACAGGTGGATTTGAGGGGCAGGAGTGGAGCTAATTAAGACTTTGTTTCCTCCTCGAATAAAGCCCTGATTGGGTTGGCTCATGCTGGGACTCTGCACAACATGGGTAATCCTCTCTGTTTCAGTGACATCTGTTACAGATAAAATTGATGTCTCCCCATGGGAAAGCAGCTTTATAAATAGAATAAAGTCTGTTTCTCTCACTGGGCAGAGCTCTGGAAGACAGGAAGAATCAGCTTGGCCAGGGGCATAGCTGAACTTGCACCATTCTCATGGTGAGTGCTCCTGGATGGAGATAACTTCACATTTTTCAACTTATCTCTGTTCTCTGATTAAATTCTTAATCTTTCAAACCCAAAACTTTTGTTAGAGTATAGAACTTGTTAGACTACTCATTCCACCACAAAAGTTCTTAAATTCTATTATGGCTTTCCTAGTCAAAAAACCAAACCAACCAACCAAAAATGTAACAAACAAACAAAATGTAACAAACAAAAAACCAAAACAAACCATACAAAAAGTAACAAACAAAATGTAAAAATGTAAACAAAATATAAAAAACAAACAAAATGTAAAAAACAAGAAACCCCAAAATGAACCTAAACAGAAATGTAACAAACAAAATGTAAAAATGTAAACAAAGTGCAAACAAACAAAATGTAAAAATCAAAAACCAAACCAACCAAAAATGTAACAAACAAAATATAAAAATGTAAACAAAGCGCAAAACCCAAACAAAATGTATAAAAATACATACCAATCAAACAAAATGTAAAAAAATGTAAACAAAATGTAAAAAAAAAAACCAAAACCAAACAAACAAAAATGTAGCAAACAAAATCCAACCCAAGGAAAAAAAAGCCCCTCAGGTGATGATTACATTGAGGAAGAGTGTCAATCAGCAATGCACTGTATTATTCTGGGAGAGTTTAAAAAGAGCAAACAAGGAAACAAAAGCATGTAGAAAAATACTTTTGAACACTTTCACAGGAATCAAGCACTTCCCCAAAAAGGAAATCAGAAAAGGAGACTGCAGACCTGACCATGGAAGTGAGGATTAAACAGGACAAATCTCAGGCAAGTGAAAAATTACAAGCATGATGTGTAAAATATTCTGACAGCTGGACAAAAAGGGAGCCCCACTGCTCCAAGTCCAAGGAGAGAGTCCAGCTGTGCAAGCAGAGCTTCTCAAATTGCCTGGCAGGGATGAGGCAGTGACCAGCTTTTCCCATAAAGGAGGTGGAAATGCAGCATCCACCCACACTCATTTCTCTCCTTGTGCTGCTGGAGTTGCCCAGCTGGCCCACACGTGGCCCCTGAGCTAAACACTTACCACACTGTAAGCTCTGGAAATATTGCAGTTTTCCAGTTAAAACATCCCAGGCAAGCATCAAAGCAATGGACAAAGGGAACTGCTAAGCATGAAAAGCAATCATTGCTAAAAACATCGCTTAACTTGGAGCAGAGGAGGGGGTGGGCTTTAAACATCAGGGATTACAGATTTTAAATTCAAGTAAAAAAGACTCTTCATAGGACTTTGAAAACTATCATCTTTATACTCCATGATTTCTACATACAATTCAAAGGACATCTCCTCAGTATATGCTGTGCCAACCAAACTTACTGTGGATTGCTCTCTGTGTTCCTCAGAAAAAGCCATGGACATGCAGGAGCAGCAGGCAAAGTTCTCCCTTCTCTGCCAGGCTCCCCTGACCACGAGGAAGTTTCTGTTTGCACACCCACATCTGAAATTTACCACTTGCCAAGCCTGGACAAGCATGCAAGCCACACACACTGAGATGTGTGCTCTGAAAAGTGAAAGCTACTGTGGCAGTGCAATTCTTTCCTGCAGAAAAGCCTCACTGGTGTCTAACAACTGTGTTTACACACACATTTACAATGCACATAGGATAGATCTGGCTTTTGAAAATTCTAGTAAAAAAATCCCAAAACTTTGGAATCCACTGTCAATTCAGTAATAGTGGCTTAAGCTCTTTTAAAAGTTGTCATGAGAGATGCAAGAGGAAGAAAAATGGCCCCAGCCCAGTTCTCTAGCACCAAGCAGATGCCTGAAACAGGCTTTCTGTTACAGAAATAATCATCAAAAGAGGCTACAAGTTCAGCAAAGCACATTAGGGCACTCTCCCTTTTCTGCCAGGTTCCCCTGACCATAAGCAAGTTTCTTCTTGCACACCCACGTTTCAAATTTATCACATGCCAAGCCTGGACAAATATGCAAGCCACACACTGAGATGTGTGCTCTGCAAAGTGAAAGCTACTGTGGCAGTGCAATTCTCTTCTGCAGAAAAGCCTCACTGATGTCTAACAAATGTGTTTAAACACATTCACTTAAAACGCACAGGGGATAGATCTGTCTTTCTAAAATTCAGGTAAAAAATCCCAAAACTTTGGAATCCATTGAAAATTCAGTAATAATGGTTTAAAAGTTGTCATGAGAGATGCAAGAGGAAGCAAAGTGTTCACAGCCCAGTTCTCCAGCACCAGGCAGATGCCTGAAACAGGCTTTCTGTTGCAGAAATAATCATCAGTGCTTAACAAACAAAGAGGCTACAAGGTCAGCAAAGCACTTCGGAGCACTCCATCCCTGCAGAGAGCACTGAGGTCAACAGCTTGGACACTTTCCTAAAAGTATGAATATTCCTCGGCTCTTCTGCTGAATAGGGATGAGCTGGTCCCCCATCCAGCAATCCATTATGGTGACAAAGTGGCTCTTAGTATGCCCAGCAACATGTGTGACAGCAGCAAGTGTTGAGCAGCAGCCAAATTCTGTCTGGGAGAGATAAAATCAGATCCAGGAGGCTAATAAGATAAGGATCAGTGCTCTGTGTACATCCATCCATTCATCAGAGCACTGATTTGAGTACAGGGAAAAAAAAAGAAAGGTTATAAGGAAAAAGGAGAGGGTGGGATGGGGGGAATAATCCTCCTGAAATGTTATTTATGTTTCAGAAATTTTGTGAGAACATCGAGTAGGTGCTGTCATTGTCAGTAATTTTTTCTGAGGAGGAAGCTGTGTTAAATTCAAGTTATTTACTGCCTTTCACTCAAGCCCCATTCTGCAGCAGAGTGCTTCCACAAGAGCTGCAAGTTTATAATTGTAAATAAGACATTCTCTGTCACATATTGTACACCCCCCCGTTTTTTCACTGTAAATTCCTTAAGGCAGAGACCATTATTAATGCTAAATACATTAAAATTCAAGTCGAATAGCAGAGAGGAAAATAAGCAACAAGTTAATTAAACTTGCAACAAACACTTCATTGGAAAATGTTGCAAACACCCCCAAGGAAGATTTGGAGTGTGGAAGAACAAGATGAAATTGATCAGATGGGCAAAGAAAAAGTTTGCATCTTAAAAATTATACTCTGTCTTCAATATATAAGTATGAAATTAAGTGCTTACTGGGTAAAAAAAACCCTAACTATTTTCAGGAGACTCAGTCTGTTTGTACCCATTTTACAAGGTGAACCACACATTTAGGATGGGAATTAAAGAGTCCTTTGCACATGCAGAAATAACTTAAAAATTCACATTTGTGAGAGGAATACAGGCTGATAAATTATTACAAATGACTGTTTCCACTAAAACACAACACATACCTTCTTCTTACAATTATACCTTATTAAATCTGCTGTGAAGAAAAAGTCTGCATTACCAGGGGAGCAGTCATGATAAAGTCTGATAGAGTCTGTCCTGTGGATCTGACTCAAAACACACCTTCAGAGCTGGTTTTCATAACTGGAAATTCTAAATTGAGATATATCTGACTATATATCTATATATCTGACTACATATAACTGACACATATCCCCGTGTCAGTTAAATTCTCTGCATGCTTCAGGCAGGGTTTGAAAATATGTTAGAACCATCAGGATGTCCACAGACCTCCAGCTTCTAGAGAGGAAATCAGTGTACACCTCAAATTACTGCTGGCACTATTAAAAGCAGCAGACAAGCTCAGTGAATCTTTACAGTTTGAATCCTTGACACTTTGAATCTTCACAGTTGTGGAGCCTTAGCTAACTAGTTGTGTCTAACTCGTTATATAGAGATAGCAACTTTCTAAAAAAAAAATATATATATATATATATCAGGGATTTCTATTTCTTTGTTACTCCCAGTAAAGCTGGAAAAGGATTTCAGGGTTTTCAGTTTGTAAGAGTACAAATTGGCTTTGCCCTCAGAAGAAAATAAAGTATATTTTAGGAAGATACAAAGAAGGTCATTTGAAGTAAATTCCTCTACATGCTAAATAATGAAAAGATGGTATAAAAATCTTTTATACTTTTTTTTTTGTTTGTTTCTTACTTAGCAGAAATTTAGCATTTATTACAAAAATAAAAAAAAAAAAAGCCACATTAGCAGGCCAAGAGGTGGAGGGTTTTCAATCCACTGAGGAGGTGTGGTATGGATAATATGCCCATTATTATTGGCCATATGTCAGATATCAGTTCCTTAATATTGATAAAACAAACTCCTGCCAGTGCTGAGGAGAATCTCTTTTTTGAGACGTGATAGTTATTTCTATCCTTCCAGTCCTTGTCACCTCTCCACTGAGATGCCATGTCCAACAGACCTCTAATATTACCAGACTTCAACAGATCACATGGAAAGGACTCACACTTCTGACTCATTTTACATAGGCCTCCTGCCAGCAAAGTGATATACTGCTTTTCAGGCAAATCCCATAAGGGAAAAGGAGCGGAATCCTAAAAACCACCTCAGCATTGCCACCCAGTAGCATCAGACAGAGCCTCAAGAGATCAGGGCTCAGCTCCTGGATCTTCTCTGAACTTGAGGCCCTTTCTCTGGGCTTAAATCCCTCCATTCCTTTATTCCTGGAGAAGTCTCTTCTAACCACATTCCTCCAAGAAAACATGCAAGGAAAGAGCTTTGCAATTTCTTTTTTGATACTTACAGGTGTACACAAGGCAGACAATTTAGCAATCAAAACCCAAGAACTTCTGTATTGGTGAGAAGCTCTTTTGTTCTTGTGACGCAGATTGTCCTGATGAGGACAATATATGTATTTTTTCATGTGGTAGATTCCTTGTGCAGTAACAATGATTTTCTTGTCCTCTGCTTTTCATTGACACCAGTAGTTCTTTACTGCCTTCTGAACAAATAAGAGAGTTCCATGAAAGACTGCACCACAGTGGAATATCCTTACATCAACAGCTGAAAAACACTTGAGGAAATCAGTATATCTCTGTGCCTCTTCAATAGCAGCTAAAAGGCAAAGTCCAAGCAGCTCCTAGATCATGTCCCTATTTCACTTCTATCCATTTCTGCTTTCTCATGCCAAACAACTTCAAGTTCTCAATTTTAGTTTGATTTTTCATCACTTCTATTTTCCTCTGAAGGCCCAGGGTATGCTTTCTGATGCTACAGATAAATGCCCAGCCCTTTCAGCCTTCCCATTTAGACAACTGTAATTCTGATTCAGAGCTTGCAATGCCTTTCCAAAGGTTGATATTTGATCCTCCAACTTTACAAGATGTTCCTGTGCCTGATATTTCACATTAATCCCACCTCCTAATTCTCTAATCATCTCAAATGCCACTTGAGATGGAAGCTCAGAAGATAAATTCACTGCTAACACTGCTGCTGGCTTGTGAGTCATCACAAGTTAGGGACTGAGAAACTGTAATTGAAAAATGCTTCTCTGCAACTTCTTCCCCTGAAACATTTCACCTGATCAACAAATGATGCTCAGGGGACTTCTGTCTTCTCAACATCATCTCACTTGCCACAGATAAAATATTATTGAATCAAAAAGCTCAGGTAAACCCTAATTTAAAAAATAAAGAAGAAAAAAACCAAGCATATAAATTCCTAGGAAAGCAAACTCACATTTCTCAAGCTATCAGAGTTTAATTCTTATTATTACAGCATTCTGCAATGGCACCTCGATGTCTCACCTGAGATTCAGACCTCATTCTGACATATGCTGCAGGAAAACGTGGTGAAAAACAGTCCTTTCCCTTCTGTGCTTAAAATCCATATAAAACCAACACTGAGTACTCAAAGTAAAGGCATTTATACATCACATTCCCGCTCTTAGACCTGCTTATTTCTGCAGTATAGCTGAGGCAATTTTGGATGTCTCTCAAGACCTCGCCTTTTTACCAGGGGTCAGGATGGAAACCAACATCTGAAGAAGGTTCACAGCTGCATCACAGACACCACAACTCAGGGGCAAGGTGGAGATTAAAACAAGGACCTCAGCAGGCCCATAAAAACCACCCCATTGTCCATTTTCCCCATGGGTTCTGCTGCCTTTGCTCAGGACAAACAAGGCTGATGTTAGCCAGTGAAAACTCATTTTTGTGGGGCTGTTAATGCACTATTGAGGTAAAAGAAAGAAGAATCTGCCCAGGCTGTGTTGTCACACAGCTCTTGTTCTGAGCCTCATCCTTCTCTGTTGTCCTCAGCCCTGATATTCATTCAAACTTTTGATAAAATACCAGCACTGAGACATGAGTGATTTGTCATCTTTATACCTTGTAAATGCAGCATAAAAATAAGTTAGACTGATTGAGATTACACTGTTGAGGCAAAACAAAATAGGGATCAAATCCAAACTGACAGCTACATCAATTTTATTAGTTTGAAAAGAAAAATTTACAAAAAAATTCTAATCCAAAAACCAATAAAGCACTTTGCCAAATATGATGTTATCTGAGACTCGTCATATTAAAAAAAGTTCTATTAAATCTCCCACTTTCAAGTTCAGCATCAAAAACACTCAGTTTAAATGATATTTCTGTCATTTTTTTTCTTAACCTTCATGAAAAATTTACTATACCATGCTTAGAATTACTTGAATAATACATATCTTGTTTTAAATTCCAGTTATTACATGCACTTGTAAAATGCTATTTGATTTGATTTTTTCCTCCCACACCTTAAGCAAAATATGTGACAATTTTGTTTTCTCAGGGGTAGCATGTATACGAGCTAACCCATTCCTGAGGGATTTTCAATTGCCAGCTAATCCAAAGCTATTTCTTTTAGAATTGCATCCAATGAAGTTAATGGACTCAAGGGGTTTGGTTGTTTTTTTTTTTTTGAAACTTCAGAGTGTATGCAGGGTTGTTTTTTGCTTTGGGTAGTTGGAGTTTTTCACATAAAAAGGTCCATAATTGATTTTCTCTTTTCTAGTCCAAACACACACACAAAAAAGTAAATAGAAGCCAATAGCAGCATGGCCAGCAACCTCCACTGCCATAAAGGTTCTGGTCTCGCAGGATGGCCAATGGCGATAAATCCTTTTTCAGAATCTCTTTGCTTCTGTTGTGATTATATGCAAGTCCAAGGATATTTCACCATATCTTCCACAGACAAATTGTTAAATAGAATTGTTGAGTAAAGAAGTAAAACAAACAAATCTCCCAATTCCAGATGCTTCGCTGTTCCTTTGTTCTTCCCACCACCTCACTCACATGGACTTGTTCTCAGAACAAAACTTCACCTTATCCTTGTCTTTTTCTAATGCCTTTACATCTAATTTCTCCAAACCAAACCCTTGAATTGATTTTGGATTTCATATGTCTGACTCAGTGGATTTTTGAGAAATAATGGAGCTTTTTATGCCCATGTTTTAGAGCTGACAGCAGTGATGGCCCTGATTCTAAACAGTAAAGTAGGTTTCTTGCTTTTGATGCCCCAAATATCACAAGGTCAGAGTGATCCGGGAAACATGGAGGAGAAGTCTCTCATCTGTACTTGAAGCAGTTCTGTTCAATTCCTTAACTCTTAATGAACCCCACAGAAAAATGTGAGCACACAAAAGTGTTCTGACTGATTAAAAAGAGGATATCCCAAGAGGAGCTAATTTAATACTAGATCAAATGAGCTGGAGTTGAAATTACCATGTTTTTGTTGACTATTTTAACATATTCAGGGGAGGCACAGGGATCTTTACATATTTCTGAGTCTCTTTGTAGTATCATTCTTCACACGTTGTACTAGTCAGTGTGGAATACATGGATTTGAAGGGATGAGGGGGTGGGAGAACTTGTGGAGTGGATTACTGATGTACCCCAGAGAAGTTTTATTAAAGTGATAAAAGAAAAATCCTATCATAATTCATTTTCTGGTTTGTTTTTTTTTCTGTGTTAAACTGTGCAAGCCTCTAACAATAAAGCTCCCCAGAATGCTCTTTGCTTTCATAAGAATTAGTAGCTCAGCTTAATACATAATCAAATTGTCAGAGAAGCCACAGTGCTCTTCCCCCTCCTCATTCCCTGTGTTGTGATCTCTGATTAAAAAAAACCCCAAAACTTATCCAAGACTTCCCAGAATACTTTCTGGCAAATTTCCTGCCAATGAAGAAATCATTATAAGGAAATGCAACTCTGCTTTTCAGCTGAGCCCTGTTTTCTTCTTTCAGAGCAGCAGCAATGCTTTCTCATGTCACTTAGGCCCACAGATCTTTTACAGCAAGATGGGAGAAAGCAGAAACTAACTTATTAAAAATTTGACAGTCAATAGTGCTTTAATGGTGCAAACAGCCTGTGAGCTGAACCACTCCAGCTCATTTCAGTAGCCTTATTTTGGGCATCCCATCACGTATTTGTGGCTTCGGACATAGAATCACAGAATGGTTTGTGTTGGAAGGGACCTTAAAAATCACCAAGTGCCCTGCCATGGGCAAGGACATCGGCTTGAGCTGTGTGTTTTCAGTTTAATTCTGTCTGAAACCCAAACATTTCACAGCAGCCTGTTCTCATTTGCCCTACACTTCCTGAATTGGTAAACAAAGCTGTTCTACAATTAACTAAGAAAAATCCCATCCCGAATCTATGGACTGTGGTCCCAGGAGAAAAGACATAGTGATGAACAAAGAGCACAATTATTCTTTCACTCTGAGTGCCCTCACAAGCCTCAGAATCATCCCAGACTAACACAGCAAATAAGTGCTAATACATGGATGTAACACCCACTGTATTTGAAGGTAATGGAAGTGTTTGGGACTTTCAATTTCATGTTTTTCAAGAAGCTAAAGAGTTTTTCTCCTAAAAGACTGAAAGATGATGGGCTAAAATTGTTTGATACAGCAATGGCTCAAAATACAAGGGAAAGAATAGATAAAAAATAACTGCAGCTACTGGACTCATTTCACTAGCAGCACAACCATGAAACTACTGATAAACTATTTCTCATCTTTGTCACATCAGCAGAGATAAGACAATCCCAAAACTGCTTCCAAAACCCACACAATTTACCCATCAATAGGACAACAAAGCTCTGCAGTCAGTCAGATCAAAGATGGTCACTCACCTGTCCTCTCACACAAGAGATCAGTAAACTGGGAGTGCTGGCAGAAGAAGCATTCCCTTTTTCGGTCCAACATTTCATTTTTAGGGCCAACACACAGAGGAATTGCTAAGGAACTTAGTGGACAATCAATGTCAGTCTTTGCACAGCGTTAGAAGAGAGGACAGCCAACCTGAAGAGCAAGTGTGATACATTCCTCTAATTAAAAAAAAAACAAAAACCAAAACTAAGAAAGCAAGGGTCATAGACAATACATCTGCAAAAGAAAAGGACTTGGCACTAAAAGGAAAAACTTCAGGAGCTGTTATCAGGCCTACAGCAAATACAGCTCATTTTTGAGAACAGTGTGAGAGATCACTGAGGTTACATCACAGTGCTGGAGACCTGAGTTGCATACTGAGGAACAGAGAGAATTTAGGAAAATAAATAAAAAACAGTATACAAAAATCTATGTAATTATGAAAAGTGCTAAAAAAATCTTTGAGGTTTTGACTTCAGAACTATGAAGCATTAAGAAGTATGATAGACAGACCTGTGAGTTGTAGCACAGCTGAGAGTTTAATGTAGATGGTTGAGGGCAAAATGCTCAAAGAAAAAACATGACCATATTGTCCATATCTGAGTAAATGCTTTGCAGAAAAACCAATTTAACCTGAAAAAGATTAATTAAGCTTAAAAAAAATATATATATAAAAATTGTTTAAACAAGGAATAACAGTGTGACACAGACCTTGGGAAAAATATGTAATGAAGATTTCCAGACCAGGCAGGTCACTGGGTTATGTACAGATTTACAGGGAATAAATGTGATCTCATTCCCCAAGAGTTGCAGATATAGACCTGATGAATTATTAGAACAGCTGTAGAAACCCGAGTTCACAGTGGCATTTGAATCAGATTGTATTGGCAGATATCTCCAAAGAAAATTTTTTCACACTGCAAAGGCTCTGAATTCAGGACAATTATCATTCCCTTACACAGGGAAAACAACAGCATTGATCAGCTGAAACACTCATCAACCCACCAAGAGCACCAGCTCAAGGCACACCTGATACCATGATCTCCCATGATTGATGGGGAGATCCCACAAATTCTGTAAATAATTGCAGCAAGGCTCCAATAAAAAACAAATCAAGCAGGGATGACTGCAAACACAGCTATGAATGTGGCCAGGATTTTGATGGATTAAGAGCAGGCTACAACTGGATAAAACTTTTGAGAGATGATGTGTAAGGCTGCTGCAGGAATCGGTAACAGAGACAGAAAACAGAAACAGTGGATTTAATACATTTGGCCAGTTACTACAGGCATTGGTGGCCCTGTTTAGGTGTGATAATCATGACAGTCCCACTGACAAAATTTATCAAAAGCAGACTGGGAAGATAGAAGAAGAAAAAAGAAGAGATTGCTAGAGATCTAACAGAACTCACCTAGCCAGGGAAGCACCACAGCCACAAGCAGTGACCAGAGAACCATACAGAGCTATTAAATTTTCAGGAAATACAGCCCTGAATGCAGAAAAAATACCAGAGAGGGGGGAAAAATGTCCAAAGTGCTTTCTGCTGTCATCCTTTTTACATCAGTGAGGCGTTGTGTCCCTCTCTTTGACCAAACCAAATTATTCTTAGTGACAGAGTACAGAGATGAGTGGCTCAGCTTCTAGCAACTATCTTCAGTACAACATCACTATAAAATAACACTTTTCAAATTTTTCCTCCTTGTATGGAGGTTGATCCTTCCTTCTCTTCCCTCCTTTTGCCATGGGGGGGGAGCATGATGAATTTAAACCTGTGCAACAGCAGCCAAGGCACACTGCTGCTCTCTAAAGAACATTACAAATGACAATGAGCTTATGAACTCTGTCTCCAAAAAACAACTCTGCTATTTTGTGGGAATAAATAAGTGTACTAATAGGTTAAAAAAATATAATTAAAAAGTGGTAACATTCAGGGAAAAAACCCCACAAAAACATAGTGTTACCATTAAAACCTACAACTCTTTTCTTTAGCAAAACTCCTGATCATTTGAGGGTTTTCTGGCATTTCAGAGTTGTTACAGGCTAAATTCACTTGTGAGCTGTAACTCCTTGAGGTTTCTCAGTGGGAGATTGAGCACATTCAGCTGTTTCAGGTGTCAGGGCACACAGGCCGCAGCTGAAACGAGGTTTGGGATTTTTTTCAGCCAAAAAGGCAGGGGCTGAACCCTGTGTGCCCAACTGTGCAATCTCCCTTGGAAAATAATGGGTTCTAACAAGATGCACAATGTGAAAGATGTATTCTCCAGCCCAACTGCACTAAGGCAAAAGAGTTCCATCAGGGATTAATTTGGCATTTACTCTTCTGATGGTTTTTTCTGTGCTTGTAGCTATTACTGCTCCTTTGGCACAAACCCAGATTAGCCATTAGTCTGTGGATTGCCATTACTCTGCCAAGCTTTTAGAACATAAACAAAAAATAAAAGCCACTTTGCTAAGATGACAATAAACATTTAAAGCCCAATAATATCTCTGTGCAACTTTGGTAACAGTAAAAATATGGAGCCAGTTTTCATGTACAAACATGGCAAATGGGCTAAAATCATTAAGGCATTAGAGATGTTACATAATTAGAATTGTCATTTTATATTTGCTACAATAAAAAAAGCTATTTTACTTAGAGTAATTACCATCAGTGATTGGTGTTATTGTACATGCTGATTAAAATGTTTATTTCTGTGAGGAGAAAATTAATTGAGAAGTGGCACAAAAAAGCTAAGGATAAGGAGTAGGGCTGTTGCAATATTTTACATGGCACACAAAAAAGGGGGCCTTAAACTACTCTTATTTTGATTTCCTGAAAAGTGTCTTAATCTAGACTGTGGCTGCCTTGCTGTTGCTTTGATTTAATTAGCCTAAAGAACCATTATTTCCATTTTATCTTGCCCTACACAGAAGGAAGAAAAAACCAAATCTTCTTGTTGTCTTCATGTGGATCATACAAATATATTTGATGAAGTGAAGAATATTACAATTTTTTTTTTTTTAAAGTTAATTTTCAGGCCTTATCTTTCAAAGGCCTGAAGAATTTCAGGAATGCACAAAGGAAGAAAGGGGTAACATGCAAGCTATTTTAGGAATGTGGGATTACTCAGGTTTCTTAAATAAAACCACTCCTCATAGCAGAAAGAGACTGGCACAATTTGTGATGCACTGGTGGCCTTAATAGATTTGGATATGAATAATATATAAGTATTTGTGTGAGGAGGGAAGAAAAACAAGTCCCTGTGACTCTAAACAATGTGGACAGCTTGTTTGCTAATGACAGGGAGGTTGATTCTATCCATTCTCCCCACCCCAAACCAAAACCACTTCAATGATGCCAGAGTTTCATGCTGCACAAAAACTTCTCTATCAGTGATGTTTCTTATTTTAATCCTCCACTACCAAAACAATCCTTTTCAGAGTTAGTTTTACTAGACGGTAAAAACCCAGAGCTGTTCTAGTTTCCCCTGCTTGGCTAGCTTCTCTAAAAGTAATTTTGCAGCACTTGCAGCCCAGGCTGGGTTCATTCTGCTGGAGGAACAGTGGTCAGAGCTGTAGGCTCTAACCCAGGAGTTTTCTGCAGCACAGCTCCTGGGGAGGGCAACTCCTGCCCTGCCTCTGTGCCAAGAATATTTCCATTTCCCTTTCAGTTTGGTGTGTTCCTGCCCCACAGACACCCCACAGCAGTGGTGGCTCAGGAGGTCCCTGTGAGTGCCTGCTCCCCTGAAAAACACGTTTTTCAGCCCAGCTTTCTTATAAAGTATCAGCCTGCACATGGCAACAGAAATGGATGCTTTTAATCCTCAAAAAACCCCAGTTTGTACTGCTGAACCTCAATTTCTTTTTATTACTCAGAGGTAAATAAATATAAATAAAATATACTGCATCTCAGCTTTCATTCCCTCTCTCCTTTTTCTTTCCTGTCTTCTCCTATCTGAGAGCCCAGCACTCAGCCTCATCATCCTTACAAATTGCGAGTAGCATTATGTATTTTGCCATTTGTCCTCTTTGTCTTATTCCAATTTAAAACCTCCTTTCATTGGTCTCCTTTTGCACATGTACCTAACTATACCTATTTGCCTTGACTCCTTTCACAAAGTCTAAGCCTGGCTTTTATCCAGCCTTGTGTGTACACAGCCTGAGCTCCATACGCAGCTTCCTGTGATGCTCCGTGCTCCTTTCCATCTCCAAAGGTGTTTTCCTCTTGGAGATTATTTTGGTTATGCTGGATTTGCAACTTTTCTATAGCTGTGTTTTCCCCTGCTTAGCATTCTGGTTTCTGATTGTCTCGTGTGCCTCTGATGAAGGGAGGTGTGAATCTCCCGCATATGCAAGTCTCTGAGCTTTCCAGGTCAGGTCACCTCTCTAACAAGTCCTTTTTATCTCCTCCTGGGCTTCCCCTTTTGAAGTTACAAGAGACCTGAAAGTCCAAAGAAATCTCTTTTCTTATGGTCACCCTATCCAGCTGTTTTTTTGCCAACCAAAATGAACCAGAGAGACTCCACACAAACCGAAACACTTCACAGTTCTTGTATTTTTCTCTGGCACTTGTGCAAATACAGGGTCTCTTTTTTTAAAGTAACTTCACTTTACAAAGCAAAGTCAAGGCAAGACTAAATGATTTCTCTCGAGATCATACAGGACACCTTTCTTAAAGCAGAAAAGGGAGGATTTTGGCTTCCTATGCTGAAATTGTCTGATTCAAACTTATTCTCCTCCTCTGCATTCTGATATAAGCCCCTCACAGACCTCATCCACAAGCAGGCACTTCTTTCTACACTTATTTTTCCAACTCACCTGAACTTAATGTCACTTGTTAGGAAGCGTGGTGAGGGGGGCAGGAAGAGCAGGAACAGGGGAGGGAAGCCTTGAGCACTGCAGACTACAAAGACTTACCCATTTTATTCAGCCCTGCTGTGTTAAGGACACACAAACGGGCAAAATGCAAAGAACGGGGAGAGGTTCCTGTGACAATGCTGTTTAGTGTGCTACACCCCTTTCAGCTTTAATAACTGCTCTGACACCCCCTTTTCCAGGGCTGTAGAAACATACACAACAAAATGGGTGGGACAATGTGCCTCAAAAAGCTACACAAGCTGTGGCACCTCCACTTTTTAGACATTGACATTTTAGTACAGCTCAGCTATCTCCCAGCAGTGGGCTGAAGGCCTCTGAGAAAAAAATTCCAGTGCAACACAGCACTGTCAAGACATGTCTGGATGGTTGGAGAACCAGAAATGTATCTGAGCCACAGCATCAATATGATTTAAAACTTAATAACTTTTCTGTTTCCAGAAATAAAGCAAAGTTGTTATTTAATGGCTGAAATACTGCCATTTTCTCCAAATGCCAGTAATAATTTAAATTCATGACTCCTGTATTATTCATGTGGTCCAATTTAATAGGAACAGTATTTCTGGTGCTCAGTGTTTATGAAGAGTGTCTCTTTGGGGTATACCTTCCTTTATGTCAAACAGATGCTAGAAATAACTACCTGATGTTCTGCTGCTATGAACTAGGATTAAAAATAGAGCTCATAATTTTCTAACCTGAACAAGGGAAAACATAAGGATCTTTTCTTGACAAGATACAAATCTCTTTTTTTTTTCCTTCTTTTCATTAATCTCTACTGTTCTCTCTCTTCACTCAGAAACAATAGCTTCTACTAAGCACAACTTACAGACTCAAAGACCCACTTTTAAATTTAATTATTTGTTACAACACCTCCTAGGGCTCTTCAAAGATTAAAAAACCCAAACCATTGTAGTTATTGCAAAGATGTTGAGAAGCAGTGGGACAATGGGACCAAGCCACCCATTTTCCCCTTCTGAGAACACATCTGAAAATGCTCCTGAAAGTCAGGGTAAGGCAAATTCACAATCTTCTAGGTGTGAATTGCACAAGAAACACAAAGTAAAATAAATGCTTATTTATCATTTACAAAACTAATTACTTTTTGAAAAAAAAAACCCAAAGAAATAATAGAAACAACCTTGAGAGATTCACAGAATCACAAATTCCTTCATCTCTCTAGTGTTTTTTGTTTTAACAAAGTACTTTGGGGTCATTTTCATACCTGTGTTTTTCCATGGAGTACTAAGAAGAAGGAGGAGTAGTTATTTGATGTTCAGTTATCAGCAGAAGTCACCAACTGGAATAAATACTTCATAAAACAATGCAGGATATTCAACAGCAGTTCAGTACCGAGCAGTTCAATATCTCAATATAGAACGCAATGTCAGGTCTCAATATCACCCTGAAAGAAATAGTGAAAACCTTAATTCAACTAATATTTGGCAAAGAAAATTTACAAACTAAGTTTAGGAATCCTTCTTTAGATTATTTAAAGTATCTGCCATCTTATAAAGCAATTGTGTTCTTTTCCTGGTATTAAAATCTACCATTTATTTTTTCCTCCAAAAGTTGGTTGTTATCTATAAATGTAACCAGTATTAAGTGTTCTTCTGTTTCCTGCTGACACAGGCTGTAATTCTTGAATTATTTATGTTTGACCAACTGAAATAGGGCATCAGGATTAGAGCATGACTCCAAAATGAAACTGAGTAGGATGCAAAGGTTAAAACCAGAATAAAACAATTAAAACCAAAGATTGCCTCTTAACAACCTTACAATAACAGGATCACTGATCACTGCATATTGCTTCTTCCATTTTTTTTCTTATTAATAGAAATTTAATTCTGTTTCTACAGATTATTGGAAGCAAAATTACTGAAAACAAATGGAGAAATAGGTTATAAATTTGTCCAGGATGAAAATCAGGATAGATTTCCATTAGCTTGCTTAGAATTATCTCAATTGATTTACTTTAGGGACAATCCAGAATTCTCATTTTATATAGCGCATGCACGTACTGGGAAAAAAAAAATCCATAAACAACCCATAAATTGGCTTTTCTTCACAAAAAAACTCATTGTGGATGTTTGCACTCAGCATCATTAAAGATAATCTGTGTATTATCTCTATTATACATATCAATTTCATAATACTTATAATTCATGCTGCCATGCACTGCAAGCTTTTCCCCATGCACTCCCAAATTAACAGTTTGGACTAATCATTAAATTAGACAAACAAAAAGAAAAAAAAGCCCAAACAAAAAAAAAATTTAAAAAACCCAAAAAATGAGCAAAAAAGCCAGCCAAAAAAGCCCCACAAAACCCTCACCAAAGAAACCCCGCATTTCTTTTTTTTGTATCACCGAAGAGGAATTATTTTCTTTCACTCTAACACTGTGTGAGGTCACTCAAAATTTCTCTCCTGTAGCTGGACTAGAAAGCAGCAAAGATGCAAAATTTTAAAAATAAGGTCATAATTACCATGATGCATTTAATAAAAGGACCAGAAAATTTCCATTCTTCTATAAAAACATGGTTACATACAAACAGGCACACAGATAATTCTTTGTGGTAATAGAGAAGAGCAGGGACATGAAGGGTGACTTGGGTGATGACACTGTATCTCTGCATTAATAAGGGAGTAATTCTGCCCAAAGCTATGAAAATAAATTAAGAATACTGCATTTAGATAGAGTGATAAAGTCTCACTTGATGTTTTTGCTTTATGGTTTAAAATGCTTTTGACATTATTTGAATAAATCCTCACTAACTATTTTCTGTTTCTGGATGTTTACTACACTACCCACGAATTTCTTTTCTCAGTTAGCTTTCTGCTTTTTCTCTGAAAAAGAGGCCTTTCTTCCCCAAAACAAACAAAAAAAATTCCATTAAAAGTCTTCATCACCCGATCGATCGATTGTTCAAGTAAAATACTTGACAGCTTTTATCAAATCCACATTTCAATTTGCTCCAAAACAGAAGTTAGCAGGCTGGGATTGCAGTGGGCCTGGTGGGTAAACAAAATACAAGACATATTAGAAAAGAAATGGGTAACAATATTTCTGGTAGCCATTTTTTTCATAGAGAACAGTAATAAGAGAAACACAGAACTGTAATACTAAAATTATTTCTTGCAGAAATTCTGTAGTCTTTGTAGGCTTTTCTTTTACCATAATTTCACTGCATTTTTTTTTCACTTTCCACATTCCCACAGAAAAACACAAATATTTTCCTTCGCAATCAACAGCCCAAACATGTGAATTTAGGTTAAAAAACTGTTTCCTTTCTTGAAGTTCTTTTTTCATTATTAAAAAACAAAAAAAAACCCACCTGTCAGAAACTTGGATAGCCTAAATGAACTTATAATTAGTTCTATGAATCTGAAGGGGCAGAAACTGATGCACAGGAAATTCCACTCGAACATAAGAATTTTTCCAGTGGGACCATGAATGCAGTTACATCTTCAGATCAGGATTTTTTTTTTTTAATGAGTTGGGTTGTTTTATTCCAGCAATGATGTTTCATTCATCTATGGAGACACTGGTTTATTTTTTGTTTTGGTTTTTTTCAGCTGCAAATAAGTGAGACTTAGGTGATAAGAATATCAGATGGCAAAGAGGGAGGGGGGAACCAAACCAGAATTCCCCAATTTACAGTTCCAAAAGATCAACTATTGATAAAAGCAGAAATGTCTCACACAGGAGGCTCAAATTAAAGCAGAGCCTGGAAACTACAAAGCTGTGCATTAACAAAATGACAAATGCAACACAAACTACTTCAGCTGCATACAGCAAATCACTGATAAACCCACACCTTTCACAGGGAGACCAACATCTGCTCTTGGTGTCATTCAAACTGAGATTTTGTTTCTTTCTGTAAAAATAAAGAATAACTTTGTTCAATCATTCATGAGAGATACCCCTAAACCTAAACAGCACTGCAGGTGGAAGGACCCAAGTGAGCAAGCAACACATGTAAACTCTAACTTATCAAGAAGATCAGAGAGTTCTGTGCTCATCTCCTCTGTAAAAAAATAAATAAAAAGAAAAATTACAATACAAAACCCACTGCAGCCTGTTGCCCAGGAGCTATTTCTGATTACACAATGGGGAAATACAGAAATGCTTTCGTCAAACTCTGCTCTGAATTACAGCCCCTATTCAATCAACAATGGCAGCAATGATGAGCAAAAAGAGGGAAGAAAACTGCTACTTGTTTACTGAGGATCTTAAAAGCCCAGATGAGAATCTCAGCCAGATCCAAATACACCATAAACTTAGAGTATTTATCTGCCTTGTTTTCTACACATGCTGTAGCTGAATACTCAGCTGAGATTAGAACCTTGTTTGGTTAAACCAATGGAAAGAGATTCTGCTATGGACAATCTTCTCCCAGTTCACAAATAACAGAATTCAGCTCCCCTCAAACTGGCTATAAACAGCAAAAGCTGTAACCAAAATAAACTACTCTCTAAACCCAAGTAAGCATGCCCCCCGGGGAGTTTGTGCTCTTTAACAACATCAATTTATTTAGATGTTATCAGTGGCACCTCAGCCTGGGGCAAAAGCACTGAGCCTTCCCCTCCTGTGTGGAATCATTTCACAGGCTCCTGTTATCCAGGATAAAGCACTGGAGGAAACATCTTGTTTAATTTGCTTTATTGCAATGATGAATGTTGCTTTTCTTGTTTGATAGTCATTGCAAAATTAATGACCAAGATATCAATAATCACTTACTATGATTCGATGCACTACATAGATTATCTTTTTTTTTTTTTTTCCCTGAAAAGTAGGAATGCAATACAACAGAAGCAGTTTTTCCAAAATATCTGGATATTCAAGATGTAACTTGTGTATACTTTGACCACTTGCTCTGGAAAACTATTCCAATGTTGCCTCTGTTTGTAATGTGTTATTTTCTGTCTAGAGGTATCAACTTCATATAAAATATATTTTTTAAAACTAACTGAAATGGAACAACCACATAAGTTGTAAAAAACCTGATCATCAAGAAGGTCCTTAATCTAAAATAGAGTTGTGTTCAAAATACAAGATCCAATTTTTTAAATGCTTATCTTTGAAATAATTATGTAGGTAGACACTCAGATTAGAAAGGGAAAACTAAATGAAATAAGGAAGAAGTTTTAAGGGTAAAGTAAAACTGAAATTTCATACCAGTCCATGAAAAGTTCCATTTCTACATTCCCCCAGTTCTCCGAGATTAAAACTAGCTGGAGCTTTTCATAAAGTAATATTGATTACTATATTTATGCCAAGCTAATCTGTATTTATGAAAAATTAATCCCACACTAAAAATTAGAAATCATTAACAGGGCTCAAGAGAGAAAGATTTCACAGACTTGGAAGCAAAACTATTTGTTCCTCACATGTTCAGCCTATGAACAAATATACATTTGGCTGGGCGGGGGGGGGGGGGGGGGGGGAAGACTTTTTGGGATATTTTAAAGACCTCTAGCAAGGAGAAACAGGCAATACCCAGGCCTAGGTTTGTCACCATTTTCTGGAAAAATCCCTTTGCCCAGGATTCTTCTCCTGGGAAGCTGAGAAGCCTCAGAGAAAAAGGAAAACAATATAATCTTCATTTGCTTCTCCTGTGTTCGGCTGCTTTGGAATGTGGTTGGAGATTGTTTATCCAACAGGTGATTGTTTCATTGGTTTCATGTGAATTGTTTTGACTCAATGGCCAATCAGGGTCAGGCTGTGTCAGGACTCTGGAAGGAGTCACGAGTTTTCATTATTATCTTTTTAGCCTTCTGTCTGCATCCTTTCTGTATTCTTTAGTATAGTTTAGTACAGTATTCTTTAATATAACATAGTATCTTAAAATAATAAATTAGCCTTCTGAGAACATGGAGTCAGATCCATCATTCCTGCCTTCATCCAGGCACCCCACAAATACAAGACTAGGTTCATTTTGCTATATAGGGTTGCTAAAGGACAGGCTCCCATGTGACACCAGCAAAGAAGAAGAAAATATTTCAGCTCACACTTTTAAAACATTCTGGCAAGGCATGGTATCAGCCAGGTCAGGAGGAAACATCTCTATTAGGCATCACAGACTTATATAAAAAAATACAATTAAAATTGCTTTCCCCTGCACACCAAGGGTTCTGGGCATGTCTGGAATCTAACAACATCCAGATACATGCTGCTAACTTTTCCACACAGGTTGAAAACAACCTTTATTTAATCATCTTTAATGTTTACTAACTTGCTAGAGTGGTGAAGAGGTCAATTAATTATGTCTTTATCTGAAGATGAAGTTACCTTCTGGTGCTTAGCAGACCTACCTCATGGTTATCAAAACCACTGTGGCATTATTGTCCTCACAGCAAGAGCGAGGACATTTCTTGGGGAACAAGAACAATTTTTTTCCCCTTTTAAGAAGTTCCACCCTACTCCAGCACTGAGGGTGGACCGGAGGATCCCCAGAGGTGCCTCCCCACCCTCATCATTTTGTGGTTCTACAATGTTGTCTCAGTCTAATTCTTTTGACTGTCACAGACAAAAATCAAAATGTGTAAATTTAATGTAACTTTTTTTATGAATACTTAAAGCATAATCGCATGTTCTTTATGGGCCTTCTGCTAGCTTGGTCTCATTAAAATTCATTCTTCTGAATGCGCAGTGCAGGGAAAAGGCTGCTAACATGTCACAATAAACCAACTGTCTGAAACCCTGCAGACGGAAAAAAAAAAAATGTAACATTTGCTTTATACCTTGTAGTTGATGAGAGAAGATATCTAGAAGCAGCTGTAAAATAGTCATAAAATAAAATGGGAATTTATATCAAAATCACTCTTAATACCTTGGGGCTTTTCTATCTCTGCATAGTTTACCCTGAGAGATTTAGTGGTGGAGTTTTATGTTAAGGGGCTGAAAGTTATAGTGGAGCTGTCAGTAATGCCACCTCTTTTTGGTGTGCCTGCCTATATATCAGTCTATTTATTTTTAAATAGCAAGACAGTAACCTCCAGAAGGTGCAATATGAAAATGCTATTGGCAACAGCTGAGCAGTTATAGATCTGTTAACCAGCCTTAATGAAAATCCTACTGAACACAAGCATTTTTAGATTTTGTTGTTGTTTGGGTTCTTTTGGAGGGTTTTTTTTTTCAATAAAGTGTTTTGGTTTTTTTTAATGAGGGTCATCAGAGGCAGGATGAACTTGCACACCACCCTCCCCAACTTCCTCTGTCAAACGATATTTCTTTAAAAGAAAACAAAAACCAAAAAACAAAGCAGCATGAGAAACTGCAATAAAATTCCCATACATTGTGAATGAATGATGAAGCTTTTGCTGTGTGATGGTGTCTGGGGCAGAAGAGAAAAGCAGTTACTGTAAAGACTTTTGGAAAAGATAATGTTGACCTGAAGTCCTCTTCCAAGATAAGGAAGATATGTATGCGTATACAAACATGATAAGGAAAGTGCAAGAAACAGGTTTATCAAAATTGAAGGATTCACATAAAACACCCAGAAAATTAATGGTAAATGCAAGCATCTTACTCTAGGTCCTGCCTCATGAGAAATGACAGCCCTAATGTTTTACAGCTGGGGAATAAAAAAAATTTCCACATAAAAAGCAAGGTTTGTTTGACACCAAAACTATGAGGGATTTACTTTCACCTTCAGACATGATGCTTCCCAGGGCCTGCTGAAGTTTCACAAGAAAAGTTTGCACAGCTTTACTATCTCGTCAGCTGAGCCTCAAGTCTAGCCTCAATATTTATCAAGCTCAGCTTTTATCTTTTCTCTGTAAGCCTGTAAAAATGTGTCATTACAGAACTCAATTAACTTTCCAGATGCTCCAGTATTCCAACCCAGAAATCTGTACAGATAACTTTTGGTTAAGGAGATTCCCAGGAATAAAATGAATATGAACTGGCACAGCCCAAGTACAGTCTGAAATTATTTCTTATTTGTAAAACAAAATGAAGTGCAAATGCAGTGGTACTAATGTTGAATCTATTTCCATTTCTTTGATTACTACTTTGTATGGTGATGCACAGCACAGATCAGTGGAGAAGACTGAAATGAAGAAAGGAACAAAAGAAAATAAAAAACAATTACCCACAGTTGTTTACAGTATGATTACAAAGGGAATTGCCAGGCATCTTCTTTTGATTAGAAAGATTAAAAGAATCTTATTTCAGCTCCATGAACATCAGAAATAGAGAATTCTGCAGGGTGTGCAAACAGATAATGAGCTATCAAGTCTCAACCATTCACCTGCTCCAGAGCAGGGCAGCTGAGAAGAGGCCACTCAATGTGAGCCCACACTTGTTAGTCCAGACTAAAGTGAGCTGGGCTCTGCCTGAGACTCACACCAACACTACAGACATGGGATGCCCACTGCTGGCTCACAGACTGTAAGTCTTCAGTTTCCTGCACATATTTACTTTCACAAATGTGGCAAGGCTTGCATCTAATCCTTCCTCTTTATTTCCAGTCTCACCTTTAAATCTCCATCTACACCATTTGGGATACACTGCATGGCTCTTCTGACAACAGGCATGAAGATTCACTTTGTGGTGTACCAGCTCTATTTGTGAAAATTGCAAGTAATTAAAGAACTACAGGGTTTTTTTTTTTTAAGTATTTCTTGTGAAAGAAGTAGGAAAGGGAAATATGACAGCAGCTGGGGGCAGAGTGCAAATGTTCGCTGCCACATCTTTCACCACCATTGAGAATCCTGGAATAATTTGGGTTGGAAGGAGCCTCAAAGACCATCTGCTTCCAGCCCCCAGCCATTGGGGAAGCTCAAAGCCCCATCCAAACTGTCCTTGAAGTGCTTCTGTGGTAGCCAGCAGTGCTGGAACAGCAGCTCTTTACCTTGGGTCAGGCACAGCCATGCAAAATCCCTCATTCTTTTTAGTTCTGATACCTCTGTAGCAAAATCTAGAGCAGTAGGCATTGCCACTGTAGAAAACATTTTAGCAGCTCAAAGATAAAGTCTTGTATCAGCCTAATTACTGTATCAGGGAGAACCATAATCAAATATTTTAGTATAGCGGGCCTCACTTGGGGTCTTTAAACACTGTCTGAAATGATGACAGAGCTACAGGCAGTTTAAGAAATAAAGCAAGAACAAAACCTGCACAGCTTTCTTTGCAAGAGATTAATTTCCACTGGGAGTAGAAAGGCTGGGTTTGAGTTATCCTAATCCTCTTGAGCCACTACATGCCTTTAATGAAGTGTGGACAAAGCCAGACAGTGCTTAAAAGCCACAGAAAAGACTTTGTAAAACAGTTTCAAGCCCACAGAGGATGGCACACTTCTTGTTAGAGCAAATAGGTTTAAAACTCTGAAAAATTAATCAAATCTAAACAGGATTTATATTTGCCACGAGCAAAAAGTCTGATGACTTTGGCTTGGCAACACAGTGACCAGGGCTAAGAGTGGCTAGAATATGATGAGGTTTAATAACCCAGGATTTGCAACTGTTTGATTATCTTGGGACCAAAGCCAGCTAAGCAATATATTCCTAGGGAAGTGTGGATGTAAGTGCATTTGGGACCAGATGACTGTTACCACCTATGTGTGACACCATCTGCAAGCAGGCTGACAGCTTTAAAAATAATAATAATAAAAAACCCCAATATTCAATAAATGGAAGAAAAGGTGTTAAGTTAGAAGAGCTGGTCTCAGCATGTGCACTAAATGATACAAAACTTTTGTTTAAAAAACTCCTGCTCACTTTAGTACGAGTCACTCGATATGAAAATATGTTGGGGATTGGAGCAAAAGCAATAACTTTTTACAGTAAGAGGTTTTTGCTCATTTCAGAACAAGCAGGTTATGCAAGATAAAAACAAAATCACAATGGAGAGAAGCTGGAGAACACCAGTCACATTTCAGGACTAAATCAGCAAGGAAAATTCAGGCATCCAGTGACTGAACAGTGAGGTATCCTGCTACCCAAAAAATCTTGGGCTGGATCAGGGTGCCGAAGGTCAAGGAGCTCACAACAGGATACACAGAAGTGTGTGGGGCAGGTACAACACAGCCAGTGCAGAGGCCCCCCAAACTTTTACACCTTGTAAGTAATTAAGCATCAAAGTCCACACTAACAGAAAAACCTGTATTTCCTCTCCAGGACCAAGCTGCTTTTCCCCCTGCTTCCACTCCACCAGAGGAGTGAGATAAAGGAAGTCATGCTCAAGCTGAGTTACACTCCATTCCTCAAGAAATCAGTGAGGCCACTCAAAGACCACACTAGATGCTAGAAAGCACAACAGACTGTGCATAAATCTGAAAATCTCCTTTGAATATGTTATAAACCAAATTCATCTGCAAGTAATTTAATTTAGCTATTTGCAAACAGCAGAGAAGTGCTCTGCACAGCTTCAGGTGTCTGAAGCCCATCCCAAAAGCAATCAGATCACTCTGGAGAGCAGCTGTGCATCAAGTAGATTGCTTTTATCTAAGTGATAAAAACCTTGTAGACTGTGAACAATACAGGGCATAAAACGTAACATTTTTAATGAGCAACATAAAAGATGAATAGAATGAGCACAAGAAAAGGCAATTTAGTCAGAAGATGGGGAAAAGGAGCATCCAGAACATGACATTTTATAGCAAGAGGGGCTTGCAGTAAGCAGAATTTAGAGGGGGAAACACTATTTTTCTCTTCTAATTAATCCAGTTGGGGTACCTTGAAAATCAATCACAAGTGTTCAAGCATCAGCTGACTGAATCTGAAGAACAAGTATTAACATATTTTGGACCTGTTTCAGATCCAAAATAAGTTGTTGAAACTCCATTAATTTCAATGTAGATGCAAAATTGGCCTTTTTACTGTAATCTTCTACATCAACATGAAAGAAAAAGCATAAACCATTAAACATTAAACTGCCTTTCTATTTTATTTCTTTTATGAGGCTCCTAGCAGGACATTAACAGCAGATTACACCTTTTGTGAGCCATCTAACAGGATATTAACGACAGAAGGGTGCCCAATAAATAAAATTATTGTTATTACTGCTATTTATAGTCAGCCTGTCAGTACCAAGCCATAAAACTTTAACATTTGGAAAGCCAGGAGCTACTCCAGCACTCTGCATTTCCAACCATCCTCTTCCACAGCATTATTTTTTTTTGGCCCACCTTGAACACAACTAAAACTCAATTTCAGCTCCTCAATTTATTTTTAATTTCAGGTGCTAAAGCTGCACAGCAGAGATCTGAGTGCTGCAATAACAGCCAGTGCAGGCAATTCAGAATAGTGGAAGAAGTGGGAAGAAAATAACCAGGAGTTTCAATTCTTAGAGGCACAAGCAGATGTAGACTGGGAAAACGTGTGTACAAATATTTCATGCCACTTTCAACACTCTTTTTTTATCCATGATGCCTTTCTACATTCTGTTGTGCTTTCTCATCACTCCTTACATACCATCAAATCATTTCAATATGTCTTCCTTACAGACAATTACAAGCATTTTTTAGTTCATTATGAAAAGAAAGCCAACTGTAAACTTGGAATAAAAGTTGGTTTTTTGTTTTTATTTTTGCCCTGGAACATCTTGTTCAATAATAAAAGCTCTAGCCATCAAAAATTCAATCATTTTCCAGGAGAGAGGGCTCCACACCTGAAAATAAAGTACAAGTAGGTATACACTCATCTACACACACACAGACCCTTTTAAAAGTTTCAGCTTTCTAAAACCAGTCTACAGGCCTGGACTGTGGGGGAAAAAAAATAAACAACTTAAAAAAAATTTCTTCTTGTCCCCAACTTCCACTTTCTTCTATCTTTAATGTAAAAAAAAAAAATCCACAAGCTTGGCAATCCTCTACCAGCATTTACATCTGAACAATCTTATTGTATTTACAGAGACTGCACAGGAACAAAAGATCATTTGCCTGCAGAAACACCAACATTTATCTTGGTTTCAAAAATCTGAAAAGCACATACTAGTCCTGATATACAGGTATTGTGTCCCTAGTCTACTCCTACATCTTGCTAAACGTGCTGTGGGAAGACAAACTTACTCATTTCTAACTTGGAAAACCTTTTCATTTAATGCATTTTAAAAGCCTAGAAAGGATTCAAAGCAAAATGTTCAAACAAAACACCACACTTACATATAATTTATTTTAAAATGAAGATATTAAAAAGCTTAAAAATTTAATGTTTGCTCGCAGTTCACAACTATATCCTGAGTATTTATTATTACTTGAACTCCCATTCCTTTTTTTCTTTTTATAGCTCATTGTCTTATCTTTCTTTGCCCCTTCCATAGCCAGAGTACATTTTCTGTCTAACAAGTCAAGGAAATATTGCAGGCCTGACTTCTTCCCATGACAGTTGTTTTAGTAGGTCTTTAAAAAATCTGGGATTAGTCCTAATAAAGTACACTAACCTCTGAGGTTTTGGAGAGCAAGCCCTACTCACCCATGCTAGAGCAGCAAAGCAAATTTTCCAAGAACTCTCTCAGATCAGTTTTCCCACTGCAGACAAATTTATTTTTAAGAAAAAAGCTCAAGTTTCCATATACAACTATTTCTTGGCTGCCAAAGGCAGACTACTACAAAAAATAAATATAAAAGCTCTAAGAATGGTTTGATTTTTTTGTTTCCATTACCTTCCCCACCTTTTTCTTTCCCCCTGTATTTTATAAAAGGGTTGTTCTTCAGTGTACTTGCTTCTATGGATACCTTCCTTTATAAAGATGCACAGACTGCTCTGACTCATGGTTTAGAACAGCAGAAATACTTGATGACTTTCATTTGGTTTGGTTTACTACAGACAGAAGGACATTTAACAGCCCTGCCAAATACCTTCTTGTTTTGTTCCTTCTACCTTCAGGGCTTGTGCTTATATTCTGTCTCTCTCTGTATAAACTGTGTCACGGAAGCAGATAGAAGACAACAGAAGCAGAGTTTTTGATCCAAACGACTCCCAAGAGACTTCAGTTGGCTTCAACAAACTACAAAGGTGAAAGAGGCAACGAAGAAAGGAATATTTTCTACATACAGCAACCAAACATGCGCCCTCCCCTCTGGATGAAGTGTGCCAGTGGAGCATGAAACTTTACAGCAAATTTCCTACTAAAGCAGCATTTTGCTGCACCCGCACTTACAAAGGAGTGGGGAGCTTTGGAATGGGATGCAGTTGCAGGATCTCCGGGGCACAGAACACTAAGCTAGGACAGGTAGGCACATGGCTGGATGATGATTTTCCATGGGTTAGCTGGGGAGGGGTGAGAGGCAGCCTGCACCTGCAGGGGACCAGGTTTTCAAACCTTCTTAACTAGGTAATGATTATTGCCATTGATCATCAACAAACACAAACCTCTGCTATGCTGGAAAGCTGACAGAGAACCTCTGGGCCAGACCTGATGCAGACAGATTCTGGAAAACATGAAGGAAAAGGCAGGGGAAAGGGGTGTTGATGTAATGCACCCCCAGCTAGGGAATAATATGCTCTGACTCTATGAATTAGAAAGCTGAACAATTGCTTTATTAAGCTGAGTTATATTACACTGATATTATACTAAATCACGTACTAAAGAGTTACTATACTATATTTAAGAGATACTACAGAAAAACTTGTGTCTCTCTGGAGACAGCCAGGACACAGCTTTAACTAAATTAGTTAAAGAAACAAAACAACTTTCACTAGTGTCTAATAACTAAATCACTTTTGGTAAACAATCTCCATAACACATTTCACAGGTGTAAAACAACAAGAGTAACAAGTAGAAATAAGAAGTTTTCTCTCCTTCTCTAAGCTTCTCACTGCCTTCCCTAAGAAAAACCCTTAGAAAACTTGTGCCTGCTGCTCTCTGTGAAGAGAGCTGTGGCCACAGAGGGGGATCAACTTTTGAGGCATCTCCATTAATTATCCTGCTGGCTGGCTGTGCCTGTGGCTGCCAAGGAGCAGGAGGGGACACAGGAGGCACAAAACACACCCATCAGACACAGCTCTGGTGTCCCTGACCCACTGCTGCTGGCAGCGCCCTAATTTGTGACTGCATGCCCATCTATGGCCCCTGCACACACTGGGGCCAGAACACAGAGCTGGCCAGGATGTTTTGGGTGGCAACCAGCCCAGAGGGCACTGGAGATGCAGCTTCAGGACCTCCATGAGTCACTGACCTTGGCAGACCCACCAGCACTCATCTATTAAGCCATAAAGCATTAAGGATCACACGTGGCCAGCTTCCAGAACCTGATGCTGTCCAGAAATGTTTGTGCTGCCTCTGCACGTCTTGTCAGGTCATGGTACAAATCCCATACCCAAAACAGAAAATCCACCACTGACAACCCACACTCCAACTGATTTACTGGTCTCAGAGATGCTGCAAAAACTATTTTGACACAATAGTTTTGTGTCAGAAAACATCAAAGCACAGGGGTAGCTGTTTTCCTGGTGGCAGACTGCAGCTGTCCAGCTACAGTCCTCAAGTATTAGAAAGTAGATGAAATATAGTTGTTTTTTTCACAGCAATCCAAGGATTATAGACACAGAGACAAACACAGTGGTGATCTTGCATGCACTTATGGTTTTATAATCCATTTGTTCTGTTCAGGATGAAGTTTTCCATTAGTTTTCTCTTGTCTTGCAATCTTGACAGCCAAACTATGGCAATATGCTGATACAGGGGGACAACTATGGCCAGTGAAAAGCCTCTACCTCCTATCTGTGACTTCCACTGCAGGGTTGGGACTATTCCCAACAAGCAACCCAGGGTAAAGCTGGAGCATCTCATAAAATACACTGGCTAAACACAAATAACCACAAAAGCTTGTTTATGCAGAGTATCTGATGCTAGCCTTGACCTGAGCTGCAGATCAGCAGCCATGGCATCAAGGTTCCTGCACCAAAGCTTTGGCTTAAAGTTACCAGTTTTCCTCACAGAGGATCATACAGAATACAATAAATACGAACTCCAGCAGACCGCTGAGTCTGATTGGTTTGGTTTTTAATTTATGCTGTCAAATTACAGAATTCTACCCACAATGCAGAGGCCATCAGATTCTGCCAAAAGGGATCCTGCCTGACAAATCCCAAGAAGAAACTCCCTCAATGCACCTTGAACACGACTTGTAATCACACAGATTAACCCAACTGGCTCCTCCAGGATGCTCAGCATGCTCACATTCATCACAGAGTGTAAGCAGATCCTTTGTCACAGCTTCAAAAAGTGAAGTGAGCCCCATTTGCTCTGTTTTCTGGGTGAACCAATTCACACATTTTTGATTAGTCTGTTAAATTGCTGTATTTTGAAGGACTAGCACCTAAATATAAACCTCCTTCAGGAAATTAGATTAGAACCCTGTACATTAGACTGTAATTTTCCAGTAGCAAGTTCCAGTTGCTTGTTCTATGATGCAAGTAAATTTCTTAAGAAAAGAGACTGAAGTTTGTGAAGTTATGCCATTGTCAGTCTGCTCTACTGCAGAAGAAGATTCACTGTGTGGTTTAAAATTGATCTCATCAAAAACTAAAAATCATTGTTTCCAGTGGGAAGCTCTTCTCCCAGTTATATTTTCATGGATTAGAGGATTTTAATTCCTTAGTGTGAATTATTTATCTTGGAATTAAAGTAGAAAACTAAGATGTTGTGAATTTTTTAGTGTTCCAAGCAACAAGAGAGACTGTTGGACCAAATATGCGTTTTTGTGCCCACAAAAACTCAATTAGTAAAAGACAGAAAGGTGTTCTGCAAGGGAAAAAGAAAAAAACCAAAAAACCCCCACAAATTCCATTAATCTGCCTTCTCAGTATTTAAGTGGTGCCCATCTTCTCAGAACTGCCTTATGCCAAATCAAAATAATAATTAATTTACATTGCCATCATTCTCTTTCATCTATGGATATCAAAGCATCCATTAGTAAGAATCAGAGCAGCAAGTAAAGGCAGCTTCTCTGGGCCCCTGGGACTGCACAAGGAGTTAGGGATGCTTGGCCTCCCAACACCCCAGCTTTGTGCTTTTAGATGTGCAATCACACCCTCTTGCTCCTGCAACGCAAACATCATTATTTACAGACTGCACCAGTGCTCCAAGCCAATCCTGAATGGAAAACCAACTACTGGGCAAACCCCAGGCAGGAGCACCCAGCCAGAGGAGGACTGTTCCTCAGTTTTGACATTTTTGCAGGGAAAGCTCCTACTAAGTGTCAGGTTTGTATTGCTGAAATGGCTCCCAAGGTATTACAAGTCTTTTTTCCCAGCCCTGTGCTCAAAGAAGAAGTCAGGATTCCTCAGCTCTGGTTCTCAAGGCTGTTTATTTTCCCTTATCTACGACATTCTTTGTCCTGCTGAGGTCTGTCCAGCAGGCTGGGTTGAGGCACACTGACTGCCCTTGGGGTGGTGTTATCTTTTTATACCAAGAACTACCTGTACTTTATTTACAATAATTTTCCAATACCTATCACCTGTGTTAGACAGTCTGTCTCTACTCTAAACCAATTCAGAAGTGTCACCATCACAGCAGAAGATGGAGGACAAGAAGAAGAAGGACAGGACACACCCAGATTCCTCCATCTTGCCTCTTGAACCCCCATTCTAAAACCCCAAAATTCTACTTTTTCACCCTGTGACAAATTCACTATCGTTCTACTCAAACCCTTGTGGCTTGTAACTCCTCACACAAAGTTGGTAATTGTTTCCATGGGCTAAAATTGAAGGCACAGGTGTCTGTGACTCCATGCCAAGGTCTCTGAGCCCCTGCCAGGGTCTGGAGTCCCCCAGGGCAGCCAGAGGAATGTCCTGGGTTTTGACACCTAAGCATCCCCCAGCGGCAGAAAGCTCAGCTCAGTCCCAGCCTATCTAGTTTAGGCTCCCCTAAACTTTGTATTTCTCACTGTAAGCTCAGCTCCCAAAGCCTCACACTACAAACAGCTCCTCTGCTTATTTAACGAACCCATTCACAGTCACAACATTGGGGTTTGTCTGCTGAGCTCCTCTGCTTGAGAAAAAAAAAATATCAGGGGCAAGGAAGGCAGTCTTTTTTTTTTTTTTGTGAAATTGCACAGCTTTAACTTTGAATAGATTTAAAAAATAAAACCAAACAAAAAAATTGATCAGCATTCTTAAAGTGAATAGAAATCTCTGAGGTGCTTTGACTTTGAGGTTTAATCCAGGACAGAAGTTTGTTCTCGTTTCTGTTGCACTACTTTTACTCACTAATCTCTATGAATCCTTATGATAAGCATGACAAACTGTTTCGAGGAAACATTTACAACAAAATAACTATTTTGGAGACCTTACTTTGAGATACCTAGAGTTAGACACGAAAAAAAGAACTCTGCTGAGCCAGCTTCAGACAACGACACCCTGCTCTGATCTGCTTGTCTAGACTTCCTTCAGTCAAGTGAAAGAAGCAGACAGTTTGGGATTGGAATCCTGACCTGCAAATGTAAACACATCCTGTGCTCACTGAGCACAGAGAGGATCCAATCTCTGCCCCCACCACAGGAAAACACAAAGCAGAACATTAATTCAGGCAAGATCAATCTCCCTGCTAACACATGCACTGGATTTTTTTTTTCTTTCAGTTCACACACATCCACTTGAAATATTCAAGCGTGCAGCATTTTTATAAAGGCCTTAGAGTATTTCAGTCTAGAAATTACCACAAAATGAAGCACTTAAAAAGGTGTAATCAACTGATATTTTTGAAAAGTGTTGGTTCAGCTTTAGAGTGGATTACACAGTGGACCCTTCCTGATTCAGGCACAGAAAAGACTTTTCCCTCTTCAAGTTCAGGCTGTGCAGGATTGGTTATTTCACTCATTTTCAACTGTGCTGTAGTTGGCTTGATGCTCACTTGTAGTGAGGGCTCGATTCAGCACTTCTTTGCAACTGCAAGTGGTCAGAAGGAGTTTAAAATTTTAATTTACTGTGCATCCAATTAACATCACAGAAGAGTCTCACAAGACCCAGTCTAAAAAATCTTGAAACAACTTGAACCACCTATACTTTTAAAATATTTAGTTTAATACTTTTATTTCTTAGAAAAACTTCTTGAAACTTGTTTTGAAGTTCAAATTTGTCCAACGCTGCAATGATGGCTAATTTTCTCTAATTTATTTCTTTAGATTATCAGTTTCATGTTCTCTCATTTTCTTTCATAGAGATCTTGTAATTATTTATATGAAATTTATAGACATGAGCTAAGAATTTCTGCTTTTGATACTTTCATAGTCCCTAAACTTCCCCAAGAACTGTGCAAAGAACTGAAATCAGACTCAAGAATCTCTCCCTTGCATAACTAATTCCTGACTTTTGGTTAATCAGTGTTTAGAGGATTTGAATAAAGTTGGTATTTGTTCCTGACACAAACTTCATTTTCCAAACTTGTGATGATCTCAGCTGCTCAAAATTCCTTTTAAGTTTTCATCAGAGAAAATAATATGCTCAAATACTCTTTAACTAACTAATCTCTGATACCTCATTTAAAGAATATAAAATGTTTATATTACAGAGTATAAAAGGTAAAGTATTAAATTCTATAGTAAAACCACTTAACTCAGTGTATGTATCACATATATGTAGATTTAACTCATGGAAGTCACTATGGATATGTCCACTCCTCAGGAAATGGAATAAAATGGAATAAAAACACTCAGCCCTGCTGCTGCAGAGACAGATACTCAGTACTATAAATGGACAGAAGATAAGTATTTTCCCTCATTTGATCTTGCTATTCTTTTTCACAGTGCAAGAGTGCAGTGAAATATATTTAAATAACTTCCAAGAAGTCTCATAAGCACCAACATCATCTATCTTCCCCAAGTGATTCAAGAAAAAGCACATGGGTCACAAAATTGACTATGGAGCAGGATATTCTCTTTCCATGGCATTCCCCTCACACATCCTGTATTCTGAAGGCATTAATTTTGCAAACCAAAACCTGAATTAAAAACATTCTCGAGCCAGACAAGTGTGGACTTCCCCCCTCCTTAAGAACAAAAAGTCATTGAGAAAGTCTGGTGAACACTGAGCCCAGGACCTGAGCCTGAGAAAGGTCAAGTCTGTTCTAAATGCAGAGCCAGTGATGTTCCAAAAGAGCTCAGAAATCCACATCCTCTGCTCTCCCACTCCCAATATAAACGCTGAGTTATTTAGATAAGTTTTTTGGGACAAAGGTTAATGAGCCTTTAGGTCAAAACCCAATAGTTATCAGCATTATCAAATTAAACAGCTATTCTTTTTGTTGTGCCCCCCATTTTTTCCCCCAGGGTGAAAAAAAGAAAAAAGTTGTTAATCCAAATTGGAAACAAGCAAAACAAAACAACAAAAATCCTTTCCCAAGAGTTTTTCCTAAGCCTGAATGCCATATCCACACTGCACAGTCCCTTTATAATCACAGACATTTTTGTGAGATACATTTCTGATTTTTACAAAATAAAATCAAGATGTTAGTCTACAAACAAGAAGAAATCTTTCCTGCCTCCAAAAAGAGCAGCTAAAATGAAAGTGCTTGTAATGAAATAGACATGATTAAAGCATGTAGAGAAAATAAATTGAGTACTTCTAAGTCTGAAATTAAGTAGCAGAACAACAGCTACAAGAGCTGAGGCTTCCAGGCAGTAAGTGACTAATGACCATCACAATTAGCAGACACATTCTTCACTGCACTTAGGCAATTGTTCAGATTTGCTGAGATAATTTGTTAAATGCCTGCACCACAAACACAGCTATTTTCAGGTGTCTCCTACTGCTCTGCAGCATTAAATTATACAACAGGGAATGGGACAGCACAAGATTTAACGAAGAGGCCTGGGAGTCCTGGGCAGACATGAATTTCCCAGCTCAGTCCGCAGTGACAAGGAAACATCTCCCAGGAAAAGCTTTCCATGGAGCTACAAGGGCAAAAATCCTGGGATAAACCTGGCTAGATGGGACTGTGTTCACACCATGAATGTGTACCCCAGACTGGATTAGGCAAGCCAGCTACCAGCACAGGACACTGGGTCACCCCTCACGCTTCCAGCTGGGAGATGGAAGTCTGAAATCTGCTCAGGCTCCTCTAACAGGCAGAAGAGGCAGCACAACTCCTACTGGCCACAAATCTCCACTTAAAAAATCCTGTCTTCAGTGCTTATAACGCTTTTCCATGCTGCCCATTTTGGTTTGTGTTTTCCAGGCCTTTTTGGTTTATTAAGTGCCTTCTTTAAAGTTTCAAATAATTAGATGAGAAAGGGGAAAAATGAAAAAAAAAAAAAAACCCAAAAAACCCCTAAAACCCAAACCAAAACCACCAAGTGAAAACATTTTACTGGGGGCAGTGAAGCTATCATGTTATCAAAGAGGGATTTGAGTTTGGCTGGAAACAGCAAAGGCCTCCACTTCAAAAAGAGTTTTACTTCCATTCAACTTCCTACAAATCAGAACTACAGTTCCCCCCTCTTCCAAAATCTGTTCAGTCTGACCCTGCAGTGGCTTTGTGATTCTACATCTAAGATGATTTTATTATTTGTACCAGTAGTAACTTGATAGCCAGCCCTGTAGAAGATACTTGTCTTTTCTTCCTCTTGCCACTGTTATATTAACAGACGCAATTACTTTCCAAATTAACAAATGCATTCAAAGATGCACTGGCATCTTCAAATTATTTTGTAAACTACACCAGACACTTTGGCTGTACCTTAGACACATTATATCTGCTGCTTCCATCTTTTTTTCTTATCATTATGTGCCAGGAAAATTGTGTATAAACGCTGGTCATGACATATATGTTTAAAAAAAAAAAGCTATGAAACTTTTGGATATTTTGTAAAAAGCTAAAGAAGCTAATTCTGATTTCATGTAATAAGTTAAGAGAAACTCCATTGTTCCTGCAATGCCAAAAGTTGCATGGACCCAGCAACAATCCTAAATGTCTCCAACTCTTCTAAATACAAAAGTTCAGGAATATCAAACTGCTGCAAAGGCACAACAGATTTTCTTATGTATTTTAATAGCAACCTTTGGGATTAGAAAAGAAGTATCAAACATTCAAATACTTTCTTTGCTTCCTTTGCATCTTCTGATCAATTCTGAGCTGTGAATTGTAAAATCTCATGGAGGCATTGTAATTAACATGCTTCCTTCCTTGCTGGAACCATGCTGATTTTTTAAAGGGAAGTGAAAGACATTCTTCCACTTACAATCGAATGTAAATTGTATAATTTATTAATTATTTCAGTAGCACTTGATATTTATTTTAATTAATCTTTAAGTCAGACATTAACACTGGGGAGTAACAGCAGGACATCAGAAGCAGGAAAAGGTTCTTCCTTTTGCTTGAGTGCATTTTTTGATGAAAAAAAAAGATAATGCACTTTTTTCTTTTTAAAGTACGAAAAATAAAGTTTGGTGAAGTTAAACCATGTACAATGTTTTATAACAGAACAGAAAGCTTTTGAATGGAATAGCTGTATGAGCAGGCCATGGGAATTCCTGCTGGAGATACACCAGCAATATTTCCCATGGCCTGTGGGAAGAGCAGATGATGACAACCACAGGCCAAGGTTGTCCTCCCCTCCATCTCATCAAGCCACAGCAACAAGCCCTTGCCTACCCCAGGAATTTGTAGCTGAACCAACTTTCTCCATGACACTGATAACTTGAAGTGGCAATAGGGATGCACAATATTATTTTGTTCTCTTCTGGCTTTGTTTGTTTTAAAATTAGTAAGCATTTTTTCCTAATCAAGCTGAGTTTCAAGTGACCTGACATCCTGCTCAACCTTTTATTGCAACTGAAAAATGGGAATTACTTTGGACCCTTAAAACATTGAGGACAAGATGCTTAACTTTTAACTCAATTTTTACCTAAGCATTATTCCTTACCAAACTGTTATAGGATTTACACAAATACAACTGGTACTAGCTGCTTTATTTCTCTGCATTTGGCCTCTACAGATACCAGATACATACCAACATAAATATAATTTCTGGGAAAACACAGGCCTCTTTTCTTAAAATAAAAAAATCAAAAGCAGATTAAAATAGACAGACCAGTCTAAAAATAGCATGTGTTTAAATGTTTTGGTTTTTCTAAGATGATAATAAATCTACTTAAAAATTTTGGCTGTTCATGCCCCTAAATAAATCACTTAGTGTGTCATTTTTCCTCATCCATGTAATTGCAGCTGGAAAGGAAGGAAAAGAGGGGGGAAAAGGCAATTTTGGCATGACTTTTGCATCAGGGTCATTCAGGAACACATCTGGTCCATGACATGGGCAGGATTAGCTCTGTGCTGGCTTGGAACTGCAGTTCACCATGCCCAGCTCATCAGTTTCTCCTCCTCCTGACACCACTACCTTCTCTGTACCCAACACATTCTTATGCCCAGCTCAGGAAGCAAGGCAAACACAAAATTTTTATCCTGCTTTATTTAGAATTGCATCAGGCAACTACCCTCTGGAAGAAAGTTCTTCTACTCTTTCCACAACTCACACCGCTTGCAATCTCAAAGCTGTTTCACTTAAGAACAAAATTATGTCAATTCCACCTATTTTAAGTGACTCAAATCTGCACTGAACAAGATAGCTGCTGGTTCTTTAGGCAGGAATTACTTCTCAGCATTTTACATGGCTTCAGATAATAAATATTTTCACGACATCCTCCAAAAACCTCTCTCCACCAAAGGAATCCAAGGTTAAATACTTTATTGTAGAGTTAAAAAAAGGAGAAAATTTCCACATGAAAGTAATCAGAGACGTGTGCTTAAACTTCATGGGGTGAAGCAAATCCCTCCCCTTCTTTTTCTGAGAAATGCAGAGGGGAAAGCAGCTGCTTTTCACAGGCAGGCAGCACCAAATGCCACTTTCAAGGTCACAGTCCAGATAAGAAGTCCCAGGGCAGAAACAACATAACTTTCCTTTTCATAATTGTTTTCTGAATCTGTCTGGTCACTCTGAGTTCATGCCATCATTTCCCTTTTTTATATGCCTTGCTGCTTTGCACATTTCAGTGAATCTTCACACACAATATCAAGCACAGACAATATAATGGGAATTAAAGCTCTTTGAAAGCCTATGCCACAAATTCAATTAGCAGTAGCAAGAACCCAGTAGTTAGCAGCAAGTCCAAAAAATATAATAGGATTACTTGGGGGTTTAGTGATGAATCAAGTCCTGCCCAAATACTTTCTTTTTTGGCTTTCTCCTCCTCCAGAAGTGAGCACAGAGAGTCTCTGTAATAATGTCCAGAATGACACTTTTGGTTAGTCTTTGAATGATGTGCTTCAAAGTCCATGAGCATTGTAATAGTGATCATGAACAGCCAAGGAATTTTGTTTCAGTGTCTACAGCTTAAAACACACAAAGCTAATCTTTATAACAGAATATATATTATTGTATTTGTTGCCACTTCCCTTCAGGACAGATTCCCTACCCAGAAACATGGGGAAATGGAGGAAGAAAATTCAATACTCTGCCATTATATGAAAGAGTTCCTTCCAAGGCAGAAACATGACTCCCATCCTTAAAAGCAATCAGTCCCAAGCACAAAACTACAGAGCAGTGGAGCCACCCACCAAACTGGAGCCAATCCCAGGAGAAATGGAGCACTACAGTGTGAGAGAAGCAAGTTTGAAATAACTCATCCAGGAATGAGCTCAAACCCAACCACATCTAGCATAGGCCTGTTCTGACCCATGAGAAAGCCCCCAGACAGGCATTTATCTACCACATGAGTAAATTGCCACCATTAGATTTAGAGAAATCAGCTTTTCCATCTCCTTTTTGCTCAAAATCATTTCAGGGCTCTTTCTTGCCTACACCACGTTAGGAAGTTGGTTGTGTATGAACAATATTTATCTGAGAATGTGCTTACTACGTCTAGGAATTTCCCAGGAGGAATACACACATCTATTCAATACACAGCAAAGTCAGTCATCTTCTGCTAGAAGTCTCCTTGATGCACTCAAGAAAAATTCAGCTCTTTGGCTGGAAAGAATTCCTAAAGCTCTGCAGCATTAGCACACTAGAAGGGGCAAAAAGCTTTGATGTAATTATTACCAGTAGGCGGTATGCATTAACTATTATTTTCAAGCCAGCAGGTTTATTCAGCAGCTTTAGAAACAATAAAACTCTCAAGACTTAAGGGAAAAAAAGTAAAATATTTTTTTAAAAAATCATTAACCAGTCTTATGCATTCATGATAAATTGCAATTATAAGCAGGCATTCATGCTGGGAATAATTAGCAGCATACCTCAACATTATTGAATGTCAATGAAGTCAAGAATACTCTTCACGAAAGAACAATACAGAGGAGGTGGCCAAGTTGTATTTAAAAGGAGGCAGCAATTTTGTTAATTGCAGGGAAAAATGCCAGCTGTAAACAGAATAGGCTCTCAGTTTGCAGCATTTTTTCAAGAACAGGAACCAAACACACTGAAGGGCAAAACATTTTGTTGCTATAGTTTAAGAGAGGACAGACTGCTTGCTGGCCAGATTTTATTTTTTAAATACTCCTTGATAATAATGTATTGTTACTCTAAATTAGATATTTGGTGAGTATTTTGAATTCTGTCATCCACAGGAGTCTCCCAAGACTGTAAAGTGCACATCTAAGGGAATGAGTAACCTCACATGAAATGCACTTCTAAGGAGCAGTAACATGAACACAAAATGCACATTTCAGTGCAATATGGAGAGATAAGGGAGCCTCCTCCCCTACTTTTAATAACTCCAAAGTCAAGTTTCATTTCTTAAGAATGCATTTGTAAATAAAATAATTTCTCAACAAATTGTCTGTTCAGTGCCTCAGTAGTGGTTTAGGCTGGGTTTCTCTTTCTCTCACAACAATATTTGGTTGTCTGTTTTTAAGGAAAATGGCAGAATAATTATTCTTTAAACAACACTGAAAGAAGCTGAAACAAACAAGAACTCATACAAATACATAAACCCCCAGATCTGCAGCACCTTGACTCTCAATTAATTGCCTGAGACTAACCAAGAACCTGAGTAGGAGCCACAGACTGCAGACCTCTCAATATCTAAGTTTATGCTGCTATAACTTGGCTGACAAATGTAGAATTTAGAAGAATTCCTAGCTATAGAGAAATTCCTATGTAAAAATATTTTTAATGAAGCAGAGAAGGCAAACGATTTCTCTGGCATGGAGGATGGAGGGTTAGTATCACAACAAGATGATAAAATACTTTGTAGTCCATTGGTAACTAAGGAATATGCTAAACAACACTTAAGAAAAATAAACACAATATTAATATTCCTGGATAACTCACAGAGAATACTTGAAATATATTCCCAGATTATTTCTATGGCCTTCCTGTATCCAAATACAATACAATTTTTGCCTTACTGCAACCTTCCAATATTTAAAGGGGGTTTATAAGAAAGATGGGGACAGATTTTTCAGTAGGACAAGTGGTGGTTCTTAAATAAAAGGGGCTGGATTTGAACTCAATACAAGGAATAAATTTTTTACAACGAGGGTGCAGAAACACTGGAACAGGCTGCCCAGAGAGGCAGTAGATTACCCATCCATCCCTGGAAACATTCAAGGGCAGAGTGGAGAAAGTTCTGAGCAATCTGATCTAGTAAAAGATTCCCCTGCTCATTGCAGCAAGGCCGGACTAAATGATTTTTAAAGGTCCCTTACAGCTGAACCAATTCTGTGATTTAAACTGAATATCCTTTGCTTCCACATCACATTTGAACTAGTGCCCCAAGGCATTCTAACAGTACTCTTTAAAAATCACAGTACTCTAAAATAAAAATATTTATTTTTCTCTTTCTTAATATTTATTTGAATAATATTAATATTTATTTAGAAAATATTTGCTATCTCTTTCTTAATTTGAAAGAGATATAAACTTTGTTAAAGAACTTTGAACAGCAAGATTGTGCCTAGAAGAACCACAATTAAAAAAAAACCAACGTGTTTTACTAAAAGACTTTTTAGATCCTCCTCAGCAGGCAAACATTTTCACAGAGAGCAGCCAGGGTGGAATGGGCTGACCTTTAGCCAAGGCTTTGTTTACACGGGCAGGAGGCAGCACGGCCCCTTTAGGAAAGGCTCTGCAGGGTGCCTGATGCCAGGGCAGGACTGAGGGTAGGGAAGAGGTGGAGAAAGGGACTTTTCACCCCGCTGTGCCCCACCTGCCCAGCCCCAGATGTGGCTCTGCAGCTGGAGCGCATCAGGCACGGGGACCCCCGGCTCCAGGGCCCTGTCCCATCTCAGGGATTTTCAGGGTTTGGAGGGTGAAAAAGGATCAGCAAACCTGCCTCACCACCCACCCCGTTCAACAGGGACAGGCTAATGCTGATGCTCCCAAAATCCTCCCAGGAATCGGCCGCTGGAGGCAAAGACAAGTTAGAGTAAATTCATAATTATCACTATTTAATTCAAAGGAGACTTGTTTATTTGAACCAACTAATCACTCCAGAGCTCTGTTTCTGGTCATCTCCAAACCCAGGTGACACAGACATATTTTATGAAAAATCATTTTGCCAGGATTTTTTCTCCTGAGAAGCCTAGGAGGGAAAGAAAAACAATAATGATCTGCTGCTGTGGAATGCAACAGGTGCATCTTTGATTGGTCTCATGTAGTTGTTTTTAATTAATGGCTAATCACAGTCCAGCTGTCTTGGACTCTCTGGTCAGTCACAAGGTTTTCTTATCATTCCTTTCTATTCCTTTCTTTGCTAGCCTTCTGATGAAATCCTTTCTTCTATTCTTTTAGTATAGTTTTAATATAGCACTTTCTTTTAATATAATATATATAATAAAATAATAAATCAGCCTTCTGAAACATGGAGTCAAGATTCTCATCTCTTCCCTCATCCTGGGACCCCTGCAAACACCACCACACCCAGGGAGAAAGCTTTTCTGTTTGACTAATACTAACAAAAGCCAGGGGACCTCACAGGACAGGTGAACACTGTAAAACTGACAGGACTGTGACATCATTTATAAACCAGCTATTGATGTGCAAACCAAAGGAGCCTTCCTGGTTTTGAACACCTCAAACTCACAAAAGCTCTCACAGAACTGATACTGAACAACTGCAAATCTAATTGAGCTTAGCAGAAATGGAGGCACTTCAACAGCACAGAGGATAAAATGAAAAATATCAGTTGATTTCAGGCAATTTGTGGTTTGTGTATTTTCCTAGTAGGAAAGTGGGACACTTCCTTTATTTATAAAGTGTTTGTTTCTATAACAAGTATTTGTCTATAGAGTTATTTTCATGCACATCTTCTAAAACTCTAGTATATTAATGGTATTCCCCTGAGTTTGGAAGGTAGACAAGATTTCAAAAAGGTGTAAAATACTAATTGGGTAAACTCACTTTTTTGCTGTATAAAAAACCATATTACTGTTATGATGCACAAACTGGAAATAAATACAATTTCTGTGCATTGCTAACATGAGCAACACCACAACCACAAATCTGAGCTCTGTACATTTATGTATTATGAGAAAGGAAGAGATTCATGGAAAAGCAAAATAGCCCTGAGTTCTTAGGTTTAATTCTCTTCCTTAGAAGAAATTTGAAGGTGAAATTTTCATACACATCTTCTAAAACTCTAGTATATTAATGGTATTCACCTGAGTTTGGTAGGTAGACAAGATTTAAAGAAGGTGTAAAATACTAATTGGGTAAACTAATTTTTTTCACTGTATAAGAAAAAGCATATTACTGTTGTGATGCTTCAGCTTTACAGAAGTTGTGTCCTTGCTCATGAACAAATTATTTTAGCAAGAACCTCCTGAGACCACACTGTCCTGCTGGTATCTGTTCAGAAGAACATGAAGGCAGACACAGCTGGACAAACAGCACAGACAAGGGGATGAGTCCTTCTCAAGTGCTAAAAGAAGGCCTTTTCCAGAACAACTTCAAATGTAACATTTTCTGATTAGGTAAAAGCTTCTCCTGGCTTGTGCACTGCTATCAGAGCACATCTGCTTTCTGCAGCGCATCTCACAGCCCATGTTTTCACTTACACGTGAGTAACCACACATTTTCTTTGACAAAGCCTAAGTCAATAAGCACCTTCCGCCCATCAGGCTGCCCCTAAATCATGAGCTGTTTTCTGAAAGATTATGGGGTTTTTTCGGCAAAAAGAGCAATCATTGGATTTTCTACTACTGCAAGGGCACAGAGGCAGAGCTAAGGTTTGTATGCCATTAACTTGAGTACTTCCATACATTCCAGTGGGTTGGTCTGTTTGTTTTCCCAAATGGGGGATGGGAGAGGATTTTGTTTTCCCCTGCTGGGTTGTTTTTGCTTTTGTTTTTTTTAAGACCTGGACTTCTTCATACAGTAAGTTTACTTGCTTGCACCAAGAAATCTGAGCTATGCACACACAGCAAAATATTCATGTTTTCTGGATTCAATACATTAATCTTCATACACACAGAGTTCAGTTTTACTTTATGTTTCCACTTAGGTTTTTTTGCGTAACTGGAAAGAGATCACAGCTCCTGAAGAACCTATGCAATTCAGACAAAAAGAAAGCTGGATCCACATGAATGATGATCACATCTTACGCAATTTTAAAAGAGCAAATCACTTAACTTTTTAAAAAAGAAAGCACTCTGACAGGTACCAAACACTTACAATTCCTGACATTGGCACTTAAAGACAATTAGGAAAACCAAAAAAAGGAAAAAAAAAAAGCCTCAAAAAGAGTAATTTTGGATTTGCTGGGGCAAGGCAGTGAAGAAAAAGATTTGAAACCAACCTGCAACCCTAGAGTGGTGCTCCTGAAGGCTGAAACTTTTCCATAATCCTTTATCATGCAGAAGCACTGGCTGGAACAAACCTTCAGATCTTCACAACTTCTACCATCTCCAAGACAGTGCAGCAGCTCCTTTGCACAGAAGTTCCCCACTCCTCTCCAGCTCTCTACCTGCCTCTCACATCCTCTATCCCACTCTTTGGCCTCTCCAACACCTCACTAAAGCTCTCCTCACCTGTGCATGCTCAGTCATTCCCTGGGGAGGAGCAATCCTCCCCTGCCCTTCCAAGGCTTATCAGCAACCAAGAATGAAGGAGATCAACAAGCAGCTCCTCCCCTATCTAGCCTGAGTCTCCTTTCAAAAAAACAAGTCTCACCTGCAGGTTAACAACCTCATTAATCAGTTCAGCAAACAACAGAAGAAAGGAAGAACTCTAGAGATGAAAGCAAACAGCAAGATTTTAGTGACCCTTCATTGAATTTGAGGAATAAAAAACGCCAAACCTAGAGAAGACATGAGAAAAATCTCCAGCAGTAAAAACCTGATGAGGTTTTGCAGCATCGCAGGAGTTCATTTGAGTTTAAGGGATGTAGTGTCACAGTTGAGATGGCCACAACACACAGAATATCACCATACAATATCAGAAAGCTTCAACCCATACAGAGTAACACCATACCTTACCAGAGGGCTTCAGGTGTCTGCCCACACACAGTAACACCACTCCTCTTCAGCAGGCTGCAGTATCTGCCCTCCCTGTCCCTCAGCCCAGCCTTTTGTGCCCTGCTGCTGCTGCAGTGCCCCTGTGTGCCCCCTGTGCCCTCTGGGGTTGGGCAGTGCCCCTGGGCCCTCCATGGCTCGTTCCCTTCAATGCTGCTCACCTGTGCTGCACAGCTGGGGCCAATTGGGGATGATTGGGCACAGCTGGGGCCAATGAGGGATGGTTGGGCACAGTTGGAGCCAATCAGGGATGATTGGGCACAGCCCCACCCCCATCACCACTGACTCTGTGCCTACAATTTTTTGCAGCGCATGCTCACACTTAAAGAAGAGTCATTAATACTTGGCTGCCGTTACAAATAGCTCCAGTTTCAGGCAGCAGACTGCCATCAAACATTTTCCAGCATGGAGTGTGTGGTATAAAGTATGGCAGGAATCAGCAAGCCACATCAGGATTCTGAGATCAGACTCAGATTAAAGCACAGATATGACAAGCCAGAAGCTGATGAAACCCCACATGCAATTATATACTGTTAAGATCTCTTAAATAATGAACTGAATTAGGATTACCATATTCCTGATCTTGGTGAACCCTTCAGTGTAAAAAAGGAATTGCATGATCTGGAAGGAATCACCTCTTTCAGATTTGGCTTCTGAAGTTTTAAACTGACCTTGAAATGAGCTTTATCATAAAAAGCAAACACTTCTGGAAAACATTTTTCAATGAAGACAGTTTAGGCTGTAGCCCCAGACTAAAACAATGTGAAAACATTAAGTCCTTATCATGGCATGAAGTTCAGGATTAAAGTGTAGGTACAACTAGAAGCAAGATATAAAAATATTTACTTCCCCAATATATCTCCTTATCTCTGCAAGCCATGTCTGTTTGCTGTCCTAACAAATACATTCTTCCTGTAGCAGCTTTCACCCTCCAGAGCTAGGACAGGCTGGATTCAGCCAAGCATCAGTGCCATGTCAGCCAAGCTCTAAATGTTGAATCTTCTGCAGACTGAAGCAGAAGTAACAGCTTTGATTCTCCAGGCTGAGGCTGACTTTGCAGTTCTGGAAGTCAATAAAAAATGTTTGACTTGAAAACTGAGCAGATTTGGTCTGGATGTCACAGAGAAAAAAATAAATGTAGTGCTCTCAGCATGTCAGCTTGACAGGGTCACTTTTCTTTTCTGACCACAATTCTGCTTTAAAACTAACCTTTCAGCAGCTGCTCAGTTCCAGTCATCAATCCTACTACTGTTGAAAAGCAATTGCAAAAACACCCATTGACTTCAGCAGGAACAGGATGAGGCTCTTATCTTATAAATGATAGTCTTATGACACACAAAGTGAACATAAAAAAATCTCACTATGATTCAGACAGGCAGAAAATATCCCCATTGACCCAGCTCAGCTCACTGGAGACCTACATCCATTTGTTTTCACTTCAACAAACAGAAGGGTTTATGATTATTTTTTTTTTAATAAATCAAGCCAAGGATATGATAGAAAACAAAACCCACTCTATCTCTGATGGAATCTACAGCTCAGTTTTGTAATAAAGTCGAAAATCTCTGATCCTTAACCATATCTAGAAGGTGAGCACAGCCCCTGACTACGGCTGCATTTTATAAATTGTGATAGATCCACACTCAAAGCACTCTTGGCTTACCAAACTCGAAACTTTTACACTGAGAAGATTTGAGCCCTTTAAATGGAGCAGCAACACTGCAATGCAAATCATCAAGTTGCAGGACCATTAAAATTCTCCTATTTCATTGCGCTCTGGGCAACAATTGATTCTGAGCCACCAGCAGGCCTCCAAAGGGAAACAGAACAAAAAGACAAGCAAAGACATAATCCAGCAGTATGAGGGTTTCAAATCCAAAATTCATTACCTTCACTGCGGCATTTTTACCACAAAGAGTTGTCCCCAGCAGAACATGATAAACTGGATGTTTTTTTCCCCTGTCTGGTTTGCCTGCTTTTGCAAATCCATGCAGTAAGAGTCTGCTTGGTTCCTGGCCTTCAGCGCATCTTTTATAAATTGTTCAGCTCCACTACTTCCCACCCCACACACTGAGTTGTCAGCACTACATAAGCGTGTTCTGAGCAGTTACAGTTTTCTATACACTAATTAAAGCTTCATATAGAACCTCAGCTAATTAAAATTCCAATGAACTAATTCTGAAATAAACTGTCTGCAACTGGGTATTTACATGAAAATACCTGCTGATGAACAAGTGTTTCTATTCTTCTTTTCCCTCCTGCTTTTTTCAGCAGCAGTCAACAGCTGTGCTCACACAAAGCATCTAAAACAATTCAAGATTCAGATGTTAAACCCTGAGGTATTTTTTCCTCACAGTCATAATCCCCATTAGTGCCTCTACAATATGCTCTGCAGTGTTATATACCTGGGGTTTGTTTCTATTCCTGAATTCCAGAATCCTACAGCTACCTTTGATTTTTATTTTTTTTTGCTACCATTATCCTCACTGTGTGCACAAAAACAAAATCGTTGATAAATTTCTCATAAGAGCCTGTCTGCAGGAACTTCTCACAGCCAAAGAAAGTCCAGAGAATGTCAGTAATAAATTTACACGTTGCCCTCAAGGAAAACAAAAGAAGAAAAACCAAAAAACCCTAAACAAAACCAGCTAAATACAACCCAAACCCAAAAGCTTTCTGTGAATATGTTGTATTTTTCTCTTTTTGTTTATAAGCCAGAAAGGTGTAAGGTCTATGCTGTAAATAGGTCCTTGCCTGATACATTTTTAGTGTGGTACAATCAAGACAAACTTGAGTCAGACCAGCTCCTGCTAGATTTGAGACCAAGAAAAATATTCCAAGCCTTTTGTTTTATTTTTAATGGCAATACCTAATAAATTAGTAATTTGAGCCCTAAACTGTTTGCATTATCTACTGCACCAAGCAAAACAAAACCCTTAGGGAGAACCTGAAAATAACACTGGCCACACTAAACTGTAACAATTTCCATTGCCCAAACAGAGAAAAGTTCAAAAAGTACATCAACAATGTAATTATTATTAGGAATTTGGATTGTAAAAACCCTTTCAGAATCTCAGTTTTTATCTCTATACAAAAAATAACCAAAGTATCTACTTGAAATCATTTTTATCTGCAGTAGAACTCTATGCCTGAGCACTTGGACTATAAGCACCTTATTCTGATGAAACTGCACTTAGTAAGATATTAAGTAGCATTAAATGAAAATATGATGCATTTAATTAGAAAAGCTGGCCAGAAAATTTTAAGCCAAATCATAGCTTTAGTATCAGAGGCTTATTAAAAACCTCAGGTAAGTGCCAGTTTTCCAAGGGCAGTTCTACTCAGAGTCACTGGAGTTGATGCCATGTAACTCACAGATAAATACTTTAACACCTAACACAGGCAAACACCAAAAAATACATTCAATATAAAGTAAGAAAACATGAAGTCTTCAAAAAGAATCTGTGTCCCTCCTTCTCATACCCCATAATGATTCAAGTAATGGGTTTATAGCAAGGAAAAAATATATACTGTTCAAAGATTTTTCAGACTATATCTACAATCAAAAAATGCACAAGATCTGATTTGGAGAGTGGGGAGAATTGACAATGACAGGGAAGATGCTCAGCTGGAGCCTCCCTTCATCTCTGAGCCCATGGAGGCAACCTGAGCCTTTTATAAGTGCTGAAAGAGCTGACATTAAACCTGAAGGGCCCCAAGCAGAGGGCAGGACTTCATAGCTTTATAGTCCCCATGCAGAAAGACCTGGCTTCCCCTGCAGATCAGCTTATCTCACATGCTGACCTGAGATAAGGACATTTGTGCCAGCATTTTACTGTAGAGTGGTTTTTAAACCATTTTTTTTTTAACCATTAAATGCTGCAAATTCAAACCCTGGTTTATCTCCCCGTGATTCATTTAGGAACTTTCAGCAGGACTTTGATCACCATGCAGACTCACCAAACATAAGTGATCACTGGAAAGCCTTGGCCATCACAGCAGAAATAGGTTGGGTGTCCTTGCAAATTAATTAATTAAATTTAATTAATTAATTATTAAATTCTAAAGTCTCTTCCATCCATATCAAAGTTCACTGTGGTCTGGTTTTCCTACTTCACAGGCAGGGAACGCTTCTAATCTAATATTTTCCTTTTTTCATCTGTTTCCAGGCCACTATTTCTTCCATATATTTTAGGGGAAAGCCTTCAGTTGTAGTTCCCACAATTTTTGTGTATGGGCCACTTGTTTCCAGACTATGGGGAAAAAGATATAAATGCAGTTTGTACTAATTTTCTAATATATAAAATAATCTTCATATCACAAGCCCCCATATATTTTTCCTAACTGATTAAAAAATAAAAAAAAACATCAATTAAATGAAGTACTTTTTGTTCTTTCCTAAAATAAGTCAAGTCTTAATTGCTTGAAGAATGCAAGTTCAAAGATTTTTTTCCAACTGGTGGAAATTATATAAGTTTTTTTACTATGTATTTTTGTGAGTGTCATTTTTCTGACAGCTCAGTTGTTTTAGCTTTTTCTTTTCTTTTCTTTTCTTTTCTTTTCTTTTCTTTTCTTTTCTTTTCTTTTCTTTTCTTTTCTTTTCTTTTCTTTTCTTTTCTTTTCTTTTCTTTTCATCTTTTTCACATGTAAACATCCAAATGAGCAAACCACCAGAAACTGTCCTTGGTCATAATTTTTATCAAATCAGAGATGGAAATTTAGGTAAGGAAAAAAGAAACAAAATCAAAAAAACATTTTACCAAATGATTTGGTGGCAAAGGTTAATATTCCCTGAAATGTCATTGCTTCTTGCAGCACTTTTTACCACTGCTGTTTTTGTTTTGTGAGATTCTTTGGGGGAGTTGTTTGTTTGTGTTTAATTTCTTGTATAAATAACATCTGTTACAGAGAATAAAAACTGGTTTCATCCTCGAAGAGTTTTGCAATCACCTGGGATGTAAGAAACAGAATTTGGAATTTTAAATTGTTATTTGATTCAAGTCAGGTAGTTGAGCCTGGGTTTTTTAAATCTTAAATATTTCTGTATCACAAGACTGTTTAATTATTTTAGGATAATAATCCCTGTCTTATCCTTTGCTAAGCATATCTGGAAAGTATTTTTTTTTCCAATGCTAGAAGAGGCATAAAAATATCAAACACTTAGAATTATCTCAATAAGCAATATTCCTTTCTGGCAAATTCAAATACAGAAACATATTTTTTTTTTTAATTTCTACTGATATTATCAATAACTTCCTCTATACAGTGTTTAATTTTTAATGTAAATTACAAAAAAAAAGAATTAATTTTCATTGTAAAATGAAAATGCAGCAGTAATAATAGAATATTGACAGAAATGTGGATATTCAGGAGTTCCTCCCATTATAAATTTTCTCAAGTTCTACTTAGTTCTAGGAAGGGCTGGAGAAAAACAGTCTTTCAGAAAACAAACGTTCACATTGTTTAATCTTTAATTAAACTTCATTTCTCTAACGCTCTAAGTTATATGCTTACCAAATACACACAACAAATGATCTTAGTCTTCTGAACATTTTTTTGTTTTGTTTTACTAAAAGAAATAAAAAGTCCCAGGCAGTACATTCTTTAACATGTGCAACACTCTAATTTGGTCATCATATCTGCTGTTTAGGCAAGGGATGTGTTTATGTAGTTAAGTTCAAATAATGAGAACAGAGACCTGTATTCTGTTCTTCCTTTTGCTGAGCGTATGAAATAAGAATTTGGACAATTCACATCTCAGGTACAACATTTAGCACCACAGCATTTGATTTTTAACAAGCTGCCATATCCTCAATATTTATTCTAAGCTTCCTGTAAAGTCCCTGTGTCCTGTTGCAGTGGTTTCAATGTACATGGAATAGCAAAATACCAAGTTGTGCCTTTTGCACTAATATTGGCTCAAGCCTAGTGATCTCAGCATCCTGCTATTTCAAAGCAAATGTTAAAACAGCTAAAAAAAAGTCAGGCTAAAGTTCTTTTAGACACTTTAGTAACTTTTGTCTTGTGAGCAAGCAATAGCAGAACTGGACAAGGGGGAATGGTTCAAACTGAAAGACAGTAGGGTTAGATACTGTATTAGGAAAAAATTCTTTCCCCTGAGGGTGGTCAGGCTCTGGCACAGGCTGCCAGAGGAGTTGTGGCTGTCCCACCCCTGGAAGTGTCCAAGGCCAGGCTGGAAGGGGCTCTGAGCAACCTGGGATAGTGGAAGTGGAAGATTTCCAACCCCCAAGGGAGGGGCTGGGAAATGGATGATCTTTAATGTCCCTTCCAACCCAGACCATTCTGTGAGTCTGTGAATAAACCTCCACAAAGCAAAACAGATAACATATCTGATATCCTCTGATCACACCTGCAGCCCTGAGCAACTTTTAAGCAGGGAATTTGGATCCAAGTTGCATCTACCTGTTAATTTTCAAATATCTTTTCCTACAGCAAGCATTTCCATCAGCTGTAACAAACACACATTCAAATACCTCCCCTGTTTTCTTGAGCTCATGGAAATCTCTTGTACCTGGAACACCCCTGGCAAGCACACTGCAGAAGTGCTTCATTGAATGATTTATATAATTTATATAATTTCACAGCAGCTCCATCAGGAGAGAGTAAAAATATCAGAATGAGTATACTAAAGTCATATAAACTAAATAAAATAAACATGAACAGAACTAGTATAAAAGCACAAGCAACCTGGATGGTAAATCTCTTATTGCAGTGGATTAAGTAAACTTTTGCACAGATGTATTTTGTGTATGCTTAGAACGAAACAGACTTTAGAGAGCACTTAAGGAAAGAGGTAAAAAAAAAGAGGTACAGCAGACACAAGGTGTCTTTTCAGGGGGGTAAGTCCTTTCTACCTCACCCTCCACATCTATAGTATTTTGCTATGTCACATTTTCCCTTTCTACAGGTGTACTGCAAGTCTTAGCTGAACACTGTGCACCACATAACCCCAAATTTAAATTCAATACAAACAATCTCAGGCACAAAAAGGCAAGCCCACAGAAGTTTTTTACAAGATTAGAGCTTTAGTGAGAGTCAGATGAGAATTTCAAAACCTGGGGCAGAGAACAGACAAGTGCAAACCACTTTTAAAAAATTTTTTTTTCAGCAAGTTACCCCCAGAATCACTTTTAAAAAAAACCAAACAAACAAAAAAACAACCCAAAACAACCTTAGTTTCTTCACTTTCATATTCCTGGTATAAAATGATGATAAGACTTCAAAACAAACTTAGAGCAAAACCAAACACACACACACACACTCACACAGATTGGGTTTTGGATTTTGTTGGGGTTTTTTTTGTTGTTGTTTTATTTGTTTATTTCTGGTTTTTTGGAGGGAGATGTGGGTTTTTTTTGTTTTTATTTGTTTGGGTTTTTTGTTTTTTGGGGTTTCTCTTTTGTTTGCTTTTGTTGGGCTTTTTGTTGGGTTTTTTTTGAGGGGGTTTGGTGGTTTTTTTTGTTTGTTTTTTTGTTGTTGTTTTTTTATTTGTTTTGGTTTTTTTTCCTTTTTGGGTGTTTTTTTGTTGGGCTTTTTTTGGTTGTTTTTTTTTTTGGGGGGGTTGGTTCTTTTTTTTGTTTGGGGTTTTTTTGCTTGTTCTTTTTATTTTTTTTTTTTTTTTTTTTTTTTTTAGGGTTTTTTGTTCCCTTTTTCTATTTTTGGTCGCGGGGAGGTTTTTTTTTTTTTTTCTCTTTTACTTTTGTGTTTTTTCCTGTTTTCTTTCCCCCATCCCCGAGCGCACCGAGGGGAGGAGGAGGAGGAGGCGAGGCGAAGGCGACCCGCACAAAGTTGGCGCGGCGGGGGCGCGGCCGGGGGGCACCGGAGGGGAGGCGGAGGAGGAGGAGGAGGAGGAGGAAGGCGCCTCTCAGAATGCTCAGAGGCCGCGGGGAACTGCACCTCCCCGGTGGGAGGAGGCGGGCAGAGGCTGAGGGATGCGGGATGCGGGATGCAGGATGCGGGGCGGCGTCGCCCGAGGCGCTTTAAAGGCTCGCAGGCAGCGGGGGCGGCGGCGGAGCCATGAGCGAGGTGAAGGTGGCCGTGCTGGGCGGCAGCGGAGCCGGCAAGTCGGGTAAGCGTGAGGGGAGAAGCAGGGAATGGCTCGGGTTTGGTGGAGGGGGAGGCGAGGCCCCGTTAATCCTGGCTCTGCTAATCCCGGCTGTGCTATTCCTGATCCCGGCTCTGCTTCCCTCCCGCAGCGCTGGCTGTGCGGTTCCTGACCCGGCGCTTCATCGGAGAGTACGCGTCCGGAGCCGGTGAGCGGCCCGCGGGCACGGGGGAAGGATGGAGGGACAGATAGAGGCAGGATGGAGGGATAGAGAGGGAGGGATGGATGGAGAGGGAGGGATGGGGAGGGATAGAGGGAGGGATGGATGGAGGCTGGGATGGATGGATGGAGGGATAGATGAAGGGAGGGGGAGGAATGGATAGATGGAGGGATGGATGGAGGGATGGATGGAGGGATGGATGGAGATATGGATGGAGATATGGATGTTTTTTCCCCTGGGGAGAGCAAGTGCTAGATGTGTGTTGATGTATGTATGTGACACAAAAACTGCATTTAGGGGGAGGCAATGGCTTAGAGCTAAGAGAGTGCAGTGTTATGTGAAAAAGTGCATGAACAGAAATGACAAGGGTGGTAGTGCTAATATTCAAATCTCAGCATTAATTAGTTTGACCGCCAAACTCCCAAAAAACTCACTTCTTTTTCAAACCAAAACAATGTATCACATCTTTTTTATCTTGCAAGCCTTGTCTTATTGAAACCTGTAAAACTCATGCTCTTTCACAAATCTATAGTTTGGTTTGTCCATCCTGAAAGTAAAAGTTTAAACAGCAAAGCACAGAGTACATTTCTGAAGCACTGCTTCCAAAAAAGCAGTTATAAGTGCTTAACAAATGGTAGAAAGTGGAGTAGCATTTCTTGCTTACAGCTGGTCTCAACAATATCCCATTACTTCTATTGTGAACTGGAAAGTTTTTTTTTTCTGACAAGGCGTTGTGACTGCTTTTTCCCCTTGCGGCTCCCCAAGCGCTGATTTGATGGAGAATTTGGGTGCGGTAGAACTTTGCAGGGAGATGAGAATTTCCTCTCTGTTATGGGTGGGGGGTCCTGCTGGGGTGTGAGCCTGGGGGAAAAGGGAAAGGGTGAGCCGGGGGTCGGGGGGAGATCGCTGCTCTCAAAGCGGCTGGGGAGGGGAACAGAACCGGGCTGAGAGTGGGGTATGGTCAGCTCGACCAGAGAGAGCAAAGGAATAGACTAAAAACCCCAAAACAAGACCTGCTCTACCGAATATCCCCTCCTCGGCTCCAGGGGATATTCAGATTGTTTAAGGGCCACGGGTGGTTAATCAAAGCATTAACGCCATGCCCTCGTGGGGCAGGAGGGCGCTGCTGTGGTGGCTTTGAGGAAAACCTGGCTGGTCACAGGATTAAATGTCGCTTTGGTGCCATTCCTGTCACTTTCGTTAAGACACTTCTAGGAAGGTGGCAAAGCAGGACTTGAACTTTTATATCCCGGGTGGAAATACCTTTCAGCTGATGCACAAATAACTCTGGAAGTGTGCTGCCGCCCCAGCTGATGTGGCAGGAGTCCCAAAACTTAACGAGCACAGAGATTGTCCTCCTCTACCTCACTCTCCCTGCCAAAGTAAAGGATTCTCTCCATGCTTTTTCCCCCCACCCCTACAGGAATCAGAGTAGCTTCTAGTGATCTGTAAATAACAAAGAGAAAACAAGGAAAAACTTAACGAGGAACAGAGAAAAGAAAAAAAGAAGGAAAACAGAGAAAAAGAAAAAAGGAGAAAAAACTTAATGAGGAAGAGAGAAAAAGAAAAGAAAAAAGAAGGAAAAACTTAACAGAGATTGCCCTCTACCTCACTCTCCCTGCTAAAGTAAAGCATTCTCTCCACACTTTTTTTCCCCTACCCACAGGAATCAGAGTAGCTTCTAGTGATCTGTAAATAACAAAGAAAAAGAAAAACTTAAGGAGGAACAGAGAAAAGAAAAAAAAGAAGGGAAACAGAGAAAAAGAAAAGAAAAAAGGAGGAAAAACTTAACAGAGATTGCCCTCTACCTCACTCTCCCTGCTACAGTAAAGGATTCTCTCCACGCTTTTTTTCCCCTCCTCACAGGAATCAGAGTAGCTTCTAGTGATCTGTAAACAACAAAGAAAAAAGAGTACTAAGCTGAGTTGTGTTGAATATATCAAAATGAACTTATTCTGAAGGAAGAACTACAATTGTTCATGTGTGCTCTACCATTATTTGTTATTTTACAAACACAGTGAGCAGACAGTTTGTGTCCCAGCTGGCTGCTCTAGGTCTAAGCTACCACATGTAAATTATGTGCTCTCTGTGTTCCAAGCCACCTACAACCATAACCAGGTTCTGTTCCCAGCCTCCAGTACTGCAAGTCCTGTAAAAGGCATATCAAACCCCCAGAATATTTTCATTTTTTAACAAATGTTTGTTGGAAGATAAGTTTATCACTGTTTCTAGAGATGAGGAAAGTGGTAATAGGGGTGGTAAAATAAAGATCATGCTGCTATTAGTGGCGTCAAAATAATAATTAAAAGTTTGTTTAATTAAAGAAACAAGCAAGGGGCTGTAGATTTTATACCCTGAGATGCTTGGAACTGATAGTTTATCATCAGATAAATTCTTAAGATGAGCATGAGGAATGCTGAAGATGCTGAGTTCCAGAGATCACTGAGCTATCCCTCATTGCACAGTTTTATGTGTGTTTTCTGGACTGTCAACACCAATTCTTGTCCCTGAAGTTCAGAAAATGACAAATGATAGTGCAGAAAGCCTGTTGGCAACCACAAACTGCTTACCCTTGCTCAGAACATCCTGCTGCTTTAAATAGTAGTGATGGTGCGTTTGCAGTAGAGTTCCCAGTGCTGGTGGAGAGTCCTAAATCTGAGACACTGCAGAAATATTATTGGACTAGATCCGAAGGACATAGTCCTGTAAATACTCTTGGTCTAATGCTGCCTGGTATGAGAACTCTTAAAGCACCAGAAGCCATGGTAAATAAATATTATTGCTAAATAACACTTCTGTTCAGAATCAGAGCTGCACATTTGATAATCCTGAGCCCTGGTATCAAGCTGAATGGTGATCAGCATTTAGCTGATTGTGAGGATTGTGAATTCCCCTCACCTCTGTTTTGGAAGAGGAAAAGCAGGGTCTGAAAGTACTCACTCACCAAGACTTTGATGGGAGCACCACAGAGAAATGGTGTTGGTCTGCCTGAGGGGTTGATTGGTACAAAAATCAATAGGTTTGTTTCCAGTGTGTGTTCAGAAAAAAAAGGCAAACAACCAGTCAACAAAACCAAAACCACAAAACAAACAAAAAAACTTCCCTAACAACCTTCCTCAAAAAACCAGATCAGAGCCAAAAAAATTCTAAATTTCTTGAGAAACCAATCAAATAACCAGTATTCAAGGAATCATCAGTATTAGCACATTTCACTATTGCCTTTTCACTGTCATCCCCAGTCAGTAACACTGATTTTCTTTGGATAATATCTATCTTAGAATGCATCTACACCAAACACTTGTGCGTGGATGGGAGGCAGATACACCTGGAAATCTATGACCCTTGCTCACAGGTAAGAATTTAGCAGGAGGAGGGTAAAGAAAAGCTGCTCTTCATTACCTGTGTATATGGTAAAAAGGGTCAAGGGGTTACAAAGTTTTAATTGTTGGAATTTGTGCCTGCTCTTTTGGGGTTTTTTTTTTAAAGACTGAAATTTTATAGTTGCTGGGGCTTGGAACTGCTGAGTGCTTTCCCATTTGCAGGAGAGATTTTGGTTGCACATATTTGTGCTAGCACTCTCTGAGCTGTCTGTACTCATTTTTTTTCCCTTCGGAACAAGGCCTAACTTCAGCTGTTTAGCGAAGTAAATGATTCATTTATTTCTTTTTCTGATTAGCTTCCATTTTTTTAATCTATTTTTAGGTCCTATGGTTTTGCTAGTTGCTGCCAAGTCATGTGCAGGGATAAGCTAATTTTAAATAGTTTTGAAATGACACTCCTTTGCTTAATGGGACAGTTTAAAGCTGTTGCTTTCTGGAAATCAGAAGTGTGGCAGCTTCTTAGTGTGAAGAGGGTCAAGGATTAGTATAACTCTAATATCAGTCAAGTGACTTTTGTCACTAGTTTCATTAAACTCAACTGCAGATTGAAAGAAGATTTTTTTTTTTCCTAGCTCTTCAGAAATTTAACATATGGGTAATTAGTGTTTGAAACTTGAACAATTCAAAGAGGAAAGAAAATAAATGAAGGAAATCCTTAGGCTTACTGTAGTCAGAACATTAGGAACAAGCAAACCAGAGCTATAACCACAAAACACAAATATTGATGGCTCCTGTGTGTTTCACTCTCATGTAACCCTGCAGAATATTAAGCATAAGCAATGGCTGTACAGGTTGTGGAATTTCACTGCTTAAACCAGGTGTAAATATTTCATAATGAAATTGTCGGTGATACAAAGTGCCATTTTTTATGTCGGTTTATTTATTTGTATAAATAAATTTATACAAATATACAGGCTTTATTTATAAGGCTCTTGGAGCAGCACTAGCCTGAATTCAATGGCAACACCTAAACCTATTAAATATCTTCTGCAATGCAAGTTACTATGTCCTGGCATTCACAGCGACGGAGAAGAGGCTCTGGAATGGCAATAGTAACATTATTTTTCTGTGTGCTTTTGCACCTCTTTCAGCCCCAGCAGGGGAAGCTGTCCCTGGCAGATGAGCTCCACTGGGCTGATGGATTTATCATTGTCTATGACATCAGTGACAGAGCATCATTTGCCTTTGCCAAGGCACTGCTCTACAGGATCCGAGAGTCTCACATAGGAGTTTGTAAAAAGTAAGTGGCATTATTTATTTTTTTTCTCCTTAGCAAGACCCTTTTGTGAGCTTGCAGGCTATCCTAGCAGCAATTAAAATCCAGCAGCATCAAAGTGATGTAACAAAATACCAACAACAAGGTAAAATATGTGTCAAATTGCAATCAATTTTACTGTATCCGAACCCAAGTACATCAGGATTTTTGTTCTTATTTCTTACAGAACTAGTATTTAAAGTATTGCTGTGAAAATGTCTGCTGTGTTGCACAGGTAAAAAACCTGGCACAGTCAGTCTGTGCTTTTACTCTCCCACTCCATTACCAATGGAGATGCACAAATACAGGGGCTGAAGAAAAGCATTTCCCACAACAAAGGAAAGTCATACCACAAATATCTCCTAAACTGCCTTTGCTGGTGACCCCAGCATAATTTGTGCACATGGGTGACCATATGGAAAGAAGGAAAGTACTTTTAAGAAAAAAAGAATCACCAGATCTGCAGGTGTGAGTGTGGATGGGGCTGTGTATTCCTGCATCAGTCAGCTGAGATGCTTTCTAAAAAAAAGAGTGAAATCCTTTACCCATATCAGAAGGGAAGTAAAAACCCCCATTTTTCTGTCTGTTTTACTGACCTTTCTTAATTAAGGTTAATTTCTGAAAGGAATAATTTTAGCAGAACCTTGGAATTAGATTTCCTGTGTTTCTTTCTGAGTTATGCCACTGACACCGATCTGTCTCTCGGACCTGCAAATGGAGATAATGATCAGGTTGCTTCTTCATGAAGTCCAGGCGCTGACAATATACTCAGCAGCATAGAGCATTAAAAAAGCAGTGGATTAAAAATATATTAATTCTTTGAGTAGAGAAAAAAATTAAAATCTACTAGTAGAGAATAGCTTGTGTGGAAAATCCTTTGACAAATGGAAAACTAGAATTCTTCCTGGCAAGGTGAGCAGGGCTGGTTAGTTCATTTTGGGTTATTTTGCAATGCCTGTTATACACACTGAATTTAGCACAGCACATGACACAGCATGGTACATCTCTTTTCTCTAACTGGAACCTTTTTCATTTCAGGATGGTCGAGTCATCAATATTTTTGGTTGGCAATAAACAGGATTTATGCCACATGAGGGAGGTTGGCTGGGATGAAGGACAGAAGCTGGCAATAGATAACAAGTGCCAATTCTGTGAACTGTCTGCAGCAGAGCACTATCAGGAGGTTGTGGCAATGTTCACCAAGGTGCTGAGGAATATCACTGCCAATTCCAAAGTAAAGGAGAAGAGACGACCAAGCGGTTCCAAGTCAATGGCCAAGTTGATCAACAATGTGTTTGGGAAAAGGAGGAAATCTGTGTAAGAGAGGGTTAGTCCTGAAGTTGGAACAAGCTGAAATAATGGAGCTGAGCTCTTGGGATTCACTGCATTTCCTCCAAAGGTCAATATGTGGAGGAGTAAGACAGTAGAAACTGAAGGTGAGAGACAGTAGGGTCTAGACCTGGAAGACCTGACCTTCTATTTCAGCTCTGCTGCAGATTTACTGTATATGGCAGTGCCATTTAAACAGTAAGCTACTCCAGAGGAGAGGTTTAGTCTGTATTTATTCAACACCAGCATGGTCTTGGATAGAGCTTCTAGGTGCAACTGAGGTATAAACAGATATATAATTTCACAGACTCACTTCTATTGGAAAAGACCCTAAAGTCATCAAAACCAGCCATTAACCAAACACTACCAAATCTACCACTAGACCACATAATATCCAGTACACTCAGCCTTGCTGATCAAATCTTACTTCAGAATCCTGAGTAGTATTTTTTTTTTGTGTGCAAGAACATTTGCACTAAGAGTAAAATACTGCAGCTTCATGTGGTAATGTATGTGTATTTAACTCAGGTCCTTGTGTGCCTTACACTTGCTGAAATTCATACGAATTAAATGCTTAGATACCAAGTCTACAAAAGGTATTTACCTGCAAAGCTGCCTTGAAGAGGCACAAGAAGTAGGGAAGCAGATAGATAAAGCAGTATTGTCTCCTGTTTCAGTACATTTTTTCTTTTTTATTCCATGAGTGATGAGAGAAAGTGGAGAGGGTTGAGGAGTGTGGGAGCTGAAATGCTGGTGAAATGTTAGTCAGTGAGCAGTGGACTGTTTTGGCAAGGTGGTTGAAGAGTGAAATACTTTTACAGCAAGGGCCAGGATAAGGCTTGGGTTGATCCCTTCCACAGAGCAGCTTTTGTCAGCTCTAACAAAAGTTTCATTAGCTGCAAGGTGGGCGTGACTGCTCGATCTCAGATGGCAGCAGGAGCTTGGAAGGCACATGGACTGGTAAAGAGCACAAGTTCTCCAGGATGTCTGCCTGGATTTAAAGGTCAGCCTGCTGGTGAGACCTGTGCTCCCAGAGAGTGTTTTTCCTAATAACCGATGTCCTTACAGCTATTCATGCCTGTGGTATTGAAATACCACGGAGAGAGCACTGAGTACTGCTAGCTACACTTTTCAGATGTGGATATTAAACATCAGCTGGGTTTAAATGTGTTGTCAGTTGACATTCAGAGCTTTTACTCTAGACAGCTAAATAAAGGCTTAGCCCAGAGTGTTTGCAAGTGCTGTTCTCATACAGAAATTATGAAAGGGAAGTGATCTGAAGATGAATTGCTGCCTCCTACCCACTCCAGGGGACAGCTGGGATTCAGTCTTTGTGGCATGCTGAGTTGAAGCCTACCTCTGCTCTGAAATTTTACCTGCATTGAAACGAAAAAGTTTCAGTTTTTGAGTGTTCACCCATAAGGCAACATAAAAAGGTTACATATGAACTTAGCAGTAAAGTTGTAAAATAGTACTAAAGCACATTTTATTGTGTTGACCAAAGACCACTTTTTTTTTTTTTTTTTTTTAAGCAAAAGATACTGCTTATTTCACTTGCTGTAAGACTAAAAATATTGGAAATAGTTCTCAGTTGACAGGCACAGGGTTGCTTTGTTTTCCTGCAGATGTTGCTCTGCCATATCAGGAGCATTTCATTTTAAGTGCATGGTCAATATCTATGAGACTGAATGTGCAGATTACTCATGTACACCTTTCAGATTCCCAGCCCACACAGGATTCCAGAACTACCAACAGACATTTGTAGCTTTATCTTGCTCTAGCACTGCCAGATTCCAGAACTCTTATTTGTATTTACTGCTCTGGTATTAAATAAACTGGATAGAAGATGGATGTATTAATGATTTTTGGTTGGTTTTGTTTTCCCTTTAGTATAAGACTTTTGTTTTGACTGCTATGAAAGGGAAGCACTGTGCAGATCTGAAATTCAGACTGGAGAAGGTAAATCTGGGAATCAGCCCCTTGCATCAAAGAGAAACTCTGGCTGTGTTTGCTGAGCACAATGAAGAAACCCTCACTGCCTTTAAGCAGTGAAGAGAGCCTTTTAAATATAGCTTTATCTCTTAAAAATTAGTCAAACAGCCACAGAGAGGCCAATTAGTTGTGCTCATATTCCTGGGAATGTGAGATTTCAGATAGATGGAACCTGTAGTACAGCCCAAAGTCCTTTTGTGTGTATGGAGTAAGTGTTGGAACAGAGAGTAGCTGTCATCTACAGGGCCATGTGCTCACCTGAAAACCTCCTGAAACAGCTGCATCATCTAGAAAACAGGATGATTAAGACTTAAGCATACTAAAACACCCAGAACAGACATAATTTGGTGTTTTCAGCATTGGGATTTCACTTGTCTTTCATTGATGATAAGTGCAGATGAACAAGAATGCAGAATTTTAAAGCAGATACACATTCACCCTTTCTAAATGTATTTTTTAAATTACTTTTTAAAATTAAGGCTTTTAAAAATACTTAAAAGGCTGATATATATATATATATATATGTTTTGCTAAGTGTTCTTAGAGTTCTAACAGGGAAGGAAATATATTAACCGGCACAGCCACATTGCAAACAAGAAATTAGCAAGAACCCTGTTTATATAAACAGTAAATGATGTAAATGATGTCTGATGCCCAGCCTTGACAGTGACATCACCTGGAGAATATCAGGCTCATTGAGGAGTGTGGAAATGGAGCTATTTGTGTCGTCACATTTTGCTTCAGCACACAACCCCATCCTTTCTCACCAAAAGATTTTGAAATTGCTGTACAAGAATTAAAGGTTTCTTGCTGTCACACCTAGAAGTCCTTGTTTATACGAACTTTCTACTTTCAGTAGAATTTTGCTTGAGAAAGTCACTCAGAATTGATGTTCTTTCTCCCTGTCTTTAACTCGGTTTTTACTTTGGAAACAGTGACATAGAAGCAAAGAGATTCTACTGAAATATAAAGGTAATAGCCCCTGGCGCCCAGCTGCTGTTTCTCAGAGCACTTTCAGGGCTTTTTGATGCTCTTTCTCACTACAGTTTTGAAATAAACAATTTAGACTAACACCACCTCAGCTCTTTTTCCCACTGTCTTATCTGTATGCATTAAACTCTTCTAGAAAATCCCACTGAAATTATGTTCACAACAGGGCAGAGGGGAAAACATCACAGGAAAACTTGGAGCATGACACTCCTGGAAAAAAGGAATAATGAAGTGCAGTATTGAGTAGCCCAACCAAACATGCTATACTCTGAAGACAAAAGTAACTACCATGGGCTTTTTTAGCCCATTGCTGGAAGCTGATTTCTGAAGGGATGGGGAGGAGAACATTGAGCCATGTGGGGAGAGCTGATGCTTTTCTCTCAATTTGACTACATTGCTTTGAAGATGAGATTTGAAGATGCCTGATCCTGGCTCTCTAGCTCTGAGGCAGAGAGAGGGATAGATGCTGTGGCCATTGGCTTGAATTGTTGCGATCCTTTCCCCAACAGCCAGACCCAAATCACTCAATGGTATTTTCAGAGCCTACACTAAAAAGAAGAGGAATATGAAAACCACTGAAAACAGAATTAAAGTGCAGTTAGCATCCAAGAACATGCTAATTTTCCATCAGGATGCCTGTTGGAACAGGTGCTCTAGGCTAATGATGTTTCATACATTGCCTATGGACAGAGGAACAAACCCCAGTTTCGATTCAGCTGGAAAGCAATCCTTGCCTGTCCACTCTGAAGCAAGAAATACATTAAAAAAAAAAAAAAAAAAAAGAGACAGACTACTAGAATAATCTAGAGCAACATGAAACTGTACATTAAAAACCATGAAACCTCTACCTCCTGTCCATAGGAACACACAGGCCTCTTCATATCCTTAATGTGCCCACGGGGAATGAAGACAAGGGGAAGCCAAGTTTTGATGCGCACTTCAGGCAGTTTGAAAAGCAAAGCCTTTGTTTACATGCATAAAAGTGCACCTGGTCACCTGTCAACCTGTATTATTTTAAAACTTTGGTTTGATATTTCCATAAAGAAGCACTGTTGTAAATGCCAAAGTCTTCTGTTGTGTTAGTTTGGATCCTTCCCCCCCATAACTGATATTATGTGAGACAGGCAGACTATTCTGGGCAGAAAGTTATTTTTAACTAGGCATTACTCTTTTCCAGAAACAGACTGTAAATTTCTGTCTTCTTTTAATTGCTTTACAAAGTAAATTGAGTCCCTCTGGTTATATAATTAATATCCACATTTAGCCCTATATATTTGACATGACTTGAGCCATTTACCGCTACATTCATTTTTCAAGACTGGCTCTAGGAGTTCAGATAAGCATTTAATTACTGCTGAACTTTCGGAAATAGCCAAAGTTTTTCCAGGGAGGTGTCTTAACACTACTGAGAAACACATACCACAAACAAGATAATTGGAGCAGAGTGATCTCTCTGGCCAGGTCTTTCTCCTTGTACACTCCTCTCTTCATACTGAGCAGCAAAGTGTCACCATATCTGTACTATGTAATGCATTTTACCACTTAAAGTAACTATAAAAGAAGTGGAAATTAAAACATCTGACCTTAAAACGGCAGGCATTGTGGCATCTGGTGAAGATTTCATTTTTTAATAAACACCACTTTTTAAATAGGATTCTCACAGGTTTTTGGTTGCAGTGTGGGACTTTTTTTTTTTTAATGTTTTTTGGGTTTTTTTTTCCCCCCAAAGTGACTTCTATTGCCCCCAGAATAAACTTGATTTTAAAGATGCTGTGAGCTCCCTGAAAGTTCAATAAACTTTTGTGGAGTGCCTTTTAAAAGGTACCGACATGTGAGGCTGAGAATCCCAACAGCTTTCCTGCTTCCAACACCTCCCTCTCGTGGCGTTTTCCCCTCACTTCATCCCTCCTCGGCTGAAACATCCCTGTTAATAAATCCAGGAGCACTGATCACAAAGTACAGGTGAAAACCCTCCTGCCTTCCAACACTATAAAATTTTGCAATGTATTTTTTCTGTGAAATCTCATAGGCTTAATTGGACAGGATTTATTGGTAAAACTGCAGGTGTTGGGAGGGTTTTTTCATGACTGACTCTTCTGGGCTCAGCTGTTTCACTGAAATAAAGTTCAGCTCTCTCGTCTAGGGCACTGGAAGGTTTCCTGTTAACATCCCCTCCATGCATATTAATATCCTCAAGAAGGGCTTCAAAGCTTCTGTCCTGTTTCCTGACACACCTGTTGGTCTGAGCACAGGTTTCACTTCCACCTTGTCTTTCTGCAGCTTCCTGAGGGTGCTATCCCCAGAGCATGGCAGAGAGCAAAGCTAGACTTCGGCAAGAGTGTTTCTTTCATCTGCAAGCTGTAGTACAAACACGCTGCATCAAACTTTAAATAAGCAAGGTGATTTCCTGAAAAGACCCCGAGGGTGGGGTTTGCCCAGCCCAAAACAGATCTGCTTCTAGATTCCCCCCTCATCCCTATGCCTTTCTACCAAACAATTCCCTTCATCAAGGTGGTGCCTCAAATAATGCAGATGAGTCACTCTCCAAAAGGCATTAAAGTCTCCACCAGCTCTAAAGGTAATGAGGGTTGAGGATCTCTGAAGTTAGGTGAGATGAATCATGTTGCAAATACAGCCCCTTGGGGCTCTTGGCTGGTTATTTTGTCCATCTTCAGCACTACAGAGCCCATCTGTCCTACTTTACCAAATCAATGGAGTCCCCATGGTTAGACAATTAACATCTAACTTGAGATGACCACTGGGTCATTTAATGCTAAATTTATTTCATATGATTGATCAGAGTGCTGGATTATATTTGATCCCTGCTGAACTTCACCAAACACCCTGAAATCCAACTGTCACAAGTGAAATTAATGGATGAACTGGAACTGAGGATAAGTTAACTGAGTACTGCCACAGGCTGCTTCCAAGCTAGCTCATTAAAAACTAACTAGCAGACCTTGATGCTTCACTGCAGTCTGCAGCAAAGCCATATTTTAAAAGCTTTGCTTTGGTAACTTCAAAAACCTAAGGTGGAGCAGAAAGTTGAATCAGGTCTCCCGACTTCCAAGCTTATGATTCAACTAATCGGTTGTTTTCTGACTTGGAAAATATGTTTCTCCAAGTTGTGTGTGAGCAAAGCCATTAGCTCACTTTGTGACTTATTCTGATAGCAATTACCAGCCATATGGGATGAACCAAGCTCATTACTTGCAAACAGACAGCATAAAATCTCTGCACCACTATGCCTTCATTTGCTGTTGCTCACGTCATTCTCTTTGCAACTGAAGGATTTGGCACCAAATGGCTTTAATTCACATTATTTCATTAAACAGGCAGTTTAACTATACAACAAAGTTGTTCAGTGAGTTGTTTCCTTTAGGCCACTGAGGTGAGGTCACAGTCACACCAGTTCCTGAGCACATCCTCAGCTATTCCAGCACCCAAACGTCAGAATGAGATGCCCAGCAGATGCATGCTACTGATTGCCTTACCAAAAGTGCCAGTCAGGGTTTCTGCTTATATTCTGAAATTTTTTTTCCAATAATCTTAAAGAAAATGCACTTTGAAATTTGACTTCCTCTTTCAAATTTCTCTCACAGGTTCAGAAGTTGTTGGAGGAGAATGTACTGCCAGGGCAGTTCAGAAAATGTTCAGTGGGTATCTAGGCTGAAATGTCATTTTCCACTTTTTTTCCACCCTTATATATTTAAATTGGTAAGCTATAACAGAAATTGCTTCATAGTTTCTTTCACATGAGATACCGCATGAGATATCTTTTACTTTGCAGTGAGATGGCTGCATAAAAAAAAAAACCTAATTTAAAAACAATCCTCATCTACAACAATGGATTTTTAGCAATGTCTCTTGCTGGCATATAGCTAGGCCTTCTTCTTCAAATCCTCTGCCTGAGAATGCCCTCTGAGTGAGCTTTCCTACTTATTAACCACGAGTCACATAGGTAAAGGTACTTGTGGATAAGGGTTCTTGTGATTGCTGGGCTGATCTAAATGGATGCACAATTATATGATTAAATACAACAACATTTTTTACTAACTACATATAATTTTGGCTGTCACTCAGAATTCAATTGCATTAGATGATTCACTAAATGACTGAGGCAGCCTGGGATCTGTCCTATACAGACCTTAGGGAATACTGCAAATACTGAACTAAATCACACAACTTATCTTAAATGCAAATGGGGAGGCTTTACAAAGAAACTAATCTATACTCATCTTTTACTGTATTTGACATCTCCTTCTGTTTGCTTACATTTTGGATCATTAATACAGATTTAAAAACTTATACTATTGTTGATGGAGCTCTTTCTCTTTCCAAGCAGAGAGGGTGCATGCAGTTAGGCCTGTGTTAAAAAGAACAACAGTATACACAAGTTGGTCTGTCGTGAGTGGTCCAGTCTGGTTTCACAGAACAAGTTAAACTAAATTTTTTTTCCTCATATCACCTTTTAAATAGTTCCTCCAAAGTTTCTCTTTATTCTGCTGTAAATCTCCTAGGAGTCACACCAGCTCTGCTCAGCTTGGCAAGTCACTCTTTCCTCCTTTCTGTTGGTTCCTCTCTGTCCTGCTTCAACCCCTGGGTCTTATTGCAAAGAATTTATTAGCAGACTCTGATTATTAATGCCTAAAAGAGATACAGTAGAGTTTATGGTCATATGCTGATCCATGTTTGACATAATGCACTGATGCACGTCTGGGTGCCATGGGAGAAATATTTCCCTCTCTTCTCTTCCCTTATGCACATGCTATAAATCTGTTGTGTTTTTGGAAATCCATGCTAAAATATTCCAGTGCAGATATATCCCTACAGGGTTTTGACTAGGGCAATACATACAGCACTTTAAATGTGTGTACCAGGACATGTGAGCTGGCACAGATAACCTGATCATGCTTTGGAACTTCTGCATTTCCAGTTCTGCCTCCCTGGCTCTGCCCTGCTTGTCTGTAATTGCCATTTCTCCAGACCCACAGAGGTACCTTGTACCTTTGGAAGGAACACACACAGAGCCTTTAGTCCCAACCTTTTTCCCCAGCTAACTCCCTCCCTTTCCCCAGCTGATCAGAAGAGATGCAAGTCTTTGTTTTTAATTTGATTAAACCCAGGGTCAAATCCTGCTTGCTGTTATTCTGGAACAAACACAGGATGACTCCAGCTTTACAGTGTTACAAGTGAGAATTAAATTATGCCCTGAAAATTCATTTGAAAGACTTTCAGACACTTAAACAGATGGATAAATCGAGCACAGATTCTCAGGTCAACCCCTACCAGAAGGCATCTCTCATCTGACTCAGGGTGGAAGGAAGATGCTGTGATAGCAGCTAACAATAGAAAGGGAGTTACAGTAAGGGTGGGGAATATTTTTCCTTACCAAATTCACTTGATTTAATGCAGGGCTTGCAAAATTAACGGTGGCTTTGAGTGATACCTGTATGTTTTATAGGTTTATAAATTGATTGTAGTAAAATCTTACACGTCCTATATCACTAGGTATTGTTTCAGCCTATTACAGGAGATATCTATCTAGAGTTGACTGAATTGTATTAATCTGATCCTAGTTTAATGATGCCTTAACATTTTTATGGGAGAATTTAATGTTTGCAATATCCATGTTCCTTATTTGAAAGTGTGACTTATAGGTTCTCATCTCCCTTAAATTATGAAATCCTTCAGCTAATAAAGGAAAATGATTATGGTTTGCAAAAAAGGCAAAGTCATTTAACAATCCATATAACTGTCTATTGTAGGTCTTTGCATAATAATTGTAATTTAGCTATTAGAAGTTCTAAAGGCAGTTATCAGTCATATGCCGCAATTCTGAGGAAATAAGTGAAAACTCAAATTATTTAAAGACTTTGTACTTTCCAAAGACAGGAAAAAAAACTAATAGAAATCAATAATACTTTTAATAATGAAAAAAAAAAATGTTCTATTGAAATAACCAGTTGTTGGTGGCAATTTTTCTAACTATTCAATATTAAAATGTTCAATTTGTCCCCATTTCACTATAACAAAAGTATCTTCATTTTATAAAGATATTTCTGTGAGCAGAGAAAGCCAAGTTAGGAATAGAACCTGCAATTTTTGATGCCCAAGATTTCTCATTTTCCTCCTGGGCACTTGAAAAGAGGTGAACACAGAAATTGGACAGGCTGTGAACCTGAAGAATATTTAATTTTGAATTTTAAATGACAATCTAAAGTTGACTTAATATCTAGTGTATACCTTGACTATTTCCTTCAAGGAGGATGACCCTGCAAACTTGAATCCAGCTTATCAAACTGGTCAACCAACTTTTTGCCCCTCCAGAGAAACAGGCTGGAGTTAACTCAACACAGGGCCATGAGAATGATTAATAAAGGCACATGACATGTGAATAGAGGCTGATGGAAATATTTATCCTGAAGGAGAGAAGGGTAAGAGAAGGATAAGGGATTCAATTGCCCATTCCAGCTACCAACTAAACTAGGGGCTATAGATATTCTGAGATGCACAGTGGAAGGATATGGGCCAAAAAATACAAGTGACAGTAAGAAAATTCCAGCTGGAAGTGTGGAAATAATTTGAGAGAAACAAGTTTTCCAAAAAGGCTGGAACCTCTGTTCTTGGAAGTGTTCAAAACTTGGCTGTGAAAGGCTCTGAGCAACTTGATCTAACTTGTTCCTTACCTCTCAAGAATTATTGTTACAAAAGGGTCTGATCTATCTCTTCCAATGATTTTCTCTGCTTACATCAAATCCAGATGTCTTCTGTAAATTGTTCTGGATGTTGTACGTCCTTAAAAAAACCCAAACATCAACAACAAAAAAAAAACTCCCAAAGAACAGAAAACTTTTAACTTTGAAATTAACATTTAAGCTATTTGAAAGAACCAGTTAATGCTGTCTGTGTGAGTATTAAGAAATAAAACAGTTTCTAAGGAAAGCCTTTGATAAAAGCATGATTACAGTTTTAAAAAGGAAAAAAAAAGGGCTCTTAAAATGTCACATTTCTATTCAGAAAAAGCATTCCCAGTGACTTCTTAAAGCACATCAGCTCTTGCTGCATCAAAAGCTTTTGTAGGATCCTCAGACAATTTAAAATGAGATGAAGTTCTCAAGTCCCCAGCAGATGTGACAAGGACACAGACAGGCACTTCCACCCACCACTCATTTCTGAGAGGACTCTTCCAAACTGTCCTTTGCTGTACTCATTTTTCATCAGCCTCCTCTCACCTGCATTATTCTTGTTGCTTGGAATCTCATTTTTTCCCCTCTCAGATGCCTAAAAGCAGGACTCCCAGCAAAGATGCCCGCCCTAAAGAAACTTGTGGTGGCACAACATCTAGAGAAGGTGCTATGCCAAGTTTGGGTGGTGAGAGACTCAATCCCAAGATGCTGGAACCACTGAAAATCTATTAACTGGTATAAAGGTGCTGTGTTTTGGCTTGCACAGCCCAGGTTCAGTCAAGGCTCACAAACAGCCTCAGTCCTTCCCTCAACATCAGGGAAAACTGCATCTGGGTTCCAGTGGGGCTTTCCATTAGTGACTGCTGAGTAATTTTGGATAAATCATGTTCAGATTTATTTTTTTCTTATTTACAGCATGATAATGTGTAGTAAGATAGAGGTACTGAATGCACATCTTATCACCCAACTGTTCTGATTTGGGCTAATGTAATACACAATTGGAAGTTGATTACTTTAGATAGTTAAGCCATAAAGCTCCATTTAAATATGATGAGTAAGAAACTGGGCTATTAATAATAATTATTGCAAATGTCACTGATTTCAGATTATAAAACTTAATAGCCTATCACCATTAAGCATGTGCTCTGCATAATTGCACTGTGTACCAACTGGTTCTTGATTCTGTCTCTGTGAATCCCTTCAACACTCTTTTCAAAGCTCTTCCTTAGAGAAGAAAACATGTTTTCCTTGCACATGGGGAGAGGTTGAAGGGAAGAACCACCCTTTTTCTTTTCAGGACTTTGGGACAGAAACAGAAGTCTTAATATTTCCCTCCTTGTAAGTATTTATGTTAAGCCTTGACATGTTCTTATTCTTTATCAGACAAGTTTTATGAAGCAAAGCATAAATCATTTTATGAGAGATATCTTGATCAGTCCTTATGTCAGGCTTTCAAAGCTTGATAGCCTGAGAATGCAAGGTGATTTTGGCATTTGGGCTACATTTTACTTCAAATGACAAAAAAGGAGTTGGCCTGATCAGGTTCCATCAACTGACCCTTTCTCTTCTTCCTAATTCTTTCTTCCAGCTTCCTCCAAGTCTCACAGATGGGTAGGTAAAGGTGAGCCAAAATACAACACAAGAATGTTAAATTATGGACTTGGTGCTTATTCCAATTTCAAACTCGGAACCCCTCTTGCAGAACAAAAAGTTACAACAGGAAGATTTTTCTTCTGCTTTCCAACTACTTACAGAAGAATTATGTAGGAGCTCTGGCAATGTGCAGAGAAAGAGATGAGGGTAGAGTGTAGATCCAGGTTCTGGAAATCAGGAAGCACTTCTATATTCCATATAGAACAGATATGTTTCAGAAATCCTGACTACATAGAAGCCCAACACCCACTTTGCAAGTGACCAAGTCCTTTATGAAAAGGGGGATTTTAGCTGCTGTGAAAACCTGCTGCAGTGAATCCCTTACAATTTTATGCCTCGGTTTCCCAGTCTGCAAAATGTGTGTGCTAATTAAAATGTTTCTTTAAACAAGGCTTGGAAACGTTCAGCTCACAACATACCTCATATACACAAACACTTGCCATATTATTCCTCACAAAATTGGCAAGTTCTTCATATAAAATAAATGAGGCTCAGAATTATTCTATAAAGCCAGAAGTACCTAAAACCACAGTGACATTTTAACATGGAACAGATGCCTTGGTGATGAGCAAAGCATCTAGAAATCAATCTGAGGGGCCTTCGAGCAAATAGCTGAGTTTGTCAATTTAGAACATTAGTTCACCTAGCAAATCATAGCTGCTAATGTTAACATATCCTGGTGCAGGGGACACACAACAATAAATGAGATGGTAAATATTTTCTGAGGAGAGGTCAATATTTGCTGTGCTTGATGCTGTTTAATTCCTCAAATCCATTAGTGCTTAAGAGGCCAGAATGCAGAGGTGCTCTAAAGCCCTTGCAGCCTCCTGCTGACTTTGGATAGAGCTCAGGTACAGAGCACCCAGCAAAAGGATTCATTCTTGTCTCATACAACAGGCATACCTTAATAAACCCAAGGTGATTATAATACATAATATTATTCTATTATGTACTATAATAAATTAGTATCACAATATGTATTATAATATTTCATAATTATTTTTGTACTACATTATATTTGTGTAGAAGGGCTGAAGGCATGACCTGGGGATCATTTCTGATTTCTTTTGAGGGTTTATTTATAGCCACAATAGATTTTGTGGATAATCTCCATTCACTAAGAAGAATCTTCAAAATAAATGAAGAATTGCATATATATGATAACATCACTAGATGAGAACATTTATGGTTGGGCAGTGGGGTTTTGGCTTCTTTTTGAACTTTTCTGGGTTTTTTTTGTTTGCTTGTTTGTTTTGGTTGGTTTTTGGGTTTTTTTTTTTGGTTTGGATTTTTGGTTTTGTTTTTTTTTTTTTTAAACAAGAGGCTATCTTTAAAATTCCCACCTGCAGAAAGTTTTATGCAACTGAAACAGAAACTGTGACTGTCCTGTCTGGATAGGATTATGCGACATTTTTCCTTTTAGGATGTTTGTGAGGATATGGAGAGTACTATCTCCAGTATCCAATTAATAAAACTTCCAGGAAAATATGATCACTTAGTTTGATAGAAAATACCCAGTTTATCTCAAACCACATTTTTCAATTCATATCTGAATATCAATTGCCTCAAATTATCAGTATGTTAATATTTGCAAGCATGAGCCCACGTCCCTTTTATAATATTTGCTGTCATATTAGCAAAATAAATTCAGATTTACAGATTTTTTCAGGTACTTTTTTTCTCTCATCCCAAACACAGTTATCAATAATAAAAATACACAAAAAGTCACCAGCTACGAGTATTAGAGTATTATCAGAGTAGTAACTGAGATCTTGAAAGAGCTGGTGATACAACTTCCACATGTCTACTTTTTTTTTAGGGGGAAGTAAGCTGATATACAAATTTCTACACTTTTCAAGAGGCTTGATTTGCCAAAGTACCGAATTACCTGTGCTCTGAATATCTGTCTCAAACTCCACAATTATTATTTGGAAAAATACAGCAGAGTGCCACACATGAAAGTCCAATCTAAAATTGTCAGGTTTTCGTACATTCACTTTCCAGCTATCAAAATCCTGCATTTCCTTGTGAAAAAAGGAAAATTTCAGATTTAGTTTTTCCTCCAGCAAACAGCAGCAGCCGTGTTGGGTACCACAGCAGGAGATTTTCCTGACTGATAAAGGGCAGACACGACTCCTACAGGAGGGGAGATGAGCAGGCTCCCGAGGGCTGCTAGGATGTGCCAGCTTTGTCACTTCTAGTTGTTGGTGTGTAACAACTCAGCCTTCCCAAGAGGACTCAGGAAATGTTAATACTCAGTCCAACAGCTCAGCACCGTAATCTCCTCAGAGAAGTAAACAAATTAAACTGAAACAGAGAGAGTGACCTTGGATAAGTCACTTCAGCAACCTGTGCCACTCTCCACTCTCAATCTCAGCTGCTTTGCCTGTTGTTTTTCTGGCAGCCCAGAGCCAGAAAAAGATCTGGACAGGACTCAGATATTTACAGGACTAACTCGGAGCCCTCAGCTGTAAGGACAGTGCAAGGAACAGCAAGGGATGTAAGGTTCTGCGCATAAAGATTTTGACAAACACCCTTTCTCCACAACTGAAATACAACTTTATCTAAGCAGCAACAAATCTCTTGATGCCTTGTTGGGACTACCTAAAACCAGAGGCCAGACAAAATAAAGGGAATAAAAAGCAGTTATATTTATTGAAGGGCCTTCAGGTACCCTTAGAGCAGACAAAGCCCCCCAGGAGCTACATCCAAAAATGGATGATGGGTCATGGGTCTTCATACTTTTATAAATTCGGACCATTTGCATATTGGGGGTTAATCTTCCAATTATAGCTTCAGGTAATGAAGTCATTTACCCCAAGTTTGCTCCACCCAAACTCACTTTTATTTTCGTTTCTCGCGGTCTGACACAGTGAGGTGTCCTTGATTGCCAGGCCTGGAGAGGAATTGTAGTGTCTGCCCAAAATGGGAAAGCAGCAGCTCACACTGTCCACGGAGTTTAGAGTTACATACCAAAGAATTGCAGGATTACAAATATATGTAAAATATAAAAGCAAAAACCCAAAGGCGTCACTCTAACAGAGCACAAGCATAGCAATGTAAAGGCACTGAACTTACAGGTGTATCTAGAAAGGGAAAGAGGACTTGGGACCAAGGAAATGAAGGCGCCTGAATGGTAAAGAGCCATGACATATCAGTTGAGATGGTTGTTGAGATGGTAAAATTCTTTATTGGGCCTCAATACCCACAGAAATATCTAGAGAATTATTCACTTCAGTGTCCAAGCTGGATTGTTTATACTTTTCCACAGTAGCTTAAATTCTGTGCTAAAAAAACTTGCCTCTTTTTTAAGTCATTCAACCACTTCAGACACACTTGTTTTTAAATACAAATCTGACTGACCATCTTGAATAGTTTTCAAATAAATTAAATTTATTGTCTGCTGTCAGCAACAACCCCATACACACGACTGATGAATTTTTTCCTTCTACCTCTAGTTATGTATAACTCGATATCCACAATTTTTTTTTCCCCTTTTAACAAAGTGTTTCTGGGAAACAGGTCCTACAGGTAGGATATTTTTCTCTTTCTTTTTGACAGGCCTATACAGGAAGATAAGAACCCTGTTGGGATGCTGAATAGCCTACCTGTGTATGGTGTTGCTCTAAACATATGGCTCCAAAATTCAGAGCAGATATATCATTGGTGAAGTCCAGATAATTGATTCATAAGTCAGCAGCATCAGGCAGGTTTTTGATAGTATCTTTATAAATAGGCCGGTGCTTTCAAAGTGCCTGATGGTATCTCTCATACTGACATGAAAGGCATTTGGAGGTTGGAATATGCTAGTTATACAATTTGTATTCTTGGTGCAGTTCATGGGAGTTATCAGGTTCATAGAACACTAATACAGATATTTGGGTACACATAATTTGTGTATTTATACTCTCTAGTATTTCACTTTCAGTCCGTTTAATAACTTACTGTATTTTTAAAAACAATTTCAAGATCTGCACTTCCTCATTGTGAAGAAAAAGCATGGTTATTCTTCAAAATTGACATGACTACACACAGTTTGTGACTGAAAAATCAACAAAACACAATTCATTTCAAAAGACTGCCTTTCAGACTCTTCTTTTTAAAATCCTCAAAACAGATCACCAAGTCCTTCAGAAACAACAGCTGAATGGAGCCACACATTCCCAATTCAGTGAAACTTTGGGCCAAACCACAAAAAAAAAAGCCAACACCACACAAACGTTTGGCATGGTTCATTCCAAGCACACAAAGACACATGATTTGGTTTAAAAATTTTAAAAGCAAAAGCAAGATCAGCAGCTGAAAGGATCCCTGAACTTACAGGAGGAATTGCCTTCCAGGAGCTGTGTGTGCAACACTAGCAGGCCACTTTGAAATCCTCTTAATTTGTATTTTTCATTTTAAGAAAGGGGATGTAAAACTGATGAGGATATTCTTCCTTCTTCTTAAATATAAGCACTTAAAAATTGATCACCTTTATATACTTTATGTACATTTACCTGCATATAAAGCATAAGTACATTGAAACTGTCCTGAACTGTAACAGAAAATAAAGTATTAAAGAGAAGAGGAGCTAATAAAAACGAGGTATATCTACATCTTGCTGGTTGATTAATTGAAAAAATGCACACATCTTTTATTAAAGATGCTATTCCTCAGATGTCCTGGCTACTCACATTGCATACATCACATCAATGACATTTTCAGTTACTCTGTGACATAAGTAAAATGAGAATATTTGGAGACACCTTACCTAACACTTTCCACACCTGCAAATGCTCATGACTACTTAGAATTGTCTATTTATGGTGAATTCTGAGGGATGATTTGTCTGTCACACCTCACTGTGTTGTGGAACGCCTCCATGGACACCAATAAAATAGCACCCTAAGCCAGGGTGAAGAAGATGTGAGAGAATTTGGAGAAGCAAAATGTGGTAAAAAAATCACTGGTGAAAGGCCGAGTGGTGTCAACCTCGGCCCAGGGGAAGTGTTTTGTGGTGCTGTTGAGTGTGTGGGAAATGGATTTGTAAAGAATTCTTTAAGATTGTCCATTTGTGTGCAAACTCTAAGATAAGGTATGCTGACTGAGGCAGGCCATGGAATAGAGACGACATTGTTGAGAGAGAGATTGAACTAAAAACGAGTTTCAAACGATGGCCTCACAAAAAGACCAGATATTTTGGAGAAACAGAACTGTGAAAGATGCATTGTAGCAAGACCACGTGGTAAAATAATAGGTGATTGGTGTTGGAACTACTAGCAGCATTGTGTGGCAAAGTTAATAGGCTGAAAAACATTTATAAGGTATTGTGACCAGGAAATAGGGTGGCTTCTGATGGAATGGTGTTGAGTTTTACCTCTCTCGTGTCTCACTAGACTGATAATGGAATAAAATCTTTTAAAACACCTCTCAGTCACCCCATCTCTGTAAAAGCTGAGAAAACCAACAGGTGAGGAACCTCAGCCATGCTTCAGGTGGGAGTAAGCTGTTCATATCTCCTTTGTTAATCTGCCTGTCTTTCTCATTTAGAGTTGCAGACAGAATGTTTTCTCAAGATGAAAATTCATTTTTCAGTTTGCTCGAAAACAGACCTTAAAAGGAAGCTTAACACTATTGCATCAAAACTGCTGAGGCTAAAACATCTTGTGTTTTACTGTATTTCTGTCTTCTGCACACAGTAATGTCCAGGCACCCAAAAAAGCACCACACACAGAGGTGAACCTCTTTTTCAGCAGCCTTTTCCTTGCTCTCCTACCTTGCATTTATCATATGCATAGAAAAACATACTAATTTTAACTCAGGGGTACTGATGTAAATATCAAAATCTTTTTACAATATAATGACATTAAACCACTCCTGACATGCTGAAAAAAAAAAACTTCTGAAAGTGTCAGTTCCCAATTCCACACAAGCTGAGGAACAGCAAGAGAGGGCATGTGCTGTGCCCACCTGCGCTGCAAAGGGTCTCGGTGGGCTCTCACTGCACACTCCTAAAGTGCCAGTATGGGAACTGTTTTCCCCTGCAATTATTCAGACTGAATCTTTCTGCTTAAAACTCCCATGTGGGAAAAACTTCACTGCTGAAATATGCTTTGAGCAACCTGGTCTACTGAGGGATGCCCATGGCAGGGGGCTTGGAACTAGATGGTCTTTCATGTCCCTCCCAACCCAAAACCACTCCATGGTTCTGTGATAAAACAGAATGAGAGTTTCCAGGTTTTACACTGCTGCTGCAGGGGGATGGAGAGCAGCACCAAACTCCTCTGCTGTTCACAACAAGCAGGTGCCTTTGTCTGTGATTTGAAATTCCTTCCCCCCTCCCTCCCTTGCAAAACACTTTGGAAGTAAGTCTGCCTCTTCAAACCTGACTTAGAAGGATTATCCTCAGAGCTGGAGACAGGCAGGAGAGCTGAGCCCCAGGTTCAGCTATGCCAGCAGGGGGTGAGAGCCAGAATTGCAGTGTGCTTAAGCAGACTTTCCATTTCGATACAAACAATAAAGAGAAAGCAGAGACGGAAATTTTTATTTACACAGATCAGACCCAGATATGGAATTATCTAAATATGAATCGGCAGCTGGAGAATCTAAGAAAATAAGAACAGATGAGAGAGAAGATCATAAAGAGTTAGGCCTCCTCTGCAATGTGAGTTTTTATCTTTTGTATTTTTGTTCCACTAAGACCACTGAATGGTGCAAAGGACAACTAATTTACATTCTCCTGTTTTATCAGTGTCTCACAGATTTTTCCTTTTTTGTAATAGCTGTTACCCATTCATTTTAAAATATTTCAAACAAAATTCAACCAGCAAATCCTTAGCCATTTGAAAGCCTTAAAAAAAGTCCCAAATCTAGAATAAGTCTATGGAGTGACACCAATGGAGAAGAATAGGCTACATTAAAGTTTCTGTGCTCCTGCTTTCTTCAGCTGCCTCTAATAATCCCAGTTATGCATCTGACACGCGGTGCTTTATTCTGGAGCTTCGACACAGAGTAGAAGAGCTTCCCAAAGAGGAGTGCCATCAGCAAACATCCTCATCTAACTGAGCTACCAAGTCAGGTCTCTGAAGGGGGGGGAAATTAGGGGCAAATGGGTCGGATGTCATAGAGGAGGATTTGCATGTAGCAACAAACACTCTTTTTCTTGTAGAGAACACTACAGAGAGGTTAATCATCTAAGCCACTGCCTGTTCTGAAGTCAAATTTCCTCTGCCTTCCAGCCTTCCCTCCTTTCTTTGCCTGGACCCTCACCTCCTAAGATCCCAAGTGGTGGCCTCACCTCATCAAAAGGAGAGGAAATCTTTCCCTCTCCTTTCAACATTGTCACTATCAGAATGGTGGCATTCCCTATCTTTTGGATCTGTTTGTTAGTGGCTTGCTCAGCCAAGGCCCTCAGGGATACACACTGTTATCTCTGTGCTCTCTCTGTATCTCTTCTGAATTTATGCATCTTGTATTACTGGAGTTCCTGTGGGAAACTTTTCCCTGCATTTTTCAAAGGGCTGGGAAACCTTCCAGTCACTAAGACTTACATTTGTCCTTAGAATATCCCTCTATTAAAGAATATTCCTCTATTAAAAATATCAATCTAAAGCTTTTTATACTCCCTTAAAGGTCATCCAGCTTGTACGTCAATCAGGAATTCTTCTACTCTCTCCCTCCTGAAGAATTAAAATCAAAGCTTCAGATACAGGTAGGAGCCAATCCCAACTTTCTTTCTGCCCCACTCTCCAAACTCTGAGAAGGATTCAAAGCTGGAAAAATTCTCATGAAAACTGGGCCAGTGACAGCCAAGACCCAGTGTGAGCTGAGCTGGCTGCATCCTGTGAGTTTGACATGCCATGATTTACAGAGGAACATTTTCCTCTGTAAAGGGGAACATTTTCCCTTCCCTGTCCCTTATCATACTTCCAGGACTACATTACAATACCTGAGTGCCTCTCAGTCCATAATGCATTTAATCCTAATGACTTCTCTGTGAGGGATGGAGGTGCCATAATTTTCATTTCATAGATGGGTAACTGGGGCACATTACAGACTCTGTTCTTGTCTAGGAGTTTTATTGGCAGGTAAGACTCCAGGTGGAGCCTGCTACAGCAGAATAAGGAGATCCACAGAGAGGATTATATCAGTGTTAAGGATATTAGAAAATTCCTCAGTATAGTCACCCGTATACAGTTGTCACCATCATATTTTCTGAAAAAATCCCTTTGCCATAATTTCTTCTCCTGGGAAGCTGAGAAGCCTCAGAGAAAAGGGAAAACAATACTTATCTGATTTGCTTCTCCTGTGTTGTGCTGCTTTGGAATGTGGTTTGGAGATTGTTTACCAACTGGTGATTGTTTCATGGGTTTCATGTGAATTATTTTAATTTAATGACCAATCACAGGCTGTGTTGGACTCTGAAGAGAGAGTCTCAAGTTTTTCATTAGTATCTTGTTAAGCCTTCTGTCTGTATCTTTCTCTATTCTTTAGTATAGTTTTAGCATAGCATTCTTTAATATAATATCATAAAATAATAAATTAGCCTTCTAAGAACATGGAGTCAGATTCATCATTTCCTTCCCGCTACAGGGCCCCTGAAAATACCACTTACAGTAGCAAAGTAGTCTTCCAAAATGTAGTGTGGATATTTGGGATCTTTTCTTTTCCAACAAAAAACAAAACAACAACAACAAAAAAAGTGATAGTGGGAAAAGTTATTTAGAGGGGAAAAAATAAATAGAGTTTTGCAAAATGCCCAGTTTAAAAAGCTCTGTCATATCTTGATGACTGATGGCCCCAACTTCCTACACCCTAAAGAGGAGCCAGGTCTCAGACTCTTTCAAAGGATGGTCCCTTCAGTCCCATTAGGGTCTGATCTTTGCTGGCAGATCTTCTCCTGTTCTGGTCCAAACCAGATTTAGGCTTTGGCCAGAGACAGGGAAAATCTTCAAAGCTAATACTGCTGGCATTAGCCCTTCATAATCCTCACCAGTATGAATATTACATTTGCTGTTTTCCAGTCAGATGGTACCACTGCTGGCTCAAATGGGTTATTAAAACTCTTTTCCACAGGACCTGCTTGGTCATGCCCCATTTCTTGGACAACTTTGGGACAGAGATTGTCTAGTCCCACTAACCTGTTATTACCTTACTCCCTTCCAACCCAAATGAATGTTCACTTATTTTTCTTTTGACTCCATATTTGTAAAAGCATCCTCCCTGAAAACTGCTACAAATTATTTAATAAAATTTCAAGACCAAGACAAAGAAGCTTCTGGGTTTTCTTAAACATGTGTGATTTGAATTAATTTTAATAATTTCCTAACAATTTTCCTAGGCAGGGTCCTGCAAAATGCTTTGCTAGTGAGCACCACATTAAGGACACCATCATCTAGTTTGTCTAAACAATTACAGCTCCAAAATAATCAGAAACACAAGACTTTCTGAATGCTTTCTTTGAAGCAGAGTCTGAAAAAAAAAGGCACAAACTTTAAGCTTCTCTGTTACTCAAAAGACTAAGTTAGGAATGCTATTGTTATCATCACTCATGATCACAAGATTTGGTTCTTTGTTTCTCTTTTCAAATTTAAAAGAATTTGAAATAAATTTGAGAAGAGGTGAGTAGTGGATTATAACTACTTGAAGCAGAAATCTGACAAAGAATTAAAATTCATCTTGGGGTTACTAGAAGCAGCCTACCTAAACCTGTTGGCTCAATATTTAGAATTTTTTTTCAGAAAATAGAAGTATGTCAGATCCTCATTTTCTGAAAGTAAAAGAGCTTTTTCCTGAACAAATGTATGAACACATACCTTGTTGATGTTACCTGTATTTAATTCAACTACTTATTCTAAATATCTGATTCAGGTAGGAAAAAAATATTTATACTTAGAAATATGCTGTAGCTTGAGGAAAACAATTGAAATAGTCTTATACTAGTAATTATTAATGGTATGGTGTAGAAATATATATGTACCATCCATAATGCTATGGATTATATGGTACATAATCCAAGGAAAATATCTTTATAGCCAATCCTTATTTATTAAAAAACTAAACAACACGGCATCAAAGGCTAAGAGTCCAAACCAATATTTGTTACACTTACACAGATGATTTTCTTACCGAATTACTTTTTTCCTTAAATAAGTGTCAGTAATAAAAAGCATCCCACTGGACACCAGATTTTCTGAACCTTTTGTCACACCTGATGTGACTTTTGTGTTACAGGCAAAAAAGAAAACTCAAAAATGTTTCATGTAGCTTCTTATTTCATCAAAAGCATTTCTCATAGCCCCAGCAGATAAGTAAAAACCCCTTTAGCATTACTGTTCTTAATCAGACTGACACACATTTGCAATTTGGTTTTCTGCAGGAATCTCATACCTTCTCTCAACTATTTCTGTATAAGTACACTAAGTTTTGACACTTAAACCAATACCTTACATGAGCCCACTGGATAAATAAAGCTAACCAGGTAGTCCAGAAAGCAAAATTAAAAATTAATGAGTCATGTAGCACCTGGATATTTTAGATAAAATGCAGGGGCTTTTGTGAGTAGAGCTTTGCTCAGTGTTGCACACTGTCTTTATTTTTAGGTGTTGCAACGTGTCTTTTACACTCTCATACAGAATTTCCATCCCCAGGAGGAACGGAATAGAAACCCAGAACTTAATAAAAGCACAGCCAGGCTATTTCTAAACCTCAAAGTTAGATAGGGAAGTACTAATTAGAAGTAATAATTCAAAGTGATGCAAGCAATGCCAGAGTAGGAAAGTTTCCTTGCCACCCAAAATTAGACATTTTCAACACACAAGTTTACCACCAGTCCAGTTTTGTTAGCTTAGATATTTTAATAAACCTAGAGAACTAAAACAAAAGCAAAAGTTCTGTGTTCCATCATTGTTTTGTGTAAAGGCCACGCCAAACAGAAGATTTCCAGGATAAAAAAATATATAAGCAAACTCAAAGAAGTTTGGAAAAGGAACTTAGATACAATTAAAACAAAATACGTAACTACAGAAATCAAGTAAATCTGATATGAGTTTCATTCTTATAGCAGAACTATATGCAGAAAACTTAAGAAAACTCTGAAGAAATAACTTAAAGGCAGATAATATATTTTTTTAGATCAAACAGTATACGTGGAAACACTAGACCAACTTTTGGGTACTCAGCCTTGTTTGGAACTGAGACATAATAGCCTATTCTTGCTTTACCAAAAAAGGAGGAAAAAACAATCTCAGAAATTCTTTCTTTACATAAACTAGTCCTGCAAGAGCCTCCATTTCCTTCACTTGAATTATTTTCAGGGAGGCTTGAGACCTTGGCTGCTCCTTCAACCTGTTCTACTGAGTTTTCACCAGAAGGTTTGGGTTGAAAGGTTAAAGATCACATAATTCCAACCCCCCTGCCAAGGGTAAAGACATCTTCCACTAGACCACATTGCTCAAATCCAGCCTTTCTGCCATCTTATGGCAGAGGTTCCATACTGTTTTCTCCTAACCAAAAAAGTTTCATACCTTCTTGGTGTTTCTGGTGGGCAGCTCCTCAGAACACTGACTCTCCTTCACAAAGCAGCCTCTTCTTCTCACTGGTCACAGCTGTGGCCTGTTAAAGTCAGGCCTGTTCTAATCTTTGATAATTGGCCCAGCTGCAACTCCTTAGGGGTGAGATTACTTTCTACACTATTTTCTTACATTCTATCCCACTACACAGCTTGGCCCTGAACACTTCCAGGGCTGAGGCATCCACAACTCTGGACAACCTGTTGCAGTGTCCACCCACTCATACAGTAAAGAATTTCCTCCTAATATCTAACCTAAACCTTCTTTTGGTTTTGAAGCCATTTTCCCTTGCCATAAAAAGCCCCTCTTCAGTTGTCTGTAGCATGTTTTAGGTATTGGAACAGGCTCAAAGGTCTCCTCAAAGCCTTCTTTTCTCCAACATCAACTCTCAGCTTCAGGGGCACGAGACCCTCCCTGCCCAGGAAGGAAGAGGTCATCTGTGGCTAGAGAGCTCTGTGTGGCATTCACATTCTCTGAAAAAATCCCTTCACTCAGGATTTTTCTCCGGGGAAGCTGAGAGGCCTCAGAGAAAAAGAAAACAGTTCTTATCTCATTTGCTTCTCCTGTGTGGTGCTCATGTGCAATGTGTTTGGAAATTGTTTTTCCACAGGTGATTTTTTAATTGGATTCTGCTGTGAGTTGTTTTCACTCAATAGCCAATTGAGGCCAAGCTGTGTTGAGGCTCTGGAAAGAGTTATGAGTTTTCATTATTAGCTTTTTAGCATTCAGTAAGTGTCCTTTCTGTATTCTTTAGTATAGTGTTCTTTAATATAATATAGTATCATAAAATAATAAATTAGCCTTCTGAGAGCATGGAGTCAGATGCATCATTCCTTCCTTCATCAGGGCATCCCTGCAAATACAATACTCTGTGGATTTACCCTTGCCAAGCAGAAAGAGTACAGCCCATGTGCCACATGAAAGAAAAGATGTTTTGTTCTGTTAAGACAAAAACATGGAAGTTTTAATCCTCACCTGCTTTTGCAATCCTGACCATCCAAACAGAGAAGGGATTTAGAATAAAAATAGCAATGATTCAGCCAGTACATTAAAAACCACAAGACCCATTAAATGGAGTCTCTAATAAAAATTCTTCCTAACTGGTTAATTTGAGTTGCTAAATGATTTCTTTTTATAGTAAAAGCTTTATAATTAACAAGCCAGACATTGATTTCTAGTCATTATCAATTTCTCTATGATTATTATTGCTTCTATAATAATCTTCACTGTATTAACATAGATTAAGAAGCTCTTTAAAATAGAGCAGCTTCATTAGCTCCTGCTATCACAGGAGGACCTGCAGAACTCTGCACTCCAGTTAACCACCACACAGAAGCTGAAAATAAATGCTGCGAGTCTCTCTTCCTGGGGGCTGACGTGCACAGAGAAGAAGCCTCAGCACTCAACTCCAAGCACTTAACTCCCAGTCAGTAAAGCTTCTAAAATCATTAACTTGTACAGCCACGCTAACAATATTTCTTTGTTAATCTTTATTGTTCCCTTAATGAAACATCTTTTATGCTGCAGACCTGCTACATTTGGAAAACTTTATAAATCTGCTTGTAAAAGCAGAATAATTTCAGCCGGGGAAATGAAAGTAGGGTAAAACAGCCTTGAAAACACAGTAATGTAATAGAACACATTTAGAAAGCTTGGGACAGGGGATGAATAGCTCCTGACTTTCAGGTATTGGTGTGCACTGAGTGGAATAGGGATGGGAACCAAACCACAGGATTTTGTTCCTCTGAAGTGTACCTTACTCTGACCCAGAAAGAGCAGCCTGCCAGCTGAGCTTTGCCTGATATTCTCCATGGAGATGTGCTGAGATTGATCATGGTGATGGCTGTCCTTTGGACACTCACTGACCACTCATTTCTGTCTGCAAATCACTGAGTTCAACAAAGTTTTACCACACTTTGAATGTGTTTGTTTCTGAAATCATACTGACTGCTTTGCACTCAGATTTTGATGTTTGATTCATATGGCTGCCAAGAACTCACAAGAAGTCTTGCAACAACACATTTTTCTGAGCTATGCAGGGGTTTTATTTCAGGTATAGTTCCCAGATTAATTAATTTGTGGCATATAGAACATCTTATAAATATTTGTATTTTGTTTGAACTGTTAACTCAGATAGTGCAAGTGATCTCACTCAACTCTCCTCCACAATTTTGCAGAAAATATCTAAAACAGAGCATAATGGAAAAGGGGTTTTAAAATATTATGTGATGTTTTATACAATGGATGGAATAGGCAGAAGAAGAAGCCATATGCAAGTCTTTCATGTCAACACAAACTTACAGCCCATGAATTCAGACATTCCAAATTCCAAATATGTCAAGTGTCATGATATGGTTTGTCTCTCAAATGATAACAGCTGGGCAATGTAGGGCTTTTTAAATGCTGAAACTAAGATGGGCTCTGACCTGTCCCTCTGCACTCACTCATTTTGTTTAAATGTTACAATTGCGGATGAAAGAGTGCAAGAATAAACAAGTTGTAAGGGAATTATACTGATGGAGTAAAAATAAGAAGAAATGTATTGGAGTTGCTTTCTCTCCTTATCTACAAAAATCTTTTGAGCTCTCAGGAGACTTAGTCATTACAGGATTTTAAATCAAACTTCATAGATTTACTTTGACAACTCCAGCTTAAACTTTGCTCAGTTTTTTCTGGCTTTGCCAGGAAATAGTAGCTGGGATTCCACCTATCCTGCCCCCAAGGTGGTCAAGTGTTAAAGCAAAACTTTTGTGTTTTCCTGTAATTTGTTCAAGTTCATTAAGATCTGTTGGACTGACACTGTGCTTTTTATATTATCAGAAATCTCAAACACTCCAAAAATGAAAAGAAAAACCTTGCTCCTTTTATAGCTGTGCTCCATTCAGAGAAGCAGAAATATGAATTATATAGTAAGTACAAAGTGATGGAAGATCAGATCCTTGGAGAGACTACTCAAGGAAGTACCAAACACAAGCTTACCTTTAAGATAAACCTGAGCTAATTATGTGGATGTGGAGGACAATTAGGGGAAAGAAAGGGAAAAAAAAAGAAAAAGAAAGGAAGCCATCTTGAATAAAGCTTCAAGAGGGAAGAGTGGGACTGATCATTGACTTACCCAGAAATTTTGATTTGGGGGAAAATAGAAAATAGAATCATCATCACAGTATCTCACAAAGAGTATACCATCAAATGCTAATAAGGGTTAAGGAAAGCAGAACCCTCTTAGTTCCTCCCCTTGTAAATTCACTCTTTATAGTCCTTTCAGGACCTGCTCATTGTACAGTAAAGCATTTTCTAACACAGGCAGACCATTCTGAGTTAACTTGGAATTTCTAATTGTTATATATACATATATATATATAAAATTAAAATATACTATATAAAATATGTTATTTAGATTATTAATTTAGCAATACATCTATTTCTATATAAATTATAAGATAAATAATGATGTATATATCAATTATATAAATTTTACATATATACACATACACATATATTGTGTGGTGTAAATATACTCAAACATACTTTGCCACCTGGCTGCTTTTAAAAATTTCAAAGGGAGCTTTACTTCCCTGCCACGAGACTTGGCATTTCATATTTCATGCTCTTTATTCATGAGGCTTAGCTGAAACTTGATTTAGGAAAAGCGAAACTTTCCTATGCAACAGTACAAAACTATTAAAATTAATTGATGTGACCATAACCATCAGTGAATAACTGGCGATGTAACCATGGAATCATCATGTCTTTTGAAAACTGTCTAGGTAGATTTAATGGATATACACAGCAATGTGATCTAAGGGAATACATGCATTCATTTCCCTTCTCCACTCACCTAAGAGGGTATTGCAACTTTTATCTGATGCCACATTAAGGTATAATGTCCACTGATATGCAACATATAAGGAATTGCCAAAACTTTGATGCCCTTCAGTCGTGTTTCCATCAAATAATTCACTACACAAAGAACATACACAGAAATCCCCAACTACTTTGTAACTAGTTAATTGGTCTAGACCAAAACCATCCAAGTTCTTTTACATCTTTAATCCAAATAATCTTTTTTTTTATTCTTATTTTATTTATCTTATCTGGAGGTGGAAATTACACACATTCATCTGAAAAACTTATGGAGTGGGAAATTAAACCCAAGAACAAAGTCCAACTCTTTCATCCTGCAATGCAGAGAAGATCAAAGGGCCACACCTAGGAAAATATTATTTTTCCTCTAAACTTTTTGTCCCAAGGCCATAAAAAATCTCTCTGCTCATGTCTGATTTATGTTCCAACAATGTTTTCAGTAACCTCTACAGCTCCATGTCTGGTGAGAAGCACTCTGGAGGTACAGCAGAGAATTGTTATGTTCTAGTTCAGCATATATAGAACAGTGAATATATTGAAACCAATCTATTTTCCCAGGTATGAAGAGCACATGAATGTAATTGCTATTCTAATTTATGACAAATATCTTGTGGCTACAGCAACAAGGGCCCTGAATGGTAACATAAAGAAGGACTAAGAGCTCTGCATCTTCCAGCACCTTTTTGGATGGGTCTGTGCAGTGCCTTCTGTAAATTCAGTGCACAGCTGGTTTAGATACACACTATAGTACTCAGGGCACAAGTATTTCTTTTAAATGTTTCAGAGCAAAGTCATCAACTCTATTAATTCCTCAACAAACATTTATGTTTCCTTAGAAAGTAGATGAAAGCAATTAAAACACCAAAGCTTATAAAAACACGGGTGGTCCTACCCCAATCCTGGCTGGGATATTCCTGTTGCCACAGGTGGAAGCACTGCTGGGAGAAACATTGCTTGGATTTCTCAGTCATTAAATTATCACTGCTCTATAATTTCTATCACTATTGTGTGAAAAGACTCAGACAAGTCTGTGCTGGTTATCCTCAGGACACATTCAGAACGTCTCCACAACTCACTAGAGTAGTAAGAAAAATTGAGATTAAAAAGTAAGACAAGTTGAGGACTCAACTGTGTTGAGTTCAATGAAAGCTGATGGCTTCAAGTAATGATTAAAACAACTCACAAACCCAAAGAAGACTTAGATTCTGCTCTGGACCCCTTATACCACCTTATTCCAAGAGACTGAGACAGTATCCGCCCTTAATCTAATAATATTTCAAGTGTATATTTGGTATATCTGTTATTTGTCCACCTTTCTTCAGTTCTTCTTTATTCTAGACATAAATTTTAATGCAAACCCAGACAGCAGAGTGAAAGAAAACATCTGCCATGTTCAGATTTCAGACCTAGATGTACTTTGCTAATATGGAGCTCAAATCTAAAGCATGCGAGCTCAGGTTCAGCTGTGGTTACCAAATTGCCCCTGGTTCATGAAAGTCACTCACCCATGCTCTCCCCCTCCCCTTCCTAATCCCAATTAGAACTGCCCTTTATGAGATGAAAATGGGAAATAATTTAGAAAACTCAGAAAATTAGGCCCAGTGCACCAGACAATCTCTGTTTCTAAGGTATTTGTTTGGGAACTATCAGAGCATGCTATGCTAAAGATTTGTGATAACAAACAATAAATTATTTTATAAGCCATGAAAGTTGTATTAAATGAAGTTAATAAAAATATTCTATCAGTATAAAAAAAATTATTTTGAACACAAAACCTGAAGTAGGATCAAAAGTTTGGTTGATCATTAAAAATTGTAAAGGAATGAGTAATAAGAAAGACTAATCCAAAGGACAAAGATTCCTAAAATTTTATCCATGAATTGCAAGTTAGTGGGTTTCACTTAACAGCAGATCCACAAAAGAGTAATTATGCTCAGAGATACTTTTATGTCTTGTACTTCTAATATGAAATTGGACACAAGCCCTGTCAACTCAGACCCTCTCAAAGAGGTGTGGCAGCAGCTTCTGGTGCGAATTGAAGGCAGGAATGGAATGGCCCTGAGCTCTAGAACAGAGCGGCTCAGAGCTCTCACAGCTCCTTGGTGGCAGGGCACTTTGTGTCTTTATTCTTTGGTAGATTTATCCCAATATTTCCTTTATCTCTTTCTATCCACCCACACTGACTGTTCAGCGCAGTGCTGGTTCATCTGAGGGGGATCCTGGAGGTGCCTCTAAGGACAATTTGGGATAACCACATAAAGTCCCTTGCAGAATCCATTCAGGTGCTGTGAGAACAGTACCCTACAATATCCCCAGGCTGCAAGACACAGATGTGTGGCCTAATAGCTCCCTGACATTATTTATACTGATGGAAAGAAATTAATTTAAATTGCATGAAGCTAAAGGGACTGAATTTTGCATGAGGAGAAAGAATTGAGAGAGCCAAATCCATGCAAGGACTTCCTCTTTGCATTCCTGAGAGTACCCTGGGTGCTCCAAGTGCCTCCAGGCTATTTGCAAAGTGTGATGCTAAAGAAACCAACACCCCATGGACAGGTGGTGCTGTGCATCCAAGCCCCCTTCCATCCCAGCCAGGGGTCACATGTGTGATCTGTTTGATCCCTGTTTCCAGAACCCCAGAGTTCCCTGTCTGGGCACTAATTCTGGCTTATATTTTCCTCTTCTAGACCTCCTTCACAAAAGGTCATCTAGCAGCTGACCCTTTTTTAAATTTTGCTATAAAGATGTGTTTAATCCAAGGACTGAGTCCTCTTTATTTGGTGGTTAGATATCAGCATCTTTCCCAATGTTAAAAATCCTAGGAAATCATATTCAGTCTGAAAGATTTGGCTGCATGCATTTATTGGAGAACACTAATGCAAACATGAATTAGCAATGATACAGACATTTTCGTAAAAGAAGTGCAAAAAACATTTTAGAAAGAGAATGGCTGTAATTTCCTATGCTTTACAGAACTACCTAATAAAGTCCCAAAAGAAAACACATGATGTTATCAAGATGACAAGCTCAGAAAAGAAAAAAAAGTTGATTCAGCCATATTTCATTTACCTTACTACCTCTGCATTTTTTATTTTTGACAGCCTCACAAGGATATAGAACTAATATTTCCAATAATCTTCTTAGACTTGGGAATTCAATATTTGCATTTCCAGCATATAAAGTTGATTTAAGTGAGAATTTAAGAACAACAAATAGTCACTACTTTTAGGATGAATGAAACCTACATGAAAGATATTGAAGAGGACACTTAAATGAAAAATTAACAATACAGATATATATACATAAAAGATTATATTGTATATATGCACATATATAATATATATTAATTATATTATATATATATTATATATATGTGTTATATATGTCTATTATATTTTTATATATATATGCGCACAGACATTCAGGTATCCAAAAGTATTTTGACAAGGTGTGTCGATTTTTCTTAGTTTTTCTCCTCTTGTTCTGTGATATTAATTTTGAAGTAGATTTTATTACCACAACAGAACTACAGTAATTATCTCACTAATTAGTCCCATTTCTGCTGTTAGCACTGAAAACACTGTCTTTTTTCCCCCAGTTTGCCTCCTTCAAAGACATGCCAAATGAGTTTGGGCTCAGTTTGGAGACTGTAAATTAACAGCAGTATTTTGATCAAGCTGCATTTAAAATGACTACAATCACTTAAAAAGGATGTTAATTCTGAGCCACTGAAATGAATCTCTGAATGATGCTCTTTGGCTTTCTGTCTCCACTGGGCAGCTGAAATCAGAGCCACAAGACTATGAACAAAAACCAGAGTGATGTTATCTGTCCATGGAAATGCCAAGTAACAAATAATTTGGTTTCTGTAATATATTTTTTGCCTAAACACAGAATCTGACAATCTGCTTTGCTTTTCATTTCTTTTCTTCATCAGCTGTAAAAAAATTCTCTCATACAATGGACGTGGCATGTAGGGTCACAGAGTGCTCTGAGAACTCTGCCTGTACCCCAAAGTAGCAAGATGAGTTATGGATTGAGTGACAATTTCACTGAACTGAATTTTCTTTGCTTTTTCAGTCTTCAGACAGACTCTTAAAGAGACCAGTGTGTGCATGAAGTTTGAGAGACGTGCACATATGAAAGTAATGGAAAAGGTACACATTATTTTAACTTAAAATTAAAAGCTATTAAAGGTTGGGAAAAGATGAGAGCAAATATTTACCATAACAGAAAAAAATCTATGGCAGCAGAACTCCCTGTTCAGTCAAATATTGTGTCAGTTTTTTTTTCTTTTTTTTTAAAGGGAAATGATGGAGGAAACTTTTTGAATAAATATTTCAGACTTTCCTGGGTACTGTGTTTTCCTTTTAAACAACCAGCACTTTTCCCCAGATAAGGTGTTTTATCTTCTTCTACAGTATTATTATTCTTATTAAAAAAAAAAAAAAAGAAAAAAACCAGAACTGATGAAACTATGAAACTACTGCCTCCTGGACTTGCTAGACAATGCAGAATTTCTTCTGACACTTTTGGAGTATTTGATGGTGGGACTTTCAGGATGTAAACACCTGTGTAAGTAAGCAATAGCAAAGAGATCTTTTCTTTAATGCAGAGTGCCATCATCTGGTTGCATGCTTAGCTCCACTTAAACCCTACTTCAGGCTTCCAGGAAGATTATTTGTGAAGCAATACCTAAACCATCCTTCTTTTCTTTCTCTCTAAAATTGGCTTAATCCTCCCCTGGAGTCATAAACAAAGGAAATTCTTGCCTCTAAGAGACAAACTAATGGTGAGGGCCTGGGGGAATAACTGTACCTGGGCTTGCTGAAAGCCAGAAATTATTTAAATTGTTTATTGTAGGGTTTGGGTCGGGTTTTTTTGGTTTTTTTTTGGGTTTTTTTGGTTTTTGGTTTTTTTGGGTTTTTTTTGTTTGTTTTTTTTGTCTCCCACCCAGTTAAAGTTTAACCTACAGCTTCATTCTCTTTGCTTTCAAGTGAATTTTATTATATTTGAGTCCTGGAGTCCTGGCCTTGAATCCCAGCAGCGCCTAAGCCATGTCCCCAGGTGCCACACCTTCTAAATGTCTTCTAAATCCCTTCAGGGTTGGTACCCCAAACTCTTTCCTGGGGAGCCTGTTCCACTGTTTTTCGTGTAGAAATTTTTCCTAATGTGCAACTAAACCTCTCCTGGCTCTACTTTAGGCCATTTTGTCTTATCCTGTCAGCTGTTACGTGGGAGAAGAGACAGATTACCATCTTGCTTCCCCACCAATTTGCAGTGACTTAATGCTAGAATGTAACATTTCTTCCTCAAGAAATTACCACCTTTCTCCTTTTGGAAATGCTGGGTCTCTTTAAGAAGTCTGAAATATGGTGGGTTGTTTTGTTCTTTTCTTTTTCCTTCCTCAAATTGTTCAGAAGCTTAACAGCAGTACCACATTTCTAATTAAATGGACAGATAGGATGCTGATAACATCTGCTTTCTGTAATAAAAACTATTGATATTGTTGACCTGACAGATTATCTGCAATAGACAGAGCACAATGGCCAAATCTAAAAAGCAAGGGAGGAAGAGCAGCTTAGCACAAGAATACATATATTATTATCTGTCCTTCTGCCTTTTGGAATTATTAAGAATGATTATAGAAATTATCAGTCATCTCTGCTTCTTGTTCTGGCATATGAAACAGAAACAGTGATTGAATGTCACCAAGAACTGACTTTGATCTTTCTTTTCCTTGATGAAATGACTTTGTAAGGTGCTTCTTATTTTTTATGGTAGCATCTCTTCCAGGAATACCCAAGATTTATAACAGCAGCTGCCATTTTTCAAACTTTTTCTTCATGTTGTATAGAGTAGCACCTCAAACAGTAAAAAATATCCTAAGAGTAATTGATATCTACAAAGCATCTCATTGAAAAACCTTAGCCTGTCATAGCCCAAACCTGATTTCTCCTTAAAGTTACTGTTTTTTTTTCTGGGGTTTGCAGTAAAAATCTGTCCCTCTGTGAATTAAGGTTGTACAATTGCCTAGTTAATATCTACTCAACAGTTTTACTACTCTGCTTAAAATCCCAACATTCAAATATGTCACATGCATTATGTTTAATTAAAGCATAAATTATGGCAAAATATTAAAAGTGGCAAAACCACTGGGTTATAGAAAAAGTATAGTTAAAATATCAACTGGGTCCTTCATGCAAGGATTTAAAGAAACCCTAGCAAGCAAATTCTTCCACGTGGCTTTAGATTTGCAGGGGGGAAATCACTGATTTTAAGGCAATTTGGCTCATTTACACCATGGAGGTGGCTTCAGTTCAACCTGTGCTCCCCTCTCCAGGGCTGCAACATCAGGGATTTACCCTTTTCAAGAGGAAGCACTGTAAGGTGCCTGTTTCACGCAGTTTTGCACGTGTCTGGATGTTCCAAGGTCATGGTAGAGGCAGGAGCCATCTCTAAATTCAGCCTAGCTCCTGAATTTCCAGAGGCAAACAAACAAGCAAACAAAATGCTACTGTAGGAGATTTAATCTCTTCTTTTTTGTTCCCAGTGCCAAACAGCAGCACCTTATTTTCAGCAGCTGACCTACATCATTTGCCAAGACTTCAATATTCAGGAGTTAGTTAAATACTTTAGCCTGACTGGTATCCAGTTTTTTTTTTTTTTTTTATAAGAAAGGCTTAATGGAGAGTTTATCTGCATTTGCCAGTAATCACAGGAGTCAAGGAGCATGGGCTTTCAGAAAGAAACAAAACAACCGAATATCTTGGTGCCTGGCTATGTAGAACCCTTATCTTTGGATTACAGTTTTATTTTCTTTGTGCAGATTTTCTATGCAAAACTAAAAGTAGTGCAGAGGGAGAAATCAAAATACGAAATTAATAAAGCCTAGAAACTCACCACATATACTTAAATTACTGTGCCTTAAGAAAAAAACCCCAAACAACAGAGGGCAGAAATGTAATGAAAATATATTTAACTTTTACAAATTTTTCATTAACTCTTCCTGAAAACAGGTTCTTTTTTCACAATATGGACAAAAACCATTCATTTAAAATCAGATGGGAGTTTCCAACAACTATTTCACTTTAATTGTCTGTAATCTCACTCCTATTCCACATGAGGTTCTCCTGCCACCCAAGATGTATTAATTTTAAATTAAGCAGGACACTGATAAGATAATATGCATGGCCATGGTCTTCAGTGAGCAAAGTCCTTGGCACAGCTATTTTTAGTTGATATGATGCCACTTCTCCTAAATTTCATCCTAAAAGGAATTCTCCGGCAATTTTTGGGCTAAAAAGATGTCTACCCAGGCTCTTCCCATTTCAGAGAGCAAAACCTCCAGCAAACTACCTCAAAATTTTCTCAGCTTCCAGAATTTTGCATCATTGTTTTCTGCCTCTATTCTGACAGCCTATTCTAAGGTGAAAGTTTGCTGCCCACCCACAGTGGTCTCCTGATAAACCCCTATTTTTTTTCCTCTGGTAATACAAAACTACTCATAAAAATTTATAAATTTTAAAATAATTTAAAAGAATAATTTAAAAATAATTAATAATACTTTTAATAATTTAAAATAATAACTTTAAAATGCTTATAAATTTTTTTTTTTAATTCAAAAGTTCCCTGTTATTTAGGTGAAATATCTATTAAATATCTATTCATTATCTTTAAAATATCTACTTATTATCATCTAATATCTGTTAAACTGCTTGATCCATACTGTTCTTAGAAACTGTTCTTAGCTTATGCTCATTTCCACAAATATGAGGCCTCACATCCAACATCCCCTGGAATTCACACCTAAATTGGCTACCCCATCCCTGGAAATGTTCAAGGTGAGGTTGGATGGGGCTCTGAGCAGCCTGGGAAAGTGGAAGGTGTCCCTGCCCTGGCATGGAGAATTGGAACTGGATGATCTTTGAGGTCCCTTTCAACCTAAACCACTCTATGATACAAAAAACCCAAAAAACCCCCTTAAAACAGACAATAAAAATAACCAACACACAGGTTGGTAATAAAAATAATGTATATATCACATTTTTATGTATCCTTGCAGAATTATGCTCTCAGTAACTACGATTTTACAGCTGGACATAGTGTTTTTGATGGGAAACACATATTGTGTAAAATAGCCTTGAAGCAGTGCTTTTGTGACTCCAAAAGACAAATAAACTGACTCTTAAAAGGCAGGAATCAATCTAATCACAAAAATGTAATCATGATGAAATTAATGAAAAAATATCCAAAGGAAATTTCCTTACTTGGCCACACCCTCACTGTTTTTAATTTAGGAAAGCTTCTGATTAATGATAAAAACAAACACTACCACATTTCTCACACAAGCACACATTTTGTTTAAAATATTTAAACCCACTTGTTTTAGCTGAGCGATTCAATAGCTGCATTGTTTCACAGAGTGTACAGAATTCCTCTCTTCTTGACAAAATAAAATCTTCCAAATTTAAAAGATTGGGAGTACTGGAATACAGAACTTCAGAGGCTTTGTGCAGCCTAACTCTGTGAAACTGACTTTTCTTAATTCCAGGGAAAAGCAGAAGTCTGTCAAGCTCCTCTGTAGGACCAGGCAATTTTTTCTGAGGCCTATTCACAGCTCTTAAATCTTACTTTTTTTTTAATAGAGGGAAAGTTTTATTAGCAGCACCTTCATCTCTGACAACTTTCTTATTACAGCTTTTGCTTTCTACTCCAAAGGCCTTGGAATATGCCTAATAACTAAGCTCATGTTATACCTTTCCATCTAAATAGCAATGACTGCCATTAAGGAGCTCTGACAAGCTTCAAAATCCTTCTAACTGAATTTTTAGCCATCTAAATTTTTTTAAACTTGTTTATACAACCAGACAGCTTTTACTATAAATAATTTTTTCCTTATTTTTTTAAGTTACAAAGCAAATTTCCACCACTTATACAGCCCAATGCCCAAATGAATGCAGAGCTACCACAACCATAACAAATACAAGGGAAATTTAGAAACACTTTGGATAAACCCAGATTAATTTCCTTCTCTTGAATGCATGGGCCATCAAACTTTGTTTTGGATTTTAAGTCTATTTAAAACGAGAAGACAATTCAATACTCTTAGTAATCTAGAAGTGAAAATAAAGGTAACAAATCTGAAGTGAAGCAGGAAGGAAAACCCATCACGTCCTTCCCCCCTATATGTTCTGTCTTGGGTAAAGAAGCTGCTTCATAGGGGCTACAGTATGGATAAAGTCATGGAAGAAACTTGAAGATTATTATCTTCAATATGTAGAAAATCAAAGGGCAGATTAGTTGAAGTATATAAGTTGCCTACAAAGTAGCTCCAATTTTTGTGAAAAAAATAAAAAAAGAAAAGAAAGGTGGAAGTTTGCTCTATATTGAATGGGGAGACATTCCTGAAATCTTTTGTGGGTAAAGGTGTTCTTTCTGAAAAAACACCTTTTGAATCCTTAATCATTCAATTTGTTTAGTTTTGTAAACTTATCAGGCTTGAAAAATATTTGTCTGATACAAAAATGGTCCCCAGGGTTCTAAATGGATTTTTTATGGGTTCAACCTTAAGGCCCAGGACTAAAACAGTTTTGCCATTCTCTGGTCCACATGTGACTAACAGTCAGGGCATTGGAAGCTTTTCTGCCACCCACACCATCTGCTCGTGTTTCTGCCATTACATCATCTGTAAAAAAACCACAAAGGTAATTTCAACCCAAGGGCTCTCTCTGAAAGAGAAAATTCTCACACTCTGTTCTGCCTTTTGGTGCGTGGGGAATCCCAAATGGTTTGACAGAGTCATGTTAAAGCTGCTTTTTCTGTTCTAGCCAGACCAGAAGCAAAATTGAAACCAAGCTTTTCTATCTCTCACACACATATGCACCCACTCATACAGACATGTGGGGTTTTATAATGTAACAAAAAAATGAAGCTAAAAAAAAAATATTTTATCTGTGATATCACCTTGGATATTGTTTGCCAAGGTGTGGAGTGCAGAGGGTTACCCACCATGCACAGCTTCAGCAGGAATTGTGGTTTGGCAGTTAGTGAGGAAGTTAACAAGTCAACTCTCTTGCTTTCAGCAGAATCTGAAAGAAATTCTGATGCTGCCACATCAGCAGCAGTGGTAGCCAAGAAGCCCAAATGGCCAGTGCTTTAGTGTTTTAGTGTTTTGTGTGCTCTCTCACTCCTTGCTCCAGGCTCCCTTCTCACCATTTCTGCAGACTTTGTACACTTGATAGGACTTATGGGACTCCACTTAATATTTTCTTGTTTTTTTCCTCTGGCAGAAGCACACTCTGCAGCAGGAATTAGATCTGGTTTGGCCCCCTTGGCTCTCAAAACTCAGCCTGTGCCTGTGGCACTCTGAGTCACACAGGATTGCATTAGGAGACAAACCAAAGCTGAGTATGGATCACTGAAATGTAGCTGTGCTGCAATCCCCAAAGAAAGAAGAAGATGTCAATACCATCCATCTTAATGGCTTGTGTGCTTCTCATAGCACAGCTGCCAATCAGAGCTAGCTTAGGGGAAGGGGATTTTTAATGGGACCAAAAAGATCTCATGAAACAGGCAGTGCTCCCCAAGATCTTAGCACAGGACAGAAAGGGCAGTACTTGATGTGGTAAAAGACTACAGAAAATATTCATTGAAAGTGAAAAGAAAAAAAAAACAAAACATTTATTTGTGTAAGGAGAGGTGAAAATCTATTTTCCAGCAGCCAAAAGAAAGCAAAAAGAAGAGGAGAAAAGAAAACCTGGAGGATAATTGAAAATTACTTCTCTATTTGGAAATCTCTTAATCACAAAGGTAATGGAATTGTAAAATATATTCCCCTAGTATTGTCATTATGATTGTTAAATAAGGAAAAGAATAGAATGAGAGCTGTTTGCTTATTCCCACAAATATAATTTTCATTAAGTACAAACCAACTCATTAAAATAACTAAACCCTCAGAAACAGTTCAACAAACAGAACCCTGCAGCATTCAGATGAGGGATGGTACCAGAAATCTGTGGGGGATACACTGAAAAGAAATGGAAAACTTTGGGGACATAATGATGCTTATAAGCTACCATTATTAAGTGGGATAACTGCAACATTATGTTTGATGGATTAAAATGGGAAAAAGAAGCCAGGAAGCAGTGCAGTCAATCCATTTTGCGGTGGTTACCCTTTGATAGTATAAATATTTATCACATGAATATCACTATGTAGATACACAGGCCCAAATAAAGCCATAGCAAATCTCAGCATCACTACATTGTATTTTCATATATCTGTGGCTCTGATTTGCTATCACGGTGCAAATGAGCCAAGTTGCCCTAAAATCAGTGAAGCCCAGACATTTCTCTCCCCCTGCAAATCTAAAGTCACGTGGAAGAATTTAGTTCCGAGGGTTTTTTTAAGTCCTTGCATGAAGGGTCAAGTTGATATGTTAGCTGTCTTTTTTTTATGCTCTGAGCATTTCTAGCCTTTGAGGAGGGCTTCTAAAGCAGCAAATCGCACAGGTCTTAAATTTGGCTACTGGAGACAACGACCCTGAGGATCAGTTTTTCATCTGATTTTCCCACCAGCACCATGTGAGCAGCAGAATTCAGTATGACAAGACTGGAACAATTCAGATGGCACAGCTCATCCACAGGAGGTTTGGGTCAGGCAGCCCTGATTTGCCGTCACCATGTGAATGCTTTGAAGACCAGGACTGTTCTCCCATTTCTGCACAGGAGAGGAGCACCCCACTGCAGAAATAGTGTGGCAATATTTAGGGGAGGCTTTTAGCCCTTCTAGGCTGCACTCCATGAGGATGTTTCAGTCTGGAGTGCCTTACTGCCATCTGCACTGTGCCATGGTTGAGGTATGCTTGGAGGGGCTCTTACCCCACTCTGCACTCCTGAGAGGGACTCTCCTGCTCCTCAGCTGTGCAGAACTTATTTACAAGCCTTAGAGCTACACATTTTTACACCAAAATCCTGATTCCATGGCCCTTTGGGAAGTCACTCACTCAGAACCTGCACTCAGTGAATGAGGGAAAAAAAGGCTGTTCAGGCTGATTGCAGCATACCCCCCTGCCGAAATCAGTGACACCTGCAACAATATTTATATGCACCAAAACCTCCCAGTTTCACTGTGCTACATTTGAGGATCCTTTGTATCATATCTCTCACAGTTGTGGAAGCAAGATCCCGTTTTTTCCAGGAGGCTGAAGCTGGACATCTGGGCCATCAGCAGCACCTGGCTGCCTGGCCAGACTGCAAAAACCAAAAAATGTGCAAAGCAAGGTATAGGGAGCTGTCTAAACCCATGTTTAGGTGGGCAGGGATTGTTTGGAAATGCTCCTGGAAGCACTGCAACTCTTGTGGATGTGAGCAACACAGAAGTGGTGGTAGAGACACACAGTATGAATTAAAAATGAGAGCAGATCATTCACACGGGTACAACACCAGGGAAGCAAACATGATTGGCTCCACAGTGGATAATTTCCTTGATCTCTGAATGTAAGAGCATCAGGAAAGTGACCTCTTCTGTTTAGGCCTTTCCTAAAGCACGGATTTTTCCATCCTAAGAATATTACTGCTGCCAAGAGGAATGTTACTGGGAGCATGGAACAGGGATTACTCTTTCACCCAGAGAACTGATTTTGTTCCAGACTGTTAAAAAACCATTGAAACAAATGAAAATGTTGATAAAACATTTTCAAAAGTAGGTTGAAAAAGGAGGGGATTCATCCTGGAGAACACAAGGTTATGTGCAGACCTCACAGCAGCCTTCCGGTGTCTCCAGGAGGCCCACAGGGAAGCTGGAGAGAAACCTCACCAGGAAATGTAGCAATAGGAAAAGGACTAATGGGTGCAAACTGAAAGAGGGGAAACTGAGGTTCGATACATGGAAGGAATTCTTTCCTGTGAAGGTGGTAAAACACTGAACAGCTGCCCAGAGAGGCTGTGGATGCTCCATCCCTGGAAGGGTTCAAGCCCAGGTTGGACAGGGCTTGGAGCAGCCTGGGAGAGTGGAAGGGGTCCCTGCCTACAGTAGGGTGGTGAAAATTAAATTATCTTTACAGTCTCTTCCAACCCAAATCAGCAGGTGGTTCTATGATTTATCTCAGTGACAGTGTTTCCATCCCACCTCAGATTTTTGAAGAAGAGACTATTTGGAAAAAAAAGTAACTTCAAAACAAAGGTTTAATTTGGCAAAAGAAAGGCAAACATTTTGGTTTAATTTAACAGAATATATCTGAATTTCCTAAACACTCTCCTCTTCCCAGAAAATATTTCAGTCTCATTAGTAGATGAGACAGCATTTTCCAACTAACTGTTTTGAGAAAATTTTTTCTAACCCCTTCTAATTATTAACACCACAGTCTTTTTATCTTTGAGGAGTTTTCTTATCCTTAATCCCATTTAACCCCAAATCTGAAGAATAACTTTCCATTCATAATCCTATTGATGTATATAAGATTTTCAGATCATGCTTCCCCCAAGCAAGGTAAAACAGACAGTGCTTAAATATTGTAATAAAGAGATTTTGTACTGAATGACAGTTTTCCTCTTTATGATCTCAGCACTGAAAAAAAAGGACTGAACTGATTATATTTCTTGTTTTAAATATTCATGTGACAATGTTGAAGAGAGAAATGAATATCAGAATGAAAAAATGACAAGAAAAAACGACTACAAGAAATCTCTAGACATTTATCACAGGCCTAGAGGATACAAACCAATCAACTTCTAAAATCTGCTCTTTGATCGAGATGCCCAGTAAAAGCCTACATTATTAATATATGATTCTGTTTAAAAAGTCTATTAATCAAGCAGGGATGAATGATTAAGTGGGTAAAGCACTAGCCTTTGACCTAACAGGCAACTTTCACAAATCTCCTGTGAATTCAATTCATAAAAAAAGAAAAAGAATGCTTCAATAGCTGTATAAATTATCTGGAAACAATGGTTCTCATTGTTTTTCTCTGTGTCATTAAACGATTTTCATTTGCATGCAAGACCATCTCCATTATCTGATTGCCAGGCTGATAGCTTGCTACAGGATGGGGGGTGATCAATAAAGCCTGTGGCTGGTTGTGTTTTATCTAATAATATCAGTAAAAACAGCAAAAAAATTCTGCTTTCATACTCCACCCTTGTCTTACAAGAATTCTCCAGACCTTTGGAAGGATTAATGGGAAAGGTCTTGATCCTGAAGACAACTCTGTACACAGGAAATCTTGTTTTGGGGTTTTGGTGGGATCCTGGGTGAGGAAACATGGGACAGCCTGAACACAATCACGGTTTAAGGCCTGAAGATCCCAAAGAATTCAAAACCAAGCTCTATCATGGACTGGCACTCTCCAGGAGTGCTGCTGTCATATTTTCTGAAAAATCCCCTTGCCCAGGATTTTTCTCCCGGGAAGCTGAGAAGCCTCAGAGAAAAAGGAAAACAATAATTTTCTTACATGCTTCTCCTGTGTTTTGCTGCTTTGGAATGTGGTTGGAGATTGTTTATCCAACATGTGAATGGTTTTTACTTAATGACCAATCACAGCCAGCTGTGTCAGGACTCTGAGGAATCAGTCATGAGTTTTTAATTATTATCTTTTTAGCCTTCTGTCTGTATCCTTTCTGTATTCTTTAGTACAGTTTTAGTATAGCATTCTATGATTATGATATGATATGATATCATAAAATAATAACTTAGCTTTCTAAAAACATGGAGTCAGATTCTCAATTCCTCCTTCATCCTGGGGACCCCAGAAAATACCACACAGGAACACTGGAAACCCAAGGATGGCAGTGAAGTGTGTATGGTGGCAGGTATTAAAATAAGTAAGGAGCTGAATACATGGCTTCTTAAATAAGTGACAGATTCAAGGTATTTCACACTCCACTAATGCTGCTTTTTAAGGGTTTTTTACACATGCATCAGATTGCCCAGTGATAATCAGTGTTTCCAGTACCTTTTTGCACTGGCAGTAGAGATAATTTTATTAATTCTGGTCAAGGGCAAGAAGGGGTCTGTCTCATTTAGCATCACAAATGAAATCCTGTTGACTTTGGGCACCCAGGAGGCTGCAGTCTGCTCTTTTTCTCCTTGTTGAGAAGAAAGTGATTTTTTTAGGGCTTTGAACACTAAACTACTCAGCATCACAAGCCCTGTCTGCTGTCACTGAGCACTTGATTTGTCACCAGGCAATATTTATTGAACCATATAATAAAATATTTCTCAAACTTTTTGTATTCCAATGCAGTGTTCTCCCCAAATAAGAGAAATACTGACTTTATGTTGATATACAACAATTATGGGCTTGATGTAGAAACTCCTGACGGAAGTTCTGTACCTGTGCCATGCTGGTGGTTAGGCTGGGTCACACAATGATCTCCCTGTTTTGAAATGGGGGAAGTTATAAATACGCTCTATAAAAATCATCACTGGAAATAGAGTTTCCCAAATTCATCTTACACCTGAACTCAGTGCAGAACACCTTTTGTTTAGCAAGCACATTTGTCCTTTAATGGAGCAGTTTGTCTGGAGTACATAAAAAATCCTACTTAAGATATAGAAAATTCTGAAATATTAGGGCTTACTATTCCTAAATTTAATAGTGACAATGAGCAACACAAATAACAAAAGTTCTGCTGAAAAAATATTGTTTTACATATTGATTTAAAAATATATTACCATAACCAGGCCCGTTTTCCAGGTAACAATCAATTGAAAACTAATAATCAATTCTTTTTTGACAAAGAGGAAAAAGAAACAATGCTAACTCATGCTCTCTCCCCTAAGTAAATAATTGCTAATGGGAAAACAACGTGAAATATTTTTAATGTCATTAAAATAAGTAAGTGTCCCCTGACACACACAGGAAGAGCTGTGTTTTATGTTTGTGGTTTCTTGACAAAGCTGAAATATAGATCAGATTTTTAGAGTGAGTTTTTTGTTGCTCACTCTTAAAGGCAACTTTCAGCCTTTAAAAAGAGTTGAAAAAAAAGGGTTTTTTGAAAGTGATACAGTATTGCTCTTTACTCACTTTAGAATCAGATTGTTATATTGTCCCAATCTACATAAAATCTCTTTTTTTTTTTTCCCCATCTGTGAGGTCTAAAATGGAAACTGTTGATTTCTGATCCTATTGGTGCAATTCTGATGTATTCCAGGACCCATTCAGATATCGCAGAAACTCTGGTGGGGATGACTAGAAAGTGTGCAGTGTTACATTAAAAATTCAAGTAAAATTGCTTCACTGACCCTTCAAAGCATTTCGCTGAAATACTCTGAAGTGTCCCTTCTCCCAGGAATGGTGTGAGGTGGATGGAAAACAGACACAAACTCCCAAATCTCTTCCTTTTGAGTGTCAAAAACAATGAAAAAGTCCAGCTTACAGGACAAACTCAGCTCAGACATTGGAAGAATTCAAAAATCATTGTGATGCCTACTCTTAACAGGTTGAGCAGTGATTTGGTGCCTGCCTTTTTCACACAATTAAACCACATTTTGAAGATGGGAAGTTTCACAAGTTACTTGCAGACACCTTTCTTAGCACACACAGGACAGGCTGGAATTAGGAAATGGCACAGAAAATGCCAGAATATTCAAGCTTTGGTATGAAGCATCTGCCAGAAGGTATGAGGCTTGTGTTGCACCACTGCTGAATTCTGCAATGTCATGTACAAAAACCTGCCATAAACACTGTCTGCTACTGCAAGGTGGTGGTGTTGGAAGGCTCAAAGAGAAAGCTGCACCTGCCATTGTCATGGATTTTAATGATTCCAGAGGAAATATGAGGATAGCCGCCATTCCCAGTGAGCTGTCTCCTCCTTGCAAAGACCTCAATGAAGGGGCTGGAATGGAGAAGAGAACCTGGCCAGAAGGGTTACAGTCTTTGCACACACACTGGGAAAATGTTTTGGCCCAGATTTATGGAAAAAGAAGTGGAGTTCCCATAACCTTCACCTAACAAGGTTGGTCACAGAGAACCAAACTCACATGAAAGGGGGATCACACACACTGGCCATGAAGATTCCAGATTAGCTGAGACCAAAGCAATTTTCCTTGCATTCTTCAGGCGATGAGCTAGAATTGAAGTGCTGAATTTCAGCACATAACATCACTGAGCTCTCACAGGCTGGGTATTCCAAAGATGTAAAAACTGGGGAGCAGAGGAGGGCCACTGTTTGCAGATGAGCAAATACAGGGGAAAATTAAACAATATCAGATTACTGATATCTGAATATCAGATTACTGGGTTCAGTGTTGAATCCCAGTGCCCTGTGTGGTGTTTTGAGCAAGACCTCACTGTGTTACATACAAAGGAACAGCCCTTTTAAAGAAGTATTTAAAGGTAAAAGTCTCCTAGGAGGGGTTTGGCGACGTGATTATATCTGGAAGAAAAGGACTGAAATTTAGGCAATTCTCAACATGATCAGTTATTTTCCATTTTTCACAACATTATGTCTATTGAATCAAGAGACTTTTTGCTAGTCCCTGACTAGCTAATGAGTTTTCCCTAATTTATTGGGGAAAAAGTGGGCGATGCCTCCTCACTAGAAACAGACTATGCATCTATGCCACATAAAACCCTTTCTTATTGTCCATCACAAAACCTGGAAATTTTATGCCCTTATAAGCAGAAAAATTTTCTGACTGGATGTTATCTCTGTAAAAATCCAACCTGAATTCTTGCTTATATATCCTGCATGCTCCAGGAAGTTTCATATCTGAATTAATTTTTGATGTTCATAGCTTAGGTCTACATTTGATCTATATCCAGAAGTATTTCTGCACTGAATTGTTTGACAATAAAACTTTGTCACAATGATTAGGAACATTTTTGGGATCTGTGGAATTCCTGTGCCATTAAGAAGCACACTGACAGAGCTAGGTGAGGGCTGATAACTCCCACTGGAGAGTGCAGCCCAGTTAAAGACTGGGCGTATATTATGAACCATCCTCCAAATTTGTTATAGCCAGGGGAAAAAAACTCCTCTTTTTCCCTTGGAGAACACAAATGACATTTAGAAACAAATATAAAAATGCCATTGGTGATTTAGAAGGATGAACTAGGAGACTTTATTTTTCTTTTTTTGGAGAAAAACAATGATCTTAGGAACATAATGCCTGGGATTCATTAATGTTATGGGTATTTACTGAGCATATGTAAAATTACACATGCTATATGTAAAATTACCAGGCCAAGGGTGGCCATCTACATAGGCAGAGACTGTCCATTAATGCCTTTTGTAGGGCAGATGACACATCACGACTCCAATCCCTTTGTTGCCCCTACATATTCCTAAGAATTTATTTGCTCGCTCTCTTGATTTACGGGAGACATTTCTAGTTAAATATGTAAGTAGGTAAACATTTTGTAAAAGAGTACACTAAATATTCAGAATTCACAAATGCCAGGAGAGGCTAAAAGACAAAATCCTATACTCTTTAACCATCAAAAGTCCTGAGTACATTTGTAAGCCTCTATGTAATCTTGAAAGGTCAACAGACTCGGATTTTTTTTCTGCCTGAAGGGAATAGAAGTTCCAGGGGGTAGGTTTTTCTGCTTCTTGCCCACTGCCTGCAGTTTGGAAATGCTGAAACTACAAACATGAATATCAAATTAGGAATATTATTCCTGTTAATAAAAGCTGTACTTCTTACAAACTTTAAATGGTGACAGGAAAGACTCAAGGCAAAATACTTTGGCCATGGATCCAAACTTAGGAACTCAAGAGAGAAAGTAATTCCAAATTGGTTTTTGAGGATAGGGTTTAACAAATTTACTAAGCTGTTTTAGAGTCTTTGCACGAGAGTTATAAAATCATTTCCGTGTAACTGAAATAGTATAACTCTGAGGTCACTTTAGCACACACAGAAACAGTTACCAGCAACTTAGAATGGGATAGAAATTGTGGTGTCAGACCTAATTTAGAGTAGAGGGGTGATTAAACAGAATTGCATAGTCATGATTTGGAAATGCTAAAATTCTTATTCTGCAAATATAAAGGAAAATTTATAAAGCAGAAGCAAAAGAAGCAAGTTCAGGTTTTTGTTTAATGTACTAAAAGGGAGCACTTTGAGTTGTTTTTGTACCAGTTTTAGTATTAAGAAAAACATCTGGTTTGATCAGCTTTTATGCATTTGATATTTCTACAGCTTTTGCTGAGCATGTTTGCTTCTCTGTCATTCAGCAAACTTTGAACTGCATTTCTTATTTTAAAACAACTTAAATGTAGTATATTTTTCTTAAATTCTCATTTCACTTTGCTCTGTTAGCCTTGTATCTGTTCAGGACTGAACATCCCTATTATCTCTGCAGTATTTACATATATCTGGTTGTTTCAGGCACATTGCAGCAACAAATTATTCATGTCCAGAAAAAAACCCCTTAAAATAGATACTTCTATAAATATTATTAAGCATTCTTTATGGTTACATGCCTAGTTTCTATCTAGTTCCGTTGAAAAAAATGAATAGAAATCATATTTAACACTTGGCCATGACATAAGCCTGAAGACTACGTGGTAAAAAATATCTGTTGTTTGCAGCAGTGTGTTTGTCCTCAGTCTGAGCTCTGCTCTGATAAGGCAGGCTTAAATAATCACTTCCCCTTGCCTGGTTTTAATTAAAGTGACAGTAAGCAAACACTGACTAGAAATCGATCAGAATCAATGGCCTTATGGCAAACTGGCAGAGAGAAATCCAGTATCAGTCAGGATCAGCCCAAAGAGCCAGGCCTGGGTCTGCAAGGGAACAGTTTGGGTCTGTAACACTCACAAAAACAGGAGAAAAGCCCCAATTCAGCATGGGAATGACCCAAACTGATAACAGGGAAAAAGGCAATTATAATACTCCACCCTCCTGTTTCTATCTTAGCCTTTCAAAGAAGAACAAGTAGCAAAATGTTTTGTTCTCAACTGTTTGATTTGCAGCTGTAGAGCCACTGGAGCAAGGTTGCATGATTTGGGTTTTTTTCAGTATAATCTGCTAAACAGAGCAGATATGTGGCAGCACACAGACAATTGCTTTGCTGCCTGGTCATTTAACAAATACATATATTTTCCCTGTATCTGTCTCCACAGTCATGCCCTACCTCTGCACTTATATATTCCTTTTCTTTTATGAGTCTTTGACAACCACCAAGTAATTAATAAGAAATAACTTAGAACCATGTCATGCATCTCTCAGATTTCTGTTTGACTGACACAAGCCTGGCCTCAGAAATGCTGAGGTGATCTGACCAGGGAGAGCCAAAGCTCTGCCATTTGGATCTCTTTCTTTGCCTCAGCCCCAGGAATTTCCTCCCCCTACAGAACTACTTAAACATTTCTTCCCATCTCTTTCTCTTCCCAGACAGGAGGCAGCCTATCTGTTCCTAAGGTAGAATATCATGTTTGTCTTAAAGATAAATGAAGGTATATTTAAAGTCTAATGATTGGATTTTACTCCTTATCAAGGTACTTCTATTTCTCCTAAAAAAAAAAAAAAAAAGTTGGATTTTAATTTTCTTTTGAATGCTTTTAATGTTAAGGAAATTACACTTCCAAGTAACTAGTTTGTAATTTGTGATCATGCATGATTCTGATAGTGAAGGAATTTCATTACAGGCACGGTAAAAAGAGGAGAATGCATGTACATTTGCATGTCCATGTGCAGGTAAATAAATAGTAAACCACATTGATAACAGAGGCCATTATAATTTGAATAAGATTATATTCTCTCTAGGAGAGATAAAGGGTAATGAAAGACAATTCAAAGCTAGTTTGTTATTACTTCATCAAATACCTCAGCCTCAAGCTGATAAAATTCCCTTGTATAGCTCCCATGAGACATTAACTGCAATGATGCTGCCAACCATTTGTAGTGATCTCTAAAAACATTAATATTACTATTTAAATGAGTTTGTGATGTAGTATAACAGAGGGTAAAGCTAGAGGTGAAACTGCTACATAAGCTTCCACAAAATGACTACCGGTGAGTTACTGGGCATGACAAAATGAATTATTTTCACAACAGACAGGTGCTCCAAAGAGACTTTTAAAGACTTGTGCAGAAGACAAGTTGGAAAGCATTCAGTGGAGTAACTTTCACTGTCCTCACCACCTTCAATGGAAGACAGAAGTTTTGTTTTCCTTTCTTTTCAAACAAGTAAGGAGTACCAGACTCCAAACTGCTCAGGAGTTGAACTCAAACCTACTTGTTCTTTTCTTTCCCTAGAATTCTGATTTTTTTTTTCCCCTCAGCCTTAACTGTTTAAAGAATCTTTCCTTTTGTGGCCCCACTGTTGAGCAGGTCTGGGCAAGTGTTTGCCACACCTCTGTAGGGGATGCAATATGAAGCACATGTTGGTTATTGCCATGTGGCTTTCTGTTCCAGAATCGGAGAATTTTTGCAAGGGTCTGGTGTCATTCAAAGAGACATCAGACCCTTGCAAATCTGATTCCAGTCATGATTTTGCAGTAAGGGCTTCAGAGGAAAAAGAGTTTAAACCCATTGTATTACAGATCTACACACTTTTCCTGTGACAATCCCTCCCTGTAACCAGAACCAGATGCACTTCTGCAGAATTCGACAGTTTCTAGGACTGGTATCTTGCAAAGCAACTTGTATATCTTAAAAGTGATTAATTTACATTTTCTGTAATGAGGAAATTTTCTCTTTCTGTAATGGGGAAAACAAGACAAATAAGGCAGTTGTTTGTCTTACCTTAGATTAAAATGTTTGTATACTTAAATTTCATACGTGACGAGAGACTTATGTTAAAACCTTCTGATTGTGAGCCCGTTAACTAAGACTTTCTCAGGGAGAGTATTTCATTAACACTTGGAAAGAAGAGGCACAGAAGCAAAGAGTGCTGTTGTCGCAGAGTGTCACTTGGGCTGAGAGTGAATTTCACAGTCCTGGGTAAAAGTTCAGTCCCTTACAGGAATACTCTGGATAACCAATGTAATTTGTTAAAAGGTAAAATAGGCTGGGCTGACAGGTTGCTCAATGTTTGGGTTGATATTTTTCTTAAAATACAAAGCAAAACAACCAAAAAATCCCACCCCAAACAGGGTTAGAAGCTTCTTTAAAAAGCTAAGCCCATCAGTTCCATGGTTGTACAGCACAAGGACTACACTCAGTTCCAGGATAAATAATCAGTTGATAAATTAACCTCTTGTCTACAAATACTGATATTGTGGCTGCTGATCAGGATTTAGCCACTGGCCACAAACTTTGGCTAGGAAGCCCCTGGGTATCTAAGTAAAAACCAGAATATTTTGACTTGAAATTTTATGTAGTAGATCAGATTTGCTTAAAAAATAACAACAATTATTAAAAACAAAACAAAAAAAAACCCACTAACAAACCATGAAAGAACAAAAAGGAAATGAGGAATTATTCAGGCCTTTGCTAATTTAAAAAGAAATTATTTACAAAGCTTATTGTAAAATTTAAGGATAAAATTTTAAAAAACTTGTACTGTCTGGTTCACTAGCAAGTGACTATTTCACTGTCTGAAATTAATTGTACATAATGCACGAGTGCTAGAAAACATTATTGAGTTTCATTCATACCCAGATGCAAGGCAATTTTTTTTCTCTTTCCTTCTGCCTATCTGTGATAGCTATGACTTGATAATATAAAATAATTGATTGTGCTTAAATTGCCTTTCAAATAAAATTTTTTACTGTAATCAAGAAGCTTTTGCCAGAATGAGGTCAATGAGAATGTGAATTAATATGGATGTTAACCTGATTATTAATTGGTAGTATTCACACACAATAGGTTCTTTTCCCCACAAGAAGGGACAGTAGACATGCTCAAGATTATTTTGTAGATTTGATTTTCAGTGCCCATTTGAAAGATTCTCTTTTTGAATAACAATGGTGTATTTTCTTTTCTTTTTTTTTTATTTTTATTTTCCCAGAGAAGAGAGAAAAGATTTAGTTTTTAGCTATATAATACCTTTTCTATCCAGAATGAATGCAGTCACTAAAAGTACCTGGAAGTAGTGAAATGGGATTTTCTACTTTCAATCTGTTCTTTGTTCTCTGACAGTTACCAAGTGATGGAGAATATTTCAAGATATCTAGCAAGTGTTTTATGATTTTGCATTCAAAGCTGCCCCTTGTTTGAGCTTATAAAACAACGAGGATGAGAGTGAAGTTGCAGGTAATAGCTTTCAGTAATACCTATTTTTCTTTTCACACTCGATGTTTATTGAAGATACATCATCTTCATGGTGTTTTGTGTTCGGTTTTTTGGTGCTTTTTGTTTGTTTGCTTTTCTTTACCCCATTTCCTAAGCAAAAGCAATACTAACATGCCTCAATAAGCAGTGGACCAGTGTAATACATGATGATCTCTCCCAGAACTGATATTTCAATCCCTGTCATATATACAGGCAGACTTTAGGAGCTTGCCTGTCAAGATTGTTGCTATCAGCAGCTGAATCTCACCCTTCTGTTGGAGACATCTTGCATCAGGACTCAGGACTGTTCTTTTTCAGCAGAGAGGTGACACTTGCTCTGCTTTTGTTTTGCTTCAGGCTGTTTCTGACTGCTAAGTGATTTCCAGTGCAATATGGTTGAAGATATGGGCCTGATCCACCTAAGGATCCTCCCTGCTGCACCAACCAAGAGGAGTAGAAGGAAGAGCCCTGTAGAACACAGCTCAAATTGCTGTGAAACCAAACCTAATTTCAACCTGAATGAAATAAATACACCTGCCCCTAGGTGTATTTATTACGTAGACAAGAATAATCTCTTCTACAGGTTGTTTATGATTTCACTAATATTCACTCTACACAGAATTATGTCCAATAAGAAGAAGCCATATCCCCCCACAGGTCTGTCCTCACCAAGATCATCAGTAAAATATTTCCATCCACCTTAGTGAAAGCATAACTGGGTACCCAGTTAATATCAAATGCTAGGAGGGAAGAATTGACAGAAATATTCACCACAGAACTGGCTTTGTAAAGATTAGACTAGAAACTAGAGATTAAAAGATTGTAATTTCAGCCACAGAACACAAATGGAGAATTATCAGGTTTGCAACAGTTTCTAATGGTCTATGACTTATTAAAACCATTTATAATGCAATTTCTTCACATATGCAGATAATGCATTGTCTTTCAGGTATGAAGAAACATCCTCCTTTGGCATCAGAGATGATGTGCACATGCACATCCCTTATGACAAAAACCTCACAAATTCAGGGTGAAACATGTAAAGATACACTTAAGTCATCAAGAGATTTTCTCAGTTTTACTCTTCAGAAGAAAATATGTTATGATGCATATGGAGAAATGAAACTTTTTCTTTTTCCAACAGAGGGCCATCTCCTAGCACCTTTGTGCAGGGCAAAAAGAAAACTTTGGCGGTTTAGGGACAGGATTAAGTTGCAAGAGTGAGATCAGCCTCAAATCCTGCCCGAGCTCCAAAACTTTCAGAAAAAATTTGGATTTCAGTATTTCCTTTCAGCAGCCTCTCTCCTTGGTCAGCAAGTGGGCAGTCATGGCAATCCAGTTTTTTTTTTACCAGGATTTTATCAGGTTTTTTACCTTCCACTGTGAAATAAGGATCCAGCTAGGGGAGGTCTGTGCATCCCACTGCCAAACATGGGACCCAACCAGTAGGTTCTGTTACACATATTGATCTTGACTGATGCTGCACCACAAGCCTGTCACAGATGGTTTTAACAGAACTATAAATGGAAACTTCAAGAAGTGCTTATGAATCTTATGCCCAGCTGGTGATGGGGCTTTCACAATAAGAAACAGATCTGCAAAATCAGCACAGATCCACATTTTCATTAAACAGTTCAGATGTTCTTCATGTTCAGCTTTTTCTTTCATATTAATCTGCAAAGCTTGATTGCAGACCCAATCTCCAGACTTGATGGAGATTCAGCAGTAGCACCTCATTCCCACCCTTGGAGTCTTCAGAGGTAATATTATGTATTTTCCACAAGGTGGGAAAAAAGGTTAATGCATGTTTTAATGCCCTGAATAAGGAGCATTGAATTATTCTTTTGAAGAGTTTGTTCCCTGGGGAATAATTTGGGTGAAGCTTTTCCAGTCATATCCCAGACCTTCTTAAAATCACAGCAGATATAATCAGTTTTCGAAATGCCCTTTATACCTGTCAAGCTAAATAAGATTACAGATTTGTCTGCTCACAAAAGTGTGATGTCATATAGTCCCATTTGCTGCAGTTCAAGTCATTATCTATCTTGTCTGAAAATGCAGTGTGCATGATCTGCAAGATCAATGTTGGGTTTGTTAGAGGGGGAAAACCAAAGGTGACGGCTGTGAATCCTCACATGGAAAAGCAGAAGTCAGGATGTGATAAAACAGGGCTGTCCCTGGGTATGTCAAAGAGAGACAGGGAATTTTCAAATCAGCAAGAGGCAGCTACTTTAAGGCAAATACCAGGAAACACAACAGGAGAGGAGAGCACTGGAGCAGTTTAGTGTGCTTCATTGGCAAGCTGATAAGCAAAATCAAAGCTGCAAGTCTGACAGAAAAGAGCTCACCATTTTTGCACAGATAATCACAGATGCTCTTAATTCATCTCTCTCAACATCCCTGTGGGCACCAGGCTCCAGAGAACCATTTCCCTCGGTGCTACCCCCACACTGGTACCCCTGCCTGCTCTACAGCATCCTCACCAGCCAGCAGCAGAGAGGGCACAGCTTGGCCCAGGGACGACAATTGGAAAGACTGGATTCAAAGGTTTAGAAGTTGAAATGCTTTTAGGCCAAAGCTCTAAATAGTACAAGAGGTTTTCCAAGCACAGAAGAAGTTAGGGGATGTGTGTACTGCTTCCAGATGAGCACTTTTCCATGGATGTGCCTGAACTGAAACTCTCAGCCTGAATTTCATGAAGCTGTGATGAAACTTATATGTGATCCTTGCTGCCAAACCTGTTCAGTGCTCAGGGTCCGTTCCATCCTCTAAAATTTAGCATTTTCAATTGTTGTCCATTATGGCCTATCATATTCCCATACCAAAAGACCTCTTTTTTGGTGTTCTTGTAGGATATTTTTTCCCATATGTCTCAACAAAGCTGACCTGGTCTCAGGTAGATATATCTAAATGTTAACTATCAACAATTATTTTGGAGAAATAAATTATAAACACAAGATAGGCACAGATTTACAGGGGGGAAAGAGAAATGGTAAACCTTAGAGACACTAATACAGCCATATGGTCCCTGAATAAATTCCTAAACTGAAATCCCATGTCTCTCTCCTCTCTCTGTTCTGTCAAATATGGAAAGAAGACAGCACTTCTTTCTACATTTGACACAAGTATCTTAAATACATGCCAAAAAATTAACAAAATATTGCAATTCTTGAAGTCTTGTGAGCAAAGACATGAAGTTGGCTCAAAAACCCAGAGGCGAATACTGGAAAGGTTCTGGTTTTTAATGTAGTGAGCAGCGTGTCTGCCTTGGGGCAGAATTCTGCCTGGGCTGTTGATCAGCAGAGCTGTGCGTGAAGATGCCCTGCTTTGAGCTGAGATGCATTTTACCCATTTTCCTAGAGACCAGGGTATTCCTAAAGCAACCTGGCTAATCTGTTTCTACAAATAATACTTCATGAGTGCTCAGATACACTTGACTAGATAGAAGGGAATCTCTTAATTCCTGGTGTTCAGTATGGACTCGGCTATTTTACAGTGCATTAACCATACAAAGTGTTTTATTTATTTTTGCTGTTAAAAAAAAAAATTACCTGCTAACTTTATTTCAACTTGACTTCAAACTGGCTTCACCCTTGCAAGTGACTTTCTGACAGTATTAATCTCACAGGCTGTATGTACTGTAATATACATATTTCTGGTTGTTTGACTCCTGAATGCAATTCCAATTTTCTTCCTATACACCTGTGATGGTTTTCACTTCAGATCAAGCATGAGCTATAAGCTTATCTTATATTAAAATCTTATATTGGGTCAAATTGTTTACCAAAATCTCTATCTTTTGTTCCACTAAATAATTAAGTCTATATTTCTATGTAGTTACTTTGTATCATAGAACATTAGATTTTTTATAACTATATTCAGAGTTAAATTACCACTGACACCTAATTTAATGAAAGCCAAAGCTCATCTACATCTCCCTGCCTGCTCCACCTTTGGAAGCTGAACTGGAACAGGGAAGGAGTGCTTTCACTGGTGAATTTCAGCATTTTTCTTTCTGCTGAAATATTTAGCAGTTAGCTTCAGGGACTGACGATCTCAGTATACCAGTTCTGTAAGTGGCACAATGCGAGGGATCTCAAAAATGTAGAGTTAGAAAATTTATCCAAACCTCCCATTTCTGACTGAAATAACATAGGAAAACTTTCTATCCAAAGATGCCCCTTATGCAAACTTGATATTGAAACTTTTAACAACTCCCTGCCAATAAAAACGTGATGACAGCAGAAATTTCAAACACACAACAGGATCCTTTTTCCCTGTCTCACTTGTTAGTTTAAGGGTAAGTTTTTTGAGAGTGCCCAAAGGGAGGAGGGGGGCACCTACATTATTTCAAACCCTAATGATAGAGACTGATGCTTTATTATATTTTCAGGGATATTTAAGCAGGCAAAGAGACATAAACTTGATTTTTGGTGGCATTATGAGCCAAGCTTCACTGGCAAAAAGTGTCTGTAAGAACCAAACTGATTTCCAAGTTACAGTCCTATTGAGATTAAGACATCACTTCTCCTCAAGTCTGTAATTTTCTGCTTTCTAGTGATTACCCCTCCCAAGAAGAGTCAGAAGCACAAACCCCACAACTGCTACTCTTCAATGCAAAGTGATTTTCTTTAGCTACAGTTCATCCTTTGCAGCTGGTCTTACACATCCTTGTGCACCTCACCTTCCTCAATGTGAGGTGATCAACTCAACTGCACACCAGCAGCAAACAGGACAAGCAAACAAGGAGATTAAAGAGGTAGAATATTGTTAAGAGGGATCACTGAAGGAATATCCTGCTTCTACATCTGTTTTTTCCCTTCCCGCCACTATGCACTTTGCTATTTCCAACTTTGAAAGACATAATTCCAAGAACTTAGCTTGTGGTTTAAAAGCATACTAAATATTTAAAAAAGAGCAAATCCTTCACTGGAATGACTCAAAAATGCACTCAGTGTTGGGGGTGCTGGCGAGGTGTTCATTAAGAATTTTGTCAGGTGCACATATTTTAGAATAGGTGTTCTACTGATGTAAACACTTCAGTCAATGAAATTTTACGTTCATGAAATAAAGCTATAATTAATGAAAGTTCAAATTCAAATGTGCAATTGCAAGAGGTAGCTTTAAAAAAAAATCTGGCAAAATGCAAGCCACCCCTGACTGTATGATCAACAGGATTGCGTTAAGTCACTCAGTCATGCTAATTCATCCAGTTTTATTACTAGCTCTTCATTAACACTCACACTGTGTGTAATTATGCAAATATCTCTGAAGAAAAAAAAAATGTTCTTTTTAAATCTGTTTTTTAGTTCTGGGGGAAGTGTAACAACATATGTTTTTCAGATACTGAGAGATGGTTCTGCCACTAACAACATGTCATTAAGTTAAACTGAACAGCTCCCTCACAGCAGTGGGGCCCAATCTTTTTGTCTACCTGAATATGACTTTGGCCCAATGCAGGAGTTCCCTCTCTCCCAAGGTGGGGTTGAATCTGGTGAAATTCCTTTTACCCATGATTATTCCATGATATCTCGTGGCTTAGGAGATACTCTGCTCTGAATCTTCATTCTGGGGAGCTGTATTGGCTTTCTGCTTATAAATGTCTTTACATTTGCATGTCTTTACCTGTCTTTCTGCAGGTGCCAGGCATGTTAGGGATGGGAAGTCAATAAAAGAAAGAGAAGCAGAGGCGTCATCTTTTGGAGAAAGGGGAAAATCTGATGCCAGACTCCTCCTGCTCTGTGCACAGGTGTGGTGCTGTGTCAGGTGCAAGAGGAGAAAGCACTGCAGGGTTCTGAGCATGGCACAGCAGGGACCAAGAGGCATTGCATGATTTAAAGAACAATATTGTGTCTCCACACAGTTGGTTTGAGGGATAGTCAAGTCAGAGGCATTTCAGTTCCAACTCTGAAAACCCTGGATCTACAAAGACTTGTTGTCTCTGTGTAGTGATGCTCAGGTCCTGCAGTCAATATGCAATGCAAGAGATACAAGTGAGAGGGAGAGCACCAAGCCTTTGTGAGCCCAGGCTGGATCCATCCAAATTCTGGAGCTCAGAGTCTGCTCAAAGTCAAGGTCCATTTCATTAGCAGAGAGAAACAAAAGGAGACCTTAAGATCCTTTACTTCCAACTATTGTTTTGCTAAAATCATCGTTTTGCTAAAACCCCCAGCCTTCTGCAATCTCCTCAGATCCCACATGAGATCCCAAATCACAAGGGCCAGTGAACAAATCATGCACCCGGGGTTCCATTTCAACACACAGTCAAGCTTAGCATCCAGATATGTTCCTGGAGTTATGGTAAAGCACTAATCCTTAAAATGAAATTTCTATTCTGTTTGTAACTTCTGACTGGACATGTCCATTGCTCAGCACATTCAAAATCGAACCTCAGGAGCAGCCCAAGTAATTCTAACTAGTACAAAGGTAAAAAAAAATTCAACAACACATTTCATCTCCACACTTTTCTGTACAAAGAGGCAGGAGAACTGAACATAACTAACTGTTCTGCTCATTGAAGAGCTTTAGGATCAGGTTCAAGTTTGACTTAATTTTTAAGAGTGGCTTGGTTGTGACAAATTTTCTTTTTCAGGAATAAGGAAGGAGAGGGCTGAAGTTTTGGCCACAGCAAAAGGGGGAAAGAAAACCTTAAATATAAATAAATATTTCTGCATGTTGTGAGAGTGTCAGGTAGAGGGAAACCTCAAGACAGGATGCCTGAATGTGAGGTGTTAAGCAGGCCATATCAGTGAATCTAAGATGGGGCACTACTTGGACCAAACCTGCATGAACCTGAGGAATCCCCTCCCAACTCTGCATCCAGCTCTGTTGATACACACACCTGAATGTCCAGCTGCCAAATATGACAAATGTGACAGAAATTTGGAGTTATCTGCCTCTTGAGTTTGACTGAGAACATTATTTAGTGATTATATTTTTCACCTTCTAAGTCACCTAGGTGAAGAACCGGTTCTACTTTGGTCATGTTATTTCAGCTTCTTAGGACACCTTCATGCATAAAATACACCCTGACTCCTCCCCTCCCCCAGAAGGGCCAGCGCATAGCAGTAAATTCACAAAGAAATGAACACATCACAATAAAGACAAGATTAACATGAAATTCTGTGTCTCTGGGCACGTGCACACGTATACTTTGCTCCATGATCTCACGCCTCACAAAAAACAAACTGCTTAATTCTGATTTTTAAAGAGCAAAATCATTTGCTATATTGAAACAGCCCATTCATCACATAAAGCATTTGATTCTGTCACCTCAAGTACTTGTTAAATCACTTCCAGCTGCTACAATCAAGGGCTAGGTACTTCCAAGGTCTGACACTTTCTGAGCTCTATTACACCTTTAAGTATGATTCTCCAATCCAATTCTAGCCTTCATAATAATCAAGTGCCCACTCCACTTAACTTCAAGGCAACTACGGAACCTGGAATTCTCCATATATGCCTGAGTCTGATTTTCAATCAGATCTCTTCAAGCCAAGACTGAAAGCTCCTGAATGCTAGCTAAGTACTAAAATGGCATCATTTGCAACTTGCAACAGTGTCATCAGTAGCACTTCCACTGTAAAGCTCCTGTTTTTGCCAGGTCCAAAGCAGTGTGTTCAGACTGAGGCTGAAATTAAATATACAAGACAGAATGGAGCTGCAAGCATGCAGAGTGTTTGCCAGACAAACAAACTCTGTCTACTCACACAATTTTGTTACCTGGGCCTTAACTAAGCTGCTGCAGGTTGCTAAATGATGATTTTTTTGCTGCAAAATGGGGGTGTCACACATGGGAAAAACTGGAATGCAGAGCTGGTAAGAAAGTGTGACTCTGCCTGGCTGTTGGTTGGAGTATCAGCCTCAAAGCTGACATTACAAATATTGCCCAAATCTGAGTTGTTCCAAAGGCAGCATCATTATACTTAGGAAAGTTCCCCTTCTTTTTAGGAAGATCATGTACTGTTTTTCCCTTTTCTTTCTCTCAAAGCATCAGCTCCTGCCCACCTCGTGGGAGAGGCACTCAGATTTTTACATTTTGCATTATTACACAGCAATTCCCAAGGCCCTGACATTGTTATGACAGATTACCTGAATTACCACAGATTATCTGAATATTCCTGCCCCTGCACCCCTGAATAACATCACCTGTGCTTGCCTGCTTGTGCAAACCTGCAATTCAACAGCCCTCACTGTGCCTTCTATTTTTTTTTTCCCAAAGAAAAACAGGAGATTCCTGTTACAATACCTTGTAGGAAACAGCAGGAGGGACAGCAGCAGTTTTCCACAGACACAGACTAAGAAATCCCACTTCCCACAGAACTTCAGTTTTCTCTTCTCCTGACAGAGGAGAGAAAAAAAAAACTTCCACATTAGAGTACACATGACATTTAGCCTTGCTCTCTCTAGTGCCAGCTAGCACACTGCTGGCACTATTTATAAAAAAATATATATATATATACACACACACCTTTCCTAATTAAAAAAACAAACTAAATCCTAAAAAAACCCCACACAAATGCAGCAGCACAAGGCAGACCTTGCACAGCTCCCTTTTCTATGGTTCCACGTGCTGTTGTTTGGGTTCTCTCCTCCAGTAAGGCACAAAGGAGGTTTAGTATTTTCCTGTGGTTAATTCATTCCTCCAACACTTCCAGGTATTAATTCTCTAGGGACTTATAAACCTCAAGCTCTCACTGTGGTCTTTTCATGGGAGAGACACTTGTGGGACTCCACTTTCTTGAAATTTGTAGGAAAAAAGCGCTCATAAAAGTGTTCCCCTGCAACATGGTTGAAATTAGACAGTATATTCAATTGTTGTTAACACAGACAGAGAAATGGGAATTCAAAAGCTCAAGTTTTTCAGGAGGTCATCTTAAACAGGGTCCAGATTTACCAACTTGCAGAAGCATTTGTATTTGGCACAAAGAGTTTTTTGTTTAGTTGTGCTGCTTAGAACACCTCAGAAAGTTTACTGTGGTTTTTCCCTGAAAGCATTTTTTCTAACTCCACTTTTCAAAATTAATATTTATTTCCTTGGGGCAAAATCTTCCAATTTTTCCAATGCAATTACCTCAGGAATTTAGTGGCCTAAATAATCTTGGACAAACTTAATTAAACATCAGAATGGATTACATGAAACATTCTTAAGAGGATCTTTTCCTTTATTTAAAAAGAAGCATTCCTATACTCTTAATGAGCATCCCTATACTCTTAATGCTTAAAAGAAGCACTCCTATGCTGTAATGAGTGAATACATTCTACATGCAAAGCTGAATATACAAAGTGAGAGCACACCAGCTAAAATACAAGGTGTCGAAGAACACTGACAGTATTTTTTTGAACTAAAAGCTTTCTGTGTTATGTGAGAAAAGCAGCCAAAATACTCTTGAAAGGAAGGCACTCAGAGTGAGTTGGGTATTTTTTCCCAGTCAGTTGTCAATTAGCAGCCAGAGCAATCCTGCTGCTGGCTTGGGGAGGGGCAGGAGTACCCTGGGTGTCGCTTTAATCCTTTCAGGCTGGAGTCAGAAATTCCAGATGCTGCTCTCCTCGCTGTTAATGGGCACTCAAAAGCTGCTCAGTGACAGCAAAGAGAAAGGGAAGCAGGGATATGGACACCATGAAGCGCAGATGAGAGGAGCTAAGGTTTGACACAGATGCATTGACTGCTGCCCTGCAAGGAAGGGGAAAAATAAAGCAATATAGCTTTTTCTAGTCTGGTGAATGGATAAATAGAAGATGACAGAAAGTCTTTTGGATGCTTATGAATGTCAAATACTTTTAAGTGGCTGCCTTTTCTTGTCACTTAACATTAAAGAGCCCTCTAAAAATACACTTATGCTCAGTCATTTGGTTAGGGACATAAGGCTTAGCTGACTTATAACTTCAATATCGATTAGGTAAAAATGGTAAGGCTGGCTTTTCTTTTAAAACAGCCCCCTTGATAGTTCATGCATTATCTTTGTATAGTTTTCCCACTATCAGTGTGTATTACTTAAACAGATTAAGAAATAGAATTGTAAATTAGTTCCACGAGAAACCCTTTCAAACTCAAGATCTTTCTGTTTGCCTTTATTATTATTATTTTTCCTTCCTCAAGAGACGTGCCTGTCCTGTATATATTCAAAAATACATTTCTCCATAAGGTTTTGCAAACCAAGCATTACAGCACTTTGCTGGTGCATGGAAACAAAACAACAAGGAAAGAAAGAACTACTCCTTAACTAGAGATGTGTATTTTGCTTTCTAAGCACAAGTAGTAACTGATTAGAAAAAGAAAATCATTATTGTTTCCCATTCTCCTATTAGAAATTTCCACCCTTTCATTTGTGCTGAAATGGAAATTAACTCTTTGATGGCTATTAACAGAGTGAGTGGGCAGGAGTAGGCGTTCCCAATGAAAACAGGAGTGAGCAAAGGCCAGAAACTGTCATTGTATCGAACAGCTGGACCAGACGCCTCAAAGTTGGTTGGGTGGTTCAAATTCTTGCTCAGTGGGTGGTAAAACTCAGGGGGAAACCAAACAGCACTGTTTGAACCTCTAAGGAGTTAAAGTTTTCCTCCTTGTAACAGAGAACTGTGCTATTGCTAATCAGGGAAAGGAGTTATTTTCAACTCCTTTCCCTGTGCCAAGAAGGCATAATTCAGGTGCACCATTCAGATCTTTCTGTCACTGATTTCCTTATTTATTTTTCCCCTTTACAAATTGCTCATCTGCATGACCAGATTATTTTCCTTTTTCCACTCAGGCTCATCTCTGCACTGTATCAATAGCTTTATACTAAAATTAGATCCCAATGAAGAGTTAAGTTTTTAGGTAGCTGAAGTAATTTTGAAGCCACTTCAAAAAAACCAAACATAAAACAACCAATGAACCAACTAACCAACAACAAAAATAACCATCCACCCCAAAACACCACCAGTCCTGGAAAACTCATATTAGTGAAAGTTTCAGACTAAGGATAGAGATTCAAAATGTCTTTAAGAGAATAGAGACAAAGCACAAGTCCTGCACAGATATATTGTGTCAGAACAATATCTCATGTATTACAAAAAATTAATGCATAGCATGATGTTGGAATGAACTCCTTGCAGCCACCTCACACTTTGCAATCAGTTCCATTAAAATATGTTAGCATAAACTCATTTGTTTCAAGTTCCTGTGATTCAGAGTTCAATTGAATCATATTTTTAGGATTTTTAACTCTGTGCCACAGTTTCAGTTCAGTTAGAGAGAGGATAAGTAAGGAGCTCACCACAGACATGGCAGGTCTGGCTGTTTGCCTTGTGCATCAGAGAATTGAATGTGGGGGTAAAGAGGGATGGCAAAGAGTGTTTAGTACTGCCAGCAAGTCATATTTTTAATGAAGAATAAGATAGTAAAACCAAAGTTACTTGTTAAGATTTGTGGAAGAATCTCATAAGAGTAACATACAAATAAAAATAAATTAAATTCAGTGCACATGGTGAAAATGAGCCCTCCCCTCAGTTTACAGTACGATTATATACTAGTTATCATTAAGGAACAGGATCTTGGAGCTATTTTGGCTAGTTCTGTAAATATGCCACATCAGAGATTACTAGTGATCAAACAAGCAGACAATGGTAAGAATGAGTAGGAGAGGAACAGCAAGCAAACCAGAAAATATTGTCATGATATTGACGACAATTTAAATATTTAATGACATTTAATATTGAGATCAGAAATATTCATGTGGGGCTAGAAGAATGCTGTGGAGGATGACCTTTACTGAAGGAGGAATAACCCAATATTAAGAAAATAAAAACGTGGGTTTGATTTTTTGATCACTAGGCAATGGACATTGTGTATTCATTACAATAATTCTTTGCTGTGCTCAATATCTACTTTTGGCTCTTTAAGATCAATCCTATGAACAGCATAACCTATTGAAAGGAGCTTACCCCAATAAGAGCCAATGGCTTCAGCAGTGCTCTGGGTGAACAGAAGGGATGCAGAACTACCTGTGCCCCTACAGAAATGCAGGACCATGCACAAACAACCCCTCTGGGACACTGCTTCCCGCCTTGTACCCTGTTCCATGGAATCCAGTTAATTATACAGTCCTCCCCTCTGTTTTCACAGAGCCCTTTGAACTGTGCTGCTGAAAAGCCACTGATGAGCAAGGTATTAGAGATCAAAACCAGACTGGAACTGCAAACACAGATGCATCATCCTTGGAAGTTTTGATTGGGACCTCAACTTCAACTTTTGCTCCTTTCTACTCCCTGCACTGGCTGAGGGTATAAACATCCCCACAACAAGGCTCAGATACAAACCTGAAGGTGAACCTTCTGGATTCTGTCCTTATTTTGGCTTTAAAGTGCATCTCAGTGGCAGCCCCTTGCATATGGTACATTCTCATTGAAGTGCTCATGTTTTCCTGTAATACCAAGCACTTCAAAGCACACTCCTCTGTTCCTCCACTGCTCATTGGCTTCAGCAGTGAACAGCAGCCAGGTTGGGAGTATTATATCTGACTTCTAATTCCGTACAACATCAAAGGGACATATGTATATTTTAAAGAATTACAGCTAGAGCTGTGCAGAACTTGCCTTACAAGCCCCAAACCTTAGTAGTGTGTTTGTATCTTCACCTTTCTTTATATTATCCTTTTCATGCTCAGTGTAAGGATCACAGAAAATCTGTTGATAGAACAACTCCAATTATCCCAAATAAAACCAAGATACTTTAAAGGTTGGGATAATAAATGATGTCCTTGGTGTTCACAGGCACAGGGGAGACTAACTTCTTTCAGCTAAGAAGGAATGCCAAATAATTGCACAAATAATACATGCTTGAAGTTTGTCATATGCTTGGTCTCCTTCCCTTTTAGTCTGTCTGATCTGTATTCCCCCAAGTTTTCTAATTCTCTCCAAATCATTTGCATGACTACTCTGCCTCCCTGAAATAATGACACAAAAGGACTCCCCACCCCGAAGAAAACAACATCATGCAAACCACTCATGAAGTTTTTAAACGTGCACTTGACATTTTTTGAGTTTAGGGATGCAAGAGGATGTTTATGCTGAAGTTGTTTACCCAAAGGCACTCCAGGTGCCCCCATTACTGGGTCACCCTGTAGTAGCTGCATTTCTCTCAATCTTTCATGCACTCATGTCCCAAATACCCCACGGGAAGGCAAGAAGTGCTGTTAGCTCTGCTTTATAATTAGGACAATGAAGACAAGAGAAGCAAAAAGCATGGTTTCCAGAAGCACTCCAGACCCTGAGTCACTTCACCCTTATTAGAAGCAATGTTGTGCTGTGCTCCAGGAAGAGCTGGCTCAGCCAGCAGCCTTTTCTGTGCTGCTCCCTGGAGCACAGGACAGGGCTCCTCTGGGAGCAGCCTACATGCTGCTGCTGGAGAAGGAATCATTAGACATGTTTACTTGTCACTGCTCTTAAACCACAGAGACCTTTCTGAGAGCAGCAGGCTGCTTTCAGGCCTGGCTTTGAGGTGTTTGCACAGTGTCACAGCTTTCCTGGTAGCTCATGATCCTTGCACCTTTCTGCTTCAGATAAGCCTGGTAAGCAATGCTCTTAGTTTGTAAATGTCATTTAGGCTCCTACAGCAGGAGTGCTCCTGAAAATTTTACCTTTGCACAGGTTTATTTGCAACCTGAATCTCCAGTAACCCAAAGCCCCGTCCTAACTGAAGACCATCCTCACACAGACCGTGCTCATGCCCACGTGTGCACATGTGTAGTTTTGCACAGGTGTTTAATGCCACTGGATATTTCTGCCCCTGCTTGCAGCTCAGAAATTCAGGAGGAAGTTAGAGATGAACAGAAATGTCTTGTTTGGTGCATTTTAATCATTATTGAATTCCAAAACTGAAATGATAAGCTTGCAGTCAATTTTAGAATCATAGAATGTTTTGGGTTGGAAGGGACCTTAAGGATCATCTCACTCCAAACCCTGCCAGAGGCAGGGACACCTTTCACTGCCCCCATCCAGCCTGGCCTTGAACACTGCTTGGGAAGCCTGGGCATCCTCTACCTCACCAGCCTCCCTCCATCTACTTATTTACACCCATGAAATCCATGACATTGATTAAACCAGTGAGACTTGAAGGATTTTTTCCCCTTCTTTGCAATAAACAGGAAGAAAATATGATAGAAACAAACACAAAAAAAAAAAAACACCCAAAAAACAAAAAGAAAAAAATCTCAAGAAAAGCAATATAACATAAAGCATTTCCCTCCTGCTGGTATTTTATAGACAAGGCATGAAATGATTGATCATACACTGTAATGACAGATAAGGACAATTGGCTGAAAGGTCAAAACTATTAAGTAAATAGTAAAAAAAAAAAAAAAAGACAAGACTGTATATTTCTCTCTGAGGCATAGTAACTTTAAATGGCAGGAAACCTTCATGTCATAGCCACACTGCTTCCATTTAAGCTTAAAGAGTACTGAACTGAAATATCAGCAATTAGTTAAGCATTTTTTCATGTTCTTTGACAAGGAAATTTTGATCAGGGTTAAGATTTTTGGATTACCTGAAAAGCATATTGAAAGCATATTTACATGGACACACGATGATAAGACAAGGAGGAACACTATTAAACTAAAAGAGGAGAGATTTAGATTGGATGTTTCAATTAAACTCTTTACTGAGGGTGGTGAGGCACAGGCTGTCCAGAGAAGCTGTGGATGCCCCATCCCTGGAAGGGTTCAAAGTCAGGTTGGAAGTGTCTCTGAGCAGCCTGGGGGAGTGGAAGGTGTCCGTGCTCATGGCAGAAGGGTGGACTGGGATGACCTTTAAGGTCCCTTTCAGCCCAAGCCTCTCTGTGATAACATTCATGATCACAGTATGGTAGCTGTATTAATTTCTTTCCCTTAATTTATGTGTGCATCTACATAGACAAAAACAAATTAAAAAAAATAAAATGGAGGACTACAAATTCATATTTCAGGGCTTATGGACCTCCCTGGATTTTAATATAGTTTTTCCACGTCTGGATTTAACTTGGCACAGAGGAGAGTCCTGAGGAGGTGCTGGCTACCCTCAAACACTGTGACCCAATTCTTCATCTTCTACAGGTGAAGAGGCTTTCTAGGAATTCTCAGTACCCCCTTACACAGAAAGGCTGTGAAAGCAGTTTCTCACCCTACCAACTATCAAATAGATTTATTTCAATTTTCTAAAAGCTAAAGCATTTTTCACTTTGTTTATATGTAGTATTTTTTTTTCTTCCTAAAGAAACCTCTGCAAACATCTCTCTCTTACACCCACAAATCACTGAATCAACCTACTTAGCATTTCCTGAAGAGGTGTAATTTTTAATTTTTTTCATATGTGACTTTTTTTGTGCTAGTGCAATTTGTCAACATTAGAGTAATTAGCTCAAGTTTCATCAACTAGCTGGTGCAATCTGTTCAGAAAGCAACTTGGAATGTTAAAAATCCTAATAAGCTTCTCCAGCTTCACAGTTAAAGCCTGAGGGATTTGATTTCAGTTGTGTCTAAAATCAGAGGAAGTCTTTTAGTACATAAATTAATAGCACTAAAAAACACAAACAAAAAAATACACTAATTAAGAATTACGCTATTAGGCAGAATTATTTTTTATGATATGTTAGTTTGCAGCACACTTAAAAAATTAAGCAGTGTTCTACACAGGAAAAACTGAATTAAAGCACATCTAGAGATACAAACCTACAAAAGCTTCCATCCTTCAGTAACCTCGTGTTTTTGAGTAACCCAATTGACATGAAAATATTTGGACCATAAATAAGATGTTATCCAATATCGACTCCTAGTGAAATAGATACACAATAATAAATAGTTTCTGTACTGCTCTTGGTTCTTTCTTTTCTTGTGGTTGTCTCCTAGCATGCATACATGTGTATGTTTTAACTGCAGATAGAATCAGTCAAGGCAGAAACAAGGAAAAGCACGTTTTTCAAAGCATAAAAGGCACTTATTGATAGGGGTTTGTCTCCACCAAAAGGCAGCACAAAAAATGGAGCCTCTGGAAAACATCTAACAGCTGCCTGAGCAAAACCATCATCTTTTAAAACACCAAAGCAATCTCTCTCCCTTGGAAGCCTTTTTACTTACACAATTCAAGAGAAAAGAGGCTTGAAAAACTTTCAAGTAAAGAAATCACTCAGTGAAACCACATTAACAGCACTGGATTATACAGCAGGAATGATGTGGAGATATAAATTAAAATAAACATATGATTTGTGTGGAGGGTGACTTCCCTTAGGGAGCTGTAGGGGACAAGTGATATGGGAAGAACACTCAACAAACACTGATTTGGTCACCTTCATTCAGAAAAGTCCTAGAAACCATGTGTGAAAATGCATGGCTGGTACTATGCAATAAAACTGGGAATATGCACTTCCACTGTGGCTCAAATTTCCTTCTCCCCCTGCTGCACTGTCCACTGCACTCCCTGACAGAGAGCTGTTGTAGCTGTTGTATTTTCTTAGACCCCCACTGAAGGCAGGAATGATGAATCCGACTCCATGTTCTCAGAAGACTAATTTATTATTTTATGATCTATATTGAAGAATACTAAACTAAACTATACTAAAGAACACAGAAAGGATGCTTACAGAAGGCTAAAAGATACTAAAGAAAACTTGTGACTCTCTTCAGAGTCCGACACGGTTTGGCCCCAGTCGGCCAACAACACAATTCACATGAAACCAATGAAACAACCACCTGTTGGTAAACAATGTCCAAACACATTCCAAAGCAGCAAAACACAGGAGAAGCAAATCAGATAATTATTGTTTTCATTTTTCTCTGAGGCTTCTCAGCTTCCCAGGAGAAGAATCCTGGGCAAAGAGGATTTTTCAGAAAATATGAGGGTGACAGAAAATGTGCTATTTTCACAGTGATAGGACCAGAAGGTGAAGACCAGAGAACTTTTCCTGAAAGAGTGAAGAAATTGGAAAAGTCTAAGGAAAAAGGCAGCAATCATGGATATAAAATACAAACATTGTTATTCAGCAGCAAAAAGAAGAAAAAAAAATCCCCAACCTGATGATGGCATCCTCCTTATTTGATGACTCCATAGAAATATTTTAGTCCTAAAAAGTGCTTTCTCTGAGAGATCAAATCAGGCAGTAATACATTTACTAATTAGCAGTAATGCACTAGAAATTAGAACTCACAGGATTTTAGCTAGTGCCCATTATTTCTCTAGCAAACAAAATTAAACAGGCTTTTACAATCTGTTCCCTGACAATTTTCCTGGCTTTTCCTCTGTTTTGCCTCACTCCAACAAAAATATAGGGCCATGTTTTATGGCCATGCTTTGATCTTTAGGCAATGCACCTGTGCACCCCTCTTATGAGCACCACTGGCTGCCAGAGCTGGGAAAGCAGGCAGAAGATGCTTCATTGCTGCAACACTGGGTGGATTCAGGCATAAATTCTGCAGCACATTTTGGTCTGTGCCATGTCTGTGTGGAGCACAGATCCCATAAATCCAGCCCTCAGTGGTTATCCCATAAATCTGAACCCACAGCAGCTGCTTCCCAAGCCTGGTGTCGGGATGCCAGGACCATGCTGCTCTGCAAGGCAGTGGTGGCACCTCACAGGCAGCCAAACTGCTCTGGAGCAGCTTTTGGGCTGCTCTGGGTTACACTGGGAGCTAAACTACTCTGGAGGAGCTTTAGGGTTGCTCTGGGTCACTTTGGGAACTTGAGGAATTGCCAGGGGCTCTCAAACTCAGAGGAGGAGAAACAAAACCTCTGTGTCTCCCCATGCTGCAGGTAAGGAGCTCATCCAAAGTTCCCAACGTTGTTCCCTTAAAGCTGTGCACAAGTGATGAAGTTCCATCACTCCTTTGGCTGCTGTCTCACCCACCAGCAGGCCCCACAAAGGGATGGGGACATAGCTGAAGTCCTGTTCCTCCCATTGCAGGGGACATTGGTGTCCCTTGAGGGAGTTCTCAGGTGCCTGGCCTGAAGTACCATTCCTATTTCACCTTACACTAATTGGAGATTGGAGAGGGAATTTTACTTCTCAAATCATAATAATGGGTGCTATAGGAACGTTGTTTTGATGATTTTCATTGTTTTATTATTATTAGGCTTTGTTTGTATTTTTTAGCATGATACAGAGCCTACCCATTGAAATATTGATAATGACCTTGAGCTTTCCTGCTTCAGTAACAAAATGTTGGCTTTTACCACTTTTTTTTTAGTTTTTTTTGGCTGTTTTTCTAGCTAGTGTCCATTGCTCATTCCTTTGGAACGAGTAAGCTACCATTTGTGTCTCTCTGCTCTCTCTCCTTTTCACGTAGTTTATGGCAAGTTCAACAACCTCTTCCCCTTTTGTGGAAATAAAATGAGCTTTGACCACCAGTCCCAGGACTGACATTTGTCATCTACTCTGCTGTGACACCAGGAAAAACAATGGGAGCAAGCATATACAAGCTGAGAAGAAGCAAATCTTGTTAAGGTCTGTTTTGGTTTTGTTCTTTGTTTTTGCAGATCTACCAGAATAAGTGTCCATAACTTGTGAAACATAACACTCATTACACAGAGACTATCCATAGATAAATATCAGTTTTCTAAACTCTATTTGTTGCCTGAGCTTGTTTAGTATGCATTTTTCAATCTATTATTGTGCTTTAACAAAAATTAGTGTTTTAATAAAAATTATCTATTACTACTTGTGCTGCTCTGGCTATGTGGGTTTCCTTGCATATATGGCAGTTACACAAATAATCTTTTTCCTCCTAATTGGTAAACACAAATGCCATTACAACCACTTCAGTGCAGAGCTCTGCAAGGCTGAATGCACTGAATACTCTCACAGCTCAATTTGAAATTTCCTTTTTAATTTCAGCCCTTCATTGTTGAATCCTGCCTCTGATGGAGTATCTTGAGAAAAGTTTTATAGGATCCATAGTAACCAGCACTTTAAAGATGGCCACAATTAGAGAAGAAGAGCAATATCTATCTAGTAAAGAAAAGAAACTAAATATTAAGGTTGGTGATCAACAGGGTGATCTCAGGGTGTGGCAAGCAGGCAACACTCAGTTGGTCCCATTTCAGGTCAGGGTTTGATCAGACTTCAAGGTTGCTTCCAAACCTGTTTTCTCTGTTAGCAAAAGGCTGCATTGGACATTTAGAGTCTCCCCAAACAGTGAAAGTCTGATGTGGCACAAAGGCCCTCTGACACATCACCTTGGTGGTGGTGCAGGACAAGCTGAAATGCCAGAAGGGGTAGGGAAGGGAGGGCTGTATGGTCAGCAAGCTCTGGTTACAGGGACAGTGTGCAGGCAGCAGCAGTCATAAGAAAAATTGCTCTGATTTTTGCTTTTTCCAACCAACTCCCTTGCAAAGAGGGCAGAGACTGAGGGGGCTTAAAATCATTGATCAATTTAGCAGGTCTGAGGATCTTAGGAACTTAAAGTTGCAGATACACATATTCTAGAGCAAAAAAAAGTTGAATGACAGTCATAATATCCCTTTCTAATATCATATATTGTGACAACAAAAATCTCTTTGTAGTCCTTTGAAGTGATACAGCATGCTGTATTTCAAACCAGATTAAGTTGTTGACAAAACAAATCTTCCAACAGTTAAAGTCCTACGGCTTTTAAGGTACCATAAAGCATTGGGGAGTTTTTCCCCTACAAGCAAAAGATTTTTTGCTTTTTGAATACCTCATCAGAAGATAGCCAAGAAGACTGAATGTCCATGTGCTGTTAATTTTTAATTTCCACTGTAATAAGCTCATAATTCCAATAATAAAATGCAGTAATTTAGTAGCAACCACAAAGACCAATGGATTTTCAGCTGTTAGTGTAGACAGAGGCTAAATCTGATCTAAAAATGAGCAGCACAACCAGACAAACAGGACACAGATTTCTTTGATTAAAAAAAAATATATATTAAAAAAACCCAGAAAAACTTAATAGACTTATTCAAACTTGATTTTGCCAGCTAAGGCTGCCCTTGATATACAAATGGATCTCACTGGGGTGAAAAGAACTAATCCAACAAAGCAGAATGTGGTGTGTTATCAATGTGGTGTGTTATCAGACTTTCCTAGTGATTTTCTAGTTGAAGTGACTTGTAAAACAGAAACAGCTGGCTTTTAAATGTTTGTTTTTTTGCTTGCCTGCCTGGAAACAATAACAAACAGAGTATTTGACTTGAAGTACTGTTTGGCATCCTCACTCCAAGAGCAGAACTCTCCAAATTCCCAGAATGTTACCCCTCATTTATGTTCCTGAGCTGCATGCTATCCGTGAGCCTCCCAGATTCTAAGTGCTGCCAGGGTCTACCTTGCTCCCAGAATAAATCACAGAAGCCTCAGAGAGCAGCTGCTTTCCAGGCTGCTAAAAGAGGGGGAAGAAATCAATTCTTAGCTGTGCCACTGGCTCTGGGGCAGTGGAGGATACCCCACAGATATTTTCAATCAAAAACTTGCATCCTCATGGCAGCACAAAATGTCTAGAGTAAAAAAACCAAATTGGGCCCTCTGGTTCCTCCCCTTTAGAGATACAGATATGAATCCAAGCCTGTTTATCAGCTCCAAATATACCAAAACTTTGAAGGAAGTTTGGATCTATAGCTGTGTTTTCTAACATGAGCCCATTCCTACTCCTGACATATCTCGCTGTGCCTGTGATTAGGAAAGGTTATGACTGTGAATCATGGCTTGAGGAAATGTGTAGTACACCTGTGTACAAGAGTAAACTGAATTCAGTTTGCTATTTATCTACTGTATTTATCTCAGTTAAGTAAACTTCGAGTTTGTCAAGATTTCCTGCTGGAAATTCTCATGATAATACAAGTATAATTGCCTTTTTATTGCCACAGACATCTGCTACAGTTTTCAAACAAAGAAAATACTGTGTTTTTTTTTTTCTTCCCCTCCCCAGACTTTCTCTATAATAAGATCCGCTCTTATTTTGTGTGTGATAGATTACAAAGCCAACTGAGGGGCAGTAGAAACCAACCAGCCGACCCTTTCTCCTCCAGACCCACTTGCCCTCCACCATGAGGACAAGAAACAAAAAAAGTTTGTTATCCTGATATCCACCCCATTTTTTGATGGGTATAATCTTGTAAGGAGCGACAACATACCTCAAGATACTCAGATGTAGCATGAAATATATTCAAAGCCTTGCTCAACTTCTTCAGGCACTCCAGGGCTACAAAGACAAGAAGGCCGGATGTGACATTTTCATTGCAATGTTGTGTGTGATGAGAAAAAGGAGATTGAAAATTACCTGCTAGAAAAAGCCTAAGTTTCAAAACATGCCACTGAGATGCACATCTGTGTAAATGAAGTAAGCCCAGGCCTTAGAATATGATGGACTATGCACTTGCAGCCCAGTGCAGCCCCTATTTAATAGAAGGCCAATGGGTTATTGTGAAACGTTTCAAACTACTGGATCACAAAAAAAAAAAGCCTAGAAATCTTTGCAAAATATCACATAGATTTTTGCTTTCAGCATTTCAATGTGTAGTTAGAAATATGTTATGGAAAATCATAATTCTACCTCTCCATCAACCCCCCAGCATCTTCAAATTCCCTAGAAACTTCCCTGACAGTGAGATCCAGCAGGAGTCTGGTATGTGGGAAGGCAAAGACCTCATCCTGTAGTCAGACAGAGGAAATTCAGGCACGTAAGTAAAAAAAAAGTAATTATTTGTATTCTTTTCCATTTTCACATCGTAATGTTTGTTCTGCTCTTTATGTGGTGAAGTGTTAGTGATAAAAGGAACTTTTTACAGATTATTCAATTTATTTCCCTTAACATGTAGCATATTCAAAATGAGATTGTCAGAAAGACAGCAGGAGGAGAAGGACAGACTCTTCAGAGGCACTCAACTCTCAAACCCCTCGAACTCATCACTGTGTTCTCAAGGCAAAGCTCAGGATACAGATACAGAGTATGATCACCTTTTGCTTTGATAGAGATCATGAGCAAAGTCTGTTTAGATTAAATACATTGCTGTTAAATTCATATTATATGTATTAATTAGGTCAAAATAGATAAAGTCCAAAGCTCAGCACTTAACTTTCCTAAGTTAAGCTTTTCCCTCAACTTTTTTCACAAAAAAGTTTATTTAAACACATTGGAATATCTAGTGACTCAAAATGGTGTAATGTGCAGATGAATAACCATTAAAAATCTGGAAGCACACCACTTCTATTAAAACTGCACAGAGGAAGAAAACTTAAGTGAAGTTTTTATATATTCTGGGTTTAAATCAAATATATTCCCAATGATAAGAATCTTTCTTATAGTCAGCTACCACGGACAGCAAGATAAGTTAGACAGTTGGCTGGTAGCATAATTATGCTCCAATATAAAAATATAACCATTCTCTTTGCTTTGTTAATAGCTCTGGCAATTTGAACCAACTCAGAAAAAAGCAAGAAAGGTATTTGGCTGTCTGAAAGTCATCACACAGCACTTCTGTGTAATACTTACTTTGAATAAAGGGCTGACACTGTGTTAGAACATGACACACCAGTCACAATTTTTCAAAGGACAGAAGTGGTTTTTAAATCAGAAGTGAATGTGTGTTTAAGCCACTTTTCAAGACATCCTTGCTGCTGTCCTCATGAGTGGCATGACTGCCCCAAAGTCACTGCAGCCTCATAAGAGATGTGATCTTTGGGCAATTTCATCAAATTAATAAGTGAAATCCAGGGGATGGCCAAGGGGCTCTGATACAGCTGCAAAAATTTCCACTCAAACAAATTAAAAAAAATTAAAGAGGCTTTAAAAAATAATGAATCACAACAGATGTGAGTGGACCCTGCTTCCCACCTGGATTTTTTTCATTTGCTTGATGAAGAGAACAAATATCCCCACAGCCACGAACATATCAGAAAAAGGGACCTTGGTTTTGTAGAGCCTGTGGGGATACAGAGCTAGGAAGGAGCAAAATCCATCAGCATGGAGAACTCAGGCTTTTTATGCTCTCCTGTACTGCCATGCGTCTCTTACCATTGATGTGAATAATTATTTCTACCCTTCAGATTTAACAAATTCTTTGTAAAATGGGGGAAAGCTGCAAAACTAAAAAAACCAAAAACCCCCAAAAACCCCCAAACCCCAAACCCCAAAAAACCCCCAACCCCCCCCAAAAAAAAACCCCAACCCCCCCCAAAAAAAACAAAAAACCCCTAACCCCCCCAAAAAAAACCAAAAAACAAACAACCCCCCAAAACCAAACAATCCTCCCCAACCCCCCCCAAAACAAACACCCCCCCCCCCCCAGAAAAAAAATGTATTTAAACCCCTCAAGTTTTCCTTTTCTTTGAGATTAGAAGAAATTATCATTACCACATTCCCCTGTGCACTTTTCCGGAAAAGAAAGTTGTGGCGGTACACCAAAAAATAAGCCTGGACACTTAAATCAGTACAAGTTTGGCTTTACATGCCAGGGAAATAAAATGTACAAATGGAAGAGCTTCCTAAGACACAGCTTCACTTTGGTACTGACACCCAGCCAGCCCTACCTGCTCATTCCCCACCCACTCAGCTCTACCCACGCAACTCTCCAGGGCCACAATCTAAACCATCTCCATGGAAAAACAAAACCAAAACCACCAAACCACATGTCCCTTGAATGTTGCTTTTAATTTATCAGCAAATTTATGAAAGAGTGTTTGATACAGTTCCTTCCTCCCTTGACTTGCCCATCAGTGAAGTCTTATTCAGAGCAAAAAGCAAAACCAAGACCCTCTCCTGACTCTCTCTCCACAAAACATACAAATAATAATAAAATCACACAGTAAGGGAATTAAAATTCAGATTTTAGCACATACCTGGCTGCTTAGCTATCCTTTTTGACTGTAATAATCTTAATAAATTTTTTATAAACAACTTTAAAAATATTTTTTCCCCTCTGCTGTCCCCCTAATCTGCCAAAATTCAACATCCTTTTCTTTATAGGGACTCAAGCTCTTTTTAGGAACACTAATATTAGAGGACTGCATTGAGGGTGGTTGCATAATTTCTATCACAGTGAAGCCCTGAACTAGGAGTGGAATTACTAATATCACTGAAATTCTCCTATTCCTAATAATAATAAATTGAAAATGACTGCTTGGCTTATTTCTGTAAGTAATGGGATCACATTAAGACAAGTGCACTGAAGATAAATATTGGATATGAACTTCTGACAGGAAGACATCCTGGAGTGAGAGATGGGAAGAAGTTCTTTCCCTTGAGTTATACTGATTTACAACAAGGCAAGAAAAGAGCAGAAGTTGTAACACCAGAGGAAGGACTGGGCTGGCCAAAAGTGCAAGGGGAAAGAAAACCATAATCCAGATAATTACTCTGTAATCCTGAAACTGAAAATAAGTATTGGCCTAAAATCTTGTGTGATCCTGACTAGAACAGTGATATCGAAATTTTTGGCTGGAAAAAAAAATCAGGAAGAAGAAAACATTAAGGCAAGTATTTGTTAACAATTTTTTAACAATCCAGACTGCCTTAATGCTTAAATTTAGACCATCATGAACAGGATCTGCCTCTGACATAAACTTGAAATATTCTTTTAAGGTGCATCTATAATTCCTGGTACAGAAGTTGCCTGAATTAAAGGAAAAGGGGCATAGAGTAGTTTCTTTGTCTCTACACAGAGGCCAAAACTTGCAAGAGTGCAAAGATGGAGGTTGAATTTTTGCTTGTATGTGGATGGAGGTGGAATTTTTGCTCTTGTGTAGTTGAAGGTTGAATTTTGCTAGTATGTAGATGGAGGTTGAATGGTTTTAACTTCCACCTTAGAGGTGGAGGGTGGAGCACGCAGTGCTGGGATGGGCAGGTCAGGACTCTGCATGCTGGCACTACCCCACAGGTAGGAGTGCTAAAAATGACATTGTTTACTGATCAGCTAGCAACTGCCAGCCCCTCTGAAGTAAGCAAAGGGAGAAAAAAAATGGGGAAAAAATAAAAGGGAAGAAGTCGTGTGGCAGGAGCTTAACTGCATGCTCCAAATTACATTAAGAAATCCCCTCCCATCTTTTGTGGTGGTGACCTTGATCAGGACCTGCTTCTACAAACAAACAAACATTTTCTGACCCAAAGAAACACAGCAAATCTCCCCATTCAATTAGATACAAAGCCAATGTGGATACCTAGGAATTAATGTGGGTATCTCCTTGCCTCTGCCAGGGCTCTGCTGCAGGGGTGGCTTCCTCAACCAGGAGAGCACCAAGACAAATTTGTTGAAGCTGCATGGCTGCAGCAGGGTGAGGGAATCTCGCTGCTGGGCTGCATTTCTCTGTTCATGACTGAAGACAGCTCCCAGTGACTGTGGCCAGCCTCTCTCTCCCACCTTTTTAAAAAAGCAATTATCCTAATGTCTCGCAGTGTTTTGCACAGCTACCTGCTGTCAATAAATAAAACTTTACAGGGATTTGGTGTTTTTCTAGTGCTTGAGCAGCCATCTGACACCTGGGGAAGTGGGAGCTGGCTCCTGCCCAGGCCAGGATTCTCACAGCAGCTCCAGGGGTGATCAGAACATCCAAAAGCAAGGTTCCAGCTCTCCCAGGCTGAGCAGAGCTAAGCCTGGCTTTCCAGGTCTATTTACATTGCATACAGGCACCTCACTGCACTCACCCTGCAGGCACAGCAATTTTCAGGACATCTCAGAGCTCTCAAATCTGGTTTTAACAAAGCCAACAGGCAAGCAAGTTCAGGCCTCCAACGCAGCAATCTGGGCTTCACCTTCAGTGTAAACATCCCAGAGAGGAGCTGGAGAGCCCAGAGTCTGCCCAGCCTTTGGGTGGGTGAGGCAAGCAATCTTTAAACCATGCCTGCATTTCATCCTTGAGCTTCTGGAGTGCTGAGATCATTCTGGCATCCCCTTGAGTCAGCAAGACCCCCCAAGGATGCTGTGCCTTCCTGCAGGGCTCAGTGTCTGTCCAGGTGTGAAAGTACAGATTTTGAGGGGAATCTTTGTAGCTATCCATATTTCAAACCCCAAAAATCACCTGGTCCCACACCCCAAGAGCCTCTCCTGGCCTGGCCTGTGATAGCTTTCAGTGTTTGATACTTTTAATCAGAGGTTATCAGCAGAACAGTGGATAAAAAACTGTTGTAATGATCTTTTTATTCCTTTTTCTCAGGGAAAAAGAAAATCAGGATCACTGAATGTAAGTTTATTCCAGACTCACAAATACATTCCTGCCACTCTTTACAGTGCTGCTTTCACCAATCAGCTGGGTCACAGATAAATGGAGAGAATAAGTGTGTGTATATATTCCATTTCTGTCCCCCTGCATCACAGAGTAAGATCACTGCCAACATTATCTGTAAAAGCAAACCTGAATCAAGGGTTATTCACACAGTAATCACTGTAAAACAATGCAACAAATCTGGATTTCTAACTAGAGTCTGGCCAGAACAGAATAATGCTGCTGAAAGAACATCCAGACAATGTGGCTCTGCCCATTACCTATAGATAAAAAAAAACCTCTTTGGCAGGGGAGATGTTTACAACTGCCCTAATCAGAAGCTTCTCACAGATTTTTATTCCACCCTGCACCTTCTGTTGTAAATCAGGCTTTAAAAAGCAGATAGCAGCACTGTGATCTCATGTCAAGAGTGAGAGATGTTTGTTTAATGGGCCTTTAAATTGTTTGGGTTAGAAAATACACATAGCACTGCCAACACAATAACTCCCCACCATATTTTTTTAGCTTGCTCTATCTTTATGCAATTAAAAACAAAAAAAAGGAGATGGAAAAAAATCAGTATAAATAGTCTTAACTTATGCTTGTTTGCTTTTTTCCAATACACTCCTTTCTGGTTTCTTTGTATCCCTCTTCAACACTTCAAGAAAAATTAAAAAAGGCTGATTGTATCAGTCTGAGCTGAATGGCCACTCTTTCAGAGGAGTGTTGTGCATCTTTGAGGTGCAAATGAAAATCAAGAGGCCATAGAGCACACAAATGTGTTAAAGCTCTGATTCCAGAACACAGGTAGGAGGCTTAGGCACTTGGGGTTTGCATTTCACTTCTTTCTGGGCTTCTTTGAGAAACACAGCTGTTTTGTTTTTAATAATTACTTGTCATGTGTTGTTTAAAGCACAACAAATTATCTTGCTCACTTTAGAGATCTGATGAAATAGAGTTTATATACATGTATAATTTTTCAGAGGTTTTTTTTCCCATCTTATTGTGTAGACTGCTGCAAATATCAAAGAGTCCAACTAGCTTTTGTTTTCCTTATCAGGTGACAATTGAAATGAAAATAGTTTTTTAGCTTTCAACAAGCCTGCATATTTTTCCCTGTTAGGTCCACTTTGCAGGTCTCAAACATATGAAAGCTTTGAATATAATTTGTTCCTAAAGCCAGAACAACTTGTTTTCTATTTTTGTTTCCTGTGGATACATCTATGCAAATTTGCTCCGGTAACAACAAATTATTTCAGGTCATAAAAACACTGAGCAGGGGAATAGAAAAAACAGTTGGTTCTGAGGGTCTGCTGCATCTCCTAGTTCTCTTTAAAAGATACAAAATTATAGTGCTGATTAACTTAATAAGCTGGGCTAATTACAGAAAGTTCCAGAAGACATTGGAGAGTCAGAAAATCCCTAAAACTAACAGCAGGTGATGCTATTTATATTTTTTTTATAAATTACAAAATTATTTAGAAAATAAGCGCAGCTCGAGTGATAATAAATTAATTAAACATACATTGAATGGAAGAAACAAACACTCCTTTCTCCCTGATCCATTATTAAGATTTCTGGTTTCAAAAGATTGAGAAGGTTGAGCTAGTAAACAAAATCTGGACTGAAAAGGTAAGAAATTACAGAGTGCATAAGCTTTCTCTACTTGTAGACCCAAACCCACACAAATTGGACAGAATTTGTATTTTGCACCAGGGAAGAATTATAGGGAAAGGTTCTGAGCACAACAGGATTGGCAGCAGTGTTTTAAGGGTACCAGAAGGAAACAAAGCTTTCAAGGAGAGGAAAAAGGTATTTATAGGAGAGGAGACTGTGTTCATAGCTGACAATGTGGATTAAGTGAGAACAACCAGAGTCCAACAGGCTGCAAAGTAGTGAAAATAAATCATAAAAGATTCTTCACTCATATGAAGCCAAAAGGGAAAGCAGCTGTAAAGAAGGAGGAGCAGAAACTGGAAAAAAACCTAAACCTGTAGGGAGTTTTCATAAACTAAACTTTGTTTTTTTGATAAAAACATGTTGGCAAACCTGTTGGCAAAGGTGGGATAGCTAAAAAAGAAAAAAGTGGTAAACTTATAGAGAGCTGAAGCAGCAGAAAAACAAAGGTGCTAGACTCATGTTAAAAACACCAGCTAATGTCTGCAGAAGTATTATGTAAAAAAAGAAAAAAAGACTGGAAGTCACAAATTATTTCTTGATGCTTCAAAGAAATATCTAAGGTCAGGCAGCATGATACCCCATTAGCCACTCTGGATCACCTGCATTTAAAGCCTGGGGAAGAAGTGAGCAGCTCTTCTCCCTCAGTGCACCACCCGACCTGACTAGCACAGAAAGCTTCAGGAAAGAAATCCACAGTGGAAAACGTTGACAAGAGAATTGCAAAATAAGAACCTAGTGACACAAATAGAGAGTAAGATAAAATGCAACACAGGTTTGCTAAAGGTAGGAGTTGACAAACTTGACATCCTCCTTTGATACAATTTTCTAGACAAGGGTGACACAACAGATCTAATCTATTTGGTATTGAGAAAAGCACTGGATTTTGTGTTACACATGGCATTCCTAGTTAAAAGGGAGGGGATGAGGGTTAGAATTGCATAGTTAGCAGTTATGCAGCTAGTCCCACACAAGTACAAGAGTCAGCAGGGCTGGCAGACCTGAGTGCCAAGCCAAAGGGATGTCTGAAAACACTTTCCCAATGGCTGGCCCTGCACCAACCTTTATTTTCATTCAATTCCCTGACACACACTAAAGAGGCCTGCTGAAGTTGCCCAAGAACCACATATTTCAGAAATTATTGTCAATATACTGTTGTCATTATATTGCAAAGGTTCTGTATATGGTTGTCTCCTTGTTCCAAGAATTTTGTACCTCCTTGATGTTTCTCCTAGGCAGCTCCTCAGAGCACTGACTCCTCCTTCTTCACAAAGCAGCCAACTGACTACAGTTCCCTTCTCACCCAGCCACCCCACTCTTCTATAGCACTCTTCTTCTCACTGGTCACAGCTGTGGCCTGTTAAAGTCAGGCCTGTTCTAATCTTTGATAATTGGCCCAAGTGCAACTCCTTAGGGGTAAGATTACTTTCTATACCACCTTTATTTACTTCTATTCTATCCTCCTACAACATACAGCAGGATCCAAACACTGCAGGGCTGCATCTGCATTAGTGTTTTCATTTGGAGCAGTAACTCTCCCTGCAAGCAAACATTTGAGGAGTCAGCCCAGTTCTTAGTGGGGTTTTTGCCACTCAGGACCTGGCTAGGGATAAAAGGAGCTCCTCTCTGCTTTCATTGTCCAAAACATTAGAAAACAGGGGCCCTCAGCACAGTGAAACAGGAGGAGATTTGCTGGGCAGAACAGCCTGTGCTATTTGCTGATGCAGACAGAGCACTGGTCTCCTCGAGGACTTCAGGCACAGAAAAGATATGTAATGTACACAGTTCCAGGTCACACATCAAAGATTAAGAAAAAACCCTCATATTTGGAAATGCCAGAGGGGAAAAGACGTTAAGGCTTCATCAGATGATAGTTTTGAAACAGAAATGTAATACTGTAGGTGTGCCTGTGAGGAGAGGGAACACCAGAGCAGACTAGCCCAGAGTAACCCACACCTGCACCTTGGCTTGCCTGAATGTATCTCTTATTTTCAGGCTACCACATCCTCTGTTTCAGAGCCTCTGCAGCCTTCCAAGGAGGACTGAATCAAGGGAATCACAGCTCAGTTCCTGGCAGGACACACCCAGCAGCCCCATCCAACAAGGACCAGTACTTGCCCTGTTGGAAGAGGGAGGAGAGGGGCACTGCCACTGCTCTGGGGCACTGCTGGCTGCTCCAGCCTCCTGGGGCAGATGCCACAACTGCAGGGGGCTCAGCTTTCCCCCTCACTGCCCATGTCCCTTCACACCCAGGGGAAATCACCCAGGGCTGCTCAGGAGCAATATAAGTGTGGGCTGCCCCATTCCAGGGCTGCTCATCCTCCTGAAGTGCTGCTGAAGACAGCCAACACCGCTTTCAGGTGATTTCCCTTAAGAAGAGGGGTCCAGGACTGCCTCTACCACTCAGCTTGTGAAATTTCCAGTTCAGAGAGGCTGACACCTGCTGACTTCCACCTTGTCCCATTCCAGGCATCAGGGAGCAGCCAGCAGCCCACACTAAAGCTCAGGAATGGAGTCAGGCTTAAAACACACACACACACACCTAACATAAAAAATATAACACAGATGTAGTGGCAAAGTGAAAAATACTGCTGTGACCTTACCCAACAAAGGCCTGAGCAGACAAGGAGTGGAAGGCAGTTAAATGGGGTGGAGAATTAAGAGGGGTCAGCATGGGCAGCCAGCCCAGACCCCTTTCCCTGCCTTTGTCTCTGAGCTTGTGATCCTCCTCCACTGGCAGCAGGAGCTTGTGCTCACCTGGAGCCCCTGCAGTCACTCTGCAAAGGCAGATCCATCCAGAGCCAGTCTTAGCAGCTCCTCCAATTCACCTGGTAATTTTTTTTTCTTTTTCTTTTTTTTTTTTTTTTTTTTTAATTTGCTTGAAAGCTAAGAAGGAGTAATTTTGATTCTTCAGCCAAAGTGAAGAATTTTTCAGGGTGGAAACCTCCCTGAAAGGCTTTCTGATTCATGGAATATTAACCTACTTAAGCTGCATTATGCTCAAAAGCTATGGTGCTGGATGACATGGAAAATCCAGAGGGAGCTAGATCAATCAGAAATTAAGACTTCCAGATGCCATTTTATAAATTAATGATTTGGTTTCCCATTTGTATAAGTGCTGATGTAAACAACAATTCTCAGAAACCTCCAAGTATAGAAAAAAAACCAAAGGACCCAGCAGCATATTTTAGTGTTACAGTAGTTCAATAAGTGCATTTATTGCAGTTCCTTGGGGGGTTGTGCAATATGTATCATAGACAAAAATATGTTTTATGGGCCAAATCCTGCTCTCAAACTTCATTAGAGGCTTTAAATTGGCATAATGGAAAATGAACATGCTTCCTCTGAGATCTCCAAGTCTCTTTTGAAATAAGGACAAAAATAGGAACCAAAAATATTTACCATCTGGAAGGCACAGATAATCTACAAAAGAGGAAAAAAAAAAGATGCAAAGTAGCCACCTACTCATTAGAATTGATTACCTCTTCTAGATATAGAAAGCCATCCACCCAAGTTTTGTTTTGGCACGCTCTGCCACAAGTTAGAACTGTGTTTGACAATGATCAAATGAGTGTTGACGCTTTTTCTTTTTTTCTGAAATCTCACCTAGCAGATTTATCTTTATTAAAAAAGGCAAGAGCTGTTTGTTCTAATTGTACTACCAATAAATCATGGGGTTGTTTGGGAGCTCATTCGAAGGAAAGGCACAGACACCCCCCCATCTGAAATTTTGGTTGTCCCACTCTATCACTCCTAATGTGCTCAGGTGTGTACATACAGATATTTGATTGGCCCTTCTATATCCCTGTTTGTGAAAGGATTGAGCTGCCTACAAAAGCTCTGAAAAATTAAATAAAAATAAATAGTTAAAGAAAAAACATCAGAAAGATAAATGAGTTTCCAACTTTTGTGTCAGGACTGTAGGATCAACCCATTCAAGTGCCAAAAGCTTACCAATAAAAAATTGTGTTATGTCCATGTGCACTCAACGTCTTAAAAAAAAAAAATTGGACTGAAATTTTACAACAATCTCTTCCTCTTAAATTTCTTCCTGCTTGAGTGCCACCTGAGCACCTATGCAGCAAACTCCAGCTCTCAAGGTAGAGCAAGGTATCTTAAAGAAGGTTTTTTGCTTTTCTGATAAAATACTTTTATAACAATACTGTGGGAGCATTCAGTTACTCCCTACACTTTGGGTCTAGCAAACCTTCTAGAAATTACAGTGCTCTTAGAAAGAATTATGGTTGCTTCAGTCACTTATCACAATCATTCAAATGGCTTTAAAAATACATGCTTCATTTTGCTTAATATATTTAAGACCACAGTGAAGGGGGAAAAAAAAGTATCCCAGTTTCCCAAGATAAATAATTGCCAAAGCTGGAGGGTCAGTTTCTTTCCCTCCAGGCTTGCAACAAATCAAAGGCATTGCTTGAGAAATGACTATGGATAACTAGGGAAATAACTAGGAAATTACTAAGAAGCTATTTTATTATGTCTCCAGTTATAAACCGATTACAGAAGGAAATAATCTGTTCCTGCACCCTAAAATTGAGCTGTCTGTTCATTATTTTGAATAAATTAGGGCAATCCCAGAGTGGAGGAACATTGTGTTGCCATTTGTACTGTTGGGTCTCAAACATCAATTCTGGTAAAAGTGACTGTGACCCAATCCTCCTGTCTTGTACAAGGGTAGAGACACAGTGGAACGAAAAAACTGATTTTTTTCCTACACTGCTTGAGACAAAGCATTTGGGGGAAAGGGGCTTTTGTGGTCTCTCTGAGGAATGAGAGGAAATGAAAGACTGCTTTTGGGGATGGTTAGGAATGGCACAAGCCTACTGAATGGCCATTTATATTTAGGATAACTCTTCCATTGCAGGTTAAACTATTTCTACTTGCAGGTCCTCTGAAGACAAATGGTTGCTCCATTAGGCTCACTTCCACAGACTCTGCTTACAGAGCATTGCACAGACACTGATATTAAATAAATCATAAGCAATTTGGAGGATAGAAATGCAGTAAAACAGACACCATACTGACCAGAAGGTCCACAGGGTTTGTTATGGGCTGCACACATTCCTACTTGGGGGCACCAGTTGGAATCGAGCAAGAATCAACAGCGTGACATTTACTCAGTGAAAAAACAAATGCAATAATCTCAGCACACCAGAAAGCGCATCCACACAAACACATGAGCACATCAATCCTGTGCTGGCAAGCACTGCAACACCTGGCAGGGAGAGGGTTTGTGCACAGATAGAGATGAAGAGAGGCAGAGCAGCAAGTGCTACTGGCCAGCTCCTGAAGCTGATCATATCTGGGGCACTTTAGAGCACAGGGTGGGAACAGGCTTGAAGGAGCAAGCTGGGGACAGACCCCAACTCCAAGAAATGGTCAACTAGTGGACAGCTACTCAATGGTGTCCAGGCTCCAGTGGATAATTTCAGAGATGAACATGACAAAAACAGCAGGGTTGGGCCAGTAATGAGTTTCTTACTGTTGCTTTCTCAAATGTGATAATGCAGCATCCCTACTTCCCAAGGAGATAGGAACAACTAATCAAGAAATCCAGAGGTTTTCTCTAACAGAGAAATCCGGGATTTTCAAATCCTGTTTTGCGTCTTACTGACTTAAGACAGTACTGAAACCTACCCCTAAAATTGCCCCAAGTGCAGGTAACTCATTTTGTTTCAATAGAATTTTGCTGGATTAGAAGACAATTTTGGTTTGTTCTGTAGACAGTCTTCCATTTATACCATCTTCCAGTTTAACACTATAAACTATTTTCATATTATCCTTTGCATCAAAGGCCTAAAAACATAATCCAAAGACAAAAAAAAAAAATTTCATTTCCTGACCCACCGTTCTCCAAGTGTTTATTATTTTAGTTTCATGTAAGCTTTGCTATGATAATTCCCAAGGTCAGACCTTCAGCACTACATGAGATTTAGACTGGAACACCATTTTCCCCCTCCCATCCAGATTCTCATGCTCACAAAACAGCCCAAGCACTTTGGCTAGAACTTTTCAGCTCCACATGAAGGCACCAAATGAATTACAGTACACACTGTATTCAATAACAGTGAATACTTCAAAGCTTCCTAATAACTAGGGCATGAATGTAAAATGTGTTGCTCTGCACATCTAAGAGTTTTCCCCTTTCTCATCATGTTCTTTGAAAAGGTGGCTTTATTCAGATTTTTGTGACTGTTCTTGTTCTACAAAAGCACTTTTAGGATTTTTATTGAGGTTTACATACACCAGTGTTCAAGACGAAAGGCTTTCATGTCAATTATTAATAACAAAATCTTTCATCTGTCTATTTAAAAAAATAAAAACATGATCCTTTTTTTCCCTCATTTTGATGTTTAATTTAGAATGAAAATCAAACTCTTTAAAAAAGTTTTCCTCACTATCACAAGGGAAACTATGATGTTTTTAAGTATTCTCTCTATGAAGATAATGCATACTAAAAATAAAATAGAAAATAATAAAATAAAGGGCTTAATCCTTTTTTAAAAAACATTGAGCATACTTAACGATTTCAACAGGAGTGGAAATGCAGTTAGCATCTCATGGAATCAGAACACAAAATGCTGTTCCTACTAATGTATTTGGGGATAATCAGCTCATTGGCTTAGAAAGCGACTCAACAGGGACCTCATGAGCTGTAAAAAAAATTGAAATATTCCTGATTTAAAGAAAACCCCACTTGGTTTTTACACCTACTCCTTTAAAACATCTCAGCAGGGCCACAGACTGTCCCCATATTAGCCCAGAGCACGAGGGCTTGTCCTGTGGTGACCTGGAGTCCTGGTGCCCTTGCCATGGTGCAGTGGAATTGCTGTAGTACAAGCAATTAAAGTCACTGGTGCTCTGCAAGAGTCATTTCACAGCCCTGGTGGAGCTTTGCTGCCCAGGCCCCTGTCCAGGAGCTGTGCCACTCACATTTCATGGCATTTTAAAATTAGAGCTGCAAGTGGATTCTATTTCACTCATTTTTATTTCTGCACCACTGACTACCACAGAAAAATCCTGCTTCCCTGAAACACTCATCAGGTGTCAGTTTATACAGACTTCCCTTCAAAATTTCAGAAAGGCCTACCAAATTTCATATTTAGGGCTCGAAATGAAATTATTTTGTTTGAGACAGCAGTGCTTTCAGTTCTTTAATTTAATTGTGGAAAGTTCTTGCCCTTCTAATTACATTTACATTTCAATTAAGACTCAATATTTCTGGCCTATTCTGATTTCATGTTTCTAACACATTTCATCACTGAATTTTGAGCTATTGGTGGATGTACCTTTGGGTGCTTTCCTACAGCCCCAATGCAAGTGCTAGAACAAACTGCACAACAAAAATCAGGTGGTTGCACACCTGGTCTTGATGTGGTCTCCCCCATCAGCTCTAGGAATCACACTTATTCAGGTCTCCTGTTTACAATACAAGCACAAAAGGATACCCGGATGCATCTTGGAACTCATATTTCTAAAATGTGACAAGATTTTTTTTTTTAAAGGAATCAGCAGATAAATAACCCAAGTATATTTTTTCTGTAACTTTTTCTCCCTGTACACAATGTAGCTGCACTTCAGAGCAGTTCCACATGGCTTCCTCTGTATAGAACTGATTAAACTTTGATTGTCTTCTCAAGAAGCTCCTATGATAATTAAAGCTGAATTTGTTTCATGGCCTTCACAAAAAAAAAAAAAAAAAAAAAAAAAAAACAAAAACAAAAAAAAAAAGAAAAACCAACCCAAAAACCCTCTAAAAAGTTTGGAAGCCATTCCAAAATACTACTTAAAAAACCACAGGAACAAGTTCATAAGTTCATGTTATGCATTTGACAATGTAGAGAGAGGAAAGATAAAAGCAGCATGAGTTGGTGCTTAGTTCTAATGACAGGGATTAAAATATTTGAACTGCCATTTCAGCTTCAGTATTGATTAATCATATAATCTAATCTCTGACACATTATAGCCACACCATGCCTCAGTTTTACCCTCTACACATTGAGGACAAAAATATTCACCTCCATTTCTGAAGAGGCTTAAAGGTTTTGTGAAAAGAACACCAGATAAGTAAAAAAAAAATTATAATCATCAATTTTGGTTATCAGAGCTGAAGGGGCTCCCTTCACACATGACTGATGGGTGCTTCGGGAGGAAAATGAGGTGTTTGGGCAAGACTCTCTCCTTTGTTACCTTTTCTGTCTTTAATTACTTTTCATCCTCTGATTAGGCTAGTGCTGATCTGAAAATCTTACACACACTCTGAAGTGAAATAAAGCCCTCACCTTTTTATTTGCCAGCACTGAAACCCTCTCACTGTACATGGAGGTGAGTTAATTACCTGGTTCTTGCTTCCCCTCCTTCCCCCCTGCCACACAAAGGAAGAGGCTAATCCTGTTTTACTCATCATGAATGATAGCAAAGGTGTGATTCATTTGCTCTAATTTAGTCACCATCTGCCCAGGCTCTGAGGCAGGTACCCTCATCCCTGTTTATTATCAGCAGAGAGAAACAGGTATCTCCAGAGAGCAATTTATCTTATCCTTAGATGGGGGTGGCTAAAATAGGTCAGAAAAATCCCACTCTGGAGATATTTATTGTATTTCTGGGAGCATTAAGGGAGCCTGAAGTGACTGGCTCAAACTTGGGTGCATAACTTTGAGACATCCCACTCAGGATATCCACAAGAGCTGCTAAAATGATACCATAATTCTCACTGCAGACTGATACAACCTAAATGAGACTGACATCTCACAGCACAGATAAAGTCTGGCATGGACAGTCATCGTTAGCTACTGTGAATTTGATGCCTGACATTAATCAGGAGATAATAGTGAGATTGTAGCTTTGAGAGCCATCAGATGAACTCGACCCAGTCACCATTAATCAAACACACTTTACTTTCACATCCCATACTTTGGGGCCTCCATGCATGAGGCAGTGATGCTAAAATGTGCAGCTAAGCATCTCTTTTTCTGGAACAGCAAGTTCCTTATTGCTCATAATAGTAAATGAGTTACTACTGATTCTCAAACACTGTGGTCATCCCTGTCTAAGCATTAACCTTCCTGCAAGGTAGGAAGGTTCCCTATCAAAAGGAATCAATTTTAAATTTGGGACCTCACTTAAAAAAAAAAAAAAAAAAAACCAAAAAGCAGGATACTTAAGGTTTGTCATGATTGCTCAGAAGATTGATTAGAGGTACTTTTGGCAAGGTAATAAAGATGTAGGAAGATTTATTTTGCCACATAAATCCAAGCACAAGACCCAGATGTCGCAGGCATGTGGGTAATCATCAGTGCAATGCAATTGTCACTCAGGGGACTGTGGTGCACCTTACAGGGCACACTGCACAGCACAGAACTGTTTAGGACAAGAATCAGCTAAACATATGGAGCTGCTGACACTCCTTCCCAAGAAACTCTGCTTTCTATGCTATTAGCAGAGAGGATAAATTAACAAAGAAACTCCCAGCAAATCCAAAAAAGAAAGGTAAAAAGATGGTGCTTCTGTCTGTAAAAACCTACTGGTACCTCCAGAAGCTGTCTTGAGTTTTCATCTCCTGCAATCCTGCTGCCATCATAATCACTTCTGAATATTACAGTTGCTTCTTTTACTGTTTTATTAAATCCCAACTCTTCAGACTTCAGGTGTTGGAGGTACCAACCATAAATGATGTTCTGGCCTGGGAAGGGACTCTACTCTCAGCAACATGGATTTTCTTTCTTTTCTTTCCTTTTTTTCTCTTTCCTTGAATTAATTCAATGTGACACCATCATCCTCCTCCCCAGCAAACAAACAATTACCCTGTTTTGAACTTAGGCCACTTTTTGCTCATTATTTCCTCTTTTCTTAATTTCAAATGACTCTCAGTGTTAGCAGCTGTCCCACAAAGCCTCAAACATAATTTTTCATCCCAACAGGAACATCACAAAAGGAAACTTCCCTCTCCCAGAAATGCCTTTCAAGGGGCCTTGCACTTCAAAGTCAAGCCAATCCTGAAAATTTGACTTTATATCTTTTCCCTTTTGAGAGAATATATTCGCCATTAGATACAAAAAAAGCTGAAATATGAAAAAATTGGAGTACTCACGAGAGTGAAGAGAGCACAGCAACCTCTGCTAAGGAGCTACTCAAGTTACAGTTGCTCACCTGATCCATATTTAAGGGTCAGCCTCAAATTGGGGTGGGGTCAGAGAAATACTCAGACTTAAAAAAAAACCAAACGAAACCAAAAAAAAAAAACAAAAAAACCCAAACCTTTTTAAGAAGCTGTTACTTCTCTGCATGAAATGACAGAAACTGTTGGGCTCTTCTATTACAGCCTTGATCTTTGTTTTAGATAATTTCCCAGTCAACAACATTTTGTGTTTTGTGGTAACATGCACAACAGGGACCCTGTGTACAAAAACTTATATCCACACCCTCTATATTTTCAACAGAAATCAATGTTGATCATGTTTTTTAAGTCAACATTTTATTCAAAGGGTCCGCAACATGCAGGAAACTTTACCCAAACAACAGCAACAGGCCATTAATATTATTCTTTACAAGAAAAAGCAATTGTTAATAATCTTACAATAAAATATATATCTGTCAATTAGGCTTGGAATTCCCAAATTCAAATGGGCATTTGTCTATAGACATTTGGTACAATTTTGTACAAATGCTTCACTTGCACACCCACATCTTACTTTACTGTGTTTATCAGGTTTAGTTCCACAGACACATCCTTATCTTGGAGTCAGCAATAATCTTCAATTTAAATTTTAAACTAGTAAAATTGGACTAGAAAGAGGGTACTAGGAAATAAAATTACCTCTACAGGTTTGTTTCTTGGGCCAATATTGGAACTGTTAAAAACATCAAATTCTCCTGATCCCTGGTCTAGCATTATTAACACAGGCCCAACTTTATTTTAAATCAAAGTTGTTGGAAAACAGAGCAGCACCAAGTCTAAAATGTGTGTGTCTCACTTGAATGCAAATTTGCAGTCAGATTTTTAGCTTTGTATGGCCATCATATAGCACCAAACAGATTTTTTCTGTGTTTATTGTATACAAATGATAATTGTGATATCTGGAGAATGCCAATCCCTTGCCTGAGTCTTAGGGAACCAAACTGAACTGAGTACAGATGCACAAAGCTTACAGCCTGAATAAAAGGTAAAATCATCCTGACTAGTGGAATAAAAATGATTTAGGTCACATCACAGAAATACTCAAAAATCAACACTGCCCTGAATGCAAAATGAGACTGAAGCCAATAGCTAGCCTGAACTTTGTTCACAAATTCAAATTTCCATCAGCAGCAATGCCAGCTCTCAATGTTTTCTTTGGGACTGTTGTGATATTTGTTGTTCTTCTTAAAGTCCTGGCACCTGTGGTCAAGGGATTAGGTGTTGATCTCTGCTTTCTTCTAAAATAAAAGTAACTTTTTCAAGTTTGAGGAAATGCTTCTAAATGTTGCCTGTGCATGGCAGGTTATGGAGTATTTCTTGCTGTGCTCCCGAGCACCAGACCCAAAGCAGCTCAGGAGCAGAAAGCACAGGGTGAAAATGTTCAGGGTGAAATGTTAGTAACTCCTGTGCAGTGTTTGGGCTCAAGCTGTCTGCTATTAAGATTTTTGGAAAACTGTTTGTGATCTGCTGATGTAAAGAATAGGCAGACAAAATCCATGTTTAAATCTTTGGGCAAAAAAGATAGAGAAAGTGAATGAAACTTTGCTCCAATCTTTGCTCCAGGATTTGCTCCAATATCAGGATTTTTCTTGCCAGGTGAGATGCATGTGGGATGCAGGATGTTTCTGTAGCCTATAAGGTTGTGAAGACACCCTTGGATGTGAGAAATCTTTCCAGTGCTGTCCTTTCCATGTCCTGCTCCAGAGGACTGTACAAGATGTGTACAGGATATGGTTCAGTTTTCAGTCTGGAAATTCCAATCCACTCCCATCTCTAGTGGGACTAAAACAGTGACTTTTCTAAACTTAAGCAGCTGTTAGGAAAAGGGAAAAAATTGGCTATAATTTGACAGGCACGCTGATCAGGTGCTGCTCATAAACAATATGATTTATAGGCAAGAAAGTAATATTAGTGAGCAGCCACAAGGCAAAGTTTGCTGTTATTGTTAATTTTGTTAGGATTGACTAGTTAAAAAAAAACAAAACAAAAACAAAAAAAAAAACCCCCAAAAAACTACAGAAATCAAAGAATGGAGATGGCCATTGGGAAGAAGAACAATCATATATTTTCTGTTTTGCATGGAGATTTTCTGAAAGAGCCATCTGAATCAGAATGGTATTGGTTGTTATGATTCCAGAGTGAGGAAGAGTGAATTCTCCTATTCTCCTTACCCAGTAAACACTTCTCATTTCTGATGCTGTTTCAATCCCTCTTTAATACAAAAGCTTTAAAATATGAGAAACAGAAATCAGGGATACAAATTCTAAATATTTGTCTGATTTTGCTGTCTGTGACTTTCACTTACTCTCACAAAAAACATATGGCACCGCTGAAGTTGTGCTGGGTTTCCATCTTTGTGAGGAGTTCAGCACCAACTCCTGTAAGAATGAATAATGTGTGTTAAATGTGATCCACCCTGCAAAGTTTTCCTCCTTTGCATATTGCAAATATTCCTGTTCAAGGGGCTATTATCAGTGCAGTTCTAGCTCCCAGAGTTCAGACTTTCCCAGTGTTTGGAAAAAACACAATATTTACCAATTGTCTTTAAATTTTTATTTTTCATATACATCTACATCCTGGCACATAAAGAAATATTCCTAGTACTGTTTATGTTTTTTATAGCTGTTTATTCCAAATGAAATAAAGCAGGCAATGTACAGACTAGCTTACAGAGGGGATTGTACCTGCTGTTCTGAGGCCAGATGTGCATATAACCAACCCTGGGAAAGCACATTTCTAATTTTGCTGAACCACAAGACTGGAAATTAAATGAGAATTTCCATTCAGAGAGAGCAGGATTCCTGTAAAGGCACGAAGGGAAGATGTATGAGGTAAGAAAAGTATATTTAGGTATTGTCTGCCTTGATTATACCACCTCTTTTAGTTTTTCAAAGGAGTAGGAAACTATCTGGCTTGCATTCTCAGCAAGTTGGGCTTACAAATGTTACTGAAGTGTAATAGCTCCCCCTGCCAGGTTTAGATAATAAGCTGCATTTCATACATGTGTAGATACCCTCACACACACTCCAGAAATAAATTAACACCTATGTCACCATTTGCTGTCACTTCTTTAATCTTCAATGATTATTAGATTAAAAGAAAAAAAAAAAACAAACCTGCACCTGATATGTAATGTGTATTAAAGTAATTTTGTAAAACTTTCAAAGAAGCAGATATTAATATTAATTTGAATTTAGTGGGGGCAAGAGAAATGTAAAATTCTTCCAAGCAGTAAGGGAGAAATTAACTAAATTACAAAATTTTAATTTTGCTTTAATTTACTGTGAACTTTTCAGTCTTCTATCAAATTAACCTATTTTTTAATCTCAGGCATTTAATTTCAGGAAAGATAATTGTGGTCTAAATCGGTTGACTGCTGATGAGCTAGGACCAAACTCTTTGTGTTTGGACAAAACAATTTTTGTCTTAAATAAAACAATGAAAAGAGTTCAGAGCTAAGAGCCTTAATCTTCAGAAACCTACAATTATGACTGATGCCAAGAAATCCTACAGGATGATGCTGAAAGTCAAGCTATTAAAAAAAATTGTACTTGAAAAGGGTAGAAATCAAATCTCTCATGAAGTCCCCAGTCTTAAAAACACTCAATAACTCTATGGACAGGTGAAAATGTCTACATAAGTGTCTGTATCTACAGAAGAGATACAATGGTAATGACTAGGCTGAAGTCTTGAAAATCTGTGTGAAAGTAAGTAATAATAATAATAACAATAATAACAATAATAATATGTACTTATTAAACAATATTTTTGCCATCCTCTGCTTCCTCTCCCATCTCATCCCCACCCTGGTTTATGCATTAATTTAGACCCAGCACATTTTTTTATAATCTCGCAGTTAATTTTCAATGAGTCAGTCAGGCATCCTTCACCTTTAATGCAAATTACCAGTGTATGTGATTAATGAATTTTTTATTGCTGGCTGTTTACAATAGTCAGTTTGAAATATTGAGGAACTCTAAATTAGGTCCCATGGAAATCGTGGAATTGTTTAGGAAAGTGCAGTCATAATGTAGCAAAAAAATGTTCTTCAACTTTTCTTTTTCAGCTGCTGCTCTTTGAGACCACCTATTTTCCAAACTGGGACAAAAGATTTTCAGTGGATTTTCCAGGTCCTTAAATTTAAAGTCCTACTCTGGAATGAGCGGGATGGGTAAGACTGAAAGGAGAGGTGTGACGTGGTACCTGTGGGAATCAAAAAGGTGCTTGCTGAAAAAAAATAATTCCTCCAGGAGACACCAGCTATGGCTTTTGGAGGGAAGGCAGTGGCAGAGCCAGGTGAGGCTGGTGCTGGAGCCTCTTTTCTCTCCCTGTAAAATGTGTTAGAACAGGAAGTGTTTATATGGAACTAAAAGTCAGCTTTGATCTCGCCGTAGTGATGGAGCTGACAAGAGCAGCAAACAGTTGCAGAGTCTGTCTGTCATGATTTGAGATGCTGAGCTTCAGGAATACACAAGAGGAGATAAAATTGAGATGAAGATAAATGTGCTTATTTCCTAATGGCTGCTCCATTTCACTGTCCTGAGCACGGGAATTCGCAGGCACAAAAAGCACCATATTCAGAAAAATTCATTCAACAGACACCTATTTTCAAGACTGTCCATTGCTAAGTGAGAAACACAAGGGTATACTTTAAATTTTTTTCACCCATTTCACCCTTATTCCTCTCATAGCTTCTAAGGAGAAAAAAAAAGAATGGATTTCTAGCATTTAATGCTTTGATATTAAACCATTGGACACTTCCTAGGCTGTGATCAACTCCAAGCTCATATCCTGTGCTGCTGACAACTCTAATAGTATCAGGATGGATCCCAGGAAAAGCTGCAGTAAATTGAAATTAAGGAATTTTTGCAGCTTGAATTCTTGTGTTCATTATAAGTGAATATTATTTTTTGTGCCTGTTTGTATGAAATCAAACTCAAGGCTGCTGATCAACACTGATCTGCAAATAAAGAACTATTTTGCCTGTTTGACCAGAAGCTTGAGAAGTGAATACTTGGTTTAAGAGACACCAAATAAATACAGGAACATATCAAAATAATATTTGAGAAGCAATATTGCCCCTGTCATTAGTCATTTTTGAACATCTTACATTTCCCTTCTGTGGTCTGGATTCAGGAATCTATCTAGTAGGAGGCACACTCCATAAAAAGGAAAATCATGAAATAAACCACACATCAGAGAACCTCACCTATTAGGCATTTTTTCTTTCATAAAAGCATTACAAAGACAGAAAGTAAAACAATACATGTTGATTTTAGGAAAAGTACAAGTCAAGAATAGAGAAAACCATCTAAGCTTTCATGGGAGGTGGACAAAATGCACAATTATTTTCGAAATTATAATGGTTTGCTTTCATAATGAAAAGACTTTAAGTCTGTTTTGTATGATTAAGGTACAAAGGTCTTGAAATAGAGAGAAGTTAAATGGTCAAGAGGTGACCAGGAAGAATAATTACGCAGGTAAAGGGCAAAGCACTCCTGTTCATGTCTCAAAGAGATTGGGGTATGGTTTGATTTGAGTTTATATCTGTTACTAACCACAGAAAATTTTGTAAATGCATAATTAGCACGTCCATTTGACAGCCTACACGATCTGCCAGTACATCTGAGGGAAAAGATCAAAGCAGAGAATTCACAGACTTGTGCATGCAACTATGAAGTTATTGTATGACGTTTTTCAGTTTAACTACAAATTCCACTTGTATGTAAAAATGTCATTTACATTTTTGCAGAAGTTCTTCTAAATTAACTTTCATTATTTATTAATTTAACCTGATGATGTCTTATAATTAGAACTGCTGAGAGATTGACTACAGTGTGGCACATCCCTATAATTAGAACTGCATTGTTCACGACTGTAGAAGTTTTTAATGTGCTCGGTCACACCTCTGGTTGCTTGAGGAATGAAGTCGGTGAAAAGACCCAAAGACCCTGAAAATATGGGCATGTGTAAACACATATAACTATGATGTTACAAATCCAGGCTAAGAGTGTTTACTTTAAGTGATTTAGATGGCAAATAGTTATTCTGATATGGAAAGTGAATGGTAGCCCAGAAGTTGTTAGATTACACATACTGTTTCATTGGAGGTCTGGTTATATGGATATATATATATGCATTTTGATATAGGAATAGCGCCAAATGATAGTTGCATACCATAGTAATAATTACTTTTTATTTACAGTAGTTTGAATTGCCTCCATTTTATACTGGAATAACAACGACATAGATCTGGTCACTGACTTTGCGCAACAGTTCTTTCAGCCAAAGAGTGACAGACCCAGAAATTACTCCATTCTCTTTTAAAAGAAGAAAAATCGTGGAATAAAGATATCACCAAACTATAGGTTTAACTCATCCCCTTTATTTCATATCAGAAGGATTGCATTGTGCATCTGGGTCTCTAATGAGGCCAGCAAAGACAAAAGGAAGATGCTCTGTTCTCACTGACCTCCCTGACTATGGCAAGGCAGGGAGGCAGAGAGAGCAACTCCAGTTTTTTCATGAGAGCTGAAACTGGGATGGCAAAGCAGCAAAACCTTCCACTTTCCAGATGGAGCATTGTTAATATTCTGGATTTGTGGCGCTGAGCTATTTTGAAACAAATAAAACAAAGTAATAAAAAAGGAAGTTCATTTGCCATATGGCTGTTTATTTCTCTTGTGCTACAGCTCAGAGATAAGTAATGTATGGTTTCTCAATATGGCACATCCACATGCTCCTCCCAGGTGTATAGGATCTAGCACACCTAGATTAACACAAGCCAAACTCCTTTTGATTGCATTGAACATGTGGCATCGTGGCTTAAGGGATTTTCTCCTTCAGCTGAAGTTTAAGACATGTTTGACAGCCAGCAGAGGGAAAGATACATTTAGCACTGAAAGGAAGAGTACAGGGGGAAGAAGCAGGTGGATACAAAGGCACAAAAGATAAAGTGGTTGGTTGTTCGATGTTTTCTATGTGAAATTAGTGCTTGGGAATTTGGGATTCTGGCAGCCCAAACAAATAAAGATTTGTCTAAAGGGAGAGTGAGACATGAGCAGCAGCATCCCTGGCTCACCACCATCAGGAGATTTGAGTAGATACAAATTTGAGCAGACAAAAATTTCTGGTGCCCATCAGAGAATGACCAGAAATGGCAAAACTTCCAGTACACCTCAGACACTTCCAGGTCTGTTCAGGAAAGAAGGAGTGTTGCCTGTGTTACAGACAGTTCATGGCATTTGACAGTGAATATAAATAGCATGTATAAACATATTTATATGTATATAAAATAGAGAAAGCAATATCTAGCTAACGTTGACTAAATTTCCAGAATTTTCCTTTGCAGCATAGGGCAGCCACAGTATGCTGGTTTTTCTTCCCTCTTCTCTCTTGTATCAGCAGGTGCACCTTGAAATTTTTTAAAAAAAGTAAAATTAAAAGAAACTTGCTAAGGGTCTTAACATCATGTTTGACTTAATTTTCCTGAATTTGTCAAAGCAATCAAAGGAAGGCCAGGCCTGCCACAGCCACAAGCACTTCAGAAGTTTTAGAGCATCAGTGTCTGTGTGTCTATTGCAGGAGAGCATCAGTGTTCTCTGCTCTGCTGCAGGAGGATAAAAGCATGGCTGAGGATGCCAGTGTCACATTGTAGGTAATATTATCCTTGCAATAGGACAGTTCAAATCTGGAATGGGTAACTTAGAGAAGCTACTCTGTTCCTTTTTCCTTCTTTGGTCCTGGTTTGAAGTTTTCTCTCTGATTTCTAGGACATGACTGAGGTTTGGAGTAGAAACACCAGACCACTGTACATAGAAGTGAAGTGCATGTAGACACAGAAATATTCTGGGGGATGTTACCACTGCCAGTCTCTCACCTCAGTGATGATCATATAATGTACATGGGGAAAAAAAGGAAAAGTGTACTGAGAAGCTCACTCTCAAAGCAATTATTTCCACACCTTCCCCTGACTTTTCATTTAGGACAGCCATTTAAGAAAATCAGTGACAACATACAGTATAATTTAAATGACTTTGCAACCAATGGCATTCCAACCAAAGGCCTAAACCAAGGAAGTCAGGATACGGTACCCATAGAAAACCAAAAATGTCTTTTTGTTTGTTTGCTTTGCTTTGCTTTGTTTTAATTGAGATGAGACCTCAGAGTTCCTGCAGGTTTTGCTGTGCAGAAAGTTCCGAGTAGGCATGGAGAGTACCTTGAGGGGGAAAAGAGTGGTAGCTCATCCATTTTAATTCTGGATAACAAGGCAAAACTTATCTGCTGATAGCTCTCTAGCTACTCTGATGATAGGAACCCCAGTACAAAGCACTTACCCATGCACTTAATTTTAAACCCAGCAGTAATCCTGATTGAATCAAGACCTCTACCTTTGTGCTTAAAGTAAAGCATGTGCTTAAGTACCTTTTTGTATAGGGGCCTTAATTACATTATGTGTGTGAGAGGATATGATAATTTTAGTTGGCTTTCCCAAGAGAGCCTTTAGTTAATAAAATAACTAGGTTTAATACTCCACAGAGTCGTATGGGAACAGAATTGTGCTCCTCCTCCTGAAGCCCAGCACAGGGTAGATGGTAATTTAATTGTTGGAAGCACAGAAAGTGCTGAAATGCTGTATGTCTTAATATTGTACTGCAGGAGCTTGTTTGTTTCTATTATGCAATACCTTGGGAAACCACTGTGCAATGCTACCACCAGTTATTCATAACTATGTTTGAATTAACTGATGTTCAGTTCCAGACTTTAGCTGTTTTACCAGATGAGAGAAGGGGAAAAAAGTCCAATTAACAAGAATTTCTTTAAAGAGAATGAATGAAAACAAAAGCAAAAATAAAACTCGTGTTCTTTGCCAACAGAACCACCTGCCCCAGTGAGGAAAATTCAGCACAATAAAGAGAAGACCAAAATAACTACCACCAGTTATTCATAACTATGTTTGAATTAACTGATGTTCAGTTCCAGACTTTAGCTGTTTTATCAGATGAGAGAAGGGGGGGAAAGAGTCAAATTAACAGGAATTTTTTAAAGAGAATGAATGACAACAAAAGCAAAAATAAAATTCATGTTCTTCTTAAAAGTAATTTCCCATAGTGGTGACTCTTGTGAAATAGCTGAAGTAAGGCTGAGCCATATCACATCAGGATCTGACAATTTTTCGTCACTCTATTTGTTTGCAGCAGCAAAGCTGATTTTCCTTAAATGGCAAAGAGCAATAATTTCTACTAGTTCATTAATACATACTGTGATTTTATGCCATGGGCAGGTTCCATGTTATATTATTTTGACAGCATCACAGTGTGCTTTTGCTGTATTATAAAAGAGTCCTCAGCTGGGAAAAGAACAAAAATATTTTGAATTAGTGTAAGAAAGACACTTACATTAAAATAAAATTAAATAAAATAAAAACAAATAAGTAAGAAGGAAATATATAATTTTTAACATATTTTTTAAATGGAAAAATTACCTTTAACTTGAAATAGAGAGTGAGATTTTTGCCCACATTTGTAATTTAGTATATGTAGTAATTTAGAATTAGGTTTTACAAAGCTAAAGATTAAAAAAATTATCCATTAGAAATGTTAACTGTAGGTGGCTTCCAAGAAATTTCTCCTCAGTTCTCTTTGGGATTGACTAGCAAAAGGGATTTATGGAGCTAAGTACAACTTCGTGTACCCAACTTGCACAGTTTAACTCCTCATGGTCTATGGTCAGATGCCACCTTTTGGCCATCAGCCTGTCCCTGGTTCTGTAGGATCAGACATTCCACACATTTCCTGATGCTTGGAATGCAGCAATCCTTTTACACCCCCTTCTCATCGAGGGAGGAATGGATTAACAATAGTGATGTATCTGTGGGGTTTTTCACAGAAAACCCAGCAGCTGTGACAGCCTGCAGGTGTGCAGTGTAAATGAAGGTCTGCAGTGCCTTCCTGGACTGCAGAGTAATAGAGAAATTACTATTTTAATAGCTACATGCTCAGGAGTGTCCTCCCCAAACGTGGGCACACAAGGCTGGCTGCTTTTCCAATCCCCTGTTAATGGCTGTGCAGGTGTACAAGCCCTCACACAGGATTTTGGGGGAGAGGTTGGATAAAACCAGCCTGGGTGTTAGGAAATTGCAGTTAAAAAAGTGATTTTCAATAATGTTACTATTTACAGGCTTAACCTTGCTTCCATCTGAGTCAGCAGCAGACGTCCAATGATTTCAATACTGGAGGCTAAAGCACTCAATACCTTTCAAACTATAAGGTCAGAACACAAATTCTTGATGCATAGACCCCCAGCCAGCAAGGGAAAGAGGGGAAGAAATGAAGCTCTGTAACAGAGATGTTCATAAATTTGAGACCTCAGCTCATCAGCATCAAATTTCAATTTGAATATGTATAAATTTCTAAGTAATAGAGGAACTAAGCTGGCAAAGTACATATATATTAGTCTAAACTCAGATTAGTTTCAGATACATGTAACAAACAGCATCCAACTTCAATCACTTGCATAGTTAAAGTATTTGAATGGCTTAAACTTAGCCATATGCTTAAATTTCTAATGAACAGAGACCAGACTGCCTTTTTTAAAAAAATTCTTACATTTAACATTTGCCTAAATACCGATTTAGGCTCAGGGACTTAAATCTATGGAATAATTTTAATTTAGAAAGACAGAGGTAAAAAGGGGGAGGAAATTCTTTCCCTCTTCTGAGATGGAAAATCAGACAGAAAGGGACTCTGATATTCAATATAACATCCTACAGCATCCTCCCCCTTCTGTTTTGACTGTAAATAAAAGTTCACTTACTGCCATTCACTTCACAGGAAACAACTAATTTGAAAACTGCTATTACATCTCCCCTCAGTTTTCTGATGTTCAGACTAAACAAGTCCAGTCCTCTCAAATTTGCTTGTAAGACATTTTTCTATGTGTCTTTGATCATATTTGTCATCTTCCTGTGGACTGCTCCTGCTTTCCTCACATCTTTCTTAAAATGTAGCAACTTGGAGATCAGAGTTGAGGGCTTTACTGTAAAATTGAAAATATTACTTGCTGGGATTTTTATGTGACGCTTCTTTTTATACATGGTGGCAAAAGTGGTTAAAATGATTATTTTTTGTACAGATTATTTTCCCTTAAAACCCCGAAATAATTTCTGGCATATCTGCTGTGCCCTCCCTCATCTTATATTTGTGCAGAAATCATAAGTTTGGTCAGAGAGAGTAAAATTAGGCATAGCTGCTTGGCCTGTTCATTATTTAACCACCCCTTTTTTTTCCACACTGTGATTCTAATTTGCTAAAACTTGTTTGAATTCTAATCTTAAGGGTGCCTGAGAGTTGTCCCAATTGGATGTAATCCACAAAAATTAATACACATGTTCAATTCCATCCTTCATTACTAAAAATGGGAATAATATGAAACCTAGGAGAGGTCAAAGTATGACTCCTTTTCTGCATTGCCCCACTGTAACAGAAACCCATTTAAAACTGTTTTGGTTTTTTTTTTTTTTTTTTAATTTCCTTTTAATTTACTTTTCTAACTAGATGTGCATACAACACTTGCCCATTTTGCATTTTCTTGCCTTATTTATGGTAACATCTTTCAAATCGTGTCAGAATCAGATGGAGACTCACAACCACTTCATTCCATGAATGCTGTTACCCTGCCATTGAAGGAAAAGTGATTGGTTTGACAGCTTAGTCTGATGTATCTGTCAGTTGTTACTTATCACTTTTACATCCTTTGCTTACAGGTGAGTTGAGCATTGCTCCTTATCTATTTGGCCTAGAATTTCTTTATCTGCAATTCTCCCCTGTTTAAAAATCAGATACTACATTCCCCCATTTCCTGTATTCTAGATTTCCAATCATTCTCTCATTTTCCTATTCACGTGTTCTAGATTATTTCAGCACATCCAGAAATAATAGAAAAAGTTCATATTTTTCAAACTAATCTCTAATTTATTCTTTGCCTATATGAGTCTCATTTCTTTGTGGTGGAAAACTGACTTTTTTTTTTTTAAGTGAAGAATGGAGGAAAAAAACCCTTGGGAATTCAACACCATCTTTATAATTTTTTTATGTAATCCAGTAGCTAATAAGGGAACTAATGGGGGCTTCTCATGGCAGAATCAAAATTAGCAGAATTTATCCAAAACATATCCCAACAATGTAACCAAAGATGTGGGGTTTAGTTTAATATTTTTCCTATTCTGTATGGGCACACCCTTATATATTTCTATTAAATTGCATACTGAGCAATTGAAATATCAAATTAGCAGGAAGATGAAATAGTTTGAAAGCTATTTTAAAAACATATTTTAACATCTGTAAAATTATTAAAAACTTGGGAAAAAGCTCCCTTGTACTTTTTTCATTGAACAGAAAATACAGTAATTATAGTTCTGTGCCGTGTTGTTCCCAACCTATTATAATAAATATTTTACATGCATTTCTTTTTTCACTGTCTCATATATTGATCCCTGTGAAAAAGTGAATTTAACATGATGCAGAAACATCAGATGGACAAGGTTCCTCTTTTTATTTGGTGGGAGCAATTTATACACACTTCATTGATCGTTCCTCTACATTCATGTGAATATTGCAATTTTTTAGTATATTTTATGAAAAAAGGAAGGTGCCATGTAAAAGTATTGGGGTAAACCTGGTGACATGGAAGGACTTTTTCAGCCTGATAAGCAGAGAAGAGAGGTTAAGGAATAGGACAGAAAGATCCATAATAGCCATAATCTGGAAAGCCATAATAGCCAAAATAATCTGGAAAATTTTAAAATTTTCAAAGGTAAAAACCAAATAACCGTGATTGTAACTTTGCATTATCACCCCAAGTTTCCTGGCCCACTTAAGACTGCACCCTGGAAATGAGGAGTTCATAAATGTTAAATTAGACAGACTCTGCTCTGTGATGCCAGCCATGGCTGTGACCTAAAGCAAGAATATAGAATGCCTTTCAGTTAGAGAATCTGTCACTCTCATTCCCTTTGATGCTCTCCCTTCACTTTCAGGAGGAGAGCATGGGGAGTTAAGGTTGGTGGCCTGCTCCCCTGTTTTCCCTTATTTTACAGGCATTGAAATCCAGATGAAACCTCGAGCCACACACACAAAATCCCCTTCGCTTTCATCAGCAACTTTCTCCTTCATGAAAGTTTCCATCAGAGGGCCAGTGAGCCTTATTATACAGTCACCCAGCTCTGGTTACCACACAGCCATGGCAAAGCAAGCCTTGTAGAAACTCACAGAAAAGGTTCCTTCATCTGAGCACGCTCTGGCCGAGGCCCTTTCTTCCTCCAGCTTTGAGAAGTGAACGAAATCTCTGTGGGTGCCCCAGCTCCTGCAGATCACAGGGGCTCTGTGGCCCCTCGTAACCTCCCAGGTTGTCTTTACTCTGGCAGCAGCATCCCTACACACACAGGGAAGGCTGAGTCAGCAGCCCAGGCCTGCCATCCCTTTGTTGGAAACTTGTCCATAAACATTAGCTGTAGGCCTGTGCTCTAGCAAACTTCTCTCTCTGTCAAAACTGCACGTACTTATCACGTGCCTGGGGTTTTGGAAGGTGGGGCAAAGCTTGCAGCCTCTCCTCTGACTAAAAATTGGAAACTGGACACGGATTTGGTCAGAAACACCTGAAACATTCACACCCTTTTGCTCCTCACTGGGTATAACAAAGCTGGGCTGTAGTTAACATATCAAGGACATATCGAGAATGATTTCCTCTTAAATCAGCATGTACGATTCCTTTTGCAGATTTGTTTTGTTTTGTGCTCGCATCTTGATTAGACTGCTAGGCTGTCTGTCTTTTTTTGATAGTTTGTTTTTTTGGGACTGATGGCAATCTCCTCAACAGGGTTAGAGCACATTGCAAAATGTCTGGAGCTCAGCCTATGCTAATGTCCCTACTGCTGCTTCTGCTTCGAGGAGGCAACTGGAGACGAATGACTGGGCTTAACTTCCTAATTAAGGAAGAGCTGGAGGGAATACATCATGGGCAGTAGGGGGAAAAAAAAAAGAAGAAAAGGAATTTTTTTCTGGTTTATGCTTCAAATGATTCATGACTTGCAATACATCATATGCAGTCCTGGTTCAACAAGAGTCTTAGGCAAGTGTATTGCTTTAACTTGTAACCTTTTCTGAAAACCATTGGAAAAATGAGTAGGGTTTCATTTCAAAAATGAAAGACTAAGTGAGGATAGAAGTTAGACCGGAGAGGAACTGTGCTTGTTCTACTGTTTTCAACACTTGCTAAGGATACTTTTTTCACATTAGTCTTTTGTAACTGATTCCCTTTATTGGGACTAAAGGTTGATGTGTCTGTCACTTCAGAAACATGTCTCATTTCACTATGACTTTAACAAGCCTGCAAGATCTAATAAAGTTTGTAGGAATGCAGAACTCACAACCAAAACTGAAGTACCCTACCCGTAGCTTTGGTCAACTCCACATCCACCTGAATAAATGCCATGATCTAAGGGTCTATCATACATAATTAACATCTATATCGTATTGTTCATAAAACAACAACCCTAAAGCTGAAATAGATTAATGTTTTCCTTCTCTTCTGTTGTCATAATATCTACAAAACTGATACTTTCCTGAAGCACCCCTACCATCCTACTTCCTCCTTAAAAAGTATCAAGAAATATTTATGACATGCAAAAAGGCTTCCATTTCTAAGGATATGAAATGTGTTCAAGTTCTCATAAGAAATAGAGCATTACACTTGGGTTTACATTTAAATATGATTTCTGAAAACTAATAAAAAAATTAGAAATGTTGGTGCACAGCAAAATGACAAGTGAGAAAAAAATGCATATAAAAATATCCACAGGATAGCGTGGGGAACTAAATGGGGGAAAATTTCTTTTGCTTTGGAGAGAGCATTATGTAGGCAAGGCAATTTTATTAGCACGGTTGGATAAAATATAAAGGGTTTTCCTAATCTCAGAGACTTCAAAAGAGAATTTTTTGAGACAATATTAATATCAAAGCCAGTTGTCACTATTATTAAAATGTTCTTTGCTCTTCATTAGTCACAAATGATCCCCTCGACTCACAAAAAGGTACTCGGTAAATTAAAAGCTTTTATGTAACACTCCAACAAAAGTTGAATGACTCCAGAGTTAAAAGGCAACTCTCGTGTCTGTCAATATTCAAAGTGGTGCCCAATTTTTTCCTTTTTTAAAGTAGCAATTTCCTTGGGGTATTTATTCATTTATAGATCTATTAAGAGACCGATGAGGAACGGACGATTAATGAAAAGCTTTGTCACTCCGACTTCTCACAAGCAATCATTAAAGGCCTGATTTTGCATGGTGGGCAGCCTGCTAGGGCCATGTAAAATCCCTCAGGAGGATAAACAGGCCTATCCATCTCCAGGATTTATGTCTGTGTGAGGGCAGAGTGGTAATTCCTGGTGTTGGGTGCTCTTCCTAACGCACTCCGTCTAAGCTCTTCAAAAGAGTTTGTTTGCTGATCGCGTTAGCCAGAGCACAGCTCATCCCTCTGGTGGGCTGCATTGTGCCACTCTTAATCGCCCTTTAATTGCAGTCTCACACTGCTGGACTTCATGGGGGCTCCTCACCCACTCCATGGTGAAAGACTGGAGGATAGGATTATGGGATTTCCTTGATGTAGGCACAGAAATACCACACATGGTGTGGGGAAGTCACCGGGATTTGCCCACCGCTGGATTTATACTTAAAGAATCCCCATCCTTCCACTGAGCCTCCTCTGAGGCTGAGATGTGGGGACTAAGGATCCACAGTTGATTTTCACCTTCAAATAATCCTGCTGGTGGTACCATTTATCTATTGTGTCTTTGCCTTGTGGGAAGGTTGGTGCTGGAATGGTGCAGGCAGCACTGAGAATCAGATTTCCAGGATTTTATGCCTGCCCTGATACTGATTTGCCTTGTGCCTTCAGTTGTATCACTTTTCCCCTTTGTGCCTCAATTTTTTTCTATTTATAAAATGGGAAAAGAAACTGTGAGCTAAGGCTGAATTAATACCTTTAGACTGCAATAGAAAGGTAATATAGTAGTACAAAGTATTAATTATTATATTATCTCTCTCTTTTTAATGGATTTATATTTAATTCAGTTACAGAGAGACGCTTTGTTCGCATAATAACATTTTCTACTGCCTTTGAGGCTCATAGGAGCAAGCTTGTGGGAAGGAAACTGGTAAGTGTTTGAATTTAGAAATGCTGCTGGTTTCAGTGTATTTAAAATGCTGTTGAAGTCGGGACGATTTAAATGTGTGAGATTTCAAATGTCTCATTGACACACATCGCAAATTCCTTCATTGCCTGAGGGAGCTACAGCAAAAGGGAAAGTTGGAGTCTTTTAGTTTCACAGTTAAGGCTGCTTTTTTTTTAAGTGAGTTAATGATGGAGCATTTGCCTGTGCAGTTGTAACAGAGCAATCTGTCACTGTGAGAAGACTCCTGGGGTGACTACCAAGACATGTTAACTAGCAATGGCTCCTCCATTGTACATGACCCATTGCTCACCCTGGTGTTGCAATATATTCCAGCCAGATTCCTGAGTGAGAAATGGGAATGGATTCGTGGTTTGAACAGAGGCACAGACCCCACTCAGCTTGTAAAAACTGAGGGTGAGGGGACTCTGCTGGGGAAAGCAAGCTGAGGGTCTGACCGACCCTTAATTCTTTTTCTATTCCTGCACTCAGCATTGAGGGGTGCATCTGTTGTTTTGTCACAGAGCTGGCTCCTCTCATGGTCCCCTCGCTGCACACCCCACCCTGGGACATGCTGTAAGCACACACTCATTGATCTTTACTCCATCTGATGACAGATACAAATCTGCTGCCACCGCACCTTATGCTAATGTTCAAATGAAAATGAATAGTATGCACTGAGGCACACCAGGTTGCACTTTACCTGCCTGTATGTATTTATTTGGGAATGTGATGCTGAAACCAGCCTTCTGGGCCCATCTCCAGGTCTCAGCTCCTGAACAGCATGAGATTTTCAGGTGTGTAAATTCCCCTACATTGGGACTTGTTTTCTTGGCAGGGGAACCAAGGTCTCTGGGCTGAAAAAAGCAACCAAGCGGTCTGACAAAATTCTTGCCCTGGGCATAGGGCAAACAGGACCATAGTTTACTCCTGTGGTTTGTTTCAAGGTCACATTTTGTGTTACATGAGACTGTACAGTCTTTCAGTGATGCTGGATAGAGCACAATTGACTTGGACTCTCCCCTTCATGCCATCCATGATGATGGAGTATCAAACTGGATGCCCTGGAGATTTGTAGCAGAAAAAAAAGTCAAAGCGAAACCAGGCTTCCTACCTTCCCACCTTCATTCTGTGTGCGGTGCAATTCTCAATGGAATATGGCTGGATGAAACATGTCTCAAAAATATGCAGTGATATTCCATGTGAAAGTTTCTGTAGCAGTCAACCACCAAATCCTCCATTTCGTTCTCCAAAGTTATAATTTCAGCTGATGTCTATGTCCAAATAAAAAATCAAAAATATGAGTAAACCAAATCCAATATATCTCATATATTCCCCCAGCTCCCAGAAGACAACATATTCCACATATCTAATACATTTTTTTCTGGTTTTGGAACTGACTGACTCTGGAATTGCAGCTGCTGATTGTGAATAATGTTTGAAATGAGAAATTCAATGCCTGGCAACTCTTTCAGTGAAGAAATTCTTCCTGATGTCCAACTGAACCTTTCCTGGCACAGCCTGAGGCCATTTCTAATCCTGTTGGAAATGTTGTCCCTGCAAACTAAAACTCAGTCTCAGGAGATTCTGTGTAGAATCACAGCTACTTAGTTTCTGTCAAGATCCTCTTCAGAACTGGAAAATTATTTTCTTTTCATGTCACACTGTACTACACCCAAAGAAATGATTTGTTCTGTCATTTGTACAGAAATTAACAAAATCTCATTTTATCTGAAATTTTGCCCCACATCCTCTACAGATACCAAACTCAACAAATTATTTTTCTTTCCACCCCACTCTTAAGAATCAGCTCTAAACTTATTTGTCCATGTAATTCCAACTTCCCCAGTCCTTCCCCATGAGATGATGATGTTTCCCCATCCTGCCCTCAGATAAACCCTTTTTTGTGTGTTCTACCACAGAATCTCCGTCCACTTTTGTCCCCTGCCTGAGTTCTTTTGTGGTCGAACAGGAGACAGCACGTGCCATGGCTGATCTGGTACATTGGGCACCCTGACTGATTGATTTGCCAGCCAGCTGAGATGAAAGAGCAGGGATGACTGCTGTGTTCCCTGCTTTTCCCTCAAGGGAATAATTTAAAATCATTCTCTTCTACCACCATTTGTGGAAAATATCAACTGTCGGAAGACCTGAAGGAACTGAGACCCCTATCCAGTCTCATTCAGTTGCCTCATAGGTGTGACAGATAGGCAGATCAAGCTATTTTTATTTTTAGCTAGGTTCCTAAGAAAAAAATATCAAGTTGTAGTATGTTTCAGTCAAACTGACTCTGAAGAGAAGATCAGGAACCTTTATAATTTTTCCTCAATTTTTTTTATACCATCCTTAATATGACATATCTAATTACACTCTGTGTTCTGATACAGAGCTGGTAAAGGGTATTTCTTTTTGTAAGACTGGATATTAATACAGGCCCTGAACACTGCTGGGACTTCCAGATGTCACTGTAGTAAAACTAAGTAAAGGTAACTTTATGAAAAATTTCTCTGAGCTGTAGCACATTCCCACACCTGCAGGGAATAAAGATACTAAAGGTACATTACAAAACTACCCAGAATGCAGAATCATAGAATCTCCTGAGTTGGAAGGGTCTCACAAAGATGATCAAAGCCCAGCTCCTGGGTTTGCACTGAACACCCTCAAAATTGCACAATAATCTTGCACTCTGTCAGGCTTGTGCCAACTCTTGCTGGATTCTTGGACCAAGAATCTGAAAACGGATCTGGCCACGGCCACTTCCCTGAGGAGCCTGTTCCAGTACCCAAGCACCCTCTGGCTGAAGAATTTTTTCCTGATATTCAGCCTAAACCTCCCCTGACTCAGCTTCATGCTGTTTGCTCAAGTTGTGTCACTGTTCATGAGTGAAAGATTCAGTGCCTGCCCCTCTGAGAAAACTTAGACAGCAATGAGGTCTGCCATCAGTCTCTTCCAGAAGAAAGGAAGAATCTGGAGTGGAAAGAAAAGCAACACTGCAGGAAAACCTGTGCTGCCTGGATGTTCAGTTTTCCCAGAGCAAGTTCTCTTATCACTCTGGACCTGCACATTACCTGGGTGTTAGGCTTTGCTTAACTAGCAAAATCATCCCTGCTCTTGCAGGAGCAGAGCCACTTAGCGCCTGTTCACAGACCACTTTGGTTCAGGCTATCTTGTGTTCTAATGAACATATCACAGCCATAGCTCAGAGCTCCCCATATTTCCAAAAAGCATATGTTAAACAATGTAAGCAAAGAGAAACCCTAACAGGCTTCGCTTGTCCTCACAGTCCATCTGTTTCCCACTCCCCACTGAGCACATCTTTTCTCCTGGTTCCCTTTCAGGTGCACTCTTACCTTATGTAACGTGCTTTTTATTGGAGATTCATGCTGTGACCCTGTCAGAATTGCTACAGCAGGGGTGACCTCGGTAATGACTGTCCACAGCCTGCCAAGCTAAGTTGGTCAGTGTTAGCTGATTAAACTTTTAACAACATCCCCTGTGCGATAAAGGGCAAAATGACAACTTTGCCCATCGTCAAGGTGTCTGTATAATAAACTAATTAGTAAACCACACAGTCTGTGGAGCTTTTAATGAGTGCTATCGTCTGGCCTCTGTAATAAAAACCCAGTCTGCCCCCTTTTGGGATTCAATTAAGGCACAGACTGTCATATGCTTGGCCTGGCTGATCAATGAATCCATTCCGACCTTTGTCGGAGCTGTTTGCAAGGTCACTGGCAGTAGTGAGGGAAGCCAGCCTGGTGCTGGGGAGACAAACCCACCAGCCTCATCTGCTAATGTCCTCCAGCTCCTTTGACATCAGCAGAAGTTTCTCTTCCACAAAGGTTAGCTGAAAGAGAATGTGGCAATATGCATATATATATAACATTATGATATACGGATGCCGGTTCTTCTGAACAGAAAGGTTTCCCTGTTATTTAAAAAGTTCATTAATTCCTTCACATCTGCATACACCTAGACACCTGTGGGGTTTTTAAGCACCAAAATGTGCTGTCAAATGCTTGCTCTCTAAGCTGCATTTATTGCTATGATCCAGAAAGACAAACAAAACAAACACAATAGAGTAGCCCTAGATTATACAAAACAGCCCCCTTTTCAGGTCCTTGCATACAAATAATACTTATCACTATACAATTCCAGAAGCGGTTTATAGTGCTGAAATAATTGTTATGGTGCTCCATTGCAATTTTACAGACAGGAAAATTTCTCGGGGAAAAAAAAGAAAAAGTCAGACAAGCAATGACCCAATGAGATACCCAGGGGCTGTAGTGAAGGCATCTTTAAAAGTAAAGATTTCAGGTTTCAGTCCTTTCACCTCTCAGGAGGATAAACAGGAATCAGGGGACTAGCAGAGTGAAGTCAAGGCCTTTAGTGTCATTATCATCTGTCCTGAGCAGTGGCACTGCTAGGCTGAGCTCCACACAAGCTCTGTCCACAGCCACACTGCCACCAATGATGCACTTGCTTTTTATTACTGCTGGAACCTGCAGAGCTCCCAAACATCTCTCCCTACAGCCCACAGGAAAGCACTGCATTAGGTGATGTGGCAGGGCCACCAAAGGGCTGTGTCCTGCTGTGAAATTTGCAATCAGAAGAGCAAAAAACTGGATGGAATTTATGACTTCACTCTGTACAGGTAAGAACACTAACCTCCAAACAGTGGGCTTCCTCTTCTGTCTTCTTTTTTTCATTTGAATTGAATAATCTTTCCTTTGCCACCTCATGGTATTTTATAGCCTGGGGGATAAGGAGGTGTCTGAAAGGTGATTTTTAACTGCTGTGATGCAAAGGAAGGGAAAAAAGAGTCTGGTCACAATTGTCCTGCTGATTCAGAAGCTGAGCAATCTTTGTAGGCAAACCCCACTTGAATCTATATCAAGAGATCAAGTCCTGTTGGTTTTCAAATACCAGAAATAGCCCTCAGATCTTTAAGACAGGTTTTAAGTTGTGCCTATATGATCTTACCAACCTCAAGACTCTCTAGTCATATATATAGGAGTAGCAGTAGGTCATAGGCATTAGAGAAAGAATATTTTCTTCATATTTCAAAGAAAAACTTGAAAAAGGTACACATAGATGTAAAACAAATTTAAGATTAAATAGGTTTTACACTAAAGAATAGCTTAAAACATTCCATTTGTTATTCTCTCTTTCATTCTGCACCAAGAATTTAAAACTTTGAGAAAATAAACGATATAAAATAATTAGTAACTATATAAAATGATTAGCTTCATTGTATCTTTTCTGAGTTTCCCAGCTGTCCTTTTCTATCAGCTGCTCATTTACAGCCCTAAACTTAGAAATAACAAACATCATACACTTGGATGCTATCAACCTAATTCTTACCAAATGAGCAAAGGTGTTCTGAAGATTTGCTGGCCCAGACCCCAAATGCAAACCTCATAGCTTTACTAAGGATGTTACTGTGTGCAATCTAATTAGCTCTTTCCTGTGGTTAAATTTACTTTTCCTTGGGTTTGCTGATGGCTGGAACAGTACTCAGATTAATATGCAAGGAGGCACCATGAAGTTCAGTGACTTGTGCCTCACCTAAAAGCCACACACAGACTTTGAGCAGTTTGACTTTTTGGCTGATGGAATTACCATGAATACTCACCTGCAGCGTGGCTGCACCCGCTGCTAGAGGTGGGAAGAAGGTGCTGTGAATTCAGGTTTTCACTGTTTTCAATCATTATTCACTGTGGGCCTTTCTCCCCAGCCCCATGGAAACCAACTCTTCTTCCCATCTCTATTAAGTGGCAGATGACTGAAAAATATAAAATTTGTAGCTACACTTTCCACTTGCGTTGCAGAATAATGGAAAATATTTTAGGAAAACTCTCTGAAGATGCATATTAAAGATCAAGACTGTAAAAATAAATATCCCATAAGCTTAATCTCTCTTTTCTTTATGCTTTGCAGGGGCATTTTGCATCAGCCCTTAAGCAGCTGTGGCTGTGCAAGGTGTGGTTTATCCACAAGAGTCCTCTCTGCCCAGAACACAGCTGGGACAGGCAAAGAAGATCCAGTTTGATCATGAGCATGGGAGGTGTGATGTACGAAGGAGGCATGGCAGAGCATCCTGACTTGAGAGAAGGCAAAATATCTTAGCTAAATATGGAGTGGATGAAATCTTGAAGCTGCTCCAACTTCTGAGAAGGGCTGGAGAGGCCTGGCTGGCACCAAGGTACAGGAAATCAAGGGAACCCTAATGAAGGGGAGAAATGATGAGGAGGACTCTATGGATATCAGAAGGTTAAATAATTATTTTATTATATTATTTTATACCATATTACACTAAATCTGCACAAGCACTTTTCTGCACCAAATCTGGTGACTGTCAGCTGACAGTCTCGACACACCCACTTGGATTTAATTGGTTAATGAATTAAAACACACTAGAATCTAATTACTAATTTTTTTCAGGTAAACAATCTTCTACAATGCATTCTACCTGTTCTGAAACACAGGAGCAGTAAATGAGATAAGAATTGTTTTTTCTTTCTTTGAGGTTCAGAGAATGTGAATCCTAGACAATCCTTGGGAAGTTGTGCCTTGCTTTTCTCTGTGAAGAGAAATGCAGCCACACCAAGGTGGCTTAGGCTGCCTGTCCCTGGTGTGCCCGGCAGGTCCTGGGGACAAGCAGCCTCTGGCTGTCACTGCAGTGACTGGAACCGCATCTGCTGATGCACAATATGCACATCTTCATTTTCCAGTGCTCTGTTCCTGGACAGACATGCACCCTAAAGAGCTAACATTTGATAATAGCCTCTTTAGGTAGAACGCGATCCAAACATTCCTGTGAATATTCATAACCATTGCTAATTTTACCTGAGTTTGTTAATTTGGCATCTGAGAGGCTCTCCATTTCAGATGTAGCCATGAGAATTGCCCATGAGCTTTATCTGTCAGAAGGTTGGTGAATTGATAAATTATGAGTGCGTCAACACAGATTTTGCTGCATTTACTTTCCTTTTAATGAATTCCGGGTAGTATTTGGTGTGAAAGGCTCATTGGGAAACTGCAGCTAGGTAAAAGGCAAAAAAAAAAAAAAATTAAAAAACCAAGCAGGAAAGTGTAAAAGAATTAAAACTTTAACAAACTCTTCACTCCAGTATTTTTAAAAAAAGCTCTGAAAGAAGGCTGCTCCCATGGATTTACTGATAAAATCAGGAAGCTGAACTTTTTCTTAAGTCAGCTACTGCTTCTTTACAAGAAAGATTCAGATTTCGTACTTGGGCTTCAGTATGAAGGGAATGCTTATAAGAGATTAATTTCTTAATCAAGGTTTTATATACAATTCTGATTTAGCATTCTTGAAATTTCACCAATCACAGTTAAATTATATTCATCAGTCTGCTTTTTAGCTCCTTCAAAATAACTCTAAGTACAAGAAGCTGTGAATTTCTAAATCTTCAGGAATAAAGAACTGCTGAAAAAAGATCTGAGCTCTGATTTTCAGTGGTTTTATCAACTGGAGTACTAGCAGTTGCCTTTCTGTTGTAAAGGGAAATGCCTTATAAAAATTGACCGTTTTAACTTCATACCACCTCAACAGATCCTATCACTGTCATCCTTTTAAAATGGAGATACCAGGACTAGATTTTTCAGGGGCTTGACAACATTTTTTTCTACTCCTGTGCTAAGGCATTGGAGGCTTGGTTTTAAAAAGCACAGAACATCATCTCTAGCACAAATCTGCAGTTCAAGAAGCTGCTCAGTGACCATGGAAAAATCATGACCTGCAGATGTCCTTCAAGCATGGCCTTAGTGACTTGCCCAAAGCCAGCTAGTGAGATATAATTACTGCTGAAACAAGAGTTTGTGACATTGGGAGATTTTTTTTAAATGCTGTTATGTGTTTGTATTGTGATAAAATTGAAAAACACTATAAAGAGTAGGTCACTTCCCAAAGACATTTTCTTACTGATATCCTGGTTTTCAATTATATTATTCCTTCTGCATTTAGAGCACTATGGCAATTGTGGTAGTCTTCCACGGCTCACAGGAAGATGTTTGCCCAGAAATCTGGGTTTTGGAGGAGGATTTATATCCCTTTTGACCCTTTGCAAGTTCCAAGTTGATCCAACAGAGCACTGTGATCTAAGACAGCATTTTGGGGCACATTGAACTTACAGGCAGCTTAAAATTGCATTTAAAATCAAATACCTTGCACGCAAATGTGTTTTTAAGTGCTTAGTCCAGAATTCAGGTCCTGGTATATAAATTTTGTTAATGCATTATCGACATCTAGAAGGGTACATATTTATATGTACCCCTCTAGAAAAGGGAAGAAGGGAATGGCAGAATATCCACATCATGGAAAACAGGTGTGTTTCTAAGACAGTCACATAGATTTTTGTTGTTGTTGTGAGAAGAAGGGAAAGAACATTTTCTTCAGCAAGCCTTAGCAGTCCCCCTTGCATGGCAGGGCAGAAGGTGCAGATCCCAGCTGCATCCCAGGAAAGCACACAGAGTGTGCTGCATTCCATGAGACTCATTCCTGGAGGTTTTCCCAAATCAGGGCCTCAAGGAGGATGTTTCCTTTTCCTTTTCTTTTCTTGCCTCTGAAATGACCCACAGACTTTTCCAAGATTCTCTCTCACCTCATGTTTAACCACTCTCACTTTCTTCTGAGCTTGCTCACAGAGCCTTTATCTTATTTGTCAATGTTTGATATTAAAATAAAGAAAGGTATTAATCTCTGCAGTGACCTTTCTGCTTTATTTCTCCTGGAAGGGGAGGCTGCATCTTTTGTAAGTAACTTCAAGGCAAGATATTATGCATCATTCAAACACATGGCTTTTATCCAGCTAATCATTGTGCATTACCTACTTTCATCAATGTTCAGAAACTTAATTCCAGGATTACTCATTCCCCAAAAAACCCAAATAAGAAAATCAGAAGAATAGACCCAAACAATAGAACTTTTATACCAGGATAATTAGAAAAGGAACCTATTACCCAGGATTATAATTACTGACTAACATATTAAATGACCTTTAACATTTACCTTAAGCCCCAGATTTCTAGAAAACCAGAAAGGTTATGAATGCCATATTAGTAATCTTTAATCTTTATTACTGCTGTGGACAGAATTTTAATGATTTTTAAATAGGCAGCGGTCACTAACATATCCCTATTAAAATAAAAAAAATCTCATAAAAAATTAAATGGATTAAGACTTCAAATGTACCATCATCAAAAGTATTATCTAATTATGGAGTTCAGTGAACAGGCCAAGTGAAATGGTTGGTAATATTAGTTACTTACCACATGGGAATGCCCGGGATTTATGCACAAATAGATTCTGCTTCTGTTGCAACATAGTAATTAAGAATTTGTCAGGGAAATTTGACCCTCTAGGGTAGATATTACTTTGTAAAATAAGAATGGCAGAGCACTAGTCTCCTTGCTGCACATAATTTAACTTGATTATTTATACATCAAAGGGAGTCTGCAGTGACTGCAGTATAATATTTAAGTAGAGGGATATTAGAGAAAGAAGCATCTAGTGAAATCTTTTTCCCAAATCTCCGTGAGAAAATAGAGGAAATTTTCATAAAGCATTTCATTTTGCATATAAATTGGTGTCTAGATTGTGCCTGTGAATTTACTGCTGTCAAATTTAATTTTTCTTTAATTCTTCAGGCCCAGATGTGAAAAGCTCTGTGTGCAGGCTGCAATTTTCAATGCTTACAGGTAGCACCCGGATCGATAATGTGTCTTTATGAGAAATTACCCTTAATGTTATTGAGTATGCATTTTGCTTTATAGGATAATAAGGTAATATGAAATGCCAATTCATTCATTAGGAGAAAGCTAAGTGCTTAAATGAAATGGGTGACAGGTCTGAAAAAAGATGTAGTTGTGGGCAGGAAGTCAAGAATGGATTTTTAATGACCTAATACCAAAAGGTTTTTACCACTTATTTGCATTTGCTTCCTATAAACAATATTAACTTTAAAATAAAAGGGCTTGAATATTTAAATTACAGCAAATGATTCCACTTGAAGAGGCTATTTGGAAATGCTGGCTTTCTGGGAAACTCTCTGCCTGGCCTTTCTGAAGACCACAATGTGAACTCATCTGGTACAAAAATTAAAACAAGGCTCATTTAAATTGACAGGCATGAAGTGAGCATATTGTGAGCATGGCCAAAAAGTCAGAGGTTAGCATGTGAAAAACAAACAAACAAAAAAGGGCTTTAGCTCTTTGTTTGAAGTACAGTGTTCTCCCAGCTCAGTACAGTAAAAACAGCAGGTATTGAAAAAAGGGACAAAGTTTGTCAGGAGAAAAAACCCCAAACTAAACCCAGATCCCATTGTTATTGTTCAATAACAGCCTCCTTAGAGTACAATATTAAAAAACAAACAAACAAACAAAAAAGTGGTGTTGTTTGAAAGTCTACTCATAAAGAAACTAATTGATTTCTAGATACATTCAGAGTCTGAAATCACGACCACAAGGAAGGAAGTTAACAGACTTTTTGCAAAACCTCACTAGGTTCTTTTCCCCCAAGTCTTCTCTCACTTTTTGGAGTTTCACAGTTTTCAGTGAGTGGTTTGCCCTCCTTTTCTCTGGACTGGCTCCCCCACAGGTGATCCCTGGGGCACAAGCTGTGCCAGGGGATGCTGCCATCCTGATCCCGCCAGGGTTGGAGCCTGAGTGAGGTTTATCCCTCTCCAAGGGGACAGGACCAGAGCCTTCAGGAGATGAATTTCATGCCTGGAAGCAGAGCTGGTTTTTCCTGGAGCAGTACTCTGTGTCAGAGACATGCTCCAGCTCATGGCCACCATGGAAAGCCTCCAGCAGCCAAAGCCTCCTTCAAACTGCTGGTGTAGAAATGCCAATTTTGCCTTACTGATATAATTTATTAGGATGTGACACAAGACATGACAAGGAAGCAATTCACCCAGGGAAAAGCACATCCAGGTGCTCCAGTTTTCCTTGCTCCCACAGCAAAATGTAGTTCCAATTACAACTAAGGACAGGAGTAGCTTAATGCTAAAGTTTCCATAGCTGGTCTTTTTTCTACAGAGGTACAGGGCCCTGACATCCATTACAAATGATGGCATTCTCTTCCATTAGATCAGAATTCAGAATTCCTCAACACTGATTTTCCTGAAGTTTTCATTTGGTCTTTATGAACTTGACATTTTTGCTCTGCAGCAGCAAATAAGACACTTTATTTACTATCAACACCTTAATACAGCAGTTTGAAAGCAGACAGCTTAATCTTTTTTTTTTTCCTTTTGAATAGCTAACATTGTAAAAACAAAGGACAGATACCAGAAAAAGCTTTAAAGTTTTATTTTTATTTCTACTTTAACTTGGCAATGACTGCTTTGCCTAAACTTTTTTTTTTTTTTTTTTACTTTTATGTAGGGCTCTTTTTATTTTTTTTTTTTCCCTTGACCTTCAACATCTCAAACTACAAAGAGAGGACTTTCTCTAATGCTGTTTGAATATACTGTATTTTTCTTTTAAGGAGCCTTCCACTGATTTTTATCCTTCAGGGATCAATGGTTCCCTCAGTTCCATAATCTGACAAGCCATAGTGAAAGCAAAAGGCCCCCACTTCTGGAGCTGTAAATGCTCACGTGAGATGGCAGTGGATGTATTTTCACACTGAACTCACAACAGCCTAAGGAGAGCTTTAAAGTATCTTAGCCTAAGTCTCTCTTTTTGGGAGGACTGAGATATGGGAGGAACTTTAGTGTTATTGTTAATCTGTCTTACAAAAGCACCTAACAGCCTCTGCTGAGTTCAGGGCCCCATTAAAAGCAAGGATGGATAAAGCTGGTTCAAATGTGTGTTCATTTCAGCATAACCTATGAATGCCTTTGCTTTCTGGTAATGTCTGACTCTTTTCCACAAAACTCTTGTGAAGTTTGGAAAGGGGCAGAAACAAGGAGAATGTAAATGCTGATTCATTGCTAAATCAAGCACTGCTTGTTTTGCTGTGACAGTAACTTGGAAGAAACAAAATTTATTGCTGTGATGCAGCATATTATGTTGATTTCTAAGGGACTTTTTGACCAAAATAATCTACATATCATCCCATAGTTCCCAGAATGACTCCTTCCCCAATGTCGCCCCGTGGTTTTTTGCCTAGACCACCAACACTCCCTTCTGCTCAGTCACATACCATACAGAGAGTTCACATTTAAATTTTCTTCAGTATTTCAGCACTGTTTACTTTGTCTCACTGGCATCCAAACACCTTGACATGCTGCCATACATTCCTACAGGCTGAGGAACCAGGCAGGGGCTGACCCTGGAGCAGCATCCCACACAGGGAGCGTGCAAAAGGAGGATGGATCAGTGAGCTGAGATGTGGTGGAGGAGAAGCTGCCCTCCAACCCTGATCCTCCTACAAAAGAGGCTCAGGAACCTGGCTGGAGAGTCTCTGGGTGCTGTTCTCTGAGGGAGAGCAGCTATCAGCTGCCATAATTCACTTTATGCTGCCAGGAGTGCAAGTCAGGGAAGCGGAGATGGGTCCCTGCCACATCTTGCTCTGCCACTATTTTACTGCCTCTAGAATGTGCTGACTTCAAAAATCAGAGTGGCATCAGAGGGACATTGATAATTTAACAGGCCTGTGATATATGCCAGTGCTCACACTGGGATGGTACAACTGAGGCAGAGCTGTCACCATTTCTGATTTGTTAGAATTAGTGCTGAAGTAGAACAAGTACTACCTAGGGTTTAGTGTAAAACAGTTAATGGAATTCAGAGGGAAGATAATATGGAAAATATTCACAATGAGTCATATATTTATGTCCATATTATGTAGAATATAACAACATATTGCAACCAGATTGTGATAGGCTTCATTTACATATATGTTTCTAACTCCTGTCTTCAGTTCTCAAATTGCATGGGAACTCCAGGCACTCAAATTTCTGCTTCTAGCATCAAAGTACATACAAGCTCTTGGCTGGGGGTAGATATCAAGCAATCCTGGCAAAAATTAAAACCCATATGACCAGCAGACCCTCTGTAGTTTCTTACTTTAAGAAGGAATTTCACAACCTCCCCCTCTGTCTCCTGTGGACATACAGGCATTGCTCTCTACTCCTTTTACCTCGCTTACTCTGTCATCCCTGTTTCAAGAGCATCATCCTCTGCTGCAGCCAGGGCTCTGACATTCCAGCTCTTTCCAGGCTCTTGTGGAGACTTTGTGCCTTCTCCTTCCCACTGGAATTTTGAACCAAACCATTCCTGAGCTGTGGTTTAGATGTTACATCCAAAGAGCACTGCTCTGAACAACACAGTTACCTTCTAGCAATCAAGCAGCCCTGGTGAAATAAAGGAAACTGAAAGAATGGATATTTACTCCAAGGAGTTTTGGATCAGGCTTTTGACATGCTTCATCTTCTGTATATTGTCTATAGCTCAAACATATTTACAGCCAATTACCAACAGCAAGGATTGTAGAGGTTCCTGATGATCTATAGAGTAATCACTGAGATAAGACATTCCTCTCATCACAGACATCTGGACAGCATTGCCACATTGCTACTCTTAAAGTGGCTGTGCAGGTGATTTCTCTTAATAATCTAGTAAGTGCTATGGGATCTTTCTGAATAAATGGATTTCTAGAGCACATGCATTCCTCTTGTTGTTACTTATCTGTTTGAGTAGTGTCACACAGAAATAGGGATTCTATGTGTTTATTTGATTTTGAAACAATATATCATCAGAACAGCTATAGATCTCAATCCTGTCATGGGAGGTAAAGCACTATCTGTTAAAATATATCAGCCAAATGTATGCAGGCAAATGCAGCCAACAGCACCCGACCAGAGAGAACAAATTTGTCTACTCCTTTGTGTTTTTTGGGGTTTTTTTTTTTTTTTGGTGTTTGTTTTTTTTGTTTTCTTTTGGTTTTGTTGTTGTTGTTGTTTGGGTATTTTTGTCTGTTTTATTGTTGGTGGTGGTTTTATTTTGGTTATTGTTTTTATAAAAAATAACCTAATCTCATATAAAATGTGTCAAGGAGAGCTCCTCTCTCTGATTTCCACAGACAGTTACTCAGTCTCTTCCTATATTCACCTGTTTGGACATTGGGTGCAGTTTCACACATTCCTTCCCTAAAATGAAGCCCCCATTAAACATATTTTCCCTGAAGTATTATTATCTCCTATGTGTAGTTAACAGAGAACAGTGCAGCTAGATTGAGTATAATTATCCATAATTTGTTGAGCACTGATGGCATCCATCATTCTTCTGGCAGAAGCAAACTTCATTCCCACACCAAAAAGCTTATCAGCAAAATCAAGAAAGTTTATAACTGATACTAAAAATATGACTACACTACATACCTCCCCAATAATATCTGTGGTGAATTTTGACTGATATTTGGCCTGATTTCCTAATTTAGGCCAAACATGCCTCATAGGCTAGAGAAATTCAAATTTAGATCCTGACTTAATTTATAAGAGTATTTAAAATATGTGGGGCCTGGGAATTTCAATGATGGGGAAGAAATCTCAAGACAACCAAATGTTCAGTGTATGCTGAAAAGTTTGAGATAGCAGCACTTATAATTTTCTTCGTTTTTTAAACCAGAGTTAAGGATTATACAAATATGCAATCTTATTCTTTTCTGCATTTGTGTGTCTGTATCTATAAAACCACCTAACATTTTATATTCATGTTGCATGGTTTGTAATAAGAACAAAGTTTTTGAGTTGTTTTCATCTTTAACATGTGTTTTATACAAAAACATACATAGCTTTCTAGTAGTTAGAAACTTTACATCACTTCTATAAATGCCTCTCAATGCCTCTCATACAAAACTACTACGAAGTTACATAGTCTTTTTTTTTTTTTTTTGGTGGGATATTGCACAACTTTAGTTTAGTGCTTTTCTAATGATCAATGAATGAATCTGTTTGCATGAGATCACAAAGATTACCAGCACCTAACCTACAATAGAGGAAAAGAGTATATATTGAACTAAGAGTTAATCTAAAAACCCAGGAAAGTCTCCTTCATTTCAGGCAGGAAATAAACAGAAAGTTCTCTTCAAATTTATACCCTCTGAAGGACACAGAAATCTCTTTCACAAAATCATAGCTCACTTTTGGTGTCTAAATATTTTCACTTTTAGTCTTGCACTTGATTAAAAAGCTGAGATTTCATTCTTTCAAACAAGCACCTCATGGAATGAGGCAATGGAAATTAACAGACAGAAAAGGGGTGAAGGAAAGACAATTTCTCCACTAAGACAAAAAGTTCATCTTGGCTCAACTTTTTTTTAAAACAGCTTCTCATCTGCATGAAGTAACATAATTTATTAACAACAGTAAACAGGAATCATTGCCTTACTAATTGGTGAACCAGCAAGTCTGTAAGGCATCCAAGTCCTCTCCCAGTCTCCATCTTAACAAAATCTTAGTTAGATTAATGATAATGCCCAGGGATTCTGATCTAAGCTTCATTCAGTCTTACAAGATTTACATTCAACGTGCAATTCAATGGGAAATAAGTTTGCAAGATGTCACACAGTTTTCAGTTTGTGTTTCAAGAAACAAGGAGCAAAAGGTAGAAGGTGAAAAATAAATCATGTAGTCTCTCTCTCTCTTTTGCACAACAAAAATGTGAGAATTTGAGGCAGATGTTAGTAGTCTCAACCAATTTTGTGAGCAGGACTTGTGGGGTCTGACTCTTCGAGAACCAAGAAAGCACACGGATCATTTTAGTGTCATTTTCTCAGTTACTTTGGCTAGAAGGAATGGTTTCTTCATGCTGAGAGGTTTTCTATGTGTTACCCTGGAGCATCTACTTTTGAAACTGGACAGGGCTCAGAATCATCAATAAAATATGAAATAGATATTTTTCCTTACCTCCTTAATTCTACACCCCCCAAAGCATCATTCAGGTTTTAGGTGAAGGGCTGAGTCATGTCACCTCCATCAACATTTTTGTAGATTTGTTTTCATGCTTCTGTAAATCGTTTCTCTTTCCATTGCACCTGAAAACAATCACAGAGTCAGGAGAGTTAAAAATATGCTTCTCCTCAAAAGAACTGTGTGGCTGGAAAGTAATTATACTGAGAAAGCTGCTCTGGGTGGACATTGCTTAAGAGTGTGACAAAATGCTAAATTGATCTGAGCTGTCTAGAGACAGTTTAAAATTTCTTCTTGGGACATTCTGTTTCAAGACAATATTACTGTAACTTGTCAGTGACAGTGTGACAAGATCATGAGTTACTAAATTTCAATGTGTATTTATTTTCTGTTAATGTTATAACTTAGGAAATTCAAAAGGATGGAAAGGGTACTTGGTTCTATCCCTAAATGTCAACCATGTAAGTGCTTTGACTTTTATTTTCTATTTGCTTTGGTCAGTGTAAATTTCTATGGGTTTTGCTGGTTGGGGGAAGGGGATTTGGAGATGTGCAGTTCTTGGTTATTAATATTTGACTTTGTTAGTGCTATCTGTTTACCGTATGGCTTCTGGAAAGAGATGGGAAATATTAGCTGGTGAGTCCTTAAAATGCACAATATGTGGGCACACTCCTTGTGCCTGCACATTCTTTGCATTGCTGCTGCATTTAGCTGGGATTGTCCATTTGATATTGTTTCTTGATACTACTTTGCTTTTACTTCATTGTTTCATTCTTTTTTTACTTTTAATACATGTGGATGGTCGAGTTTGAGTGAATTCCATATGCTTTGTACAGGCTGTTTTTTCTTCTTATTTCTGGAATAGAGAAGAAGAAGGCTGTTTTTAGCTGCTGTTTACATTCACAAAGCTGGATCCTGCACATAAATGAGTTTTTATACAAATGCCTGGGATTTTATACAAATCCCATTCCTCTTTCGCTCAGAACGAGTTACAAGGCAGCTGTCTCCAAAAGCAGAAAAGGCTGTTGTAAAGAAACCAATAATAGGCCAAGCTTAAGATCCTTAGCTGGGCTCTTTTATTTTGGGACTTTTACCAAAGGGTGAGAGGGACCTAAAGAAAATATAAAATATCCCCAAATATTGAGGGCCTAGTACTCACACTTGGCAGGGTATGAAATTTGTTTCTATAGGAAATCACCTTATTTTACAGAAAATTGAAGCTGTATGAAGGCTTTTTTTAAATTCCCTTTTCTTTTCCCCAAATTGTACATGAAAACTTTTTGGGGTTGGAGGTGATGGCATATTGTACTGTGAAAAATTGGTTCATGCTCAAATGCCTTTTGTGGTCACAACACGATTCCTCACCTCTTCTTGCATGAAAAGGCAAGAGTCAGAGGGCACTTCTCCTCTGGTTTTTTTTTGTTTGTTTGTTTGGTTGGTTTTTGGTTTTTTTTCTGAGATAATTTCTTCTTTCCAAAGCCAGATCCAGGTCCCCAGTTGATAGAGCAGGAGTGTCACAGCCTGGTTGCTGTCCTGCAGCGTGTTTCCAAACAAGTAATTTTTCTTTTTTCCTTATTTTTCTCTCTAAAATGCGATTAAAAAGGAAAAGGACGTCGATGCCTGTGAGATTAGCTGAAATTCCTTGAAATGCTGCTGTGAATTTCACAGTTCCGTCGCTGCTGAGGAGGTTGTGCAGTTGTGCTGGGAAGCCACTGGGTGTCAGCAGGAATGTGAGAGCAAGGCAGGGACCCCTCTCCACAAAAGCCAGCGCTTCGCGGCACATCCCTAAGAATTCCGGAGAGGAAAAGCCTGGCAGGACTTCTGCACTCTGGAATATGAGCAAGTGACAAGTGACCCCTTCATAAATCAGCTCAGCCTGAAGAGCAAGACTCTCTCAGTGCTTCTCTTTATCCTCCAATAGCTGATTGTTCAGAGAAACTTTTAGAGAGTTTATAAAACCAGACTGAGCTCAACCCAGTGCCTCAGCCAGCCAGCAGGACTGCTCAGGATCAGAGCAAAATCCTCTTAGCACATCTGCTTTTCATACATTGATACTGAGTTTGTTTATACTTATCGTAAAACCAAAGTTTTGCACAGCTTTCACTGAATTTTTAATGTGCATTTCAACAGCACCCACAGATCATGCTCTGCTCTATGTAAAAGCTGCTCTAAATTAAAGTGCTAACTTACCACTACACAGTAAGTTAATTTGGACTTCAACCCCCCTAAAACTGGAGGACTTTGTGATCCCAAAGAAAAGCAAAATAATGAAGGTCTAAAAGTGCTCTTGCCTCTTTGGTTATTGATACAATGGTCTGGCTGGTTGTGAGAGACAAAAACTGAGACAAGCAACACACTCCAAATAGTAAACTCAGAATAAACTCATCTGGTTTTGAAACATGAGCACTAATAAATTTTGTAAACACATGTTATGGGTCCCAGTGTATGCCTTTAAATCAGTAATGGAAACAGAAGAAACAAAGAAGAAGCAGCCACAGACACTTTTGTTTCTTTAGAAGGAGAAGATGTATACATCAGGAAAGTTTGAAATATTTAGAGAATTCTAGACTCACTTATGCTAAGTAACACCTCAGGATCAGAGCCCTGTGAGCTGCAAAGTGTCTTGAAATTGTGCAATCTTCAGTGGGAGTGGAGAGCACCCCTCTTATGCACAATTAGCCATTTACCTCAGTGATGTTCTCCATGTATTTCTCTGCAAATAACACAGGGATGCTCCCAGAGTTCAGGCTGCTGAAATAAAGGCTTTTCCCCTTGAGAAGCGGGGCTTTCAAACTAGTGGCAACAAAGTATTAGTTCATGTGGTGCTCTGTGGAGTGGCCAGATTTAAATAAATATACTTTGTTCATAATGAAAGGAATGCACCAATTTACTCTCTCTTTTCCCTCTCCTCCCTTCTCGCTGCCCCTTTTGAGGTGCAGAAGGTTGCTTTAATTCCACTCAGAATTCCTTCTCTAGAAACGTTGGTAATTCTGACAAAAGCATCTCACTTTACTCTAAAGGCGCCCAGTGAGCAACACTGTGAAGGTTACAGGAGAGCACCAGCTATAACTCTGTTGTTTTCATTTGCATACAAATTGTAAGCCAGAAGCAAACATTTTCCAACAATGAGTTATATAAAACCTGCTTTTTTTGGACTGAGTTTTAATTTTATTTTTATCCACAAGATTTTCTAAAGAAGTAACTTTTTTGTTTTACGGGTTTTTTTTAAGGTAGACATCTAAACTCAGGGTAATTTCTCCAAATGACAGATATTTTGAAATTGTTTTATAAGATCTTTATAATATAGAATTTGAGGACTAGAAATCAGAGATTTAGGTTCCATTATTCCAGGTGGTCTACAAATGAAGACACTCTTTGGGCAACAATTGCAAAAGCAGATTTATGACAAGAGAAAAAACAGACATACATGGAGACAGCAGGTGGGAAAGTGAGGAAAAATTATAAAAGAGGTGGGATTTTTTTTTTTAAGAAAAGACTCTTCATCACCTGTGCCGAAAGTGTCAAATGCTAAAGTAGCCAGTGGTGATTTGAGAGGTACTGGAGGAGGCTGAGGTTTTACTTGAGCTTAACAAATATGTCTGTGAAGCTGCTTCTGCTTCTTTCAGCCTGCAGAGGAGAAACCACAAGCTGAATTAGCTCCACTCCTACCTGTGAGCTTCACTTGTACATCCTTAGCAGTGAGAAGCAAACATTCAGAGCAGTTGATATGAAAGAGCAGTGGGCATAAAACAATTTGATTTGTAATTTACCCACTTCCTCCCTCTCCAATGAAGTGCTATACCTCTAAGAACCTGTCCCAAAAGCTCTCCTGACCCCATGACGTAACAGGACATGGGATGTGCCTGGGTCCTGAGCCACCTGACACCCTTTGTGGTGGCTTTTAGGGGATCAGTAACACCCTGGTACTGGGTAAAGTGGCAGAGTGAGGCTCCTGCCAAAGCTGGAAACCAAGAGCTTGTGCCTGAGGCATTAGACATAAAGGTAGTGTGGCAGGAGGCTGGCTATAAGGGTGTATATTTACTAAGTATTGTGCAAGGAAATGGCATTTTGCTGCTGCTATTTTCCCCCAACAAAGGTTAGTTACCCATAAAAGAACTAAACCAAACTGTAGTGTTATGCAAATGAGTTTCCAAATATTTATTGGCGTTCAACCTGTGACAAATGGTCAGCAAGTTTAATGTTGTAGTGCCTTCTTTTAGCTGGAATTCTATTAAAAATATCAGTGAAATACTAATTTAGGTGGGTTTAAAAGCTTGCAGCATTTTGACATTGTACCTTTTATTTTCTTGGCTCTCTGACTCAGAAAGATTAGGCACACCTCCATTAAACAGATAAAAGTTTGCTCAGAGAGATCTTATTGTGGTTCTTTTTTCTGTTTGTTCTTCCTGGGGGCGACATTCTCAGCTGACATAAATTGATAGAGCTCTCTGCTTACAGAGCAGAGCAGTGCTGGTCTACAGAAATTCAAAACCAGGCCTAGAAATCATCAGATTTGATGATTTACTGATAGCTACCAATCACCTGGATCTGTTGGATTTTCCTCAGCAAGGTATCTGTGTATGCACACTCATTTTCACCTTTTTGAGGTCACCAGATTATTTCAACTTGACTATTGCTGCTATCCAATTCACCTAATTAATATCCAACTCACCTAATTAACTGAATTCTTTTATGATATTTGTAAAGTTTGTCTCACTTCCTCACAGTGCTCCCAAAGACTTTCCTTTAGTGTGGCATGCTGACTTCAGTGTCTATCAAACAGGCCAGGATGGCTTGACTTACAGAATAAACTTTTTTAATGTGTGATGGGCTATGGAGCTCAGCTGTTGCAAGTAACTGTCTCAAATGTCTCAATGTGTGCACATAAAATCCAGGATCTTATTTACAGCAACTGAACGTGCTCATTGACTTGACCATGACAACATATGGGAGCTGTCCAGTCATTAAGATGGATTACATTATATTATGTTATATTATGTTATATTATGTTATGTTATATTATATTATATATTATAGTATATATTATATTATTATGTTAAGTTATATGTTATGCTATTATTTTATATTAATTATATTATAATATATTAATTATATTATAAATTGCTCTGAAAGACTTCTTTATCCTCAGTTCTGAGCTGAGTCCCAGGAGAAACCTCATTGTCAGGATCACATAATTGGCTGACCAAGTTTTTTAAAGGGCACCACACAGATTTCACTTTGTGGAAGATGCTTCCCTGTAGCTTTGAGTAGGATCCATTGAAGCAGTAAATGTAACAGTTGCTGACACCTAGATCTGATATAGCCCCTGAGACTCCTTTTATATTGACTAGAGGGATTTGAGGATGCAAAGATTGCAAATGTCCAGAATAGGTCAGATGAGTTATGAGCTAAATTTGCCTATTCTTCTTTTTTGAGTAGAAAGGGCACTGAGGATGCCCAGCTGAGGTGTAAAAAAATTGTGTTGTGGCCATCTAAGCCTACATGAGGTGAATCTCACTCGCACTTTCTTAAATAAACTCATCAAAATAACATTGCAGGAGTGTCCTTAACAACGAGCGTGAGCAGACGTGCATCTCTGAACAGCATCTGTGTTTGCTCCACTTCTCATTTCAATTTGAGCACTCCAGCACATACATCATCAGCTGAACAAAATAAAAGATTGGCCCTTCAAAGAAGTGCATTTCATTGAAACATGCTAGGATTCTTGAAAAACAGAAATCTTGAATGATGAAATGGAAAAATTCATTACATTTAGGTTACTATTCTTAAGTGACTTATGAAAGGAAGAGGCCTCTTTTTTTTTTTTTTAGATATTAGAGGGACTGGAAGGAAACACATCCACTGTGTCCACATGATGTGACTACAAACTGTGTGGACTTACCTATTATATTTGCAGGGAATGCCCCAGTGAAGGCAGGAATGATGCACCTGACTCCATGGCCTCAGAAGGCTAATCTATTACTTTATGATAATATATTATATTAAAGAACACTATACTAAACTATACTAAAGAATACAGAAAGGATACTTACAGAATGCTAAAATGATAATAATGAAAACTCCTGACTCTCTCCAGAGCTCCAACACAGCTTGGCCCTGAATGGCAAAACAACTCCCACTATAAATCCAATGAAACAATCACCTGTGGGTAAACAATCTCCAAACACATTTCACATCAGCAAAACACAGGAGAAGCAAAGGAAATAAGAATTGTTTTACTTTTTCTCTGACGCTTCTCAGCTTCCCAGGAGAAAAATCCCGGGCAAAGGAGTTTTTTCAGAGAATGTGAATGCCACACCTACCTTTCCAATCTCATTTTAAAAACCCATGGAGCTATGAACAGGCTCATGAGTGAAGCACCAAATTGCAAGGTAAGAGGATCTCTGGGTGGCATGGAGCCCATTCTCTACCCTGGTCACTTCTACACACATGAACTGGAAGCTGCCACAAAATCAGAAAGGCCACAGTCCCACCAGCTGTAGTGTAAGGAATGATTGGATTTCCAATCTTTTGACTGGGACACAACTCTCCAAGAGCACTCTGGGTGGGCAAACAGCAGCATGTGAAAAGTGTGACATAAACACCTATAAAACAGGGTAAAAAGGCATGTTATCTGACTCTGAAGTGAATTCCTAGCTATGAAGATGTGAAGGGAGAAGGGAGGAGAAGGTCACTGTGTAGTAAAAGACAAACATATCTGATGCATGCAATCAAGCAGGGCCCGTAAATTAATTTTCAGCTCTAAAAATTGACTATCTCCTGGGGAAATTCTATTATCGAAAAACAAGATATATTCCAATTAGGAGAGAGGTCATATAGAGGGCAGGATAGAAAAGAGAAAAGGAAGAAGAAAAAAAAAAATCCCAACTTTACATATTAGAGCTCTAAAGGTATGACCATCACTAAATGGGACAAAGGGGAGGAGGCCATTAGGAACCTTAATTTGCAATGCCCTTGATTTCTGTCATTTTAAGTTAAAGCCTGCATATTTTAACACAGTGGTGCCTTACAGGATTCTGGCACATTGTGTGTGCTGCTGCCTGCTGTGGATCTGGACCTTGGATCAGTGCTCTGTCTCTCAGCACGACGTGAAGCACCAAGGGGGACATTTTCAAAGCAGCGAGTGGGGATCTCACTGCGTGCTTCCCACTGAAGGCAGTGTAAGATATGGAGCTGAAACCCCGTGAGATGATTTGAATACTTCCCGTATCACTTCTTAGAATTGCCAAAAAACATTTTTGCTACTAGAATTTTTCCACTGAGTTCTGTTTGACTTCAAACTTTTTACTCTGTAAATTTTGGGCTTTGAAGTAGACCAATATTTTCCCCATCTGTTTTCTGTAGCTGTTGTCAGCTGATCAGCTCATTATGAAATCTGCTAATTGTTAGTGAAAAGAATAGTTTCCATAAAACAATTCACTATTTTGCTTAACAGAACCTATAAAAACAATGCACATTTTGGTACCAGGTTTCCTGTCAAGTTTGTCTTGCAAGATTTGATAGTATTTTGGGTCACAGAATAGTACTAAAACTTCTGTGCTAATCTGAAACTTCCTAAACTTCTGCAGAGAGGAATTATTATTTATCATGCAGCCCCTACTTCCACCACAGAATGCATGTTTTTAGTTTTTCAGGGCTGATTTCTTTTCCCCTTAGAAAATCAGATATTCTGAAATAAATAAATTTTATATTTCAGCAAAAATAAATTAAAATTCAGTCTATCAACTCAGGGAGAAGCTGTCATCAGCTCTGAGTAATGGTAAAAATATTGAGCAGGTAAGGGCAAAGCAGGAGGCTGAGATTTTGCACAGGCAGGAAAAATAATTTTTTATGTATCTCACTGATGCAAAATTAAAGATGTTAATATGTTCAGATGAAGAGAACTACAGGATCACTGGAGCAGACTCCACAGAGAGCTGGTACATGGAGCGGACATTAATGTAAACCTTAATTTTTACATAGAAAATTATAATATTATCATCTGTATTGGATACAAGCAACATGCTGAATGAGCTGAGAACTTCCTTCCCTTTAGAATGGAACACAAGAGCAAACGTGGCTTTTAGAGAGAAGTGGGAAGCCTTTCCTACCAGCACAGGGCTGGATACAAGGCCAGGACTGTGGGTTGTTCTGCTTTAATCTGGTTTAATTTCCTGCTTTCCCTGCTGAACCCAGCTTAATAACAAGAGCGAAACACAAGAGAATTGTGTTGGTGAGAATTTTGGGAGAAGTGAGCAGTGTGGAACAAGATTAGAACCACATCTAGAACAAAAAGAGAAAAGAGTGAGCAAGTGGAAGTACAAGGGTTTTAGAAGCCAAATAATCCCCAGTTGCTCTGTAAGCACTGCACTGAACATGGCAAAGAGAAGGAAGACTGTGAACCACAAATGTGAGGCAGCAACAGGACAGGGAAATGCAGGCATTTGAGCTGGAAAGGTGATTAATGACGCCTCGCAAGCCTACAACACCTGGTGAGACCAGAAATGCTGTGCATAATTCAGGTCATCCTGCTACAAGAAATATGAATGCAAATTGGGACTGATAGAACAAAGTACCAGCGGGCTGGTCAGGAGAAGGGAGACCCTGCCTCATAAGAGAAAATTAAAAATGCTCTGAGGAGCTGTGTGTCTATGCTCCAAGCTGCTCTGAGCACAGCAGCCACAGCTCAGGACAGGGTTGGCAGCAAGCTGGCATCTCCTAAGGCCATGAGGGTGGGTACAATAGGCTGAGCCTATTCTAGTAGCTGGATACTTTTCAATTAGCCTGACATGTGAGAACAGAAGTTCCCCAAAATCTTGAACTCGGCTTGTCTAACATTGTGGGTAAAGGATTTGAATATTTTCATGGATATAGCAAAAGGATGAATGTCAAAGAGCTAGAGGAGCTGAACTTCTTAATGTTCTGAGTATTCTGGTGGGAGGTAAAAACCAAAAATGTTACTAACTGCCCCTGGAAAAGCTTCAGCTGAAAAATTGCAATAATCTTTCTAAACACGGTAGGAGTGGTTAAAACAGGTTCCAGTAAAAGTAGTGGAGTGCAACTAACTTGACAAGATTAAGAAATTGAGTATCTAATCCCAAATGACTTTGTGGTGCATCTGAAAAAGATTCTATTAACACATTCCTGGAGAACAAGGCAGTTGTACACAATCCTACATAGATGTGAAAAACTACAAATATTTTCCTCCAATTTGAATAAATTTTACTTTATAAAAACATTATCTTTTGTTAAAATCCATCAAACAAGCAACCCAAGAAAAGTGGAAACCCTCTTTAGTTTTAGATGAAAGTGACTGATGGGCAGTTTTCAGCAAGTCAGCACTTGAACAATGAAGGTATTCCACCAGAGAGTGTTGACAAACCCTGGTTCCCCGGCAGTAGATGCAATGCTAATTCCTACAGCTATTTTGAAGCAAACATGCTGAAGGCAGTAATGGGAAAAAGCAGCAGTGTGCAGCAGATGCTAAGTCTACCCTTACAGTCTCTGCAGCAAAGAAAAATCATGTAAGAAGGGTCAATTCTTACATGTTGCAATTGCAAAACAGTGTGTTAGCCTCATTCAGGGAAGGAAGGAATGACCCCTGATCAGAGCATGGAATGAGGGTCAGATTCAGCAGCAGCAGAAGGCAGACACCTCAGTCATTCTTCTATGTGTCTGGCTGGCAGGACCTGTCCCATTACTCATTTTCTGAGCACTCCTGCTAGATTGGCTCCATTCTTCTGCTAAATGGGCTCACTGATTAGAGCATTCATATGGGAAATGTGGGTTCAATTCTTTTCTCTCGCTGAGCATAAACAAGCCTGCATCTTCCAGGGGAAAACTCCAACCATTATGCTAACAGGTATTCGGGAATTATGATCTTGCTCAGCCCTTCTTGTTGAAGCTTTGCATGGAATAATAAACATACATTAGAGCAAGGAGGAAAACGAGCCCTGAGTAAGGATTTTAGCCAATGGGGAGCAGACTTGCACCGGCCTTGGTGTAGCTACACACATGTGTAGGTCTGTAGTCACACTGGGAGTATTTCCTGGAGCAGGGAGCAGCCCTTGGGTTTCTCCACTTCCCAACAGGTCCCACTGCCAGTAGAGAACAGAGTTGTGCCAATCCTTGTGTTTTCCACCCCTCCACACCCCCTTTATTTTTGTTACCTTTAGCCTTTATGACAGAGTCGGATGGATGGGCCAGTGAGAGATCCACCCAGCAGCACATCTGGCTGGGAGGTTCATGGGGAGACACGGGTTCACATTGGTTTTTTTTACAAAGAAGGACTGAAAACCCAGATCTTTCACTGCCCAGTCCTCTGGGCATTTATCAATGTGGTGGAAAGAAGAAAAGAAAGAAAGAGAGAGAAAGAGAGAGAAATAAAGGAAAAAGGAAAAAAGAGAGAGAGAAGAGAAAGAAAGAGAGAGAAGAGAAGGAAGGGAGGAAAAGAAAGACAGAAAGACAGAAAGAAAGAAAGAAAGACAGAAAGAAAGACAGAAAGAAAGACAGAAAGACAGAAAGAAAGAAAGAAAGAAAGAAAGAAAGAAAGAAAGAAAGAAAGAAAGAAAGAAGAAAAGAAAGAAAGAAAGAAAGAAAGGAAGGAAAGAAAGAAAGAAAGAAAGAAAGAAAGAAAGAAGAAAGAAAGAAAGAAAGAAGAAAGAAAGAAAGAAAGAAAAAAGAAAGAAAGAAAGAAAGAAAGAAAGAAAGAAAGAAAGGAAGAAAGAAAGAAAGAAAGAAAGAAAGAAGGAAAGAAAAAGAAAGAAAGAAGAAAGAAGAAAGAAAGAAAGGAAAGAAAGAAAGAAAGAAAAGAAAAAAGAAAGAAAGAAAAAAAGAAAGAAAGAAAGAAAGATAGATAAAAAAGAAAGAATGAGAAGAAGGGAGGCAGAAGTGGCTTTTCCCCTCTCCAGGCATTATGAGGTGGGATGGACGTGGGTATCAAACTCAACAAGGCTCAGGGCTGGTCAAGGCATGGCAGAAGATCAGGGTTTGACATTTCTGTATCCACTGCTGTTTGAAGAGGCTGCTGTGGATGACCCAGCTCTCCTTACACTTTATATATGCTTTTCTGGACCCGTTTTAGGACCCAGTTGCCCTCATTTTAAGCAGCCTGCCATCCAGCTGGGGTTGTACATTCCCGCAGCAGGTGTTTGAGGATGAAGGTGCTGGAAACAAGCAGCACCTGTGATCTGTTGTGAATTTAGCTCTTAATGAGGGCTGTAGATCTAGTCCTAGGCACATATCCCATTTTCAAAATGTTCTAAGAGATTGAATAATAAGTCAGTAGTTATCAGTTAATTACTGAATTGTGAAAAATGCCAGAGCAGATGAAGAAATACTCACACCAATGTATTCATCTCAACAGCTACATTTGCCTGATAATGCAGTTCAAAATTATTTATTTACGCTCATATTTGCACTGCAGAGCAATAAAAATTGTTGTGAAGTATTTTTTTATAAAGAATCAATCTCATTACATTTGGCAAAAAGTCAAGAAGTTGCAATAATGTGAGGCCTTCCAAAATACTGTAGCTGCTATTAAATATTTGCTGAGAAATGGTAAAGAAATCATTGTTTTTTGTGTCAGTTTTATGGGATATGTGGATAGGTAAAATGCAACTTAGCGAGCTTTTACTGAATTGCTTACTGATTCCAGGCATATAATTCACAGGATCCGAGGATGGATTTGCATATGTTTGTCTTATTACATAAACTGAACAGAGATTTCTTGTAGATATCAAACAAAACCTGCTTGAAATATATTCCTATGGCTGCCAAAAGGGGGTTTGTAATGTGCTGCTAGATACAACTTGTCAGCGGTAAACAAAATTCAAGAAAACCCCAGAAAATACGCAGAGAAGAGATTTGAAGGTGCACTCTTCTCTCAGTTAAAATTACATTTTACTGTTTTGTGGACTTGCTGATGGAGATTTCCCTAGCAGCTGGTTCAGGGAGACCTGCCCTGAGCATCCTCTCTGACTTGCAGTGTGACCAAACACTTGATCAAATCAGGGCAGATGGCCTGAGATGTGAACTTGTCAGCAGGAAGAAAATGCAGGAGGACAGTGAATCTGTGCTGTGGCAGTGCTGCAGCAAGGATGTTTGACAATGGGCACGGGATCTTTTCCCACCTCAGCTTTGTCAGGCATAGCTGTGAGCCATCCCTCCATGACATATTATGTTCTGGCACAGAGACAATAACAGGCAAGGCTTCAAAGAGATGTCCTGATTTCATTCACTGAATTTAAAAAAGCAAGGAGAGAAATCCATCAGACTGGAAAGAGGGAAAATGAGCAGGAGTTAACTGTGATGGTAGGATTTTTTGATGCAGTGAGGTAAGAGGCTGGAGTTACCCACAAATCACATCACTTTGAGAAACGTGGGGTTTGTCATCACTGATCACACAAGTGCTCTGAATTCTGCCTCCAGCTGGGACCAATACCTGGTGCTGGGATAAAAAAGCCCCACAATACATTTAGCTCAGTTGAGTGGAGGGAAACAATTGAACCTGGCTGTTACAGCCCAGAACTCCCTTATTTATCTACACTGCCAGAGTTACATTGGCTGAGTGCAATATGACAGTTTTTCATATCCAACCCTTCCTGTTGAAGTCAGTGGGAATGTTGAGTGCACATGAACTGCAATGATCATAAAATTAGTCAGACTTATTAAAAATCCACTCACAACATTTAAAACTCCATGACCATCTGTTGAAATGCATTCCACACGCCAGCTAGGGAAAACTGAATTTAAAAAAAAAAGCCCCAAATTAAAATCAAAACCAAAAATCCAGTCCTTAGCAATTCCAGTCAGAGAACTGAAATTTTGAGCTTAGCCACAGCTACAGGAGGTATGGATGGCAAGTGGGATGAAGGAGTAGAGAGCAGGAGATACAAGAAAATCTGATGCCTAACTATCATTTCAAAGAACATTTCTTTCAGCAACAGGCCAGCATAAATAGCCTCTGAGCCATCCTCCATCCCACCATTACCACACACGGCCCCTCCTAAATGCTGATGCAAGGGTTTGGGTTTAGTTTTGGGTTATTTACAGGCTGAAGAATCCTCTGACCCACTTCAGAAGTAGCCCCAGAAACATGGAGCAGAAGGGAAAGCAAGAGGGAGAGATCAAATGGCCTGAGAGGTTTTTGTGACCTCAACTTCTCCGAGTCATTAAAGAATTCAGACCCACCATTCCTTAGGAGTGGTTAAAATGTAGTTGAGAGTGCCCATTTATTTTTGGTTGTTTAGCAAACAGCTATGTGGACAAACAGGAGCCTCTGCTGTGCTCCCACAGTAGATTACAGAGCTGTGCTGTGCTCCCCCTGTGGTGAAGGGTCAGCTTCATTTTGGGGTGCCAGAGGCTGCTGCACCTCTTTCCTCAATGCAGCTGCCAATCAGCTTTTCTATTAGTTGTTTACATCACTATATTACTTGTTTATACTACTGTATTAGGGTTTGGTTATTTTTCTGTTTGTTCTGTGCAATTATTTGATTAAATCTCTTTTGCAAATATTATTTTAATAAAATATAGACCAAAAAGAGCTTACCTATGTCGCTGTGAGAGGGCAGCTCTATGGATGTGTTACCAGGTGTGTTAGCACCTGGGATACTTTTTTTCCTGAGGAGATTCCTGCAAAAAGAAATGTGCTTGTCACCTGAAGGCTTCTAAGCCAATAAACCAATACAAGGAATCACATACAGCAGCAAGGTGAATTATCTTCATAAATAAGAATAATTTTTTGTCTTCTCCTTACCATACCCTCTAAGCTGCACACACAGAGTACAGGAATTTCCTTTAGAACAATCTACATTAAAACATGGTAGATGGAATCTGAGATACTTGTATGCCCTAAAGGTCTGCTCCTTGAGGGATGTCAAAATCTCTAATGAAAATATTTATCCTTGTAACACCTCCAGAAGCCAGGAAGGCACAGTTATGGCTGTGCACAGATGGGAAACTGAGCTGGGTAAGGTTAGCTCCAAGGAAAACATTTATTCTTCTGGGGTAGAGATGAAGTTCATGAGTTCACAAATCCTCTGTAGATTCCAGTTTGGTGTGTGGGAAACTCTAGGAAGCTGTGCTTTTACTCGTGTCTTTATTAGCTGGGCTCATTTTTATTCAGACTGCTGAAGTTTTGTTATTGACTAAAATAAAGGTATCTCCTCTTTGCTGAGCTGAATGTGCAGCCCAAGGGAGCATCCCCTACCAAGGAAATCCACCAAGGAAATCCACCAAGGACCACTGAGCAGAAGCCCCAAGGAGCCCCTTCCAATGTGTGTGTGCCAAGAATCCCTGACCCGTGTGGGAAATGTTGAGTGTAGAAGACATGACCTGATCATCTGCGGCTAAAAATTCTGGTCAGAAATGTTGGGAGTGTTGTCACCATCACTGGTTTTTTTAGTGTTTCAGTGACAGGGTAAGAGTCTAGAAGGTGTGAAAGCTGGAGTTGTTTTCTTCAGAGCAAGAAAATTCAAGCCCACATCACCCACTCCCCATTACACAATGTCATGTAAATATCTCATTTACATGATCTCATTTATCTCATTTGCACTGAGGTACTGGAGTTCTCTTACCTTGACTTCCTGAACCAAGCGTTCCTCAGCCTGTTAAATAACACTGCAAAAAAAACCAAACAAAACTCTGTAAAAGTTAAATTGTCAATCTGTTAACAAAAAAACAACTAAAGATCTATGATACCTCTTTGTGCCAGATACTTTCACTGTGAAATAAGATTCATGCTAGCATAGACTATTGTGAAGAATAAACTTGTATGCAGGTAGGATGGTGAGAATCTAACACCCATTTTTAAGAGAGATTTTTTTGTAATTGTCTGTGCTTTTTTGATAGTCCTAAATATTTATGTAAACTCACCATTCTTGTAAAAAATTCTGTGCTAGGAACAAAACTGTTATTGCAGCTGTGGCTGAAAGGATTGAATTTCATATTATAAATAATCAAAGCTCTAGATGCTCTTGCCAGGAATAGAGAGTTAAAGCACAGGATAGATATCTGCTATGGGGTGGAATACCTCGTGACAAAATTAATAGTTGTTGCACTTTAAAAGGAGGTTAAAAATTTTTCATAGGATTCTCATTGCAGTAATTTAAAATAAGAATAATTCCACTTTAAAATAAATGAAATTTTCCTTTTTTTTTTTTTCTGATGGGAAAATTATGTTTTCAACAAGATGAATCTTTCAGCATTATTTTTTCCTTAGTATCAAAAATGCAGTTTTTCTTACCAGGTAAAAAGAATGATCTTTACCATCACAGACCTTCAAAGGGTCCAAGTCATGTTTCCTGTGACTCTAAAGAATTGTGGTCACTGTATTTTCCCATCACATGTAATAATGTGGAATTCTTATTAAGATATTTTACCTAGAAAAGGAACTTAGACATTAGCAAATATTTTCTGAAAAAAAAAAAATTGGACTCTTGATTAGAAGTGTTGAAAACTAATTCTACTGAGATGGACTGCAGTGGTATTTCTAAATTAAAATATTCTGACTTTAGTCTTTATATTTTGTTTTCATTAGTTTAAAAAAAGCAAACCCTTTTGGGCAAGTCTAAAACATCTGTATATTTTTATTTTCAAGAACTAAAAGCTAAGGTGACCAACAAAGCCTTTTTGGGCAAGAGTAATCTGTAAGCATGTATTTATTTTCACTGAAATTTTCCATGAAATTATAATTTGAACAACTCTTTGTATACTTGAAACCCCATAGAAAAATCAGTGTTTTGGTTCCTTCTAGATATATACATATTAATAAATTCAATTCAAAGTTCCCCTGGCTTAAAAAGGTGATAAGAAATAGGTGAGTGAATATACTAAAGCAATGGAAAGAGATATTTCATCTGAAATAAAATTCAAGCATTGTGTGGGATTGTTATGTAACAAGACAGAAAGGACTGTGGCCTTTTTTTGCAGCTGAAGAAAATGAGCTTTGCAGATTTTCCAAGGTCAAATTAGCTGTTGGATTAAATGTTCCTTATTGAAGTGGGAAGAAGCAGATTAACACAACAGTGATGTTTTGGCAAACGAGGCACTTTGATGCCACCATTGTGAGGGAATGTTGTGATGTCATCTCAGTCCTTACTTAACCTGAAATCACTTTGGCTGCAGCTAAAATAACTCAAGGAGGCCTCCAAAAATCACACTTGTAAGGTAAAACATGGGGGAACTTTAGCACACAGCTTAAAAAATGCTGAAAATAAGGCAGAAGCTCCCAGGAGGGAAATGGCAAAGAACACACATCCAAGAACTCTCCCACAGCTTTAATTTCCATATTTTGGTTTTGTGGGTTGACAAAGAGAGAGGGCCTGCACTTTCTGGAGTCCTCAAGAAGTTCCTTCTGTGTTCTCATGCAATTATTGACAGTCACAGAGGGCATGGGGAGAACTTTTATCAAAATGCAGCAGGGATGCAGCCCAGGGACTCTTTAAGGAGACAGTGAGGCTACACAAGCAATTAAAGAGGGTTTTTAGGAGGGCTTGACAGATTGCAGTCTGGTGGCACTACTGTTACTTTCTCAGTTACAGGCTGGCTTGATCTGATTAACAACAAAGGACTGGAACAGCTAAAAACCAACACTGAAATATGTCTCAGAAAGCATGGAGCTTTATAAGGTTTCTTTGTTTTTCTGGGAAAAAATATATATTAAAAAAAGGAAAAGTTTTACAGACGTGAGTGAAGCACAAAGTTCAATTATCCCTATAGGATATAGAGATATGAGATCAACAGCCTGGACTCTGCTCCATGGTAAGCAGTATCACCAGAATGCTTTCCATTAAAATAAGATCTGTCTACATAAAATGCTGCAAGAAATCATGGCATCAAGGGGATATCCCATATGAGGAATCTTGAAGTACCAACGTCACAGGAAGAAGCTTAATGGGGCACAGAGAACCTTTCTACTAATAGGGAATAGTTTGTGCAATGGTAAGAGAAGTTGTTGTGTTTGTCAGACTAGCAACTAAAATTTAAAAAAAATACTTTATTTGCAGGGTTAATTTTTTTGCAGGGAATAACGAAAAAATATGAACCCTGGTGTTGTTTTAATGGAATCCAATTTTAAGGTAGAACACTTAATCTAAGTTGCATGCATTATGAAAGGAGTCAAATAAAAATACGTGGTACTCCCAGGTATGAAAACAAGAAAAATTACAAGACAATTTGCATATGCATCTTTGTCATCTCCAGAGTCAAGTCTGAACCTGCTCCCAGCACAAGAAACTGAAGTTCTGTCATTAAATTCAATGACTGTGGATGCAACCCCTTTAGATCTTACAGTCAGCATGTATATTTTAATAGATATAAATTCACATCGTCCACTGGTTAGAAATCACCTTTTCTCTGTATAGATTTACTGTCTGATGCTGATCAACTTTATATAGATGAAAACCAATGACCTAGAAGCAGAAGAGCTTCACCAGTTTAACATTTCCTCGGGCTACTTGCAATAACTACTAAAGTAGAAAACAAATAGATAACAAGAAATACAAGATCAAGAAACTGATTAAATAGGGCAATATGTTTGTGTTTAAGCAGGCTCAGCAACCTCCCAGAAAATAACTAAGCAGAGAAGTGGACAACACACAGGAAATTCATGGAGCCACAGGAGAGGAAGAGATTTGAAATGTCATACAGAAGGGCATTTACAAAGTTTGAAATGGCCATAGAAACATCAAGATGTTAAGGTGCTATCAGCATTATTAATAATCCCCATGTTAAAATTTAATTGTTAAGATAATAATCAAAACAAAGTTCCATGCAATGTACAGAAAGTGGCTTTAAAGCAGGTCTTCAGGTACATGAATGGAACAATTCTAGACAGGAGAAAGATCTGGGCACAGTGCTCATATTAGCTAAAGAAAGCCTTCACAAGGCTTTACTGGAAGGCCTTAAATTTGCAGCAGAGAGCCACTGCCTTATATACATATTTGCCTCTGAAAAATACTGCATTTGTCCACAGGGAGAAGATGGTTGCCTCTGATCTGCACAGAGCAGAATGAGAACTCATCCAAGTCAGAGCAAATAAGGTGCACAGATACTCACAGAGCAAACCCAGATGGTGCTGCTGGCCATGCACTCCCAAAGAAAAAAAAAAAGGAAAGGAAAGAAAGGTCAGTGGAATAAAACATTAATATCCTAATCAGTTTCCCAATCTTCAAATGAAATTCAGAAAAGAGAATTTCTTGCACAAAGAGATCATACCAGTTAAAACAATAAAATAAGTAAACAAGCCCTGACATAATGGAGGTTTTTATGCTGCTCTTTCATTGCAACCCTGGTCAGTCAAATATAGATGGAAGTCAGATAGATAAACACACAGAAAGAAAAGGGAAAAAAATCACCTGAAATTGATCTCAAAAATGAAAAATCAATTCTGAAGAAGATGCTGATCTTTGCATAAATTTTAAGATTTTCAGAGGGGTTTAACTTGAATTTTTGATAAAATTATTGCTTATCTACTTTTTTCATATAATTTAAGCTTTATTTTCAGTAAAAATCTCAACAGCTATTTCAATAAAAAATGTTGACAAAAAATATCATGGCAGATTTCACAACAAGAATTTTGGAAAAGATGGGAATTCTGCATGCAAATATATTCAGTTCTGAAAAAGGTTTAGGCTGATTGTTTTGCAATAACACATGCAGTTTTTACTGCTTTTATTTTATTGGAAGAACTTCAGAATATTTCAAAATTTGGATCTATATTTGCATTTTTGAAATTCAAGACAGCTGTCAGTTTTCATATAAAAACCCCACCCGCCTCTACTGAGAACTTAACAGTTTTTTAGAGTGAAATAACAAAAACATGAGAAATGTTTGCTTAGGCACACCATACTTTCTCCTTCTATCTGCCACGATGTTACACATTTAAATTTACCCAATATTGATGATTTTGTGCTTGCTAGGGTTGGTTTCAACCTTAACATAATTGAAACAGCCAAAAATTCTGGCAAAGTCAATGAAAATTTTGCTTCCATGACCTGAAGCTTCAAATTTTTACTGTGTTACTGACTGAAAGAAATAAACCCAAACCAGTTTATTGTGAAGATAAAAAGAAAACTTAAATCTCTGTACTACTTAGGAAAATGTGAATCAATTAAAAATTATATAAATTTTAAAATTTCTATTAATGAAATTTAAAAGGAATAGCACACTGCACTGCCATACAATTGGACATTTAAAAAGTAGTTGTGTCTAACATGTATTTAAGCCTGTGTTAGAGTTGTTACCGGAGAAAAGAATCCTTTGTAGTGGTGATGATTTTCTATATAATCTGTCACATGGCATAGGCATTTCCAGATTGCCAAATTATTACAACCAACCCCAACTCAAGTTTGCTACTGCTGTGCCCCCATCATGCAAACAAAAATATTAATGCAAAGCGATACGTGAATAAAATCCCCTTTTATCCCATACAGCTTTATTAATTACAAACTGACTTTCTAGTAAGCTCATGCAAGGTACATGGTGAGGAAAACCTGAGATGGGATCTCATTCCTTTTTTAAAAAATTGTATTTCTATTTTTTAAAAGGCTGTACACAGCAGTTCTGTGTTTCTTGTAAGAATTTTGCCTTTTTTGATTGTGGTAAAAAAGAAAAAAATCTAAAATTTTCCAACCCCCCACCATGTTATGGAAGTGAGAGGGATCTCCTTGAGCACCTCTCACCTCTGCTGGGATGTGACAGGTCTGCACAGACAGTTCTCTGGTATTGTATTTGCAGGGTGCCCTGTGGCAGGAAGGAATGATGAATCTGACTCCATGTTCTCAGAAGGCTAATTTATTATTTTATGATACTATATTATATTAAAGAATGCTACACTAAACTATGCTAAAGAATACAGAAAGGATACTTACAGAAGGTTAAAAAGCTAATAATGAAAACTCGTGGCTCTTTCCAGAGTCCTGACACAGCTTGGCACTGATTGGCAATGAGTGAAAACAACTCACAGCAGAATCCAATGGAACAATCACCTGCGGGTAAACAATCGCCAAACACATTCCAAAGCAGCAAAACACAGGAGAATCAAATGAGATAAGAATTATTTTCCTTTTTCTCTGAGGCTTCTCAGCTTCCCAGGAGAAGAATCCTGGGCGAAGGGATTTTTCAGAAAATATGGATGTGACACTGGTGCCCAGGACAACCACAAGGAGAATTCATGGTGCCTTCCCCTCTTTCTCCCTTCTAAGTCTTCCTGCTGTCACCTGGTTTTGCCTGGTCATTGTGTGATTGGGGTCACAGAAAAAGGGCAAATCCCTCTCCAAACCTCACCAGAGCAAGGACACCCCCTCTCCTCTCCCTTCCAGCATCTCCCAGCACCGTGGGCTGGGGAAAAAACTCCTGGTGATGCTCTCAGGGCACTGGGGGCTCTCAGTGAAGATCAAAGAGTCTGAACAGTGCAGACACGTTGTGTGCAGATAATCTGCCAAAGGGAAAATGTTGGGGTGAGGGGGAGAGACAGGGAAGAGGTAGATGAGCCATCCCAACTGATTTGCAAGAATGCAAGACCTTCCTTTACAAACCATTACAGAAATGTGGTATTTAAGTTACCCTCACAAAATGAGGTCCCTGATCTGGTGAGATTTAAGCACATATGTAGCTTGACACACATGAGTAGTCCTTTAGGACACAAGCCTGTTAACATTCAACAAATGAAGCTCTTGCAGAGCAATTCACCCACAATATATTCAAGCCAAATTGAGAAATCTGAAAAAGAAAACAGCTGAGATATGAATATTTAAAACTTTGCTGCAGCAGTGGACATGTGTAATAACTTTTCAAAGAGATTTTCAGAGGATTTTTTTTTAATACTGTACACACAGCACTTGTCCTAAATACATATTTACATTATGGACTGGAAAAGCTCTTTTAGAAACTGTTCGGGTCTTCTGGGTAAATAATATTCCTTTTAAAAAATTATGAATACATATTTAACTGATAAACTAGAATGGCTCTATTAGGCACATCATAAACAATTTTTTAAACTGTCTAGTGAATATGTTTACTGCAGCACAGAAATGAATCCAGATTATTTAAGCTCTGTAATTTATTTTTCAACTGCAGCTCTTTTGTAATTTTAAGCCCCCTCCCCAAACAAAAATAAAAAAAAAAAATGTCCTCCTTCCCTTCCTCTCAGAACTGTCCAGTATGAAGCTTTGTAGAGGTAACTGTGAAGGAAAACAAGTATTTTTCTGAGAACAGTATCATTGAAGCACTGTGTTCCAAACCATACATCAATCACTGTTGGCTGCTAGACACATGATTTAAAAAAACTTGTGGCCCAAACTGTTCTGTCCATGATAGGGGTGCTCTGCAGAGTCAGAAACAGGGATTGGAATAATTTTTTCTCTCTTCCCCCAAACAGAAAACATAAAATCCTAACTGACCCCAAACAACCTAGTTAGGATCTGAACTCATTTGTAGGAAACTCTAAAACTTACTGCCAGACATGTTGGTTAAGCCATGAATATTCAACAAAATAGAGACAGTTTTGCCTTTTCCTACTGAGGAAATACCTAAATATACAGATTTATAAAAATGGTGACTCTTCATAGGAAAAAAAAAGTCCTTGAACTGACTCTTCAGCCTGATTTATTTACACAGTTTTGCTCAATGTCTGCATTATTTGTGACAACTGGCAAGTTGGTCCAGATACCCACCTTAACTGTGAGCATTTCCAGGCAGCATTTTTACATTACTATTAATTACTTTTATTGTAATTTTTAATGTTTTAAAAATTGTGTGAAGGTTGATTTCAAACCTTCTCTTTGCTTACTTAAAATGATATGAAGTTTTACAGAAATCACTGTTCTTAATAATGTGAAATAGAAATAGAAGGTGATGAGAAGGACCAACAATTTCTCACCTGTAGGACAGATTTCTTAAAGGTATTGGAGGCAGACATTCATTGGCTCAAGATTTTTAGCAGCACCACATATTAACAACTTCATTTAGGCACCTACAAAAGAGAAAAGGCTTCCTTAAGCAGAAGTTCCCATAATGATATTTTACAGCCATGGTTTCAAAAGCTCTCAACATTCAAAGTGCTTTTGGAAATCTGGCCCCAGCTGTGAGCAGTGACCTCTCCTGAAAATCTGTGGGGGATCTGGCATGAAGGCATATGGAACTTTGCATTTAGTTGCAGGAATCTTAATTACCAAAAACATATTGACAAATTAGAGAGAGTTCAGAGAAGAGAAACAAAAATGTTCAGGGGACCAGAGGAATTTACATATGAGGGAAGATAAAAAGAGCTATCAATGTATGGCTCAGCTATGGTATAATTAAGAGAGGATATATGTTAAGACTCCACAAGTGTTCTAATCTTGTGTGGAGAATGGGGAGGAACAAATTAAATGGGATATGAGGTTATAACTACAGCTGCAAGTAAAGAAGGAAAAGAAAATCTTCTGGGTCTTCAGAAGAGCACCCTGGCAGTGAGGTCAGGCTCTGAAATGGGGTCTGAAGGGATCAAGTTCCATTGCTAGGGTTGTATGAGAGTTTACCTGTGGGATGCAGCTCTGAATGCCCAGAGAAGCCTGTTCAGATTCCACTCTCAATCTAAATGGTAGTTTGGAGTGGGTAAGCTGAGTGCAAGTCTTCTTTGGAATAGCTGAAACAAACCCATTTGAGGAAAAAAAAAAAAGAAGAGAATAACTTTTTCAAAGCAAAAAATAGTTGTTGAGCCATCACTTTTCTTTTCAAACAAGATTATTTAAAGAGTTATAATGTATAGTTGTTGTGGCCCTGATCTCTGAGGAAATAAACACCAGTCCTTGACCATAAGGAGTATTTCAGAGCTATGAGATTAACAAGAACAGCTAATTGTGACCCATGAGGTCAGGAGTATCCCAGCTCAGATGAATTGGTTGTCACATGTGTAATCACATATTCTCTGAACAGAGACATCGTTTTCCCAGGATTTTCCTGGGAAGCTGTGAGAAGCTGTAGGAAACTTAGAGAGAAGAATTCAGACAATTATTATCTCTCTTTCTGCAACCATTGTTTATAGATATGATTCTCCAGAGTGTGCTATTCATAGTTCACCAATGGTGTGAGAGAGGATTCCTAAAGGCCAATCAGGTCTAAAGTCCACCATTGTTTCTTTAAGAACTGTGTATTTCTAATAATAAAGTGTCTTTTCATGCCTTCTGATGATGGAGTTTCTGTATCCCCTTTAGTTGTCCCCAGTACCCCCTCAGTGACAGCCATGTGGTTTGGGCACCTGTGTGTAGACATACCCTTGTAGAGGCAGAAACTCCTCAATAAATCAATATAGTCAATTAGATTAATAGATATATTAGTCACTATATCTAGGTTTATAACGTAGACAGTCACTATTTTATTTGATTGAGGGCTGGATGGACTCAGGCAGGCAGGTAAAACAAAATCATCTGAGCTGCAGAGGGACCTGTGCTGATTCTCTTGCCCCACTCCATCTTACACCTCACAAAATTTTGTGCTTCCTGAGCAGGCATACAGCAGGCATGGGAGGAATTGTACCTCTGGATGCTCAGAGAGACATAGCATCTTTCACCAAAAATTGTAACCAGCCCTCTGAAAAGCCTTCAGGGGCTTGTACCCTTGAGACCCCAAAGACATCCCTGCGTCACAGAAATTAGGGAAGCCTCCTCCTGCCTCAAACCTCACTGTACCAAGAGAAGAAGGGCTGAAACTACATGTCTAGAAAAGGAAAAGAATCTATTTTCTACTTCTAACTCTTGAAACAGGAAGGTTTCCAGGGTGGGCTCCAAAAGGAAGATCTGATTCCAAATCAGCCTCTCAGGGACTAATCCTGCCACGAGCAGAGGGGTGCCTGTGGGCATTGGTGGGGTTCTGCAGGGAGGCTGGAGCTGTGTGCACAACACTCAGAGCAGTGTGGTGGCACCAGCTTTACTGGGATTCACTGCCAACTCCTGCAACAATCGCATCAGATTAATGTCTGCATTATGCCTGTTCCACGTGGGAAAGAGGAACAGCTCAAATTCAGGGTAATTCTCTTTTTCAAAAAGCGACTTTGGGCTGAAGGATTCCATGTTCAGACTTTTTGAAAGGCTTCTTTTGCCTTCTCTGCATCTAGCTCCAAAAAGGGGCTGTGTTGGGCAGAACTAAGACACAAGAAACTAGAGAGGTCAGACAAAATAGACCGATCAGAAAAAATCTGAGGCAATTTTGACAGTGAGTTTTTATTCAGCTCTTCCTCTCCTACCTTGGCTAATTTTATAATCAATATGGACAAATTTTCCTCACCACAATGTAGTCCAAGCCCATGGAACCAACTGCTGCAAGAGGTCATCAAGTCAGATACTGCAGTTAGATTTAAAAAAGCACTGAATACATTTTATGGCCAAACAACATCTGTACAGCCATCCAAGCTAAGGTAATGGTGATGAAATTTCATGCTTGAGTGTGTAAAATGATTGCTACATCACTCAGAAAGGATTTTTTTTCTTCTCAGGTAGAGGATTACATAATTGAGAAGATGCATTATAAGGAGTTTTCTGAGCTTGGGTTTTTTTAACCTTTTTCCATAGAGTGAAAGATCAGCTCACGGACCTCACAGAATAATAACTTAGCCTTCTAGTTCTTCTCTTCTTAAACATAATGAGGCTCTTCAATGAGATGTTTCATTTCAGGACCTCCAAGTTTCTTTCATTTTTTCCCCACTAACCGGTCTCGTGTGCAGGTGAAATAACTGAAGCAAATCTTAGCGGCTGCCAAGGTTATTAATTCACCCTCCTGACCTCAACAGGTGAGAGATGTGAGTTTGCACATGAGCACTGAGAGGTCTGAGCCTGATTTTTGATGCAACAGCTGGCTGCATTTCTCATGCAACTTGCACTTGCTGTACATCTGGCTTCGTTTAATTATAAAGCAAAACAAACAAAAAAATTGATCTTCCTTCAGTAGTCAGCAACTTAATGATAATTTTGACCATTTTTTCCTCTTTTCATCAGCTCAATTCTGTTTCCAGGACTTAATCATGGAATGAATTAAGCAGGGACAGAATACATATCTAGCTGAGGATTTTTGTGGTAACTTGCAGCAAATTTAATTCACTGGGAGTACGTAGGGGAGGAAACTGTGGGGTGGAACGACTGCTGAAACACTTAAAACCTCATTACCACATATCCCCACTTCACCCTGAGAGCTCCCAGCCTGTCCATTATTGTCCTGTCTCTACTTTCTGTGGGACTTTGAAAAGAAAAGGTTCAAAGAGCAAGACTTTCATGCTCCCCTTTCCATGTCAAACACTTTCAACTTCTGATTTCAAAGTGCCACTAGCTCACTGTTCAAAGGCCTGTGGACACATAGGGGGTGAGATAGGAGGAAAAGGTTGCACTACAAAGCCTGCTGCATTCAGAGCAATATCCAGCTCAGAGATACAAATGATAATATAAACCCAAGTACCTACCAATAAGACTGCTAGTCTGTGAAGGGAGGGTTGGAAAAATGCTAAATGGCCTCTTTCTGCCCCCTCTCCTACACTGGCATTGTGCCATTTTTCGTTTGGATAAAAGCATAATTTATATTTTGAAGTGCGGCTTTTCCCTCTGTTGCATCAATGACCAGGGGACTGCAGAACCAGGAGAGAAGCCCAAACCCCAAATAAGTTAGCTAAGAATACCTAAAGAACTTCCTACCAACATCTGAAAAACCTGCCTTGCTCTGAGTATTCATCCACCTCCCCTCCTCTATCTGTATCCTTTTCATCTGCCTGCCCACAAGATTTGGAACACCATTAATTGGTCCTCAGGGAGGCTGACAGGCCTGTGCTTTTATGACTTGATTCTTTGTATTGTACACATGTGGGCCTCTCTCAGGAGATAAACAAAGGGAAAATGTGCTGAGAAGGGGGGCAGAATTTGTACAAGACTAAGCACAGAACAAAATGCCTTCCCAATTTGCTGCTAATATCCTAAATTGCATGAATAAATCCACCCCCTCCTCCCCATCTTCCCTCTTCCCCACACCTGCTTCTCTTAATCTGCTTTTCCTGATCACTACAGGCTCATCTTCTGAGGAATTTCACCTCCCATTTGAAATCAGTCTAACTCTTCTTTGGCCCCCCCTGCCCCATTCTCCCTCCCCCTTGCCAACAAAAGAGTGAGGGGCTCTTAAGGGAAGATAAAAAGAATAGTTGATCATAAGAACTAACCTGGAGCCAACACCTTGGTCTTTCGTCCCTTCAGCAGTTTCTAAACCCTCAGCACCTGCAGCTAATTCTTATGGCTTCCAGCCTTGGTCTTGGATTTGCTGAGAGTGAGAGACTTTCTGGAACATCTTTCATCTCAGGAAAAACAAACTTAAAAACTCAGGCAGTCTCCAACACACCAGCACAAGCTGTAGAGCCCGTGTGTGCTTGTGCATGTACATGCCTGGGGAGAAAGCAGCCTGTGCTACACAAAGGCATCAATAATTCTCAAAAATGGGTGCTAGCAACCTTGGCTGCTGACCAAGAACATGCCAGAATTCCTGCAGGGATTTTGTATTTACCAACACAGCAGGTGGGTGATGTGTTTCTCCCTGAGCTGGACACCTGAAAAGGAGTTCTGGATCAAGTCCTGCTGGCCTTACAGAAGCTTAGATAGGAAGACAAGGATTTATCCTGCTTTCAGACCTGAAAATTACTGTGAATTTGTGAATCAGATTCACAGCTGGAAGGCAGGTGCTTGAGTGCTTTTATATCCACCCCAGTACATCCTAAAACTCTGGTCATTAGTGCCTGTGCCTAGGAACCAAACCAGAGCAGGACTTGGGAACCAAAATCCAACATTTTCATTCTTTCTTCTTCCCCTTCCTCCCTTAGCCTGCCTGTATTCCAGTGGTTAAGTCAGTCCACCAGACATAGATGTATATTTGAAATCCTCAGCAGAGGAGGAGATATGAATCTGCATATTCCATGGCTGGAATGGATGCTCTGACTCCTAAAATTCTGTGTAAAATGTGGCCCCTCGTTATCCCCCGTATTCTTCAAAGACAGAAGTTGCTCTGAAGGAAAAGGCCCACGTAACCAGAGCACTGAGCATTGCCAAGGAGGGCACCTGAGAGAAAAGTGGAATTTATCACAACCTTGTCCTGAACTGTTTAATTTGTTACAATAAGCAGCTCCTAGCTCAATGTGTCAATTTTTTTCATGAATTCAAGGCAGGGACAATGCATATGGTGAATGTATTTTGGAGGTTAAACCCTTAATTTGAAGTGGATGGAGACAGAATCTGTTGTAATGGTGTAAGTGAGATTTTTGATGCTAAGACCTCAGAGCCTGTAGGACTATTTGAAGGTTTTAGCTACATGCTATACCTTTGTCTCAGTCTACACATCTGAAGAAAAATCCCATTTGCAGCTTGATTTCTTTTTTTTAGTCCACATGGAATGTTCTCATTCTTAACCTTTGAATAGCAACTAAACATTGGTGAATTGTTTACATTTTTAAGAAGAATCATGGCACAAGCTAACTTAAAAAAATATATTTATTTTTTTCCCCAGTGGCTAAGCTGTGAAGGCAAATTTCTTCAGGGAAACTAAAGGAAAGGCCACAGTGAACAACTTTACATATGTCACTTCTTGTTCTTCCAAACTTTTACTGAGGCATGGCAATTTCTACCTGGTTTTCATCCCATACTCAACAGCAGGAATTTCAGTGTGGGTTGTAAAACCTGCTTAAGAGCCTGTGTAATTTACCTCACGTTGATTACTCTGTGTGGAACAGCTAATGGTACATGAGCTAATTCATCTATAGCTGCCTTGCCTGTCTGGGCTAAATAGTTGCAATGGCTATATCTTTGAAAATCTTGAGATACCATTCTTCTAATTGTTACCAGTGGCTTTGTGCACCTGGCAGAAATGGGCACTTAAATTACAAACTGGGTCTGATTTGAGCCCAGGGTCTAAAGACATCTATAATGGGAAAATGTCCCTGGAGAGAAATCCATCCCTGCCAGACAAACACTGCTCTCAGCTTGGGAAGAGACAGCAGCCAGGCAGGGTAGATTTTGGTAAAGGTGAACTTAAAAAAGCATCAGGCTGCAAGCTTTTGGTCTTGTGCTGCTCCCAATGCTCGTCTGAAAAATAAAGGGCAGCATGAAAGGCCCCATGTGTTAATGCAGTCATAGGAAACACTGTCACTATTAATTTCCTCTAGTTCCCCTGAAAATGAGCTAAGCAAGGTTTCTATAAAACAAAAGACACAATTTCAATCTGCAGATTGAATACTGCAGTTCCAGGCAGAGCAAAAGTGGCAACTTTCAGGTTTGCAGCTCACTGTGCCGCTCAGCTGTGTGTCTGTGGGCACCAGAGAGCTACAGAAATGCACCTTTAAACATGACAAAGAGATCATTTAAATAGAGTTGTTTGTCACTGGCTTATAGCCTACCTGGCATCCAGTCCTAAAATCAGTGTCTGGAGCCTGACTTTCAGAGGTTTTGTACCACTTTACATGAATAAAGGACTTTTCCTTTTAATGCTTAGGAATACATCGTTGCACTAAAATAGTCACTTTTCAACCCCAGCTGAAAATGCCCCTTTGGGGATTCTCAGCATATGGATAGTTACATTGAAAATCAATTCTTCTGACATTCAGAGCTTTCTTTTGGAGAGGTTTATTTGCTCTACTAACCATTTTAAGCCTCTGTGGCACCTTCTTACTTGCCATAACTGCTGTGCTTAGTACCTGGCTCATAAGCATTATTTGATTTCAGTACCCTGCGCACTGTGCAGTGTTATAAATTAATATAAAATTGCTTCAGCAGTCTCCTTGTTTATGCTGGTGTTAAACCTCTCTTGTAGAAATGTGAGTGGTGATGGGGACTGTGGGCATTGGGGATTTGGGGTGCACAATCCCCATCTCCCCTGGAGTTCTCCCCAAGCCACCAGGTACTCACCAAAGGCTCTTTCTTCAATGCTGCTGATGGAAGAGGTCCATGGCTCAGCTCACAGGCCCAGTTCTGCTCCAGGGTGGAGGAAATCTTACCTGAGGAGAAAATAAAGAAGCTGACTGCTAATATTGAGGAAGCTGAATAAGAGCAGTGGTGCAGTGTCACACACTAGACAAATTACAGGCCATGAGTTTTCTTGAAATGTGCAATTTTGTACTAATAAGCCATGGAAAATAAAATTAATTAATTCTCTTGTATGACTTATAGCAATAGCATCTTTTGGCTGCAATTTTCTGCATTGCTCCAATTTTTTAGGGGCCAAAGAAGTCTGTTATTTCAGTTTCCTGTTAAACATTTTTCTACCAAACTTATTTTTCTATTGACTTTTTTTATTGGTGGTGGTTTTCTCCTAAGGAGAACCTCATTTGAAAAACAAAGATGTTTGTTTGGGGAGTTTTTAATACATGCTTAGTCTTGAAAATTCTCTTGGAATAAATGATAATTTCAATTTACCTCTCTGCAGAAGACACTGTTGTTCCACGGAACTACAGCCCCATTTCAAACACTTAAGTTCACTTCTGTAGATTTTCAAGTCTCCTTGCCTGTTAGAGTAAAAATATGGTGATTTTTTTCTGGAGTTACTGTTAAATTGCTACAATGCCCTGAAATTGGTCAGTTTTAGATGCTAGAAATAATCCCTCGTACAGCAGCTATCTTGAGACATGCCGGACAGACTGTTTTTGGTTTTTTTCATTCAGATGACGTATCACCAGCAAGAGAAAAAATCAAGCACCTGTTTTGGAAAATATGTTTTATACGACAACTGTTATAACTCTTTTTTTTTTCCTTGCCAAACCGGTCTAATAATTACAAAGAACAGTACCAATAGAACAATAAACTGTTTTTCTGGTTCATTTTTAAGTGTCTTACTTTTTCCCTATTGCCATCATACCTTACTTTTTGGCTGAAGTCTCTTTAAGATGGGGAAGTTACATCAGCAATTTCACCTACTCTGAAATCACCTCATTCTGCCCTGATTTATACCCCATGAAATCCTACTGCCCCCATGGGGGGTTCTGCAGAGTGTAAGGCTGGGCAGAGTTTGATCCAGAATGTTAAATACTGGAGCATCAAAGTTATAGGTTTATTGCAATTATTATTGGTCCCCATTGGTTATTTACTTATGCTTTATCTCAGCTACAGTTAAAATTCTATGCTACAAGGTGTGTGGGGAGGAATAAAAGCACAAACAGCAAGTGAGTGCATTGATTTGGAATGGGCTTGAACCTGTTTTTATGCCCCAGGACACTGCAGAAATGGAGGGATTTTCAAGGCTCCCCACAAAGTGACCTGAGAGTTGGGATTCTGTCAAAAAACTCTGCTGTGAAGTGAGGCAGCTCTTGCACTCCTACACCAGGAGCTCAACTTTCTCCATCTCAGGGGCAGGATGGGTTTTGGGACCATCATCTCTGTCCCTGCCATGCCCCCCTCACTGATGAACCTCCTTTGAGCATCTTCACCAAAGAAACACCCATACATCTGACTCCTCCTGCAGCCCTGGGAATGTTTTCCTGAAGATCAGGGGCAAATCTCAGCCACTTCTCAGTTAATTGTGTCTGGAGAAAAGCTCCATGCTAAATTACCAAACTTGGGACTCAAGATTTTCCAGATCTAATCACCAGATATTTTCCAGATATAATCTGGTATTATATCTATCTATATCTATCATCTATATCAATATAATCTATATCTATGTCTGTCTATATCATCTCTATCTAGATCCGTATCAGGCCTTTTACTACAGATTCCCTCAATCATGCTCCAGAAGTTAAAACAGAATTGGGAAACCAAAATCATACCTGGTTATGAACAATTTCCACCCTCATATTTTTTATTCCTGTTTATGTGGCCAATATCAAAATATCCCTACAACTACTACAGGAATTCTCCTTTAAATGACTCAAAGATGTTATTGGACACCTACATCTACATCACTGCTGAGGTCAGGTGCCTAGGTGAACATTTACAACCAAATATTTACGTGTCAAAGGGATATTTTGTAAAGATGGGCTAAAATAAAACCCATGAGACAACAGTATGAATACTACTGTTCCTGAAGTCCAGAGGATTTTACATTTTAAGCTTCACAGAGATTTCCCTCAGCAGTGTTTGGGCTGACTGAGATGGTCTAACCCTGGTATGAGCACCACAGACACAGAGTGTACTTGAGAGAGATCCAAACAATAGAATAACACAGATCCTGCTTTCCACTGAACTACCTTAGAACTAATTACCATTACAGGAAATCTATTGAAATGCAACATAATTTAAAATTTTAACCATACTGACAGAGGTGCCAGAACAATAGACAACAAAATGAATGACTGTTTTAAATTTAAATTTCTTTTCCTTCCTCACACTATGCATGAGTGGGCTCCTCTATAGTTAACCACGCATCTTACATCAAGTGTCTACTCAATTTTTCCCCTTCTAGAATTTCTGGTTGGACATCTAGGCCTTCAACACAATCAAAAATCTGTATCCCATGTATTTTCTTTCATATGAAGTCTTCATTTTATTAATCCAATAGCTGGAGCAAAGAAATACTCCAATTTTAGTCTCATTTTTCTTTTGCTATGAAAAGTCACAAGTAGTTGAAAGAAGAAACGCATTTTACAATCAGTTCTATAGCAGTGAATTTTAGGTGAAAGAAATTTCTAATTGGGTGTGAGAAGTTCCCTGTTACGTTATTTTATGCATGACTTCTCCATTTGACCCACACTATCTTGAATTGATACCAAAAAAACGAACTTTCAAATTTAGCAGTCAGATTTGCTTGTCACAATAAACAGCAAACAGAATGACATGGAAAATATTTGTCCCAACAGTTATTACCAACCAGCTTCTCAAGACTTTTACTGGTGGGCAAAACATTTTTCCTTTCTGTTTTTACTGCACTCACTGATCAGGATCTAGTCTGCCTCACAACAGTCAGCTGCCATTGTAACAAGTTACGGGAAAATTATAATGCTTCCTAAGCATTTCCACAGAAGCAAATTTCATGTGTGTGTGGGTGGGCAGTAGGAGGAGAATAACCTTGGGAAAAACACAATTATAAACAGCTGCAGCATGCATTAAATGTAATTATGATTGATTCCTATAAATAATTCTTTGTGTAAATTTCCACTTAAGCTGGATTTGCTGTTTGGGTGCAGTGGACATTCCTGCATTAAGTGATTATGTCTTTTTATTATTATTAAAAATACAGAGATTTTTTTTTCACTTGGGAGAAAAGATGGGGAAAGACTTACTGCACCAGCACAAAATGCTGAAAATCTGGACTATCACAATTAATAGTTGAACAGCCTGGACATGGTGAAATTGTTTGTGCCTGAGCAACAAAGAAGGATTAAAATGAAAAAGAGTGCATCATCCAAAGTTATTGTCAGCAAAACCTCATAACACTATTTCAACAAGATAATAGGTGTATAATGACAGATAGTGCCTGATAACCACTATGGAACAGCTGACTATATTAATAGAGCTTGACATTTGTTCTATTTAATGCAGAAGGTGCTGAGCATCTAGGTTTCTGCCATGCTAATTGCTTGGTCATTTGAAAAAGAAATCAATACAATACAGCCCTCACAGGAGAAAATCTTGACTTATTCTTCACAGTTCCTACAGCAAAAATGCACTAAATCATGGTAATTAATTAATTTGACTAATTCAACACTTAAAATTTCATTCATTCTCATATAAGATTTTACAACTGTCTACTACATGAACATTCAGCAGTAGTAATGGCAGGCAAAGATCATATAAAGTGACTGGGAGAAGGAAGGATGGTTCTTCTGGAAGCGTTATGGAGCACAGTCCTGATCCCACCAATAGTAATTACAGTTGGCCATTTACTGAACTGAGAGGGGACAAGGGCAGTGCCCTGGCACATCTGAGTGCTCAGCTCTCATTGCATGTGTGGAGCCAGCAAGAGCTGCTCAGAGCTTTGAAAAAAACCCCAAAAACCATCTTACTGCAGCTGCAACACTGATGTGCTACAGCTGGCCCCCCTCAGAAGGCTCCAGCCCCATATTCAGTGGGAAATTCACAGAACAGGGTTGGGAGGGACCTCTGGAGATCACCCAGTCCAATCCTACTGGCACAGCAGGGTCACCCAGAGCAGGTGTCAAGGGATGCATCCAGGGGTTTGGAATGTCTCCAGAGAGGGAGACTCCATGCCCTCCCAGGGCTCTGCCACCCTCAATGCAAAAAAAGTTCATCCTCATGATCTTGAGGTGGAAGTTCTGTCTTTTAGTTTATGGCCACTGCTCCTTGTCCTGTCACTGGGCACCACTGAAAAGGGCCTGGCACCACCTTCTTGGCACCACCTTTGAGATAATATATACATTAGTGAGATCCCCTCTCAATCTTCTGTTTCAGCTCCTGACCCTCCTCATCTTCATGGCCTCTTCTGACCATCTCCAATAGCTCCTTGTCTTTTTTTAAACTGTGGGGACCAGAACAGAGCTCAGCACTGCCCATGTGGCCTAAACAGAGCTGAGTGCAGAGGTGAGGATCACTTTCCTTGGCCTGCTGGCCACACTCCTCCCGAGGCACCCCAGGATAGCCAAGCTCTTCATCACATTTCTGACCTCTTCTCTTCCACAGGAGCCAGTGACACATGCTCAGAGCCAAGCCGCTTAACCAATATGTTGATCCAAGGCTATCTTTCTACGCTGTCTACCTCCTCAATAATTGAGGGTTTAATTTAGACTTTTTTTCCAGCTGAGATATACCCTTAATTCTTCATATGGAACATATGGACATAGCAAAGTACATCAACATTTTTAAGACAAAATCAGAAAGTCTTTTTCACACCCCTGACACCTTTCATCATGCCTTTCTTGTTTTTCTGCTCATCTACAGAGATGTTTATCAGCTAACCAAGCCCTCTGTGTGCAGTAGGGATGGGGTAACCATGCTGGAGGTTGACATCTTCCAGCTTAAAAATGTCACTCAGGGGGTTTGTCCAAATTACCGCAGTGTCAAAGGCAAAGCTGGATTCAAAGATGAGCTCTGTCTGTGCCTCAACATGAAGAGAGGTTTCCTTAAAAAATGGCTGCCTAGAGAGCCTTCAAAGCAGAGCTAAAATACTGCACAGCTTCTTTACTATTAGATCCATGGATTTTTTAATTTTAATTTTGCCATTTCTACCTCTTCTGCATGGCTGTGTGATTAGCTTGATTTAAAATAAAACCTTGCTTTCTTTATAATAATATGATTTGGTGGTACTACAAACAAGACAGCTCTCACCTGACATGAGTTAGGTTTTTTTAACAGACTTTTGTTGGAATTGCTGGTAATTCTGGAGCTTTAAGCTCTGCATGGAAGAAAAAAGCATCATTTGCTCCAAAGTTACAGTAAATTAATATGAACAACCCTGCTGATGTTCCAGTTTCATTTAGTACATAACATACAGAAATTCTGTTAAGACTCCACAGACTACTGAAGATTTGTCTGCATGCTTTTCAAGCAACAACAAAAAAGTAAAGGTGGTACATGCTTAACCCTCTTGGGCTAATTTTTTAAGGCATGCCTCTAAAACTGCATAAAAATATTTTCTGAATACAGTTCTTCACACCGGAAGAACTCTATTTAGGTGTAGAAATCAGATGCTGTACAACAGATAGAGGCTCTGAATCTATATTTATCCTTTTGACCATAAAGACTTTCCTTCATTTTTATTTTTCATTACGAATACATTTAAAGAACTTTTTTAAAAGACTCCATTACCCTTTTTAAATAAGACAGAGAAAGAACAAACAAACAAACAAAAAACCCTAAAAAAAAAACAACTAAAACCCTCAACCAATAACAGCTGTACATATTTTGTAAGAAAATATTCTTATATCAATCAAGCAAATATACATTAGCAAGAAGGAAACACATTAAGACTCATTTTCCTTTTTCCTGTGCCAGGTTGTTTCTTTTGTGCTATATATCAGAATGAAAGTAATTCACCTCTCAAAACAAAATATTAAAGAACAAAATATGACTGTGATGCACTTCTGCAGAATACAGTCAAATTTCCATAAAATGTCTGCAGGGTTTTGCACATTAAAATTTCTCTTACTAAAAATGTTTATGGAAATAGGTCATTATGCACATTACCAATAGAGAGCAATTTGTTGCTTTTAAAGGAGCTTTTATACTAATAGTTGTGAATAAACACATTTATCAGACACCCTAAATATAAACAATGTATACACTGGCAAGCACAGCAGATATGGATTAAAGGAGTTGCTCATTTGGGGCCCAGTTCTGCTGCCATGGAGCTCAGGGGAATTTTGGACAGTTTTTGTTGGGTTGGTGTGGGAGATGAATGGTGTCTCAGCTGTGGAAATGGGCTAATGGAAGGTACCACAGCATCCAAAAATTGGGGTCCTACCTGCTTGCACACAGCTCAGCCAGACCCATTAAAGCTCTCCCTGTGTTTAGTGAAAGGGAGAGCACGGGTTGGGATGTCCAAGCAAAATCCATTCCTTGCAGCCAGAGCTGCAGAATCCAGGCCAACAAGCCCAGCCCCACAAAAGCATCATCAATCTGTGGAAAACAAAGCAGATTTTCACATCAATAGCAGCAACTGTGCTCATGTCACATCAGAATTCTCTTTGAAATGATACATATCCCATTATCAGCACTTGGAAAAAATAAAAGAATGATAACAGCTATTGTGATTTTACTTGACTTCTGAGGAACAAAGAGGCTAGAACCAGGCAATTACACTGTGTAAGTTATCATAGCAGGGGAAGCAACAGGATACCAGTTTAAAACTGCAGGACTCACTGAGGAACATCTTAGAATATATTTACACAGTAGCCAGCATCCATTCTCTTAAAAATCCCACTTAAACCACAGATTAGATCACGTAGAAAGTGCAAATGAAATGAGCTGCTTTAGGAAGATATGTTGATTCCTGTGGTCCCTTGCTTGGTTGTCAGTAAAGTGAAGAAAATGTAAAACATCTATCCAATTATTTCAGTTAATATACAAGCATTAGGCATTCAAATTCCTAATTAAGAGACAACATGCCCTGTCAGGCATCTGCATGGGCTATTGAACATTGCCTAGATTGTTCCATAATTATCCCAGCTTAATAGCTCTAAAAATTTAAGCAATGTGCATCCATTGAGGAAATGCACTGCTTATCACATGAGGAGGAAGAGCACACAGAACATGCTCTGCCACGGTGTGTTTGTGCTGCAGGTTTTTAGTGGAACATGCTTTAATTAACAGCTTAGGAGCTGGCTGCTGTTGGCAAGGAGGAAACGGAACACACACGTCAAAATATATTTCCATTATCAGATTTAAACATGAAGAACTCAGTTGTTGGATGTGCTCCATTTCAGGGATTCCATTGTCAGCCACCAAAAAGAAGAGATAACACGTGCAAAAAAAAAAAATATATATATTTTGTAGTGATTTCACCGTGATACTTTTCAAGGCTCATTTGTTAAAATCTTCCATCTCCCAGCCCCATTTGCCAAAAAAAAAAAAAAATTTAAAAAAAAATCAGCATCCTCTGGGGCAGTCATGTTGTCAAGGAAACAGGTTTTTGCCACCTTCTATGATTTGCATTGTTGGTAAATTTGCTACCATTTCCTTCTTTTTAAGCCTGATGTCAATATTCAATATTTAAGCCTGATTCAATATTCAATATTGACCAAAGTTGCCTTAAATGGTGCAGCCATAGCATCAAGGTATCTATTCTTTCAAACTCTCTGGCAAAACTGGGCAAATCATAGATATATTCGCCCATGTAAAGTCTGCAAGGAACACAAAAATGAAATATTTCAGCTCCTTGAAATGGATTTCTTCTGCCCTTTACCCAATAGGCTTTATTTTGGAAAATAATATGTTTTAAGGACTCCATGTACCTTTCTCTCTTCTTTTTGCTTTGAATAAGACAGAAGGCAAAATGGGTAAAACAAAGAAAAGGCCATTTAAAAAAAGACAGTGAAAATGTGAAAAAATTTTAGAACTGAAAAACGTGCAAACAAAACCTATTTTTTCAGCACTGTTTTTGTTTTAGCTAAAACTCTAAGTTAAAAGCTCAACAGGCTCTGGTCAAGTTTACTGTTAAACCCCCTGTAAATAGATATTGCATGGGATGAAAAAGTGTAATGTGCAAATTTGGCAGCCTCAGGATGTTTCATGAAGCAGAGTGAGGGAGAGACCCCTCAACATTTCTTTTGTGACTACCAGGAAGAATTGGAGCAATTCTCAGGTTCCCTGTAGACTATCAATAAATAAAATATAAATAAATAAATTCCCTGCCATCCTATCAATAAATAACATGAATAAATATATCTTCTTACCTGGGACAGATCTAGCAGAGTTGAGTTGATTCAGCTGTTTTCAGGTGGATTTTCCTTTTGTCTTTTATACCACACTAGGCATTACTGCCATAGCATCCAATGGTGAACTTCCATCTCTTTAAAATAAAGATTTCTGCCATAGCATCTCACACCTATTTTGCAGCTCTGGTGAGAGAAAACCTTTCTTCTTTGCTCTTCTAAGCAGAGATAACTGATTTTGAAAAAAAATTGTGTATTTACCTGTTCTTTCCTGTCCCTGCCCCAAAATAACTGGAATTTTACAGGCAGTATCAGAATATAGTAGGCCTCAGCTGTATTTTCTAGCCTGGAATCTGACACTATAATGGGTATTAAATATGCATGTTTTTTTCTTCACCAGATATGTAAACTTTTTATTAATTAGACAGGAAAGTAATCATCCATCTGGGGGTATTAAAGGAATATCAATCCAAATTGTAGTACTGATAACATATTTTGGCTGAACTGTTCCTGTCAAAAGATAGATTATTAAATTTTTTTAAAATATCTATATATGTATTATTTAATGTTTTAATGAAATTCAACAATGAACTTTCGACAAATGGAATTATATATTTAAAGACTATTTTTAGGTCTCAAATATTTTTTTTCCTTTCCCCTTCTGGTACAAAATTATAAAATACATATTTTTTTTGATCTCAAATAAGAAAAATAAACAAAAAAAACCCCTCTACATTTTCAAAAGAAGAAAATTTTTTGTTCCATATAAGATCACAAGATAATTAAGGCACTTAACAGTACAGGTCACATAAAAGCATAGGTCACTTACCAATATTATATTATTTCTTCTGTGGACAGTGGCAACCATGCAGACTAAACTCCGTATTTGCGAAGTAAATTGTAATATATTTATGTTTTGAATGTAATATATGTATAAATTTATGGTCTTGTTGTGTTTTGGCTTCGTTTGAGGGTTTTTCTTGTTTGTTTTGGGTTTTTTATTTTTTTTTTTAATTTTTTGTTTTTCTACTCTGTAAGGTGGCAGCAATGGGAACACTTCACTTTGGATCCCTCTAACTTCTGCACCATGAGGTCTTCTGAGGAGGGATGAGACATTCTCCCTGACACAACATTCCTGGGACACAGACCTGGCTTTGCCTCAGGGATAAGACAAGTGGACTGCACTCTAATTGCTCATTAATATTGAGGACAGTGTTGAGTAGTCCCATGGTAAAATTTTTGGGGTAATTTAAAGCTTTCTTTTCACCATGTTTTTCTTTTCAGATGTTAGACGGAGAGAATCCTTGGAAATGCTAGATAAAGCCAGGGATACCTGGTTGGAAGCTTGGCACAGATTTTCTCCACAGGTTTATGTGAGGGAAGAGGGGAGGTATCACTCAACATTTTGGATGTACAACTTTGGCTGCAGGAATGAATAAATCAAAACTCAAAGGCAGCCAAGATTCCCTTTGCTGTTGTGTGGAGGAGAGTTCTGCACACTTAGCCCCTTTCCTAAACACAGCACATTGGGTTGGTTTTTGCAAACTAATGCATTATTTTCCTTCTCTCCAGGCCCCATCCTCTAAAAAACCTGTTTCATCTGGATTGCTGAAGCACAGATTCTCATCATCCCTCAGAGGAGACAGCTCCCAAGAGACAGCTCCAAACAGCTGCTTCCTGCAGCTGGAAAGTTTTTCAGTGCCAGTCTAGACCTTCATGCAGTAGAGCTCTGATGTTCATGAATAGTCAGCTGATTTCCCTAGGAAAGTTTGGGTGCCTCACTGCATTGGCTCCTACAGCAAATACTGCAATTACATTTTCCTCTTGTAGGAAGATATTTTGTAGGTAGATATTTCAGGCTTGTGTCACTTCAAGTATTTCTCACCCATGTGAGAAACAGAATTATATTCATGTGGGAATACTAATGTGGGGTTCACAGTGCCAAGGTGTACCTGTAATATGAGATTCCTCAAATTGGGGTAAGCAGTTTGGGGTGTGTTTGCTTTTGTAGTTTTTTTTTTTTTCCCTCTAATGCAGACAATTTGCAAATAAATAGGCAAAAAATACATATGGTATGTGGGTAACTTTGAAATGACAGTGAAGAACATGATTTAAGATAAGGGTCCACTCAGAGCAGCTAAATTTACCTTTAAAATGAAGAATTATGGGGATTGTGGTAAGGACTAGGTTTCACCCCATTTTTTCCTTCAGACAAAATATGCACTGCCGAGCACAAACAGAGAAAGTTGTTGGGGTTTTGGTTGTTTGTTTGTTTTGGTTTGGGTTTTAAATAATTTTTCTTTGTTTGTTTGTTTTGAGTAGGTCATTCGAAGTCTTATTTGCTCTGGAAACTGCAGCTACATAAAGATCCTGTTAGAAGCTTAACATTTTTCCAAAATCAAGAAAAAGGCAACAGCAAAATAGTTATTAACAGACAAGGGAACTAATTATATTTTTCTATTAAAGCAATTTGTTAACTAGATGCCTTTAAAAGAGAGTTTATCATGACTGCTCCTTTGAATTGCAGAGTCTACCTTGTTAAGTATTCACATTTACTGACTCATTGTTTATAAAATCAGGTGTTCCAAAGACAAGAAGTATTTTTTACAATAAGCAATTCTGTAATGAAACAGAGAAATAGAAATCAATTTATTAGATATCATCTGCATAGAGAGCTATGAAAAAGACCTCAGGAAAAAAAGCTCAAGACTGCTGTAATTTGTACTTTGAGGGAACATATATAAATATCTTCAGGCACCATAAATTTAGATGGTTTACCATAAAACATTAATAACTTTCCAGTGCAAAGGGTGAAATGCCCCACCCACAGTCTCCATACTGCATTCTTCCCAAAATGCCTTTATTTCCTGTAAGCATGAATTCTATGTTTAGATTTGTTTAAAATAATGAAAAAGAGTAGGAAGCAGTTTACTTTTTTAAAAGATGCAGCTGAGAGCCAGTAAAATAGGATTGCAGGGGCACCTTCATATCTTCTTCATATCTTCATACTTTCACCTTTCCCTACACTAAAAAAAAGGAAATTGCTTAAATGTGTTGCTAAGCCCAACTCACCGCTTGGGTGTTTCAATGAATTTAGTTGATGTGGCTCCTTCACAATCAAATGTATTTTGATACACCTATAGCTTGTTGATTACAACCCATTTCTCCCACTCTACTCCCCTGAAAAGGAGCTCTGTGTCAGTGTGCCTCTCACAAATCAGGCAATAGCACAACTGAGCTGCTTTCCTGATGAGCCCCATCAAGCCCATTTTTGGAAATGACATAAAATAATGCATATCTCCTTTTTTTCAGGCAAAGATATTTTATATCCTGCCTTGTATTATGTTGCATGTAGTCTTTTCAGAGTGTGCCACCCTCCTTTTCCAAAGCATGCTGCTGTAGATGAGTTCATCCAGACTCTGAATTTAATTTGGGGAAGAATCAGCACTTTAGTGGTGGCCATCTTTGTACTCATGAGGGTGGAGTGATGCACCAAAACTGTGCTATTGTGTTATTGTTTTCTTGGTAGTGGTATTTCTGGTTAGTTTGAAACAACCCAGAGTTTCTAGACAAAGGGAAACCTTTTGAATTAAACAGGCACATTGGCTGGTGGTGGAACTGTTCAGTAGAGGAGAATCTGGCACAGTTATTCCCTCCTCACAGAGCTCTCCCTTGCTGGTGACAGCAAAGTCACAGTGTCCTGCCTTCAGATGTAAAAGATCAAGACAAAAAGAAGAGATGGGGACCCATAAACAAAACCTGCTGGTTTCTCTCTCCCCTTCAGCTCTGGCCTTGGGTGCACAATGGCCTCTAACGGTGACAATCACACTCCAAAGTAACACATCCCTTCTGTAATGTTGCAATGGTCTTGCTTCACAGATCAGATAATAAATCATTGTTTTCCACTGTGGTCTCCTTCATTTGTCTTATCAGATGCTGGTGAGGAGTGCTGAAGAATTTTTCAAGTTCTCTGGCCTCCTCATACCTCAGCGTGTTTATGCCTAGTGACACAAGCCAACTTCATTGCTGCTCTGAAGCTTGTTAGGAATTTTTCTCTATTGAATTACCAAATTCAACAAGCTCTGAATTAGGCAGTTTCTGTGTAAAAAAATAATTGAAGGGACTACAAAATCTTAATCAACCTTTTCATTCAGTTCTGTCTGGTATTTAATGTTTTTGTTTATTGCACACAACTGAAAACCAGCACATCATACGTATGATAAATTTAAGTGTTTAAAGTGCATTGCTATTCTGCCTTGTGTAATGGAAAGTGGGGTGAGAATGAGAAAAAGAGAGGTATAATTAGCTGTACACTGAAATATTTCCTTGTAGAAGTTTTTCTTCCTTTGTACGTTACCTGAAAACCATGGCTGACAGTATTATTTTCTCCCTTCTGCATTCAGTCTAATATAAATACTAAATCCTACTGTCAGGACTATTAATTCTTAAGCATTAGAACAAGGGGCCTGGGCCAAAGCCAGTGTTTGTCTTCTACAGCAAAAAAATAAAAATAATTAGTGGATAGTTATTTCAATACAGTCAGCCTCATGCTAATCTCCTCAGGTACAGGATAAATCTAACTCAGCTGGATATTTATTATATCTTTAAGATACAACCTGCCTTCCCCAAACAGACAGTTTAATATCTTCCTTGGGTACTCATTATCCCTCGTTTGGATTGCTGTGGCTCTGTTGCCTTAGCAGAGCTGTGCATATCCATGCTGCAGAGCTCTCTGCCAGCCTCTTGCTCTGGCCACGATGCACATCTGCATCCCCTCTGCCAGATGTTCCACAGCCCACCTCATCCTACCTGAATCTCTTCTCAACAAGCAGGTTTTGCAAAAGATCCTCTGGCCTTCCTCTCAAAGCTGCTCCTTGTCCTCAGGAGAAGAAACCTGAAAATATTTTCATTTACCTCAGTGCTTTTTTTTTAGATATCTCAATAAAAGTCTGAATTGCCAGAATCTTTGTGAAATGACTCCCTAACACACTGCTGATATCCTGAGGATGACACCCAGGCATGGCCAGTAGAGTGGCCTGTTGTAATCTGATTTTTCCTATTAAGCAGTCCACTTCTATTATTTCCCCTATTGTAAAAACTTAGAGATAAAAACATTTCTGTATTAAATATGGCAGTTGGCTGGTCATCATTACAGTGCATAGTGTTGTTATAGTAGTAATAACAGTAATTGAAAGAAGACCCCAAACCTCTTATTTAAAATAAGTATTCATAACTTAACATGTATACTGTAAGTATACATAACTTTAAAATATAATTATCATTTTTTATAAAGCATCATATATTTATATGTGTGAATTTAAATATAGGTGTACACATGTTTTATATTAAAATATACATAAATTCAATAATTATAAACATTGAAATGCTGCAAAAATAGCCCAAATAACCAGTTCCTATCAAACTCATCTCAAATCTAATAAACTTAAAAACAAGGGCATGCCATTAATGCAAATACTGCCTACTCTGAATATGCAAATATCATGTCAGATCCTGGACATGAAACAATGAGATTTTATCCCTATATTTTTTTTTCTGTACTGCCATCTTATGTAGCTTATTTTATTCAACTGAAAAATAGAGTTGGTATATCACTGATTATTTTCTGTAATTATTTGAAGACACAGAGGTCAGACTTGTGTGTTTAAGTATGCATGTATCTCTTCACTTACTTTTTGTAATGTTGTTGAAATATTCTTAGCTGAACAAGATGAGAACTAGAATATTTTCCTCTGTCTAAAAAAGAACACAAAAATGCATCATAGTCCTAATGTCAGTAATTTGAAAAGAACAGGAAAAAGTGTATGGGGAGCCCCTGTGTTGGTGTAAATCTCTTTAGTGACAAAGAAACTTCTGTTAAACTTTTCTGTTTCATTTGAGACCATACACATATAGATAGGTGGACCAAAGTACCAAAGTGCCAGTGTCTGCCCAATAAAGCTGCTCTTAATCTCTAATTGAAATGCATCTGGTAACAGAGCATAACTACTTATAAAATTTTCCTTGTTTGACAAATGAGACAGCTCAAAGCACCCTGATTACCTTTTTTCTTAAAAAAAAAAAAAAAAAAGAAAACCAACCCAAAAAACCACTTTTCATTGAGACCCTGGACGTCATCCTTCTCCAGAGTCAAAATTTGCTTTATGCCCTGGGCAAAAACTGGTCTGAGAGAAGTTCACATTGCATTATGGAAAATTCTCTAAGGAACCTGACCTTTGGAAAAAAGTGGAAGGCCAGGTGAAGTCCTATTCCCTTGAGTATTCACAGAAAAAATGCTGCTTAATCATTAATTGAGCAATTTAAAAATAAAAACATTTACCTTCTTTCAGCGAAACAGAAGCAGTCTTGCCCTTGCTATGCCAGGTGCACATAGTCTGGTAGATTTTTCCTGGGTGGAGATACTGGTGGACTGAGGTTTGACCCCACACAGGTGAGACTGATGGATATAGGAGTGTCTGGTCCTCTGCTGCAGCCTCCATTCTCTGCATTTAGCCATGGTCTGGAGCTGTCCTGCGTTGAAGAACATTTGAGTGAGGCAGAGAAAGATGAGTTTGTCTGAAGTCCCTGTGGATAAAAGGCACCTGTAGATAATACTTAGAGATTCAGTGAAGGAGCAGGGATATTGGATTTGTGGGGTGTCCCATGGCAGGGAGGAATGATGAATCTGACTCCATGGTCTCAGAAGGCTAATTTATTATTTTATGATACTATATTATATTAAAGAATGCTATGCTAAAGAATACAGAAAGGATACTTACAGAAGGCTAAAAAGATAACAAGGAAAACTTGTGACTCTTTCCAGAGTCCCAACACAGCTTGACCCTGATTGGTCAATGAGTGAAAACAACTCACAGCAGAATCCAATGGAACAATCACCTGTGGGTAAACAATCTCCAACCACATTCCACATGTGAGCACAACACAGGAGAAGCAAATGAGATAAGAATTTGTTTTCCTTTTCTCTGAGGCTTCTCAGCTTCCCAGGAGAAAAATCCTGGGAGAATAGGTTTTTCAGAAAATATGAATGTGACACAGGACAGGTCCAGGATGGTGGTTTTCCTCACAGATCAGCAAAAATATGCAGTGCAACTATAGTTCTAATCCAGAGAAAGTTCTTCTGACTCTGTAATAGTTTCAGTTGAACTTTCCTTACATCAGTTTCCCAGAATTTATTTTGAAGCCATTTATATTTTTGAATGCCACAGTGTCATGGGGCAAAAAATAATCACAGTATAGGTATAATTTGCATGGAAAATTAGTTCCTTCAGTGTTACAGCTCTTTTTGTTGACAAAAAGGTCCACTGGAAACAAAGATCTTTTATGCCATGTAGGTGTGATTAACTTCTTTTGCAAAGCATGAATAGAGAAGGAAAAAATGCTTGCTAGATTTCTAATGGAGAAGTGAGATCTGTGGGATCCCCATAACACATTTCCCTGACAGTTCTTTTCTGTTCTTAAGGAAGGCTGTAGATGGAGACTTATGTTTGCCTAAGCAACCAGAGGCATTCCAAGCAGTCAGAGAAAGCCACTTTCCAGCACTCTGACAAAGGGAGGTGCCATCGTGCAACCTAGGAGGCAAGTTTGAAAGAAAATGTTACAGGTCTCAGCCTTTAAAACATTTCTAGTGTGTCTGCAGAAATGTCAATAGCCCAAATGGCAAACATTCTGTGTCTTCTAACAAAGAGAGAATATCAAAGCCTGTAATTTGAAAAGGGAACATCCCTTAAACAGTGTCTCTTCCACAGCTGGCTGTTTGCTTGTATGTGATGGAGAGCAGACCACACAAAGAAGACAACATGTGGAAGGTTGTATTGATGCCTCAGGTTTCAGCTTTTATATTTTTCAGATTCTGTGCTGCTTTAGTGTGTGGGTCTGAGCTTCACATCAGGGGATGCTGAGCTCTGTGCACAGAGCAGGGAGACAAAACAATTCCTGCTCCAGCTGGGCACCAAGGACAAATGACCCAAATCTCAGCCCGAGAGCACAAACCCCGTGGGCTGGAGAGAGAAAAACAAGCAGGGTGGGACTGCATGGGCTAAAGCTGGAATGGGACAATGAACTGCAAGATGCAAATGGAGCAGAACTGATCAAAGGGAGAGACCCCGTGCCCGGTCGTGCATTTTGGGGCCATTTTGGTTCATCTTGGGTGCAGCCCTGGCTGGGCTCTTGTGCTGCCCAAGGTGGATCCATTGAGGAGATCCTTTGAATAAATCCCTGCTTTATTCTGTAACTCTGCCCAGCCTCTGTTCTAGGTCAGCCTTTACAAGGCATCAGTATGAGGTAAACCCAGGATGTCTGTAGCTTTTATGAAAACACCCATGTTTTAGTGAGCATCCTGGCCTAGTGCAAGGCCTGTGGCAGGGGGTTGGGATGATAGAATCTTTGGATTTCCCTTCCAACCCAAACCATTCTGGGATTCTATGATTTGTGGGCCTTCTGAAGCCGTAATATCAGTGTGCAGCCTGCAAGCTGCCCTGGATCCATAACCCAGAGGCTGTCCACCGCCTTTCCCCCACCATGCTGCTGACCCCAGCATGTCTGCAGGGATCTGCCAGCATGGCCAGGGCTGGAGGCAGGCTCCCTCCCAGCTCTGCACGGCTGCTGTGGCCTGTCACTGCCCAGCCGTGGCACTGGGCCAGCCCCAGATAAAACATGAACCTCGGGTGGGTGAAAAACGCTCTTAATTCCAAATCTGAGATGCTCTGGGGGAGTTTGAAATTAAGCAAAGCACATCTGCCCATTCCTCATTATTGTTGCTGTTATTGTTGTTATAACCTTTCCTTACACTAATCCACATTTCTGTTCCACATTGCGGCTATGCGAGAGGCTGGAAATAGTCATTAAAATGCGATAATGCTTAAAATTCTAGCACATTAACACTGACATTTTGCCTTCTAAACAATCTCAGGTAATGAAGGTCAGTACAAGCAAACAGTCTGTCTATGGCCATTCGTTAGAGGCTCTCTGTGCTTGGACTTCACAGCAGGGGACTGTCAGGCAGCGTTTTCCTCTGTGCGCCTTCTCTCCAAGTGCTTGCTGCAGCTGGCTCCAGCATATGGTAGAATATGAAGATATTTTCTGGGGTCCACTGCCTCAGTCACTGTTTAATGATTAATTACTGCAGGCTGGTGTCAGGGTGAGACATTCAAGGCTTCAGGCAAAAGTCTTAACTATGGAAAATGACAGCAGGCGGGATTTTGCCAAAAGGAGCGACTTTGCGCTGCTAGTTCTAATGATTTGCACTTCCTTTTGATCCATTTGTAAACAGCGAGATGGTAAAAGGCTGAAACTATCAGGCATAAATGCCAACAATAACAAGAAATTGTTCCCAGAGAGAGTCTTATGGTGTTTGGGCTCGCTGAGAAAATGTTATAACTAAATCTCTTGAAACAAAGTGGGGACTTGTGCGCTCAGACCATCTCCAACCCAGCCTCCAACCACCAGGACAAAGATAAGCAAGAGGCAGAGAGCTGAAGCCCACAGTGGCTGTGAGGGTGAGGAACTGAGGTTGGAAGTTCCCAGTTCCATCCCAGCTGATAGCATGGAAGCCATGGAGCTTTCTGTGCCAGATCTGGAGCTAGGACTTGTAAGAGCCTGAATGAGAGATGTGGGACTCCAGGCATCTCTCCAAAATGCAGTTTATTCCATCCAAGATGTTACAGCAGGCCAGGGTCGTCGGTGACAGAGCTGTGCCCGCAGCTGTCAGCTCCAGCTGCAGGCAGGCCTGGAGACCCTTTGGTTTTGGTTACAATGCATTAGATACTTTGCTGAGCATCTTCATACAGTAGAACCAATCTATACCTTAACTATTATCTATAGCTTATCATAACTACTATAATTACCGTATTCATGTTACTGTTCACCAGTCACTAAAAGTTAGTACATCACAGTTTAAGCTAAAAGTTGTTTTTCAGTTTTCTTGCAGTGGAAAATTCTGAGACCTTTTTTCTACTTGCAGCATTTGCTGACTTGTTTGCCTGTGCTATCTTTCTGCTTGGTAAAAACATCTTCTTGTTTGAGGAGGGTTTATCATTTGCTCTGAGTTAAAAACCCCTTCTAACTAACAGTCCCTTTGCCTCCTTGGTTATCCAGTAAGATTGGCTCAGCAATTCTTTTCTTCTATATCAAAACTTGCTTCCATCTCTCTATTCCTCCTTCAGATTCTATATTTAAAAATCTTTCTGCCAATCATACATATCTGTGAGACTTTTTTGCAAACTTTCATCCTTCCAACAAGGACTGACCCTGTGGGGAGCTCCTGGACAGGACACAGCCCCTTCCCAGGCACTGGGTGCAGCATCCCCATCATCCCTGCCTCCTGGGGCATATGGCTGGGGGAGCTGGGATGTGCTCCCATGCTCCACAGGGACTCTGGGGGAGATGGAAAGCTGCCCTCACCCCACCCTGTGGTTCCCCACTGTGCACGGCCCCACTGAAGGACAGAGCCCTTGAGCCTCAAGCTCGTGATCAGCAGCCCTCCCCTCCAGCTACATCAGCCTCAAATTGATGTAATGAGGACATGAGGGATCAAAGCTGTTTAAAGGCTTTTGTTCAGTTCATTTAGAAATGCATCTTAAACCCCATTAATTTGCTTTTCATGGCTCTGTGTGTGTATCAAAACTACCCATAAAGATACAATTATCTCCCACCTACAAAGATAAGAATTGTATGTGTGCTTTAATAAAGCCCAGGTTAATTTTCTTCAGATTGCCCTTCATCAGAAATGCAAAATGAGTGCAAATTATACAATTCACATTTAGTATCATGTTGCAACTGCTTTGTGCTTGTGCCAGTGAGTCTACAGAGCAACAGAAGAGAATAAGATCTTTCACCTCAAGTGCCTTTGATAAAAATATGAAAAACACTTACTTTGATGAAGGAGTGTTTCAAAGTGGATAGATTGTGGTTCCATCTTTCGTGTGCAGCGCCATTAAAGAAGCCAAAATCTCACCATCATCTTCCCAGTGAAAATTAGCACTGGAAATTCAATGAAAATATTTTTCATTCCCATAAAATAACATTATCCAATAGTTTTGGCTGTTGAAAACAAAAAAAGTTTATGCTTTTGGAAAAGAGAAGCAAAATAAATCATTTTACTTCCTTCTTTTATATCAAGTGATTTCTACAGAAGTAAAAAAGAAAATCCTGTAGAGTGTATTTGTTGCAGGAAAGGGTATTTTTTGAGGAAACAAAATTTATTCACTTTAGGTGAATTTACTGCTGTATAAAGGTATTTTATTTTCATGAATTAAATAATTTTTTTCACAGTGCATAATCAAAATGTTTTTCCATTCCTCCACGTTACAGAGTATGAAGAAGACCCAGTTGTCTACTAATAAAAAACTAATTTTAGCTGCATCCAATCTTTAGTCCTTTTATTATTATGGGAAAAGAATGACGCTAAGTGAGAAGCAGCAGATAATTAATGGGCAGGTTACCTAGCTTGTACAAGTCACAATGAAATGCAACATTATTTGTCAGTTTTTAATGTGATATTAACTGGTGATGGGTGAACCACAAAAGATTGAGAGACGGTTTGAATGATCACCAGACGTGTAGAAGCTTATTTAAAATTTATCTGAATGTCTAAATACTGTTGAGTTGGGATTAACTTAGTGCAGGTCTCCAGGAAATAAAAGCGATGACATGAAAGTCCACATTTCAAAAATTAGACTTTTGGTACTCACATAAGCACTGGAAATACTGTGAAAACAGCACTTCTTTCTTGTTTCTCCTAATAGAAAGAGTAAAGTTACTCAGCCTCTTAAAATCTCCAGAAAAGCCATGAACTTTTAGCTGATATTAAAATATTAATCTGAATTAGTCTGCATACATCTAATTTTAAAAGCAATTTGAATCTTTGATAAATTAATGAAACTTATTGAAACCAGATGCTTTTTTTTGTCTAAGCAGCAGCAAAAGAAAACTTGCTATGCAGACTGAAAATTTTAATCCAAAATATTTTTGTGATTTTAGAAACAATTTCAGAGAACAAAACCTAGATGGAATTTCAAGGCCCCATCCTTGGCACAACCTGTATAAATGTAGATAACTTTCAAGATGAGTCTCTCATTGCCAATGCAGACAGTTCCAAAGGCAAAAACAAACAGCATTTGGCAGCAGGAACTTTTAAAGAGAGTATCATTAAGGAGTTCAAGCTACACACCACAAAGTGATGCACAGCAGACCCAGGTGACTTCCCTGCACCTCATACCTTTAGCTTCCATTAAACATAAAGTTTTTTTGGGTGAACTAAGTGTGTGGCCCAAGTGAGGAGCCCTTCTTGCATAAAATCACAGATTTTCCAGAAGGTTACTATCAGCTTCTGGCAAATTGTCACCATGGGCGAATGATTTCTTGGATATCACCTCTACTCATCTGTGAAACCACAGAAAAATTCAGAGAAGACCCATATGGAGCCAACATCCACCATAAAGACTTTGGGAGGGGTTTGACTAGAAAGCAGAGCCCAGATGGAGTTTTGGTGCAGAACTGAAAGGCCAGTGCATTCAGGCTTAGAGAGAGCCTGTTTCACACTGCAAATGTAGGTTATCAGCCTAGCCAGGAGCAAAATCTGTGTCCTTGCTAAGGAACATTTGTAACTCCTCCTGCGACCACCTGGAAGAGACTAATGTAGCAGGAGAAGGACACAAATCAAAACTGAGATGAACAATGAGCATAAAAAAGAATCCTGAACTCAAGTTGCTGTTGTTTTGGGTTGGCAGAGCTCATGATTAGCATCATCAGACACTATTCAGGTTTATGTCAGGTCAGCCTTAAATCTACAAGTAAAAATTTAAGGGAATCTCAAACATTAATCATCTTCCTTTAAAAAGAAAAGAAAAGTGATTAACATGCTGTTGCAGTTGTGTTATTGTCATTACCTTGTGCTTTTGCTCCTCCACTCAGAAATCATCTAATATCATTTTAGATTACCTAGGAATGCTTCCTATTACTTACATGCCAGTTTAAGAGCACAGGACTCTCAGAGGTCATGTCACATACACCAGCACTGTCCAAAACCTGCTAGGTTGTCTGCTAAGTGACTGGATATCTATAGAAACAAAAGGGCAAGAGTGTGATTTTTCTGAGATTAAGACTCCCCAGCAGCCTAAAAATGGTAGAAATTCTTAAAAGATTTAGGTGAACAGTAGATTTTTGGATGCCACCCTATGAAAGAATATATGCAAGATCTCTGATCTCGTTTAGTTGAGCTGGCATATTTATATCCCAAATTTTATGAGGCTTGAGCTTTCAGAGTAAGGGTGTTATGATGAGTTAACACCACTGCTTAGATTGTTCACCAGCCAAATAGCAAAATTTCTTAATGTCATTTTATGGGACTTATAAGACATTAAACTAAATATGATTGCTGCTCCATAAAACAGAACAGTTCTCCATATACTGTATGTATGCAAATACAACATCCTATCTCAGCCTTCAGTGCCCATAGTAAGTTATCCTTAGAGTTTAGACTGAATAGCTATTATTGGTTTACATGCTCCTATATCTTTGCATTTCATATAGCTAATAAAGGGAGAAGCTTTTCAAAAAATAGGAGTGATGCCTTATGTGCCTCACCATGCAGCTGAGAAGTTTTTCTCTTTCAGCAGAGAAGGTACATTTGTCCAACTGAAACACATTTTCAAAATGCAGAAAAGGTGAATTTTCAAACCCAGGCAGGCGGGATGTTTAATGAAAGGCAAAAGTTTCTTTCAAAATCCATGTCACATGAGGCCAAATATTCACATGGATCCATGGGCAGGGTGAGCAAGGTATCTAGAATCAATAAATCAAGCTAATAAAGAGGATACCAGGTGAAAGTTTAAACATGGTCTAAAAAAATCTCTCTACCAAGAATGAGGAAAATAGCTTTTATCATAATTACCTACTCTATCATTTTAACTTCAATACATATTGTCCACTTTTGCAAAGATTATTTCTTATCTATGTGGACCCCAGTCCTGTTTCTGAAAATAATTTCATCCTGTTTGCTACAATGGGAAGAGCAACCTTAACAGAGGGCCATTACTATGGTCCTATATTTAATTTTAGACATTGAACATAAAATAATTGTTACTGTTTTCCAATAAATTCTGATTTGGGATGCATTGAATCTGGAATATTCACCAGATAATGCCTGAGCTGAATGATATGATTTTGAGGGCAGAAAAATGCATGAGGTTTTTAAAAGCTGGAATTTTGAATGAAAGAGGAAATGAATCATCAATTTATGAAATCACCAGCATATGAAAATCACCAATTAAGGAATACATAAGTTTGATAAAATCTGAAAAAAGTCATGTGTGCTAGTCAAAGTAATAATTCTTACAGCTACTGATCTTGGCAGCATTACAGAGGTAACATTTTTACAAGGTTAAGCTGTCTTTGAACTTTTCTATAATTTAGTAGATGCAAACAGACTTTTTTTTCTGCATCAAAACATTTGACAGACTTTTTTTTTCTGTATCATTTTTTTTCCTCTATTCTGTGTCTTTTTGTTTCTTTACTTAAAAAATACCTCAAATTTTGACAACTGTAAGAGAAAAAAGTCCTCTTCATTGCATTTTACTACTCCACATCACATTAAAAAAATATCTAAGGTATTAAGCCAACTAAGTATTGTTCCACATTCCCAGCTTTTGAAATTATTGGCAAGGCAACTTTGTGGATAACCCCTAGAAAAAGAAGACTATTTGATATATATTTGCCATCTCTTTTATATTCTTTTGCTGCAACTATTTAGGTGTTCTTTCAGAGAGACTCTGATTTTGGGGCTTTTTTTTCTGAGAACAGAATCAAACATGCTGGAGAAGTGTGCATGGAAAACTGTAGAGATGCATGAGTAAAACTGCCATTAAACTTAGAGAAAGACTGTCCCTATATATAATATTTAGGCAAATCTGAGCATAGGGGTCATAAAATTCATTCCACACCTTCTTTATGCATTAGTTTAAAAGTTCAAGCCTTTGAGTCAGTTCTTTTCAGCATTAGTGGCAGCTATTGCTGCAAGGAAATTAATAGGGCTATCTCACTGACTTCAGTAGGAATATGCTCAGTCCCTAAACTCAGTCCCTAAAGCTCTGCTGAAACATAAATGTCACTGTTTTGAGGGAATACTCAATATATTTTGTTCTCTGAGGTACAACAGCCTCTGAAGCTGCTTCAATGAAAGTTGATGGAAACTCAGGAAAAGTTAGTTGATACTTCCTGAATATTTTCAATGAGGAAAAAAAAAAACCAAACATAAAAGGCAATTCACCTTCCCCCACTTTTGTCACACTTTCTTTTGGCTAGTTTCTGTGAAATAACCTGTCTGAAATCAATGGTTTAACTGAGTGTAGGAGATCTGGATCAGGAGCTTCTCAAGCAAATGTCCCTGGATGGGAAGTTTCAGTGTGCAGGGTTATCCTAATTTGGGGTCCATGGAGTTCCTTTCAGCAAGATTCCCAAAGGACTGCAGCATCACAGCTCAAAATTTTAGCAGATTTAGGAACCCAATTTTTGTTTCTTTCTTAATCTTACCAGAAATAATTACGCTCACTTGCTTCAGAAGTCCTAATAAACAGGTAAAACTAAGGATTTTTCAGTGCTGATCACATAGGAGATGCTGAACCCTCAAAGTAGTGCTCTACTACATATTTTCTCTACACTTGATACATGACCAAATGATAAACAATCTATGTTAAGGAAAATATATGTGAATATTATTTTTTGCCTTGATTACGTGGTTTCAGATAAACAGGATTCAAGTCTTGTTTTTTGAGAGTCTGACTGATCTGCTTTGTAAACCTTTTTCATTTTTTTCCCTTTTTAATAAACGATTTGTCACGCCTCTTTGTTCTAAAATGAGAGCAAATGTTTTGCTTTATAATCTTACTTTTTTAACTAAATAAAAGTTGCTGCATAAAGTTTTAATATAATTCTAAAATATGCCCTTGTAGAAGTTGCCATAAATGTCGACATTTTCAGCAGCATGAATTTATGATGACACTGAATTTTTACAGCACTATAAAAGTCCATAGTCATGATGACATCTACAGCTGCCTTTTCACTAAAATATAAGAAACTATATTAAGACACATAGTTCAACATTTCCACAGACTTTAAGGAAGAAATTGTATACACCAGTGAGTGCTCACAGCAGTCTCAAGATGGAATAGATGATCATTTAGCTACTAAATGTTTTTATATTGAAATGGAAATCAGCAGAGGGTTCTTTTGTTCCTCTTCAGTTTTTATTTTCTTCTATTGATCAAGGCAAAAATTGCACCTGAAAAACTTGAAATAAGCTTGAATTGAAGTAGCATTCTGCCAGGAAAAGGTAGCCTGATCAGCCAAAATGTCTCAGTGCAAACTCAGGGTGGGGAATAAGAGGACTGGGACAGGAGGGCACGTGCCTGCAGGGATGGTATCTCACTGGAATTCCAGAGATGTGGTGGAATGGCTCCTGGGATGGCTCCTTTTCCATTGGAATAGAAAAACCCAGGGTTCTCTGGAAAGAAAAGGCAGGGAAGATGAGGAGGGGCTGTCATCCCCTAAGCCAAAGACCCTCTGGAGTGCAGGGTGTTCCACCTGGGGGTGGGCGAGGGGCCAACCAAGAGCTTCTGGGCCAGGATGAAAAAAAAAAAAAACCAAACATGCTCCCATCAGGAGTTCTGCTCAGGAAATCCCAACATAAGGTCACAGACCTGCTGAAATGGATGATGAGATGGGAGGAGCACCCCTCCTTTGAAGACAGGCTTCTATTAAACTGGAGAAGAGAAGGCTCTGGAGAGACCTTATAGCACTTTGCAGTACCTAAAGGGGGTTACAAGAGAGCTGGAGTGGCACTTTTTGCAAGGGCATGAGGGAATGGCTTTGAACTGAAAGGGGGTGGATTTAGATATTAAGAAAAAATTATTTACTGTGGGGATGGTGAGGCACTGGAGAAGGCTGGCCAGAGAATTTATGGATGCACCATCCCTGGAAGTGTTCAAGGCCAGATTGGATGGGGCTTTGAATAACCTGCTCTAGTGGAAGGTGTCCCTGTCCATGACAGTGGAGTTGAACAGAAGACCTTTGAGATCCCTTCCAATGCAAAGCATTCCATGATTTTCCAATTATGCTGTGAGTCCTACCTTAAGTCTAGAGGTAGCCAGAGCACCTGGTTTTTCTTTTGCAAATATATAAAAGGTACCTCAGAGACACCAGAAGTCTTCATATTTTCTGCAACTGAAAGGAAAAGGACACACTTCTACATGGCATTCCAGAAAATATGCACTTAAATATGAAATTAAATCCATGAAATATTTTCATATCCATAATCCATAAAGTCACATGCTTTTGGAAGATGAGTATGGCTTATATAGCATGCCAGAATCAAAAACTGCAACAACAGCATTACTGTACTGGAGGTGGTGCTCTTGTATTTGTTCAAGTCCAAAATTATGGAAAGTTTGGATTGAAGAAAGTCTTTAAGACGTCTCTCTTTGATACAAATATTTAATTTAGGCGAAATATTTCAAAGACTTGAAATTTCTGTACTCAGGCTGTGGGTAAATGGAACATACCACTGGATAAGACGTTTCCTGATTATCACAATAGGACAAGTATGGACCCAACTCTTCCACCAATGCACACTGAACGATTCCATTGAATTAAATATGAGTTACATGTACAGAGGGACTGAGGCAGCCTGCTTTAATTAGTGTGAAAATGTCAAGTCCCTGTGTACAGTGCAAACCTAAAAACACCCAGACAGTTAACCCTTCCATTGCTATTGAACAAGGTATTCAAGTCAAATTAGAAAACCTCAGAGGAATCTAGTGAGTGTAAAATGACCCAGCACTTCAACAGGAAAATTACTAGGAAAGTAGTTGTCCAAAAAATCCTACTAAATGCTCAAGCAAACAAAGCAATGCCTTTTAAAACTGCTCTGAATTTACCCCATCAAGTCCATTGTTAAGCAAGTAGTCAGATACAATATCAGGGAGAACTTGTTAGCTTTCATTGATCTGGAAAAATCAAACCACATAGGGCTGTCCATTTCCATGGGAATTGTAAAAAAAAAAAAAAAAACCCTAACAAAAAAACCCCCAAAAAACCTTTTGATCTGTCCAAGAGTTCCATTTGCTTTGATGTCCAAACATTTGATTGAAAACTGAAGCTATGTATCATAAAAAAATATTTTGTTGAATCTAAGAGTGTAGGTTTCTAATCAGATACTTAAAAAAATGAAATTTAAGGTCTCAGTTTTTGAAAAATGAAGCTGCATGGGGAATTCTCTCCAATTTATAGTGTAACTACTCTACAGTATCGTTAGATGCCTATAACACTTGTTATCTTTTTTCCTCAGAGGAGAGAACTCATTCTTTCCAGCCCTTTGGTTACAGCAATAGGAACCCCCAAGGAAGTTGCCTGCTGGGTGGCTCTCCTTTTTCTGGAGACACTTGCAGTCCTAAAGTTGCATCTTTCCACAGCTGTCAGTATTCTTGGCAAAGTTCATTTTGACTGAAATTTCTCAGTTTAAGACACACGTGTCTTAAAAACTCAAGGAAAACTCAGAGTATAGCTCCAGACCAGCTATGGAAGGAACTTATCCTCAATTTTGATATAATTCTTCAGCATCAGGAGTCTTCAGACAGAGTTCCACACTACTAATGCCAACATGCTACCAGATATAGTGCAGAAGGAAAATTATTTAATATCCAAAGTCTTAATTTGTGGTTTTCATAATTAAAATATGTGAGCACAGACAGGTATTTTCAAACAGCTTCTCTAAGATGCAGGAACACTGTCCCTCGGTAATTCAAGCCTAGCACATCTCCTGGGCCAAAGCAAGGACATGAGCTGCAAGAATGGTACAGAAAATAGACAGGATACAGCAATATCTGGAATATCACAGCACCACCAGGCAGCCTTTCCCCTTGCATGTCAATCCTCATATAAATCCCTTGCCTACTTGCAGAGAAATTCTAGAACAGCACCAATGTATTTAGGGCCTTGTGCCACTCAGCAGCCAGAAGAGATGATAATTGGTAAAAGAATAATTGAATTCTCTGAGGAATTTTGTATTTTTCATAGCACTAGTGGTGAATGTGTACACCTGTAGCTAGCATTTACAAAGAATTTTTAACTAAAACATTGGCAAAAATAGAGAAAATAAGAGTACATGATGCAGGGTTCCTCCATACTGTTGCTTTTGGCTTGAATCAAACAATTGGAGTCAGATAGAATAATTAATATTACAAACCTTTTAATCACAGCACAAGTTAGTAAGATATGGACAGACATAATTACATAGCAAAAATTGTCTAGGCTCTGCTAACTCCAATATTAAGATATTTCCTGGGAAATGGCAAAAAACAATGTCACATTATTTCTCCAATTCATTAATAAGCATGTTTTTTGCACACTGTTCTTCATGGTGTATTAACTTATGACAGGGGTCAGGGCTACATTAAATTATAGGATAAATTATTATAGTAACAGTGCTATTTGACAGTTTCTTAGGTATCTGCTGCTCTTAAGCTTGTTCTGCATAGAATTATTTTTAACACCACAATTAAGAAAACCTTAAATAATAGCAACACATTTTACCTTGATTCTCAACTTTTTGCTAGCCTTTCTCACACAGAGCAAGTGGTGACCAGAGACCTCTAAGAAAAGAATAAGGATAATGGATCAGATCAAGTTTAACATTTATAGACTCTGAAGGTTTATAATATAAACCACAAGTTAGTCCTTCCTTCCTCTGCTTTCAGGTAGCATTTGACCTCAACTTCTCCAAATTCAGGGTAGTTGGAATAGAATAAAAACCTAGTGCATGGTCTTGAACTTCAAAGTCTTACAAGAAAACTTAAAAAATAGACCAAATGGTTCCTTGCAAGAGAGTTTGCCACAATATTCAAGGAAAGACGAGATCCACAAGCAGGTAGCAGGTGCGTTTGTGTGTTCATAAGAATATCTTCCTGTTATATATTTATGTTTCCATCATTATCCATAGCTTTACACTCATAATGTCCTATTTTTCATCCCTCTCCTCCCACTCCTCATTGTGTTTTATTTCCTGCAGTGATAGAGCCGGATGGGGAGACAGTCCTTTGCCACACACTGCATGTGCAGCCACCTCTCTGAAATTCTTCCCTTCCCTTCTAACCTGTGCACTTTGATTGACTCCTGATGTCACTCATTCCCATGACATCTCATTCTCTGGGATTCCTTTTGCCTACTAAAACTGATTTCTGTACCGCCTTTTGTGCCTCTGTGTACAGGACATGTTCTCTGAACAAACTCTCTAAGGGCCCATCTATGATTTCTTTCCTTTTTTTTTAATATTTTTTTTATTTGTTGCTGATTGATGCAACTCATAGTTTTATTTTTTTGCTCCTTTTTTGATGGTAGCTGAATTTGTATGTCTTCAATGTGTGCAGCTAACCACCAGCCTTAAAAGTGATGCCTTTGGTAGCTACTGCTGTTTAAAATTGCAGAGTTATTAAGAATCATAATAAAGAAAAGCCTAACTGTGTAATCTATGGCTGTCTGTAAAAAAGGTGTGACATGGTTAGGGAAGAATCACAACATTCTAGGTGAAAATAAACTTTGGAAGAATGCCTTTTAAAAATAGATGAATGTGTTCCAAAAGACCCTGAAGTCAATAATAAGAAAATTAAAATCCTCAGACTTACCATGAGACTTGCTTAGATGCAATACAGCAATCCCAGAAGACATAAATGCCTGTAAACAATAACAAAAAAATAAACAAAAGTGTGAACAAGACAGTCCAGTTAGCTAATGAAGCTCAAGAGGTCACTGAAGCCATGTAGGCACTCTTCAGGCAGTGGAAACAGAGCCAGTGACTCCTCCAGTAAGTGTACCTTTCTTTCTTAAGTCATTGTCTTACACTTCAGTAAGCTTAAGACTCCAGCAGAGTTCTTTTTTTTTTTTTTTTTACTATTAAAATACAGTCCAGTGTTAGAAATGCAATGCTTGAAAAAACACTGGTGTGACAGGAATAAATATTTTCCAAATATTCTAGTCCATTGCACAAATGTGCCTGAAACTAAATTTGGCAATGAAGCAGTTTAGCCTCAGTGACCCATCCCACTTGACCTTTCTATGGATCTCTCTAACATTCACAGGACCAGGATGAAATTAAATATAGAGAGGCACAAACTTGAGCTCTTGGGAAAGAGAAAGCAAATACACAGCTACAGAACGAGGGACAGCTCCTAAAGCACTGATACAGAAATGCATTACAAATAGAACCTGTCAACTACTGGCAGCAACAGAAGGGTAAATCTCATTTTGAAAGGTGTCAGTAGGAATGCTTTACCTAAAGGACAGGAATCCCACTCTTTCCAAAGTACTGTTGCCAGCTGCTTTCCAGACTTTAGCAAAGATGTAAGTTAGTTAGAGTGTCAAGTAGAATAATACAAATCACAAATAGTGCAAAGGTTTAAGAAACTACTTTTTGTGTGTGTGTGTGAAGAAAAGCAAAAGTTAAGATAGGATATTACAGGGACTATGCAGATGAAGCTTATTTTCCCTATTTATGGGACAAACAGAAAGAAATGTGTATTGGCCAAGCTCAGCTACTTATTTAGATGACAGCAGAGAGATGACAGCTCTTCCATGGAAAATACAGCTGGTTGGTTCAGCAGTGCCAAAGCCACTTTGCCTGGTCTACAATTAGCAAAGGGCTCCTGGTTTATGAGTGAAAACTGGACTGCAGGAATCCAGGGCATCATATTCCCTGCAGGGCAATCAAAGGGAAGAAGTGGGAATACCACAGGAACAAAGCAATTGCAGAGGGTGATCTCTGAATGGGAAGGAGAGCAGCTCTCCAGCAGGGGTGTCCCATCCAACACCAGCTATGATTACTGTCCCATTAATAACTTTGTCTCTGAAAACATGTAATTTTTGATATTTTCTCTTTCTGGGAGATCAAGGATTTGAGTATGGGTTTGATTTCTGCAGGCCAATGTGTAATGCAGATCACCTCAAACTGTGTTTTGTATCAAGCAAGAGTTCAGCAAACAAGGCACATTCTGAGATAGAGGTTTCTGCATAACCTCAGATTTTGATTGCCAATTCTAGGCAGCATCGTGAAGGTTACAGCCTTTTTTCCTAATCATTATTCAGGGTTACTTTGCAAGGCCACTGGTGTCTAGACCCTCTTTGCTGGACAAATAGATTTGAGGAAAAATTGGTAATTGTGTATTGAAGTGCACATGGAAATTCAACAATTAGCAGTACAATGAAAACTGATTGCTTTACATTAGCAAGACAGTGCCAGTTATGAAGCCAGCAAATGTCCTATCGTGCCTCAACATGAAATTAGTCCCCAATATGCAAGAGGTGCTTGCCTATTTAAAAATCAATGTCTTTATGATATGAAGGAAGTTGTCTTGGAAATGGTTTTGCTTAAAGGCAGCAGAGAGCTGAAAAGTTAAAATGTGTGCGCAGATTTTGTAAATTCAGGAATCAGATTTTGTTTCACACTAATCTTTCATCTTAATGGAAACAATACTGATGATTGGAAAAATCAGGCAATTGTCAGAGTGAGAAGAGAGGTATTTTCTCTGAGCGGGGAGATTTACAAATTTGCGAAATTGCTGTAAACTGTTTCAAGTATCAATGTAGAAACCTTGCAATAACTTGAACTAGACCTAAAGCCCTTTCTGGACATGACAGAGCTTATCATTTCTGCAAGCCAAAGATTTCTCTCTGTGGTGTTAGGCCTACCCTACACAAGTTACATCACTTTAGTTAAAAGTGCATTTTTTAATCAATTTAACAAGCCCATGCAAACGCTATGTGGGCACTTTTTATTTCAGACTTGCATTAATTTATCTTAAGTGAATTCCTTCCTGACTTAAGCTAAATCAATATAAGCCAGGACAAAATCAATTTAGGAGTGTCCAAACAAGTGTTCACATCGGTTTAACAAAATCGATTTATAAAGCGATTCAAATTACTTTGGTGTGACTTTTGTGTGAAGACAAGCTTGGCTTAGCTAATTTCCTCAAACTGGACATTTTACAAAACCAACCAAAATAAAAAAAAACATGGAATTTCTTTTGGATCTAAGTTTATTTGCATTGACAAATTCAGCATCTTCAAAAAGTTTATGGCATGTGAGAAAAAAAAATCCGAAATGGGTTAGAAGCACAATTGCCAGTTTGATTATTAGAAATTTGTCCTCATCATTTATTCAGGCACATTTGAGCTTGGTGAAAGGCAAACACAACTAGGAAAAGACCCAGGAAATAAGATGCTTTCTGGATACTTATCCCTGAATTTACTGTTTCATCAATTAGACTGAAGAGCAAAAAATTTCCCTTGAACTCTGTTTTTTATCTGTCGGCTCTTCTGCAGATCTGACATTTCTGAGGTGCACTGGGAGAGATTTGGTCTACATGCCTTTGGAAATACTAGCCTAGAGACTTTGAATTAAAAAAAAAAAAAAAAGAAGACAAAAAAACAACACCAATCCACAAAAAACAGAGTTCTAACAAAGGCATTTTGTGGAAGGAATTCTCAAAATGCTAGATAAGTGCAACCAGATCAGTATTTGAAACATTTCCAAAGAATGAAAACCTTTCTCTCCTTATTCAAAATAGTTGATCAACTAACATGAAACTTCATCAGGATGTATATTAAATACTTGAGAATGACAAGATTTTACATCAATCAGCTAGATATAATTTTTAAAAATGTAGTTTAGGAAGAATTCACCATCTCATTCCACTTTCTGAAAACTGTGCATTTTCCTGTGTTAGTAGTGAATTCTACTAGCTACCTCCTAAACTTTTTAATGTTCGCAGACCTACAATTAACTCCTAAAAGCTGAGTTCATATCTAACACATTCAAAGATTTACAACCAACCTTGAAGTATTTCTTTTGGAAAAGTTGACTCTGATTTGAAGCTTTTACAAGAGAAAATGGAAGCCCATCAGGAAATAGAAACAGTTTTTTGAGAGCCCAGTGCTTCAAACAGGGGTACAAATGGGCTGTCCTCACAATGCTCTTATTTCATATAAGAATGTGCAGGAAGGTTTTCAGAAAGGCAAAAGAGAAGATTGGTAATAAAGCCAGTGGCAGAAGGGTCAAGTTGTAGCACCTAATTGTAAGAAATGTTAATTGTGGGCTCAGCATTACAGTTGCACACAGAACCATCCCAGTCCTTGTTCAGTGTCAGTGAGACACAGACCAGAGACATTTCTGACGCATACTACAGTCATCCTTGCAAAAGCTCAAGACACTGGGACAATCTCACAAAAAAAAAAAAAAAAAAATTAAAAAGAAAAAAATATGGTTTTAGACCCATAATATTAGGAATATTTTGAATAGCATGAGTTTTATATTCACAATACTACTTTATTTCAAGGTGGGGTCAGTAAAATAAATTTGAAGGTAGGGTATTGTACACTGCAGATCCATAAATCTCCTCTGGGATGGATGTGCTATGAATTGTCATCACATATAGCCCACAGCCATATTTCCACTCATTCACACACTAATCCTGTGGCCTGTGGGAAATGGCCTTGTCTAAGATACAAATACCTCCCTGAAGTTTTGGGCTGTGCTTTGCTCTCTGCTGAAGTAATTGCAGGTTGTCAGTAGAAATTCAGTTGGTGCTGTTGCTTCAAGCACAGAGGGAACACAGGGAAATGCACTGCTCTGGTGATTTTAACCAGCTGTATAATGGGAGGGAGGTGGAGAGAACCTCTGAATTATTTCACAATTAAAAGTTTCTCAGGCCAGGCACCATTTTAGATCGAGGCTGTGCTCTGGCTGTGTCTTCTCCCCCCTCCCCTCAGGTTTCCTAAGGCACTTCTGTCTCCACTGATAATGCCAGAGGGCAGGAAGGTGGGACTCAGGACTACTGAGAATATTAAAAATGACATCATAACTTACACTTCCACCTTGTCAAAGATGAGCCTGTCCCCATGTCCCTGTTCACAGCAGTGCCCTGTTCCCCTGTCATGCCTTAGGGTCCCAAGTCCCTGTGAAGATCAGGCAGCAGCTGAATTTGTGCCTTTAAATGACAGCCAAGAACCATGGGTTTGGTGTTCCTGAAAAAGGACCCACCAGCTCACCTTGTCTCTCCAGACAAGAATTAGGTCAAGCTTAACTGACCCAGAGAGAGATGGTGTCAAGCCTTCCTTTCCCAAGGGAAAGGGATACAGCCTACAAAGACACCAGACTAGGGAGGCAGAAAAAATACAAAGAAAAAGATAAAGAAAAGCATGACACTCTAAAACTAGGCTGGGTTAAGGAACTCTGGCTGTGCACAAACTGGAACTATTTCTGTAGAAATAAATATTTTTGAGTTTCATGGTGAAGGTAAATGATAACTTTGAAGGAAGTTATTTTGTGCAATCTGTGTTATTTTAGCCCAGAAATAGGCTTTCTGAATGAAGTTATCAACACCTTTCTCCTGGCTGCAGGTTTCTATATATCCCTGCAGCAGCTGGAGCAACACTGAAATTCCACTTCCATACTTCCATGAGAGCTACTCCTTTGCTTATTTAAAAAAAAAAAAAGTTTCATATTTTTTTACTGCAACGTGTGCAAAGATTTCTCATGTCAGAAATCGGGGTTAGAGTGAGATACTGAATCCTGGTATGTCTCATGTTCTGGATGTAGCCATGCATTTGTTCTTTGTATTTTTACCTTTTTCACATTTCCAAGCACTCTTTCTGCTTTCAAAGGCAGCAGTAATTTTGTCTTCAGTGTTGTCTGCCTGCTACCAGAGAATACAGGCAAACTGTAGTCTTTTGAAGAAGTCATCCTTTGTTCACTCTGCTTTTATGTAAATTAAGTCAATTTGTGTAAAGGCACACAAGTGGCAAACTGCTTTTTGTATTGTTATTTCTTCACTGAGTTTCTTTCTTGCTATCTTAATCATATTATTTACCTATTGTTCTTAGAATCTACTTTTGTCTCATTAATATTGCTCAGTTTTATCACTGAAATTTCTTGCTTGTTGATCAGGTATATAAAGCCCTAGTATGTGTATTCATGGTATCTGCCAAAGTGATGCAGAGAAAAATATTTTTCTACCCCAAAAGGTTTTCAGACATCATAGAGTCTTGGCAAAAAAAAAGAAAACAACAAAAAAACCACTGAAGGACAGAAAAATCCAGGTGAGTTACCAGCACAGCAGAGGTGGATGGTCATAAAACACAAAAATCCTGGAGATTAAAACTAACCTCTACCAAGTCTTCATCTTGCACAGAAATTGAGAGCAAATGTGGTGGAATACATGAGAACCCAACACAAACCCCTGGTGTCTGCTGGGAGCTTTAGGTCTGGGCCAAGCCAAGAGCAGCAGAGAGAGAAAAGCTGTGAATGCTGCCTCTGCAACCTCGTGCTGTGCAGGGCAGGTTCCCCTCCTACCTTTTAACCTGTCCCCAGAAAGGGTGGGCCCCTGGGGTGCCCTTTTTCCAAGTTTTGCAGCTTACATGGGTCAAAAACTTGTAACAACCCAAGTTGGATAGGGCCCTCAGACTCACCTGTGTCAATGCAGTCATTTGGATGATTATTTACATTTTCCTTTCTCTCTGTGAAAGCTCTGTTGTGGCACACAGGAATCAACAATAATCTTCCTTCCATAATTCTGTAAGCTATTTTGCTCAGTCTGCTTGCCAAAATACTCACTCATGAATATGCAATGAGGTGGAAGAAATATTTCTTTAAGTTTTAAGCCCCTTGGGCCTTTAATCTTGAAGCCTTTTAAATCCAGGATATGATTTTTTTGTGAGTATGCATGTATATGTGCTGAAGTGTGTGTATTGGTGTCACTTCTCTTAACTTGTGTGCATACTTGATTGCTGGAGGGCTTTCATTCTCATTTAGATATATCATGTACTCATGCACATGTACTGCAAGGACAGTTTTTGCCTATTTTTGATAGCATGGAAGAGACTGATTATCCAAAGTGTTTCCTGCTGCAGATATGGGAAATAAATATTGATGCATTTTGTGGCAGGGGGGAAAAAAAAAAAAAAGTTAAACTAAACTTTTCAAGGACACCTGCCATATGATGACCACAGCATTATCTGGAGTGTCCAGCCTGACAGCAAGTTTTGGTCTAGGAACATGTGACAACTTAGGCAGTGATCAACTGGAAAGCACATCTCAACAAAAAACATTTTCAGGACAAGCAGGACACATCTTTAACTGGTTTTTATATCCATCCTTTGGAGTGCTGCTTGATTTGTTAGGCTCTGGGCTGGTGAAGAGGAGAAAGCTTCTGCAAGTAAGCTGAAATATTGGGCCGGGCAGCCCTAACTCTCCATTGAGCCATTCTTTGTTGAGCCTACCTGGTGGAATCTCCTGCCTAAGGGCTCATCCAAGGGCTGGGATATCAAAATTCCTGGTGGAACTTCCTGCCTAAGAGCACATCCAAGGGCTGGGCTATCAATGAGCAAGACCTTTATCCAAAACTGGCCCTCAGTCAACATGGATCTGGTGAGTCCCTCAATCCACAGGGATCTCCTCTATCAAGCTAATCATTCATTGAACGGAAGCTTCAAGTGTATCTGTATCTTGCAGTGATAAGTAGCATTAAAAAGGTAAACTCAAAGCAGTTTGGGAATGTCAAAATTCCTAGTTTTTTGCTGACTGAAAATAGACATGGAAAACACTGAAGGAGAAGGGAAACCAGTGGTTGAACTCTTTGACTCAGACTTCCAAGTAAGTTATGGTGCTACAAAATCACAGTTTTTTGAGCTAATAAACAACCCTACAAAACTAAGTTATTACTACTTACCAAGAATTACTCACCAGTCATATAAACACTTTGCCAAGAGACAGTTTTTGCCCAAAAGACTTAATAACCTAATGCCCCATGGAGTTCTGCTGTCTGGAGAATACACCATAAAAAATAATTATGAACTGGTAGCACAAGTTCTGTACTCTGAAAGTGGTCCACATATTTATTGCAGCAATTAAAACTTCAGCTTTTGTGCTGCTTTCTTCCATTTCCTTCCTTAAATTTCTGGCTCTCTAGATTCTGCTTGCTCACTTGCATTAAAAGTAAGGCATGCACTAAAGCCTTATGAATTCTTCACAAAAAGAAATATCAGAGATGTGCAATCAAGCATGCATGGGTTTTAGGGGAGCATGGAGATGAGAGATGGACAGGTGGATGGTAAATTAAAAAAAATGCATGATATTTGTCCACATTTGGGGAAAAATGCAATTTTTCCACCAGAGGTAGGGCTAGTGAAGCTGCTGGGTAGATTAAGAACATGTCCAGTATGCCCCATAGGAATTTGAACTGGGGAAAGAAGAAAACAAATTGTCCCTAATCATGAATTAACTCTGTGGGTTCTTGCTCAAAATCATACATTTTACAAATTCGGCAGAGCAAGGAAGACTCTTTCTTACTTTTTTTTTAATTATTTATATTTATGGGTGTATGAGTGCTCCTAAGAGTTAAGAAAAAAAAAAAGGGGGTAGAGGAGAAAAATCTAGAAACAAAGAAAGAGATGTATCTGTCTGATGCTGTTAGATTAAATTAGACTATAATGATTACTGTGTGCCTTCACAAAAGACATTTTGTAACATTTAAGATTTCTGCTAATTGAACGAGGTACATTACCATGCAAAAGAATGTTAGTGAAGGTTGAAAAGGACAAACCAACTATTCTCGTACATCACCATAATTATGCAGCCCCATGTTCGAACAATTACATTTATGTAGACCCACTGTTAAAATCAATGTTACTTGTACAGCTAGTCCTTAATCAATGGAATCAGTCAATTTACCATGGTCACATCCTTCTTCTTAATTAAGACAGTGATATCTCTGGAGCGCAGGGTCTCAAAGAGATAAATAAGTACAGAGGTTGGGAAATGTCAAAGAGGTGACTCCCCGATTTTACTCTCAACGAACTTGGGAGGAAATAAGACAGTTCCCTCAGTTCAGGGAAGCAGCACAATCTTCTAAAGAGATGGCTTAGCATTCATTAAGAAAAGAGCAGGTAGCAGTGTCTGACAGAAATAGCACTAATGAGCAAAGAGCGCTTTCAACATGCATATCCTTCATAGCCATAGTCTGAATTATGAAGGTTGTGCCACCTAAGCCAATTTTAATTAGAGCGAGCATGGACCTCTTTGGACAGTTAGCCTTTCTTTCCAAAATCCATTTCAATATGGTGTCATTTTGTTGTCATAATCAAAATGGCAAAGTGATGGAATAACCTACTTAAAATGTCTGCGGTGTTAAAGCAGATATGGCAAACATCCTCTAATGACACATGTAATAAGGGTATTACCTCCAGGACTTTGACAGTGTGTTCTGTGTTGTCAGCCTAGCTGGAATAATGATAGAGGTCTCCTCTGGAATAAGACACAGGTCTTTAAAGACCAGGTTTAAACTTCCTGTTCTACAGGTAAGCTATTAAACCCCCGTGTGCTGAAAGAAAATAGGAAAATACAGATCTATTGAGCTGCCAAGTGCTGACGTGGTCATAACTCTGGAGATTTTTTCCCTCTGCAAAATATACTTGTTCTGTCAAACTAAGATTATTCAGTCCAGCTACAGAAAAACACACATAAAAGACTACTACATAAAGGGAAACAAATCCTGAAGTAATTTGAAATTCTCTGTTTATAAAAGAATTACCTTTACTATCATTTGTGATAGTACATTAATATGATATTTACAGTATAGTAAGAATAACAATAATAAAAATAATGTAATTCTGTTCACAGGGACCTGCAATGATCATCTGGCCCAACTGCCTGATCACTTTAGGGCGGACCAAAAGCTAAGGTATGCCAATAAAGGCATTGTCCAGATGCCTCTTAAACACTGAGAAGCACTAAACAGTGAAAGGACTTCCCCTCCTGAAGTCCTTTAGGTGTTCTAAATTCAAAAGTGGAGGTATTAAAGGTATTTAGGGGCAAAAAGGCCACCTAACTGGAGCTTTTTCTCTTTGACATCTGTTCCAATCCTGTCTTTAAACATACATGAAGTCAATTGGAGTCTTGGTGGGTTCCTATCTGTTTTACCAGGTATGTTTGGGAAAGTGGAAAAAAGTCTGGCCACAAACATTTAAACAACTTTAAAAAAAAGGGACCCAGGAGTTTATATCCATGTCTAAGTGCTGGACAAAGCCCTTGTAGCGAGCGCAAATCAATGACTCCATAAAAAAGCAGCAGAAGGCCAAGAGAAATGTTATCATGATGCAAACGTACTGATTCCCATATCCAAATTAGCATCTGGGTCTGGACTCCAGAGCAATTCTAGTACATGAAAGTTGAGTTTGGGGCAACATATTTAGTTTTGCTTCTTTTCAAAAGGCAGTAAAACAAAAATAATATTAAAAGCCTGCCCAGTCAAGAACATCCCCATCTAAATTTGAATATACAAGCTGAAGTTTGGCATTTCTCTCATCAATTTGGTTGAGGGACTCAAAACCATCCAATTGTAGAGAAAAATCCTGAAAAACTTTTTGTTCTTTGAAATGTCATCTGAAATAAATTAATTTATTGAAAACCTGAAAAGAAAATCTATTTCTGAAACATGACCTTTTTCTCAGAAAAAAAAATTAGAATTTTTGTTTGACTTACACTTCCGACAACTAATAAAAATCAAAATAAAAGTGAGTATATTAGAAGAAAAATAGGGTTCTTTTGTAGAGATAGACAATTTAGTTATAAATATTTCCTATAAAAATTGAACTATATTAATGTTTTAATGGATTAAGATTATCATAGACAGGAGCCACTCCCCTATTCTGTCCTACACTCCCTTTATTTTATTGTATGAGCACTGTAACAATCACTGTATTTCATGGCTGAAAATTGGAATATTTTCACTCCCTTTAGGTATATTGTTAAATGTAATAAGTTAATATCTTAAATGTGCTTTGAGAATTCCAAGGCAAAGTAGAGAAAATGTTGTTAAAAACTATTATCCTAAGACTGAGGCAAGAAAAATTCCCTTATTTGGACTCAGTATAAAATCATACATATATTTGAAGTTTGCTGCAGCAAAAGCAGTAAGGAAAAAAAAATCATGCCACAAATACAAGAATAAATATTTTGACTTACTATAGAACGATTTTTCTTCTCCTTCACTGTCTCTCCATTTTATGACCTGAAACTCTGCTTAGCTCCTCTAGAATTATTTACTTCTGCATTTGGTATATTCTGGGTGAAAACCAAAACTATAAACTTGAAATTGAAGTGATTTAATATTAGGGGAAAAATTACAATAAAAAAACCAGAATGATTTTCACAGTGTTTGCTATAAAGGAACAGCATTAGGAGGAAAAAGCCAAGAAAGCTGCAGGGATTAAAGAAGATATTTTATAAATTTGAAAGCAGCTGTTCAGCCATATGTGCTTACCTTTTCATTTTTTCTCAGCTAGCACTCTTTACCCTGGATCTGTACCAGCCTGGCTTGTTTTTAATCCAGCGCTGTCACTGCCTGAGCAACCAACACCCTCCCGATCTTCACAGTAGAATCAGCAGTAAGGAGGCTTTGCTCTGCTAGGATAAAACACACAAATTCTTCCTTTCCTTTAATTTATTTTAAATCCTGCAGATTCCAGTGTGTTGCAGTATTTCAAGATCATGAATTCCTTGAGCAACTTGGCCATGAACCTCACAGCCTACGGCCATGTAACAGTGCAGCCATACATCTGCTTGAGAGCCCAGATTACCATCCAGAAAAGAATATAAATAAAGAATATACACATGTGATTAACTTTTATCATATGTTTATAACTTTGCTGAAGAGAGGCAATATAAAGTAAATGTTTACCTACTTTTTTTTCACCTGAGACTGGCAACAGTTCCTGTTCAGGTTTAAATATGATGTCCCTATAAATATAGGCACATGCCTCATCACAGTCAGAGCTATGAATAAAAATAACCTGAAATGAGAGCCAAACATTCCCAAATGCACTTGAAATTCCCATTCAGGTCTCAATATCACCTCTTGGAAAAGCTTCCCATGTGCTATCACTTTGCAGCTACCATCCCAGAAGCTGCTAATTTACGTGGTATGCTGTCAGGTGTGTGTTCTGTTATGTCAAGAAGATATTTCTTACATATTAATTTATTTTATCCTGAACTTTGGAAAGCCTGCTCATGCTTTTGTCCTTCTGGGTGCTTATTAATAGAAAAATGTGACAAATGGCAGAACTACAGCCAAGATAGCATATTTGGAAAAGGAAAATGAATCACTGCACATTCGACAATGGATCATATCAAAACTGTTCTTAGCCTTGCATACTTTACATTCAATGGTCAATCTTTGAACAAACTACTGCCTGAGCTATAGGCTCTCCAACTCATTCATCACAGCATAACTCTACCTTCTGCCTTTCAAGAAAATTACAGAAAATAGAAGTGCAATAAACCCAAAAAGCTGGAAACAGAGATGACACCCATGACAACATTAAAAACAGAATACCGAGGGTGTGCAGCCATTCATTCAACTTACAATTAATGCACCTCAAGATAGATGTCTGCTTTTCTCTAATGCTAAATCCATCAGATAATCCACAAGAAAAGCACAAGGCTTGTAAGAGTCTTAGGCTGCAAATAGTAGAGACCAGGGATGGAAGAACTAGACAGAGAAAAATGAGAAATACATTGAATATTTTTATATGAAGCCGAATGTGGAGCACCACTATAGTGCAACTCTCTATACAGTCACAGCACATAACACAAAGTCCAAAACCAGATGCATGGCTCTTTTCCCCACAATGAAGTAACATAAACTTGTGATTCAGATACTGAAGTGACTGGAACCAGATAATCTCCTGACTTTGCAACTTAATGTCCCCTGTAATCAACTCCACACAAATTACCTTACTTGAAAAAGTTACTTTCCTTCTATTTTTTAAAAATTTTTCCTGCATTTTACACATTCTGATTCTGCCCTTGCCAGAAACACAATTGCCAAAATATTATGCCAGATCTTGAGAGTTTTCCAGCCAAGCTGCATCCTCAGGATAATTATGTTATTTACTGAGGTTCAGTTAATTATCCATATTTTGAAATGCTGGAGCAGCCCTATAGTTGACCTTAGTCCCTCTTAATTTCATTTTATCAAAGTATATTAAAAACCGCCCAGAAATCACATGCAAAAATTTTATCTCCTTTATGGTCATATATTCTTTTATGGAGTATGAGACATCTCTTGTTCTTCTGGTCTTGTATGCAACAGAGAGCTGTTAATCAGAAAAGCTTGTAGAACATCTGTCCCATGTCTACAATCCAAGACCCACAAAAAACACCTTTAAAGAGCCTGTAGCACACTTAAGACTCATAGGAAATGAACATAATCACAGCTTAATATGCCCCAAAAAGGTGATTGGAGAAATCAAGAGTACTGAGAGAATAGTGTGACTGCTTCCGTACCTTAGCAGTGCTCAGGAAGAGTAAAAGGAGATGCTCAGCATCACCTTTGAAAAGTTCTGGTAGTGCAGTAAATATGACATGCCCAAAACCAAAATTTAAAATATGGCTTTTAGCTTTAGCTCTAGAAGCAAGAAACTGCTGTTTTGATAGCAGTCCTTTAAGACTTGTTACTCACAAGGAGTTCTTTGCCATGTTTCATTACACAGTTATAACTCTACTGAAACAATTTCAAGAGTGAGTGTCAAACATCCAAAAAAAGTTTTGTAGTGAAGAAGGAAAGGCCAGTGAAGCACGGTTAAGAATGGTCTTTTTCCTCTTCCCCCTCCCATTTTCTTCCCATTGCCCAGAACACTGAATATGCATTGGCACAGCTTGGGCACCCTACAGAATAAAATAGAATTTATGGAGATATATGGCCTTTCATATTCAAGGTACCTCAAAGCAGTTTATGGAGCAATGACTTAGATAATGGAGTGACTGTGTTGCAAACTTGACTCTCATTACATCCTCAGCAATAGATCATGCACAGTCGAGATATCACATCCCTGGGAAGTGGTAGAAATGTTGGCCAAAATATGGGGCACAACCTAAAAAAAAAAAAAAAAAAAAACTGAACCAAAAAGGAGTGAAAAAAGATACCTCTTACCCAAAGGAGGGCAACATACAGCATCATTTAATTGCTCAAAGTGATCTAATTGCTTCTATAATAGAGACATCCTGTGCTGTTTAATGTCATGCACCATTCTTTTTCAAAAAGTTACATGTCTTAGAAATCTGTTTGCATGATCACAACTAATCAGACAAGGCAATTGTTTTTCAAACTTCATATAAAATGCAACTGCACCACTGGAAACCTTTTAAGCAGCACTGGAAGAGGTGCACAAAGCAGGGCTGGTAGGGCAGCATTATGGGAACTTTTCTGAAAAGTTCCCTTTTCAGAAACTTCACTTTTCTGTGAAGCCAGCAGAGCTGGCAGCATCTCCAAGGTAACTGCAAATAACACGTGATTCACAGGATGCAAACAGCAGGAATTAGGGATCTGCATGCACAGGCAGAGCCACGATCCCATTGGGAACACAGAAATGCCTGGGATCATGAGCCATTTGGGGCTATGAGATGGTGGAGTTCAGGCTTTTGAGAGAAGAGAGACAAAGCCAAACAGAAACATAACCCTGCAGTTCAGGAGGGCAAATTGCTTTATTCAGGAAGAATAAAGACTGGAAGAATCCCTCATGATATGGTCAGAGTTCCAGGAGAACTGGTTAATTGTGAAGGATCAGCTACTGCAAGTTCAGGACCAGTGCATCCTTGTGCACAGGAAAACAGGGAGATAAATACTGGATGGAGACTTAATCCTTTTTGTAGTACCTAGTGATTGGCTAGGCGTCAATGGGCACAAGCTGAACTACAGTAAATTCTTCTTAAACATCAGAAAAAAAAAAAGTGAGGGTAATTGGGAAGAAGTTGTCAAGAGAGGCTGGAGATTCTTCATCTCTGGAAATGTTCAAAACTCAACTGAACTCAGTCCAGAGCAATCTACTCCAGCTGACTCTGCTTTATCAGGGGAGTTGAATGAGGTCTCCAGAGGTGCCTTCCAAGCTCTGCCACTCTGTGAAATTGTAGCTCATTGAAAGATAAAAGGTATCACATTTATGAGGTGGTACCTATAAACACTTCAGCGGTAGAGAGACACACAAAGTGGTTTAACAGGTATGTCCACACATACATTATGTCCAGAATAAAAATAAAGCCCAAACATAAACATTAACTTCCTCCAGCACAAAATAGTGGCTAAGGGCTAGCTTGGTCTGGTACTCTAACTCATGGAAGGTGACTAAGAAAATGTCTTGGTTCCTCTCTCAGTCATGAGCAGATAATTTTTTCATTTCTTCCCGAAAATGTACGATCTACATTACAATTTCACAAATTTCATCAGTTTTACAGCTCTGTTTACCTCCTCCCTGATCCTGCATACCTAGGGAATGACAGTGCCATGATGATTCACAGAAGAGGACCCCACTTCAAATGAGAGATCTACCTTTAAAGATTTTCCCTGGCATCTGTGATAAATTTCTACAGGATGAGAATGCATATCTGACATATTCCTCCCTTTGCTGCCCTAAGCTTTTAAGCTCCCATTCCAATAAGGTTATGCCAAACAAAGTGCACCCTCCAAAGTCTCATGTAGAGAAGCACCCAATTTCTATTTCTTGCTTTCCACAGAGAAAACGCTGAAAACCTAAAATCTGTGTGTGGACCCTCCACACAGAGATCTGTGGGGCACTGCAGCCCTGCCCACAAATGAGAAAAGATCAAATGAAGAGTAATTCATATTTATAAGGAATCAATTCCAGCAAGCAATTGAACCAAGAAGCTTTGGGCTCAAAGTAGTGTGGCTTCCCGCTGAGATAAGAAGAAATGACTTTGTCTCTACCCAACTAACTAGGTGTCACGGGTGATGTTCCTGCTTTAATGCCTGCCTTACACATGGTGCCTGATAACTTCAGGGATAAGGGGATAGAAATATATGTCACAAAACACTACCAGCATGTGAGTGGGATATGCATAAATGAGTGGATGTGAATGGCTCTTTTCTAGGCCAACAGGCTTTCTGACGTTTCTTCATTATGTCTGAGAGTAATCTTCAAACATGCAAGTCTTCCCTTGAAGAATGCATTAGCAAAAGAAGGGTGTAAAAGGTTCTGTGTCATCAAGAGGTCTTCACTTAAGTGCAGCTTATGCTGCCTCTGAAAGAGTAAATAAATAAAAGTGCTGATTTTAAAATGAGTGTTCTACTATACAGACCAGAGGTGATTAGTACAAAATGCAAAGATTTGTGTGTTGGTAAAAATATCTCCTCATCAGTTTGACCATAGATAATAAGATGGAAAAATACTATTAACCTAGTGTCCATTTTGTGCATAACTCCCTCAGTAGAAGCCTAACCTGCAGAGAAGGCTTATTTTTGGAAGACCTGGGACATCTTTGATCACAGAGCATCAAGTTGGATCTGGTTTGATCTAGTTTGAATTGGTTGGATCCACTTTGGATCCCATCTGACATCTAAAACAAGCCCTCTGAAAAGCCTTTGGGTTCCCCCTGTCACTACTATGGACAAATGACCAGTGCTCACCTTGTGTTGAGTTCACCTGAGCTGAGACAACTGAGACTCAAAGGAGACATCACAGTCCTCAGCCCGACTGTTTTTTTTCTCTTAAGAATTTCCATGTTTTCAACACAAAATTCAATACTTGGTGTCCAAACAATGCTGCAATTTGGACTTTTCTTTCTTTCCATAGTTCTTCATGTTCAGTTCCATATATTTCTAGATAATTGTGGGTTGCTATAGCCATCATATTTAGGGTGAGAGGAAAAATCCCATCTCTCTTATCAGAATATTTATAGCTGCCATATTACTTATGGTTATAACTGCATTATACCAGTTATTACAATAATAACATATTTATATGCCATTTGCTACTTAAATACTAATAAAACAAAACCAGAAAATTAAAGAATGGTAAAATATCCAATTTTAATTTTTTTAAATCTTTGATATAGAGTTTTTTTGGTAAATACAGCAAATGCTTCTAATTATATTTTAACAAGCAGTTAGGAAGAGGTATGCCTCCTATTGGATCCTAAGTGACTAAAAATGACCTACTTTAATTTTATTCATTATCTCTAACTGTTATTAGAACCTGTATTTGACATATGTGAATATTATTTGATCTTTTCAAACCACATTCATTCTCATTAAGAAAGCCCCAAGACATTTTCTTTCAGAATATTTTTCAAATATTCTGAGATTTTGCTTGTTATGTGAAATGTGACAGCACTTTCAAGTTCTTTATTATAGTTTTTTTTCCACGGCAAGAACCAATTATCCCTTCCCAGTACTAGTGTCTAGTTTTGAACTCGATATTTAAGCAATTAGTAGCTGTATCTGTAAATTAATACATCTATATTGCTAATGTAGTTTTAATCATACAAAATGAGTAAGAACAGCCTTTTCCAATGTTACTAAATGTAAAGAAATGTTTATTTAAGTTAAAATGAAATTAAACTAGGAGAGGACAAGCAATGGATATAATTTTTTATGGCACTTCAGCTTTTCTTTCTCTGAAGAAGACCACTTAAAGGAACACTACCTCTCTTCCAAGAGAGTTGCTTGTTTTGCAGAAATTGAACTTATTTTCACACTTTTACATACAGTAATTGCTGACTATATAGGCAACTTCATGACAGACTCAAATCCATTAAAGTATTTGAACTTTTAATACAAAAAAACTTCATTTTAAGTTAGGAATATGCTGAGTGCTATGCTGAAAATGTTTCAAGTCAGAAATTATATTTAGCTGTAATTAAGTATCAGGGCTATGAGTTATTATGAATACACAGTGATTGATAGAGATTTTACTGTTTGTTATAAAGCTCCCTTTTTAGGAAGTATCTGTGATATTTCACTAGATCAGAGAAATGAATCTTGATATGTACAGATGCATCAGATTTCAAAATACATTTCATCAGTAATCTACACAAAATAGCTCTTCTGGCAAATGAAAACTAATTTCTTCATTTTGTTTTCTTATCTTGACTGCAGAAAATGAGTAATAACAAAACTGCACTACACAGATTTGAGTTCATTATTACCTTCTTATGTTAATCACCAATTAACGTTTTCTTTCTCTCATGAATAAAAATTCTATAAATATTTTAGGTCCACTTGCTGATGTGCTGATGGATGGGTTTATCTGACCTGCAGATGGCTGTTGTTACATCCTATTCATATTGATAGTCTCAGAGTGTCTATCCAGAAATGCTGGAGAGGAAAATAGGGAAAATAGAAAAGTTGAGAATGAAGAGAAAAACTACTAAAATTGCATTGAGTCTGCTATTCAGTTCAAATTTTGTGTAATACTCATGCCATTATATTTCTTTTCCTGATGTGGAGAGATTATTCTAATGCTGCACTTACAGCCAAGTGAACAAGCTGATGAGGAAAAAATGGAGAGTTGGTTTAATATTTGACTATTGCAGCTAGAATTGCCTTAACTCATCTTTGCTAGATTGGTGGGAAAAGATAAATGCAGAAATTAGCTCAGGTAAAGCTTTTCCTAGCAGTTTGAAATACCTAAATGTGGGAACAATGAGAAAGGACAGGAGGTCTGAGTGCTTGGCAGCCTGAATTCAGGCTGAAAGAAGCAAGGCATGGAGAGAACAGAGCAATATCTGTGCTTTGAATTTCAGACTTTCCTTGTTGACTCGGAGATCTCACTGCCCAGCTCCTGCTGTCATTAAAACACAGACATTAGCAAGGCTTTATCTCAAACCAGCTCAAACAATGGTTTTAAACATGAGAAAACAAGGCTTATTTTCTTAATCTTGTTCTTAGAAACAGTTGAACTCTTTTATCCCATTCAGCCTCAGGCAGATATTCGACCCAGAAAATTTCAGCCCAACCTTTCTGGAGTCTTAAGAAGTTGCAAACAGCAGAACAGGTGTCTTATACTACAAAGCAATTGTTAAGCAATTACAGGCATTGAGGTTCCATCTAAGATGTTCCACTTAGGCCACTCATGCATGGACAAAAATATAAACATTTTGTAGCTTTCATTGCAAGGGGAGCTGCATAAAACTGAACCAATGAGGTCAAGCCAGAATTAGTCTTGGATACAAGCACTTAACACAGAAGAAGAATGAAGAAACAGAAAACATGCTTCAATTCAAGTTATCCTCCAGCTTTTAGGTGCACATGAACCATGAACCAAGGCATGTAAAGATTAACTTCTAATTTAAATTATCCCCAGGGAAAATTTAGGACTCAGTGCAGGCTACAGAGAATGGGATAAATCCTTTGGTAAATCTACAGCAAGCTCCAATCTATCATGAATTACATATCAGCTATAACTGATACAAGATGGGAAAGTACTGCAGCATTGGCACCTCCTGAACTCATTCTAATGCTCAATACTCTTATTTGCTTTTCTTTTTTTCCACTCAAAGGATATTTTCACAATCTTTGTTGAAGACAAAGTAAGTTTGCTTGCACTGGTAAAATTCTGGATAACTGCAAGAGTTTTAATATTTCTATATTCTGTTACTTACCCCACCTCAGAGAGTGTAAAGATGTTTTCCAGGGTGTAGTGTGAAATCTATTACTTCTATTTATATGATTAAAATGCAAAACTGTGTTGGAAACAGACACAAAAGTGAAAAAAGAAAAAGAACATTTTAAACTTCTTGTATACAGATGTTACTGCACTAAAAAAGGGTACCACATGCAAAAGCTCTACAAAAATTCTAGTAAACTGGAATTTATTTTTTTTAAATATTTGAAGCATTTCACTCTTCCTTTAAATGTAGATTTTGGCTATGGGAATTCTGATTTCTTCATCACTTATGTATAAAGTTAATAACTTTAGCTACACTAAGAAAGAACCTTCAAAGGCAGAAAGGCTATGGATTTTTTAAGGAGCTTAATCTCCACTGAAAATTATTTTCTCAGCCTGATACTTTGCACCCAGATCATATTTGTTTCACATGGGCTTTGTAACCTTTCCTGCTTCTTCAGAAAATGAATCTATGATCAGTGGAAATACGATTCTTCAGGTAGTTCTGGATTTGCTCCATGGAGAAGTGGTGCCAGCAGATAGGTGAGCTGACATATCCCTCACAGAATCAGTGGGGCTGGAAAAGACCTCTGGGATCACCTCTGAGTCCTCCAACCTATGACCCAACACCACCATGCCAACCAGATCACATCCTGGAGCCTTAATTTTGCTTCTGTTTTAAATCATGTACGTAGCCACCACAGGACAATTTGGCACTAAGGAAGTCATTGATCACTTTGACAAAGCCTGGAAGAGGGAAAGCTTCTTTTTTTTATGGTTACCATTACTGCCAGGATAGGATTCTATGATATAGGTACAAATTAATTAAATGGGGTTAGGAGGCTACTTGATTTTTTAACATCTCAGGTACCTGCTCATCCTTTGTGCCATTTTCTTCATACCAGAACCTGAACTCTTCAGCCAGAACTTCACATCTTGGTTACTCTTCCAGAAGAGAAGTTCTGCTTCTGTAAATTGCTAAGAAATAGCTGACTGCCTGCTGAGACTCAAGACATTATTCAACAGCTAGAGAAAAGCATGATCCTCCCTCCCAGAACTGCAAGTGGAAGAAAAGGAGACGGAGAGGTGAAGATGCTGTGGGGTGAAGATGAGCCTGTGACTGATGCTGCTGAGGAAGGCTGAGCCAAGTGGCCACTGCAGCCACCTCTTGGTGCTACAGGACTTGGTCTCTGCACTGAAGATGAGTACAGAAACTCCAGGGTCCCTTTAGCAGATCTGATCTCAGCAGAAAGGTGAGGCACCATTTTCTCAATGACTCTCTCCATCTCCTGATGAAGAGCTGCCTGCAGGAGAGCCTGGAGAGCTCATCTGTGCTGAGAGCTTTGGGGCTGATAGGAGTGAGTAGGAAAGTGAAATATACATTTCTTAGGGAATGCAGCCACTCTAAATAACACTGAGAGTTCTTTATCTCCTATTCAAATCATGATAATCATATTTTTAAAAATTACATCAACTTTTAAGCATCATTCATGTCTACCTCCTGTTAATTAAAATGTTCTCTGCCTAGTCCATATACATGCAAAACTGCAGTTCGCAGTTTGACAGGATATTATTGAACAGAATGTGAATTGGTTTAAAAGTAACCAGATTTGAAGCATCCATCAGTCAGTAACAGTGCACTCATAGGTCACTGGAGCTGTCAATTTCAATCAACTCTGTAATTAAATACATCACCAATATAGATTTTGTGTAAGAATGTCACTTGTTCTTCAGATGTCTGCTACTAGGACAAATCACACTTCAGTGTCTTTGAATGTGCCTTCTAAATACAGTTTTTTAAAACAGCATAGCATATCCATCCATCTCAATCCAATTTGCTGAATGGAAATTTGTTTAACTAATACATAGTCTAAACACTGAATTAAAAAACAATATGTGCGTTTCCTTTTCTGCTTAAATGAATGCTGCAATGCTACAGTAGATATTTTATTGCTTCTCTTAAAACTCTTCTGCTGGTATTTGTTACGCAGAATAAAAAGAAAGAGCAGTATGTCACAGAAAGAGAAAAATTATTCACATCATCTGTAATTAAAATTGCTTTGCTTCATGTTCAAAAATAAAAGAGCAGAATCTTCAGACACGGAGAAATAAATCATTAATTCTAATTTTGCTAGGGATAGAAATACCAGGCACTTTCAAATAAAAAAAAAAAAAAAGAAAAAAAAAAAAAACCCATTTAGTGCTGTTGAGTGTCAGATTCTTCTATTATACTTGCCACTAGATTGGAAAAGTCTGAAACAAAGCTGAATTACCAAATATATATTGCCTGCCATTTGATTTAATCTTCAAATAAGCTCCAGGAAGCAGGTCCCTGGACAGTTAATCTTTAGTTTTGTAGCCCATGCACATTTTCAATAAGGTTACCAGGGAATTAGGCCCGGTAGGGAGGGGAAAGGCATATTGTCTTATTCTAAAGACAACTGTCGAGATCCTGCTAGCAAATTATAACTCCCTTAATATAAAAAAAAACTTTATTAGCCAGGTCCCTGCTGCAGTGAAACAGTAGGCACTCAGGAGGGGAATGTTCTTCATGTTTTCTCCCTGGAATCAGATACTGGTCCAGTTAAAAACACATAAATTCTAAATATTACAGGTGTAAGACCCTTTAAGGTGTGGTTCTGCAGCCCAGACAGTGCCAAGGAGGCTGCAGCTGGGCATTCTAAGGGGAATGCTGATGGATTTAACACATGCAATAGTGAGGTGACGGAGGGCTGGTTTGTTTCCCTCTTTTAGCAGCAGTGCACAGCTTTGTGGGACACTGAATCCCTAATGATTGCACCTAGAGCCAAGAGGAAGCTCTAGAAAAAAGTGAAATACATAAATAAACCCAGGCTTTTATTTCCTGTGTTGTGCAGTCCCTGGGGTATGAATGAAAACATGCAGCAATGAAACACTTTAGAACTCTTTAGAATATTTAGGTCTCCATTCCCAACTAAAAAACATATGATACAAGCAAACTTTAAAATAAAGACACTTTAAAAAGTCACGCAGCACAAGGCATCACAGTAAAAATCCAGTTAAAATATCCCAATGCACATGTCCTGTGAGGGAAACATATATGTCCATATTCTTCTCTCCACATTTCATCTCTGGCTAATCTCATATGAAGACAAACAGAACAGTGGAAAAAAATATTAAACAAAGGAAGAGGAAATGGAATTTATATATTTTGAGCAATGGTAGTTTCAGGAAAATCTAGAGGAAGGATGATAAGACAATTTTTTAATGAGACTTGGAGACATATAGAAGATACCAGACAGAATTGCATCAGAGTGGAAGTTCAATAGCTAATTTGCAAGAGTAATTGTGGCATTGGTTCTTCAAACAACTGAAAAAACCCTTCTATCAAATTAAGGTTCAGGTAAACATGTGTGTCATTAAGTGCTGCAGGAGCTTATAGTTTATTTGCATTTTCTAAATTGTCAGGGTAAAGAAACAAACAAACAAACAAAAGACACAAATGAACATTAAGAAATATAAAGAAAATATACTTTGAACTCAAGGAAAATTCAGGGAAATACAATAAATAGAATTTAATGGGTGAAATAAAACTTCATCTAGCTCCTAAATCAACATAAACAGTTGGGGTTTTTTTCACTAAATATTCTCACTGTTGCACCATTGGCAGTGTTAAGGCTGTGGTTTCTGCCTGCAGTCTCCTTTTATCTGTGAACTTAGTGATTATACTTTTTTACAATCCCATCAAAAATACCACCGTGCTTTTCCCAGAGCAATGAAATTATTCATCACAATTTCAGATGACTTCTCTCTCACATTGAGGACAGCTGGGACAATGCCTCCTTCTCATTCTCACTGCCCTCTTACCTGCTTTTGAGGCAGTGGTTTTAAAATTACTCTCTTTTGGCCTCTGTGACCCTCTTCTTTTGCACTTCCCTTCCTGGAGTTTTCTAATCATTCTTCCAGTGCACTCCTTGGAAAACCCTCCTCATCCTCTCACAGTGTCCTACTGGGGGCTTTTTTCTCCTGCCCACTTTTCATCTCTGGGTAATCTCATATGCAAACAAGAGCTCAGTGAAATGCGACACTGACCTCTAATCAATACCTGAGACAAGTCTCCTTCTTCTTATGGGCTGCAAGCTGCACCTCTCCCTCTTTCTTCTCTGCTCAGGCTAGAAAGGGTACACAAGAAAGGAGGAAGATGTGCATTTCAAAACGTGGAAAGGATGAAGATGGGCCTCAAAGGAGTGCCTTATTATCATCTGTAAAGCCACCTCCTCATTCATCTTCCTGGTCTTAAAATTCACTTGTGTGATGCCCACGGAGCCTGATAAGTGCTGGGTCCCAGCTGTCCTGAAACTGCTAGTATCTCTGTCTCCTGCTCCTGAATTCATCCATTAAATATATATATATTTTTTTTTTTTTAATTTTTAATGCTTCTAGTGTAAAATCCCTAGGGCAGGAACCATTTTTGTGTTCGTACAGAGATAAGCAAAGTGAAATACCAGATTGTGCCTCCATCATACAGGGACTATGGTGCCAGAAAATGTTCATAACCCAACCCAAGCGACAAAGAATTTGTGCGTGCTGTGAAAAGATGTATGGAACTGGGAGAACAAACAGTCTTGACCCTGGGAATGTGCCAGTGCCTCTGAAATGCATTTTTCCTTAAAAAAGACACATGTGCCTTCAAGATCTGACATTTCGTAGAAAGGGCCATTGCAAGAATAAAGGCAATATTGAAATACCAAGATCTGATCTACTCCAAGGAGTAGATTATCATGGTCCATGTGGACATATTGCCCAAGCCCACCTTCATATGGCCCCAAAGACTTAATTTTCTTCCATACTCAGACATGTTAAAATATATTATTCTGCCTCAGTGCCCCAGAGCAAAATGTGCAGGATTCAGACCATAGTAAATAGATTACTGGGGAGAGGAATTTAAAAATCTGTGTGACCAAATCATGAGGACCTAATCACTCTACAACCCAACCAGAGAAATTTGAATAGTGTTTCAGGCACATTAACCTCAAATAGCTGATCTGAGCTTTTTTTTTTTCTTTTTTTGGTCATCAGTAACAGGTGATAACTCAATTGCAATTTCTTGTGAATTACATTACACAGTTCAACATATTTGAAGGAATCCTTCCATCAAAATTATAACTCAACATCTAAATATGGGGTAAAAGAAGATAAGGGAGGACAAGACATGCAAATTTTTCCTGGTGCTTTGTTTATTTTTAGGCACTAGAGAGATTTTACAGGGATTGATTAAGGGTCACTGATAGATAAGGGAAATTTACAGTACAGCAGGCTTGTAACATGTGAGGCTATGTTTAACAACCAGTACAGGATCTCTATGGGAAAAGATGGGAATAATGCAAGAAACCCTGATATAAGTAATCTACAGAAAAACTGCCATTGCTGTCAGTGAAAGAAGCCCTACTGCAGTTTTAATTTTAATTCTACACATAATTCTGATTTCTATGATGTCATACAAGTAAAATAACAATGGTGCCATGGGAGCATCTCCACGGACACTTGCAATTCTTAATGATGATAAAGACACAGGAACAAATTTCACCATGATACATACCAAAGAGTGGGATATTCCTTGGACAGGTGGCTGATTACAAGAAAAGAAATTTGGAGAAAAGCAGAATCAGGAGATTCTTTTAAAAAGTTTGGTTTGAAGCTTGTAATTTCCATTTTGGAGCAAATAACATGGGTTTTTTTATCTCTTTTGATTCTGAATCAATAACAACATACTGGTGAGCCAGATACTGATGATTCTCACGCAATCCGTAACTTTTGCAAGGGTGTCAAGGTACTTTTGTTTCAAGAAGCACCAAAAATGAGAGATTTCTAAAGGCAAAGTTTCAACATCCTGCCAGATGAAAGAGACCCTGTAGGTTCCAACTCTGGTTCACATTCCTCTTCCTATTATGTCTTCTATGCAGTCAGAACAAGAGGTCTCATTTATTTTATTCCACTTAAGTAAAAATTTATGAGGGGAATTAATTTTGTGTTAGGGTTATGTTCTGCTTCCATAAAACTCAAATCCTTTAGTCTAATCTTGACTTTTCAAATCATAGATGATGGTTAACAATCCAAAGTCTAATACATCTTGACACAAGACATTGCTTCAAATCCAAAAGTTTCAACGGTCCATTCTGAAACTAAAATGCTTTTTTCCCCCACAGTGTCTCTGCAGATTTTCTATATTCCCACAGAACATTTCAATGCTGACAATTTAAAATTTTTGATCAGGCCTGCTCTGTGGTGAAGGATTATTTTATATTCCCCCACTAAGGAATTGGGAGTTTACACCTTGGAGAGACAATGACTTGCCCTGAACATGTGCAACTTCTCAGTATTGCAAAAAGCCTTCTTAATGAAATGTTCTAGATAATTTATCCCTAGAAAGGTAGCAATTTTTCCTTGAGAATGTCATCTTGAGCATTACAGTGCTTAGCCATTCTCTTCCAACATTACACTGCGATAAATAAAATGGGCAATGAAACTTCCTATGACTCTCAAAGGTGAAATTCAGCCTTAGATTGGCAACCATAATAAATATCCATGACTCTTAGATCTAGTTAACTGACCAGCCAAACAAGAAAGTGCAGGTGTGTCAAGCCTCCATAGTGAGGATGACCTGAGGAGATGGAGTGCAGGGAGACCATACACTACAGATATTTAATGCAAGCTTCCAGCACAATAAACAATGTTCACTTTTCACTGAGATGGACATGGCTTTAAATAAAATCTTCAGGGTAAAAAAATAGTAGAACAGGAATTTCACCTGAAAAAAATTCTGACCTGACAGTGATGGCAAATGGCTTATAGTATATACCAGAGAAGAAATATTTTTTTTTCTTTCTCTCCCTACCAGACATTTCAAGAGCCAAGGACGCCAAATGAAACAAAAGACACTTCGTGTTTTTGACCCCAGTGGTGATGTCTCCTTTGTGAACATTTCCTTTCAGGAAAGTTTGACATTCTATAATTCTGAAAGGGAAGTATTTTATTCTAGTAATATCCAAATGTAAATGACTCAGGACAAATATGAACTTTGTGGAAAGAAAAAATAAAAATTTAAATTGTCTTGCAAATTGCCTTGCCTCCAAGAAAGGGGGAGAGAGACTATTTACAAGGGCATGAAGTAATGGGACTAGAGGGAATGGGTTCAAAATTAAAGAAGGCAGGTTTAGATCAGATACTAGGAAAAAATTCTTTACTGTGAGGGTTGTGAGGCTGGAAAAAATTGCCTGCAGAAGTTGTGGATGCCCCATTCCTGGAAGTGCTCAAGGCCAGGTTGGATGGAACTCTGAGCAACCTGAGATGGTTGAAGGAGGGCTGGAACTGGATGATCTTTAAGGTCTCTTCCAACCCAACCATTCTATAATTCTATGATTCCCTGAAATGCACTTGAAAGCAACTTAACAAATCAGAGTTAATCTGCTGAACACAACTGCTACTACCCTTCTGTTCATCCATTCAGAGTGACAACAAAAGGAGCCACCGAGCTGCACAGCTTATCACACCTTTCACCAAAGCACAGAGAGAGGAAGAGGAGCAGAAAAAAGGGAGGTGAACAGGGAAGGTTTAGAAAGAGAATGTGAACAGTTCCTCCTACCTCAGGTGTTCCTGCCCAAGTCGTGCCTGGGATGTGCTCATCTTCCTGGAGATCCTCTGCCAAGAAGCAGAGCTGGAAGACAGGATGTGCTGATGAGTAGATCTGGCATGGATCTGGTTCCCAGCTGGTCTCCTGAGGGCCTGCAGTTCTACTGGTATTTGACTTTCCCAAAAGGAAAACCTGCCTCCCAGAAGTAATAGGACAGAAGGAAAATAAGGTAAAGTCCAAGATCTTCTTCAAGAAAGAATTCAACCCCAAAATCTTCTATGGAAAAATAAAAGATGCAGAAATAAAACAATGCAGAAGAACCATTTAGCAAGGAATCTGATGCAAAGTTCCATTTTTTAATATTTATTGGCCATATTAAGGAAAAAAAAAATAAGAATTAAAAAAAGTCAAAGTATGACATATTATGACATTGTCAAAAGACCCAATTTGATTTAGGCATTAAAATCCCATTTTTCTAATAGAAACTCAGAAATGGACTCAGCTAGACCTTCTCAAAGAAATCTTTGCTTCATTTTTTAACAGCATGAGGATAAATGAGAAGCTTATGAGAAGCAAGACTAATGTGAAATAAACAGATTTTTTAGTGGCGGCAGGAATCAGAGGACTGAAAAATTAAAAAAAAGGATTTATTTGCTCAAAATGGGTATATTCCTTGTTCATTGGGGGTCTCATTTTAACTTGTAAAAATGCTGTGGGTTTAATTAATAAAACTACAAATAAAAAAGGTGATAGGTTTCTTTAAGCACTCAGGACTTGCTGTTGAGATAGATACTGTTGTGTTCAAGCAGCCAAGAGCCATTTGTATGGTTCTGTTCTGGATTACCACATGATCTGGAACAGAAGCCTTTATTTACCTTCTGAACACAGTGTTCCTACCAGAACCAAAAGGCAGGAAATTCATCCATGAACAGGACTTAAACCAGGAACCAGCTGAGGTGAGAGATGGTTTTCATTTGCTGCAGAAACAAAATAGGCAGAGAGAATTTACCCAAAAACATAACTCACAATAGCACCACACACTTCCTTCTGCTCTGAACAGGAGTGAGCTGGTTTTGTGCATGGCTCAAGCTGACTTGAAGCCACCTACTGACTGTATTGTCTCCCAGAAAAGCTTATTAGTTTGGCTCCATGCTATACTCACATGTCTACACGCTTCTTGGCTTGTGTGCAGCCTCCTCAGAGCACAGGGATCCGAAGCTCACACCTGACTGAAAAATGTTGGGTACACAGATATTGTATTAGTTATAACAGAAATATAATAATGGAGGGATAAACAAAATTACACTGAGAACAGCATCTTCTGGTTTTGTCCCCCCTTTGGTACAGGACAAGAAATACACTAAAAAACCCATTAAAGATGATTTTGCTTATAATTTGAAGCATATACAGTTTACAGATTATTAGATTAATGACAATTTGACCTTGAAAACACCTCTATCTGCTGAAAGAGCAACACTCCATCACCTGTTTTGATTCATTAATGTATCATTTAACTTGGTATGACACATGTTCAGCAGTTATAATTACATTATGGCCTCCCTATTACATCAGCTCCGCTCCAAGTTTCTGTCACCACAAGTCCAATTTTCAACACAGAGCAATCTAGTGCACTCTTTCCTTATTAGTGTCATCTTTAATGTAGCACAGAGTCTGAACCATTACTTGGCACTGAGAGTTTAACAGCAATTAACCCCTGCTCTATCCCCAGGGAGAAGTACATCAGCAACTTGCCAAAACACTGTAAACAAGCTGGCCAAGATCAATGCAAAACCATGCTGGCTGCAGAGCACCTACTGTATTAATTTAGGATTGATATAGAAAAAGAGAAAATAGTCTGCATGAGATTGACCCAAAAGGATGGCCCACACAGGTTACACGGTTTTCTGTAAGCTGAAAAGGGAAAATTCTAAATCCCTAGTCAGCTGCCTCATAACCACACACTCTTTTCTAGCTTGGGTTTTATACTAAGCTGATCACCATAGGACTGGCAATATTTGCAGATGATAAATATTTATTACCAGATAATATGTTAAAAAAGAGAAAACAATAATTTTAATTTTTTTTAGGTGATGGATCAAATACATTTCAAACTTCACCAGCAAAAAGGGTGAAAAGGCCAAAATGCCAATATCCATTTCTGCTTATGGAACAGGACCATGCACACCAAAACCTAAACCAAAGCTGAAGGTTCTTCCCCCACAGCATCAGAACAAAGCAAACCAAGGACTGCAGAGCTCCCTGGAGGTCCCTCACATCAGCAGCACACTTGTAGTGCAGAAGACCTAGAATATAAATTATTTGAAAAAAGAGTGAAAGAAGTCTTACATCTGAAATTTTCTCCAAACACTGTCTGTTTGTCCATTTCCATAAACTCATAAGTGGGAAGTTTTAAGATGGGTACTGTTGACCTAATTAGAGAGACAGGTGTGGAGGATTTACATGTAAAACACTAAATATTGAACTATTAAGTTTTAGGAACACCAAAGTGTGCCAGTTTAATCCTGCTTTGGCATTGAAACTGTTAAATACTTATTGATAGCATAGGATCTTTCTTTTTAGGCTTTGCAGATTCAGACTGAAAATTTGAAATATATAAACCTAAATATATTCTTAAATATATTTAAAAATATTTACTTAAATCTACGGGGAACTGCCATTGCTTTCACTTTTGAAAAATCAGGCTGCAATTTAACCCTTCAGTTATGAACTTCCCAAACACTCTTAAGAGAGTTGCTTAACAATTTTAGTATATGATAATTTTAAAACTCATATACACGATTACCTCCCAAGTATCCATCTTAGTTTGTGTTCTGCTAAATTAATATTCCAAATAGAAGTGCAGCTACCAAATTTATTATGATACAAAAAAAAAATAGCTAAAAAGGGGAAGACAATATGGTACTACGAGGTAAGAAGTGGGAATTTGAGTGGAAAAGCTGGAATGGAATTCATCTTCTACATGTCGATCCACATATAAAAATTCAAATTTGTCAGGTCTAAAGGTTTTTTTAAGCTCATTTGCAAAAAGGAGAACATTTGAAATTTAGAATCTAAAACCAAATTCGGTTTGTGTCTGAGCATGACTGCTAACCAAGGTAGATGCAGCTCAGTGCAAAAAACTCTCAACTGTTATAAAGTAATTGCAGTATTTCCTTTTCAAGTTAAGGTGGAAAATTGTGGTAATAGGAATTGAAGAAGGAAGGAAGATTGGAAGAAAGGAAGAGGGAAAATTGAAAAAAGTGGAAATAAAATAAAAACTATGTAAAACAAACAAATAAACAAAAAAAACAGAGATAGCTTTTAACACAAAGAGTTCCTCCATGTTAAAAGGCTTTGATATAGTTTCTTGCCTTAATTATTGCAAATAAAATCAACAAAGACCTGAAAGACCATGAAGAAGAAAAGATGACTAGGACTAATATGTGGAAAGCAAATCAAATACCAATATAACATTACATTAGGAATGGAAAATCAGGTGCAGATCCAGAATGAATGCAGTGATTCCGTGTGCCTGCCATTTTTCACCTGTAGACCATGGTGTTACATTATGCTCTTTATTGTTTTCCTTACCTCTTCCTTGGCAACAAAAGTGTTTTCATCCTGGTATTGCTATTCTGTAAAAACATGATTGGTTGGTAGCTTTTCTCCCAGGGGTACTTTGTTTTACTCTGATGCAAACACAGGTGAATTTCATGCTGAACTGGCACTAGGAGGGTAAAGAAGAGCACATCTGTTCTGCAGCAAATATTCCTAGAAACTTACATCCACTTCAAATTTCACAGCAAGAGCTTTACCAGCACCAGCCTAAAAAGGAAACAAAATATCTTTATACCAGCAGGGACAATTTTTTTTTTTCTGGAAATATGAGGTTATTCTGTTTTGGCCTGTTTGAAAGATGTTGTAGTACAAAACACATTATATCCCCTCATGTTATTTTTATACCCAAAATAGGCTGTATATAATTAAGGGGAAATCAAACTGTTAAGTCCTAGTTAAAAAAAAAAATCAGAAATTTATTGGCAATAAATTAAAGCTCTGCCTAGCTCCTTTATTCAACTATCTGCAAGTCAAGAGTCACAGATGTTAAGAGCTGTTACAATGCCAAGTTAATTTCCTGAAAATGAGTGCCTGAGGTTGGCTGAAGAAGAATCTTACCAGTGTTCAACATGACTGATAAAAAAAGTAAAACAGAGCTTAGAGGAGATAAAGGTAAAGGTGATAATAGCATAAAGAAGAAAAATTGGTTTGCTTTTTTTTTTTCTCAATAATATCTCAGTTGATCATAAACACCACAGCACAGACACTCCTGATAAATTATTCCTTGGCATGCTTGTTCTTTGCTCCTGTGCTCTCTGCAGGGATGAGGCTTCCATAAGACACCACAGAACTCCCACACTGCACCACAATTCTTGCTTCCAGAAGAAATCTGGCTGGTTTATATACAAATAATCCATCAGCCCCACAAGTTGGGGTGGGAATGAATTAGGACAACAGAGAATTCCTAAGGATACCACCACAACAAACCAAACAATAATATTGAACTGAGATTTTTGAGATCTCAGTTTCAAAGATTTTTTTTTCTGGTCCAACAAGCTCAAAAAAAAATAATTTGGACTTGGATTTCCTGATGTAAACTCAAAAAACTATCTGCAGAAGGAAGAGGTTTTTTTCCTACAAAATCTTTTCTTTGAATAAAGATCTTTTAATGAAGGACAGTTTCGGACCACTTCTATCACTGGTCTTCAAATTTCCTTCAGGTATTTCCAGATATAAGGAGTCCCTCAAAACCTCACATCAGGCCTGGAGACAGGACAAAGCCAGGGTTGTCAAGCAGCCAATACCAAAACCCAAAACCAACAGAGAAGCACCTGGTGTGACTTCTTGTACTAACTGACCCAGACACCCCTAAAGTGGGACCGATTTCTGCTTGGCTGAAGGCCAGAATGCACAACCACATGCAGGCTTGACTCCAACACGCTGGTCCATTTTTTTCCTTGGTTTTCTAATTTCCAAGATGAAGGGATTGTTAATATGAATATTAAAAATCTAATATGAATATGTGTAGATTTATCTACCTGCCCCCGGTGTTGTGCTGCTCCTTTCTCTTATTTCAGGTATCACTTCTATCAGTATCTCTTCTAGAAGGAGTTTACATACTGTAATCAAATAATCTTTAATCTGTTTAAAGAGCTGGTATTTCATTTTTAACATGCTGCTGCAAGAAAGTATTTCCAGTCCTTGCATAGTTAGAGCAGTTCTTCTCCCTACTCTTTCCAACTGTTTAATATCCAAGTAAGATATAGGACATGATTCTCTGGGACTTGTTTAGTCACTCACAACTCTGAAAAAGGAATATAAAAGAGAATCACTAATGTGTTAAGCCAGCCAGGCAGCAGTGTAAGTGCCAAGAGCTGAAGAGCTGGGTGTAGTACTCCAGAGATCAGCAAAAAATTTTCATTTTACCTCCTTTCTCCTCCAAAGACAGAGGATGTTCAGGTCACATTTCAGACCCTTAGTTTTGCCATCATGCACCTTGAAGTTTAGTACTTTCGCTTTGACTTTCATCAAATGTGAGAGTCAGCAGGTATGTCTTCTCACAAAGTCAAAGTCAAATTACAGTTTTGAAGAAATTCCTGGGAATCGAAACCGTGCAGTTCTGCTCAGCTTTATCCTTAACTGTGTCTGTGTAAATCTTTCCTTCTTGCAATTCTTCCTTTCTCATTACATTTGAGTCTTGACTCACTGAGCAATTGTTTCAGACACAGAATCTAAAGTATTTCTCATCTTTTCCTCACTCTGATTGGTGTCATCTGTAATAAAATAAAGTATATTTCCAAGAAATTACACCGTGAGCTAAAAAACAAAACTTAAAGAGCATGCACACTTTTTCTGTTCATCCTAACACAGTCATTCTCAGGCTGAACCAAGGAAAAACAATTGGCACGACTTAGAAAGGACTCTAATAATGGCCAGTAGCAGTATATATCTGGAACCTTTCACCTTCAGAATGGATTTGGTCCAGATTGAGAGCAATTTAAAAGAAATATTGACTTCTGGATGCTTAGTGACCTGTGTAAAAATGAATTAATAATCCCAGCTGTTTCCTATAGGACATCACTAAAAGTGTCAGTGCTGTTGCCAGACCAAACGGCCCCTTCATTGAAAGGTGTGAAAGATTTTTCACTTCATTTATCAATACAGCACGCATAAATAGGTCACAGACTAGCCAAAGAAATTGAAATCCTTCCAAGTCCCTGGCAGATTTTGCTATATCCTGCAATCCATCACTTAGCCTACACATGTAGGGACAAGTGGCTCATGTGTTCACGTGTGGGATATTGAGTTGGATGGCAAGTTGTTACTGTCATATTTTCTGAAACATCCCCTTGCCCAAGATCTTCTCTTGGGAAGCTGAGAAGCCTCAAAGAAAAAGGAAAACAATATTCCCTCATTTGTTTCTCCTGTGTTTTGCTGCTTTAGAATGTGGTTGGAGATTGTTTATCCAACATGTGAATTGTTTTTACTTAATGACCAATCACAGTCCAGCTGTGTTGGGACACTGGTGAGAGTCCCAAGTTTTTTCATTATTATCTTGTTAAGCCTTCTGTCTGTATCCTTTCTCTATTCTTTAGTATAGTTTTAGTATAGCATTCTCTGATATAATATCATAAAATAATAAATTAACCTTCTAAAAACATGGAGTCAGATTCATCATTTCCTCCCTTTGTCAGGGGAACCCAAAAGTACCACAGCAAGTGACTGACACCTCTGGGCTACTGACAGTGCAGGATTGTTGGAGAGTCACAAACTAAGAGTGCTGGGCCTCTCTGGAATGAATGGACAGGTACAGCACAAAGAAAAAAATGAGGAATTAAAAAAACATTGACTTTCTTTTCCACAAGACAGCTGGAAAATGCAGAAAAACTCATAATTTGCTGTTGGCAAAGGCCAGTTACCAATTTCTATTCAGTAGAACACAGGCTATAAATGGAGAGAAGTGATATATTTCCTGTTGGAAGTGTCAGGGGTAGGTCAGAGAAAGAAAAGAACATCAGCACTTGCAGAGATTCATGTGAAAGTTCACATTTTACTGAAAGCTCTTCAGTTACAAAAAGAATGTTTTGGCATGTACAGTTGTCTTAAGCTATTTACAGATGGTTAAAAATAAATTAAGATCCAAAACTTTAAAAGTCCAGTGAAAAATGAGTAATAGTTCAAATCAACCCCTGTATTTTTTAATTAGCTAAATTATTTTTTAAAAGCTTTCACCAAGAAATGGATTTCATCTGTCTTATTCTTTTTTCTTTTTTTTGTTTTTTTTCAATAATTAACTTGAGTTCATGAGAGTTTGTCCTTTTCAACTGAGGTTAAAATGAGAAGCTGGAATGGGGTGGCAGAAGAGCTTATATACCACTTGCTTTCCACTTGGTCAACTCCAGAACAGCACATGAAATAACATTTGTCAGCAAGACCTACAAGATCCATCAAAGCAGGAAGAGAAATGAGGATTCCAGGGTTTCCAACTAGCTTTTAGTAATGTGACTGTGGGGACATGGCTTTTTTCCATTAAAGAGCGCAGCTACTTAAATACTATGCAAGAATAAATTAATTTTTATTGGCAAAACTATTTTTAAGCCCCAAACGAAGGACACTATAGACTATATATGTTACATATTGTATTGTGATCATTATCAATATCTAGTAATTAATGAAGTATTTCAGAAGATCTTCAATTCCCTGATATTAAGCTGCACAAAAAGAGGGAACACTGTACTTTATGTTATGGTTCAAATGATATCATAGCATCCTGAACATCCACTGGCACCCTGAAAGAAGTGAATGCAGCTCAAGCCTTTTTTCACTCTGGGGAGGGTCTTAATCATGAATAAAGACAATTTGGGCCAGAATACCTGTTATAACCTCTGACAGAAAACCTCTGTCTGCTGTTAAAAGCTCCTATAAACATATGAGGAAGACAAAAAGACTTTTCCAGACTTCATTCTTCTTAACACAAAATAAATGCCTCAATTAGGCAGATAAGTCATCAAGCCTAGATGAAGGTATCTACACTGAAGCCAACTGAAGCTTGGTGAAATGAATCCTGCAATAAAAAAAAAGCTGGGAAACTGGGAAAAAGGCCATTTTCAGGAGGATGATTCTTGTGTTGTTTTGACACTGAGCTGAGTACCTCTAAAAGCCTGTGAATATCAACTCCTCCCTCACCATCCTAATTCCAGGCTGAGATTTTGACATCTAAGGAAGTGAATCAAAATAATGAGGCCCCCACTTGCAGCATGCATATGATGAGTAAGTAAATGAAACCATGATAATTAGAAACCCAAATGCAGGCAAAAAAATATTGCACATAGGCTCTGCATCTCTCTTTTTTAATTTTTCCCCTCAGGCACTAACTTATCTTGGCCAAACCCTCCTCTCTACAAGTTCAGAGATATTTTAATTTTGAACTTCAAATGGAGTGCAAATAAAACACCAAACAAACTTAGGATGTTGCACAATTGTCAGTGGGGCCCATTTTAATATTTAATGACCTGGACACCTGTGACTATTGCTAAAAATAAAAAGAACTAATTTAAAAGGAATTATTGACATAATATAACACATGATAGTCTGTTAATAAAAATGCATACTTCTAATTGAATGCTGGCACCTAGCCACCAACTAAGCAGAACTTCAAAAGCAACAGCTGGGAAAGCATCTTTTAGATTTTAATTACAGTAGCTCATAAGCCACTTATCTTTTCAACTTCTTTCTTCAGAAAGCATTTCTGTTTCACAGGAGTGAGTTCAAAGGTATTTACAACATGTAGGGTAAGAGAACCAGCTCTGACATAGTCAAACTTCACTTGTAAATTTGAATTCTGGACTAAGACAACTATTCTCAGCTTTGAAGTGTGAGTCCCATTTGAGCCCAAAAGAACACAGGCTTTGGGCTTGCTGTTCAGGTTTTTTGTTGTTTTTTATCTATAGATGCAGGATAAGAATTTTTATTTGTTTGTATATCAGCATTATGTCAGGGCTGCCACTGAAACTGAAGTTGCATTATGCAAGTATTTTACTGTTCAAGTACATAGTGAGCACACAATCTCTGATGATTCAGTCAAGGAAGGGTGAAGGAACTATTGAAGAGTTTGGGAAATGGGCATGGAGACAGACCTGAGTCCTGAAAAGTGATAAATTCTGTAGCTGCATCCAGAAAACTGATTTCCTTGCATCTAGGAAAAAAAAAAAAACATGCAAGAATATATATTATTAAAACTCTAAATGAGTTAAAATTATTTCCTAGACTGGCTACATGCCCTGGCATTTTTGGAGAACAGGCCCAGAGAAAGCTGTGACTTATTTGATGGAATATCTGAAGTCCTATAGTCTCTGATGTTACTCTAGATTTCCTCCACCACCAAAGAGACACAGAGAAAGTGAGACAGAAAGAAACAGCCATGGAATGACTCTTCCCAAACTAAAAGAGGTTTCTGCAGCCCATCTCTGTTCACTGACTCAAGAAATCCAGACAATTTCTTTAGATTTAGCACCAACATTTAGCCAGCTAAAATTAAACTCAGTCCTGCCTCCAATGTCTTTCTGTCTGTGTAAAAACACTTTGCCACAACCTAGGAAATTAACTGTCCATCTGTGATTTGAAACAAGAAATTCACCCCAAGGCTCTCATCCCTCTCCTTCTCTCATATGCAAAGACATTTATGCAAGCTAAAGTGTTTTTGCTATAAGAAACTCTACTAACCAGAATAATATTTGTTTTTTCACTTGCAAAGTTAATAGAAAGAAGATGTGACTATAGGGACCTTATAAAAAGCAAAGTCATCTCCTTTAAAAAAAACACAGAGAGACATCCATGAATTATAACAATATTAGCTGATAACCACCCGGAAAAGGTTACTGGAGTGAGTTAATGGCTACATAATTTGACATAATCAGGAGGACCTTTAAAGAAGAGTTTTAAAGAAGAGTTTCTAGAATGTTGCAGACCCTGTGAGGACGTGTAGTACAAGCAATAAGTGCAAAAAAGTCTATTTCCTTAAAGATAAATTCATTTATGAAATTGATAGATGAATTGGCTAGTGTGTGGAAGGGGACTAAACCTGGAATGCACCAGAGGTCTTTTCCAATCCCACAGAAATAACTTACATCAGAACATCACAAGGTCTTAAACTTGCTGAAGGATTTCTTTAACTGCAATTCTGTTAACTATTAGTTAAGAGCTATATTCTGCTAACTATTAATTAAGACCTGAGCCCAGTTAATCTAAAAAACAGCTCTTCCTACATTTTCTGCAAAATTAAAATTTCCTTTACCCTTTTTTTGTGGCTTTTCAAGACATTATTCATACAGAGATAAGAGTATGTCTTGTAGGAAGACAACTGCAGGATGCAGGAAGGCTTGGAGCCCTCTGTCCACTCTACAAGCACAATTCAGGGCAGGTTTTGACAAGAGACTAAGGAAAACATTGCTTTGCTTTGTTCCAAGCTTTCCTGTCCTTCCAAATTGTACAGGACCACCAGGAGAAATAACAGGTGGGAAGCAAATCTGTCCCTCTTAGGGAGACTCTGCCAAAGAAGCTTAGAGCATTGAGCAACAAGTTTAGGAAGAAACACTTTTTTGCATTCATTTCCAGTGCCAGTGGAAGTGGCAGAACTATGAATGCTGAATCCTCCTCTCCTGCATTGCAATTATGCTTGTCTGAATGGCAGCTGCACAGCAGATTAGGGTATCCTATTTTTTAAAAAGTGAAAAAAAAAAAAATCCTTCACATGAATAATCATTCCCAGCTATTGAAATATCAGAACTTCAGTCAGCACTACTATGATCTAGACAGCTCATGCAGAGTTCATCATCAATTTTGGAATCCTATGATTGTGGTTGTAAAGCCTTACCTGATTAATTTTTTGCATATGTAGCCACATATCTTTCACATCAAAGTCCAATCTATTCCCCAAACCTTGCACTCTACATTTATAGCAAAGGATACAAAAAAGAAAAGCTATTAAAGAACCTGTGATGCAGTGTAAACAGGATGACTGGAGTTTATTAATCATAAATGAAGGTGATGAGTAGTTCAGGAGGCATATAAATGAACAGGCAACCTTGCTGAAAGGTCAGAACCTTTCAACAGTGAGCTGCCTCTGCTCCTTTTAAAGTTCCTTCTAAGTTTAGGGTCAAAAAGCACCACAAATGCTCCTACTAAATCTGAAGGATGCTTTAAAACATTTCAGTTTTGTCCTGTCCCTCTTTTTAATAGCTTTGGGTTTAGAAGTGCAAATAACTTGGTAGTTAGGTTTTTAGGAGATTCAACAGAAACATTTTAACACAGGTAACAGCTGCAAAAGCAGTAAGATTCCCTCTCCAAGAGTTTGACCTTCTGCTTCACTGTAATTACAATCACTGGGCTAATCCTGTGCTAAGGGATTGGGATCATAAAATTTATTCTATTTGTTATGGATGCCACTATCCTCCACCCTGTGCTGAGGTAGAAGGGATCCAGTTTTAATGGCTCCTATTTCCACTCTGAGATAATTTTTTTTCTCAAGTTACTACCATCTCCATCTTTGGAATGTGGGCTCAGTCCTTCTAAAGGCACCTTTTACTGTACTATGCAAATTTAGCTTTTAAAATTAAAATAAACAATTACATTTGTATACATTTGTCACAAATATTGAAGGAAGGGGGAGAGATTTCTAATGGCAAGCATCCATTTAGATGTCAAAGAGAGTTTTGTATGTCCACTTAATTAAAACATCATTTGCTGTCAAGCCTTAAAGATTTTGGCATTTCTTCTGATTTCTATTTATGATAGCTCTCAGGGGACATGCTGTGAAGTACTTTTGCCCGCTTTAGACCCAATTGCATGTGACAAATGCATTAGTTTTTAATACCAGAAGTGGACATATACTTTGATGAAGTATGTCTTTAAGCCATCAGCTGTTGTCTGCCACCAGCTTTTTACAAAGGCACTTTAAACAAGACCACCCCCAGCTCCCTTGACAATTAAATCCCTTTTCCCCCTGTAACCAGACCAAAGCCAGCTTGAAATTAGCAGAAAGACTTCAAATAGGGTTTGGATCGAGGCTGCAAAGCTAAAAATTCCTAGAGCTCATTCTGTTATCCTCTTTTCATGGCAAAGGAGATTGTTCCGTGGTGCACAAAGGCTGTGCTCATGGCTCCAGTTCTGCACAGGTGAGGAAGGACCAGCACAACATGTTCAGGCTGATATAGGCAGCCCAGGAAACAGGTTCCTCCCATGGAAAGAGGTTCTCTGTTGGGCTGCCCAGTGCCAAATTCCCTACCCAGTGCCAAATTCCCTCGCTCTGCACACCTCTCAACACCTCCCTAATCCATCACACCCTGCAGCTGCTGCCATGAACTCCAAGAGTGATTCCTCTGAGCTCATTTGTGATTTTCCAGAGGTCATGGGACAGCTTGCACCACCTGTGGGGAAACAGCATCCATGTATATTCACAGATTTTTTCACAGATTTGAGCACCTCAGTAAAGGTAAAACTACTTCAGACATCCACCAATTTTTTCCTTACAGCACACAATGAAAACTTTTTTTTGTATGGTATTTTCTGGGGTCTCTGTCGTTGGAAGGAAAGAAGAATGTGACTTTATGTTTTTAGAAGGATAATTTATTATTTTATGTTTTATATTATATTAAAGAATGCTATACTAAAACTATACTAAAGAATAGAGAAAGGATACAGACAGAAGGCTTAACAAGGTATTAATGAAAAACCCATGACTCTCTCCAGAGCCTTGACAGAGCTGGACCATGATTGGTTACTAAGTTAAAACAATTTACATGAAACCAATGAAACAATGACCAGTTGGTAAACGATGTCTAAACCACATTTCAAAGCAGCAAAATACAGGAGAAGAGAATCAGATCATTATTGTTTTCAGTTTTCTCTGAGGATTCTCAGCTTCCCAGGAGAAGAAATCCTGGTGAAGGGATTTTTCAGAAAATATGACGATGACATCTCTGTTCTTAGCCCCACGAAATATTGAAACACATCTCAAAGTATAATTATTAAGCTGTTTGACTCACTGAACAGCTGAAAATCACCTCATTAAATCTATCTTTTATTGTCTTTTGATTCTTCATTTTTCAGTAGCCAGCTGCACACCTTCTGAATTACCACTGTGACATGCCAAACAACGAAATTTCTTTACTGTTCCAATTAAAGAAATTATGCCTATGGTGCAAAAATAATTATGAAATTAAGGAGAAACAGAACACCAACACTGAGTGGTGGGTTTGGTTTATTTTATTTCCATTCTGGTTCATGAAACCTTCTGGGGAGGCTGCTTTAGTCTTATCACTATATTTTCATAGCTTCCATTATGCTGATATGTTTTTATCTATGCCAGTCAAATACCAAAAGAATCCAATATTTCAGATTACATTCTTTGATTAATGTTTCTGTTATTTGCTAAATAATTTATCTAACAAAGCTGCAGAATCTAGTCAAATGCAGCAAAATACTACTCATCACATAAATTATTTGATAAAAATCTGAAATAATTGTTGAAGACTACATGTGACATATATTATTTGGATTAGGTTGTTCCATACCTGACATATAAGACAGTTTAAAGAGTAAAAAAGCTTTTGGATTATTTGGGTCTAAAAGTAGATCCCAGTTGCAGAGACACTGGAATTTCAGTTTGGAAAAATCACCCCTCTTTTGAATTTGTAGAGGCCTGAATAACATTGAAGTTCTGTTGGAGGGCACTTAAATTCAATTCCTTTATTAACATACATGTCTGTTTTAGTATTCTAGTGGAAACAGTGGCAAGAGTTTTTCTTCACTGAAAAATTAAAGGACATACCTAACTTCAGCAGCTATGTCATCAATACTCCTCATGAACTGTCTTAAAATTTTAGGAGAGTCTAAAATATGATTTTATCTACTGACTTACTGCAACGGCAGTGGGAAATCAAATCACCCCCGAATGTCTTATTAGAGCAATCTCTGTTTGACAATTCACTACATCTTACTTTCACATCTTCAGTGCATTTTTTCAAATTAAAAGAGGGATTTACAGGTAAAAATATTTTAAGAAATAATTACATTAGTGCTTTCTGGAAAAAGGAATTAGATGTGAAATAAGAAAAAAAAAGAGAACTCTGGGACTTTAAGGTGAACTACATCTCTATTTTGCTTAAAACATAGAGAGTTGTTCCTTCTGGAGATTGCAGGCAAGTTGGTCCTTAGTCAAATGCAGAAAAATACTACTCATCACATAAATTATTTGATAAAGACTTGATATAATTGTTGAAGGGTATATATGACATAGTTTGTCACATATATGTGACATTTTTTCTTTCAATTCCTTCTTCAGACTGGTTATTTCTAAGTGGTGCCATCTTGTACCTTATTTCCCTTCGTAGTACAAAATGTGTTAAAGCTGAAAAAAGAGCCTTGGTGTCTGTTCTGTTTTTCCCCAAAAAACTTATTCAAAACCAAATCAAGCGCCTACCTTGGCTTTTCCTCCTTCCCCTTGGAGTGAGGTGGTCTCCTGGAGAAGCTCCCTGCTGCTGGAATGCTTTACCAGGTTATTGAGATACATCTTCCAGTGGTGTGTGACCCTGGAGACCTTCCCTCACAGAATCTATGAACTGGCATCTCTAGTTACTGACACTATTTATGGTTTTTCCTTCTTCCCTCCACTCCCATTTCCAGGGCAAACAGCCAGTCCTTTCTTCTGTTGCCATTTTTCCCAACCTGGAAATGAAATTTGAGATGATTTCAGTAAGGAGGCAATATAAAAGTAGATTTTTATTGAAGGCTTTCTGGGGCTATTATGGAAAGATGTTCACAAAAGCCCACTTACATGGGGTGAACATAGTTTTCAGAAGTTTAGTAAATTAGCATAATTGACAAAAAAGCATCAATTAGGAGGACAAGTGGTGATGGAATTTTTCTTCTGATTCAAGCCCTTTCTAAGTGTTGTCCGCTTCAGTATTAGCTGTACTTTGCCTATGAAATGACTATGAAATGTCTATTAAATGCAGCTCCAGGAGAAGAACCAGCACAGGAACAGGGGCCTCACACCCTCTGGGCCTTGGCGTTCTGCAATTTGTTTTGTCTTTTTGCCTAGGCAAATTCCATGGAAAATTATCCTGAAAAAAAAAAAACAAAAAAACCCCAAACAACAAAAAACTAGCCACTAATACAATAGGCTACAAATATATAGGTGCAAAGCATGCAGGGAACACATAATAGGAAAAAAAGGCATCACTTCTTAGCTGCGAGGTTTTATTCACATGGATGGGTGCCCAAGTTCTGTGTCCTTGGGGACCACAGGGACTCAGCATTCCTGCAGCCCAGGATTGCTGCGTGGAGGTGCAGCCCAAGGCAGCCCCTTGTGCAAGAGCTAAGAGAGGGAATGCACAGCAGAATGCAGGAGATTTGTGAGGTCCTGGGATCCACTAAATCCCCACAAGCTCTTAATGACCTTCTAAAAGAAATTTTACAGGCTAAATTATCTCCTAAAGTCATTTATAATAACAGTTTAATACCTGATTAGTAGGACTAACTCCAATTGTCAGGAGCATGGACTTGGTCATGTAATATGTCATATCTATCTACTGTGATCCCCAAATTCTTTTCATTTTTCTTTAAAAAAAAATTAAAAGCTTTCTCCAGGGATGAACCAACCAACCTGATAAAGGGGACACCATTTTGTTCTTTTATTAGATGATCACAGAATGGCTGAGAAATTTTGAAGGAATACTGCAAAATATTGTGAGTTCTTTCAATTTGATTTTTTAAGCCACAAATTAGAAGCTACTGGAAAATCATGATGCACGTTCACCTAGCCCAAAGTGGAGTAGCAGTGATGGATCAAATTGCAGAACATACTGTCACACCTGTACCAGATTAATTGCTAAAACTGGGGTGTATAACTCATTTACATGCCAGCAGATTGTATTTATTTACATTATTGATTCATAGAAAAGGAAGTGCATATTAATAAAAAATAAAATCTTGCAAGGCAAAAGCAAGACTATGCAGGAATGATTCCAGAAGCTGGCTACTGTTTCCTGTGATTTGATAGAATCATGTGCTGAAGGCTGTTACAGATTAGGAGCAGAGATTTACAAGATTTTTAGGATCAGGGATCACTTTTATTATGGCAAGAATTCAATTTAGCTTTACAGTTAATTGGGTGCATTATTTAATGATGATTTTGTTATCTCAACATGTTTCCTCAGAGCACATCAATTCAATTTAAAACTTACGTAGGATATTACTGAGATATTTTGTTTCAAATATATCAGTTTATCACTTGACAACATAGTAGAGAAGACTAATGTTTTGAAAAAGTTAGAATACATTTTTAGCAAAAATAAAAGTTAATTTTTCATCCTGGTATGAGATAAAATGAAACTGATTTGAAATCAAATCAAATATTCAAAATCAAATATTCAAATCAGAAATTTCCTAGGGAATGGAAAATCAGCCACTTCTAATTAGACTGGTACATCAAAAGGAATAAAGGTTTATTTGACAATGATTGTATTGTTTTTTTCTAGTGATTGTGATTATCTTAGGATCAAAGCTCTGCAGGAAAATCCCATGAAAGCATGCCTTTAGGTTATGTATAAACATAACATTTTTTTCTCCTTTGTGTTGGTGAAGAAGCAATGTTCTTTCCTTTTAGTACTATTGCCATTTTAATCTTTTCTCTAAGAAAAACTGAAACAAAGTGAAAAACACAACCAAACAAAGTGAAAAAATTGTAAATCTGGCTGTAGTTTTCCCTGGATCCATACATTCCTTTCTCACTTTTACAGCCACGTGTTTGTCTGTGACAAACTGTCTAGAATTGTTAAAAATCTCTTAGTATGGCAAATTCCCAGTAATATGAAAAGTCTAACTCATTGTTTCTTGGAGGGCAGTTCAAAACTTTTAACTATCACAAACAGATTTGTACTCATTTGATGCAGAAAACAAAATAACCACAAATTAATCACAAAATTAATTTCCCTCTAGCCTTTGGCTTGAGTCAAGTCACTTCAGTGATCAACCTTAGGAATGCATCCCCTACACTTCATTTCAATCCACTGATGCTAAAATTCTTTTCAAAGGCACAAAAAATATGATTTCCCCCATGTCACCTCTTCATAAGGAGCAAAGCATGGTCTTGCATAGAATTCCTAGTCTCATTTTCCTGATTGCTTTTCTCCTCTCAATTTTGCCTCCAGAACTGCCTGGCAATAAGAGAAGTCAGATTGCTGCAGGTTGTCAGGGAGTTTCTGTCACCTGTGCTCAAGATCCAGCCGCACCTAACCCACCTGATCTGCCAACACATGCTCAGAGCAGTGACACAGACCAGAGAGCCTTCAGAGCTCTCTCCAAACTAAAATAATCTATGAATTTAGCTAAATATTAGTTTCTAAGAAATGTTTTCCTGACCAACCTCACTGCTCAGGATGAGGAAGCCTGGAGGTTTTTTGTTTATTTCTTTCTTTGTCTGTTTGGGGGGGTTTTGTTGTGGTTTTGCTTTTGCTTTGATTTGTAGTTTGGTTTCTTGTTCTCCTCTCGGGTTTTGCTCTCCTTCTGGTATTTCCTGTACTTTTCAAGCATCCCAATATCTTGACACATTTATCTCAGAGGAATTCCTCCCCATTGGTGCAGGGTTAATTTGTAAAGGAGAAAAAGGAGTGCTTTTAAGTTTTTATTGATATTCTGCCTCCTGGATAGCTGATGATCATTAGCACTGGCCTAAAGGTTCTTCTGTCTTTCATCTGGTTTAGGGCTCATTGACTATCTCTTGCTAGTTATGCTCCAGCTGTCATTTCTACTGCTCTGCCACCTTTCTGGAGCTGGCAAAACAAAACCTTTGCCTCTGCCTGAGCTGCAGCAACTCAGAGTATTAGATTATTGCACAGATAAAGGTGGATTCACACTCACATTCCAGTCTGTGGAGCATCGGAGGTGTAAGTAAATATCACTTTTTTCTGCTGCTCCGGCCAAGGAGGCAAAAATTGTCAGTGACAGAGCTGTGACAAACAGCTGAGTGCTACTTAAATCACTGCAAATGTTTGCTCAAAGACAGCAGTTCAGAACCCTATAGTGCAGTTGCCTGCATATTTCTCCTTCTGCTGATATAACTAAGATAATGTGAATTATAATGCTATTTCCAGCCATGGTCATTAACGTGTTAGAGATATTATTATAAAAAAATAATAATAAAGGAGCCATCTTCAAAGCTCTCTTGTTGACTTTTCCTCAAACCTGATATTTATGGATTTTGCTTAAAATTTCACAAAACCCAATTGCATGACATAATCCACTTATTGCTCTTCAAATGCATCCATTTTGTTTTACAAATTGCAGAAGCCTCATTTAGAGACCAAGGAAAGCTCTTTCCTGATTAATTTCTGGCAAAATTCTCAGTGCCTCTTTCTAGCCCTTTGCTATTCTGAGTCCCTAGATTAGAAACATATTATTCTGATAGCTTCAGTGTGATTCAACTGCTGTGAATAGGTCTGCATTTTCACATCTGAAGCAAAAGCAATCTTTGCTCAACTAAAACTTTATGAAAATCAACTAATAGAGAAGAAAAGCTGATTTTATTGATTTATTTTACTTGGAGAATTTGAGGAACCCCAAGCATTGTCCCCATGCCTACTCCCAAACAAGGGCCTTTTAGCCTTTTTAACATAAAAAATAGCTTCATGCTTGGCTCATTACAGTGAAACCACTGCAGATTAAACCTCTCTATCAATTACAAGCAGCTGAACATCCTTTAGCATCAAACAGAATGACAAAAAGCTACACTATAATGAGTAATGGCTAAGGCCAATTGCTATTTAATTATGTAGATGACTTAACATCCTTTCATTGATGTTATCTGTGTGTTTCAGAATGAAAGTTATCATTGCTTTGCTTCAGCTCTTACAGTGGGTGATAGCAGAAGCAAAAAGGAAGCCTTTCCAGAGAGAAATGGCTAAAATACTTGAAATATATATTGGCCCAGCAATAAAAGTCACACTTCACCATGCACCCACAACAGACAGGAGCTCCAACACATTGTGGAAAAAGAAATTCATGCATGGCAGCATGGGAGGGCGCTTGAAAGAGAGAGTGAAAACTGCAGCAGCAGGAGCCTGTGGCATGAGCAGCTCCCATGGAGGTGCCTGGTCCCTGCATTTTGTAAGTGGGAGATAAGGAGGACAGTGAAGTTAGTCACAACAGGAGAGATATTTCAGATGGGAAGGACCTGCTAGGTCATCTGTCCATTCCCCCTGCCTAGGCAGGATTATACTGCACAGTATCTCCCCAAAAAAGATTGCACAGAACAATTTCACATGAGCAGAGGAATGGAGTAAAGGACATAATAGATCTCTTCCATCTCTAACTCCTGCAAGTCAAGAGGTCCAGCCTGCAGCTGCTGTGGGGTGGCTGTGGGCACAAACACTGCAGGGTTGTCAAAAAGGAAATTTGGGGGGGAATTCTATCCTGGGACCAAATTATGCAAAACGTGGTGTTTGGTGTTAGTGAGCACAAAAATTATCCCATAAAGGACATTTTCAATCATAAAAATGATCATAAATCATCGTTTTCAGGCATAAAGAGTGATCCCAGTTTGGGGGGCACAGCACAGCATTTTTGTCAACTTGTGTATGTGCCTCATATCTTTTACTGATAGATCTGTGCTATTCAAAAGGATATAAATTAATTTAACTATTTCCATTAATATTATCAATCAAATCTTGCACTTACAATCACTTAAACTTCCAGTTTCACACTTTAAAAACAAGTATTATTATAGAACAATGTTTGCTTGTATATTTACAGTAGCAGAATGACAAAGTTTGTTTAGGAACTATTATTTTTCCTGAATTTAATGAAAATAAAAGTACCTAAGAGTATATCATGTCAATATTAGAGGAAGCAGTATGAGACATGCTTTTTTTATACAAATCCCAGGTGAAAAATTTCAGAATATGAAGAAAGCACTAAATTATGTTTCCTTCCAATTCTTAGGAGGAAGTAAAATACTTGCAAATGCAAATTTAGGACAATATTTAAAATCCTTCTTCCAGGAAATCCTTACATGTGTTTAAAGCTAAGAATGAAGGGAATCCTGCTGATTAAACCTAACTATAAATACAGTCATTTGCTGAAATGGAACATAGAAGCAATTAGAGAAGGGTATAAAAAAGAATAAAACAGACAAGCTGTTGGCTGGACAGATCTTAAAATAAAGCGCCAAGACAAGGTTTTACAGAAATGAGAAATTTAAATCTGTGTTCATTTTTCATTCTCCCTCAACATTAGGTAATTTTGGGTGTCACTATATTATAATTGAACATAAAGGATTGTTTCAAAATAGCATGAAGGCATGTGCATATTTTCTACACAGAGAGCAGTATTAGCAAAAGGCTACATCTGAAATGAGAAATGAAAATAGGGAATATCAGAACATCAAATATAGTGTTTTGTATTTAGCTGCCAATAGCATGAAGGAAAATGGCTGGCAAATTATGACCATCTAATAGTAATCTGTAGATAAAATGTTAGGATTGATAATGGTATTCAAATGTGTAGATTATTGGTAGATTAAATTGACAAAATCAGAAATTGTAATTTACTGTATTGGATTTCATATCCAGCATATGGGAGTATGGAAACATGGAGCTCTGAAAGTTTCCCTGATTTCTCTCCTACTTTGTTGTCATTTAAGTCTTTGTTAAATTGATATGCTGCAGATTAGAGTGCTTTACAGTTGCTGGATTCAGCAGCTTTTCTTTTTCACTGAAACTTGTTGATTTTGCACTGAATCCTAGGGCAGCCTTGAGCCCTGGTTCCAAGTGCACAATCGATGTCACTGGAGCAGCTCGGCGTGGCTCTGAGGGAGCTGAGCCCTTTCTGAATGGGCACTCACCAAGAGCAGCCGAGATTCCCTCCTCCAGTCTGGCGCTGGGGAAGTGATGGTGCTGAAACAAAGCTGCACTTCTCCTGGAGATAAACCCTCTAAAGAGAGCACTTCTCATGTGTCCTCCAAAAACTTCATGGCTCCTTATCTTCACAGTGTAGAGCACACATGGGAAATGTTTTCCAAGCAATAGATAGCAAAAAAATAACACTAAATCAGATTCTAAACCATGTCAAATGTTGTGTGTGATGACATACCAATCAAGTGGAACCACTTAATATGTAAGTTAAGAGGATATAATATAATATAATTATAAAATAATAATATAATAATTTAAATATAATAATTTAAATATAATAATTTAAATATAGTAGAATTGAATAATAGAATATAAATATATTCTATTATGAATAATTATAATATATTATAAAATAAATAAAAATATAATATAAATACATTATATTATTATCTATAACATTTTATTAAATTCAATTATTCTAATAGAATAATACATTATATTATTATATAATATTACATTACAACAATAGATAGAATAGTTTTAAATATAACAGAATAATAGAATATAGATATATTCTCTTACAAATAATATATATTCTATTATAAATTAAATAATAGAATATAAATAGATTCTATTATTATCTCTAACATTCTATTATAGTCTATTATTCTATTATAATAATATATTATATTATTATATAATATTTATTATAACAGTATAATATAATAATATAACATAAGCATAATATAATATTATATTATATACTTATATTATAAAATAAGTTTCCCCTATCTGTGGCATAAATTAACAGGTACAGAAATCACTTTCCAAAACAGCAGTGGCTAGAGAAATACACTTGTTATTTCCATCCTCACGTAGATATTTCTGTTATTAATGGCTAAAGAGATGCTTGCTTTGGTGACCACTGCACTCACCTGGAGTCTCAAACTCAGGTCAGCCTTTTAGAGAGACAGCTGAGCACACATTTCCACCACTGATTTTTGTTTGAATCAAATCTGGACACAATTCCTATAGCTTTTGTCAGTAGTAGTAGTAGTAGTAGTAGTAGTAGTAAGCATGCAGTAAATTTTTCTAAATTAAAAATACAATTTAAGTTATTAGATTTTTTTAATGTACACACATACACTGCAAGAAAAAAATCATTTAGCATTTACACAAGCACCACTGGGGAAGGCATCATAGTTTAGTGACATGGGATCTGTTTCAGCCACTGATTTTGTTTGTGACACTAGGCAGGGTGTTTTGCACCTCTGTGTCTATGTGTCTCCTCTTGCTCGTCTGCTCTGCTTTGTTTATTTAAATTCTAAGCCCTTCCAAGTCAGGACCATCTCTCACCAGGTTTTTGTATCACACTCATACTTTTCACTTAGGCTTTCATTCACAGATGTTGCTGTCCTATCAACAGAATTTACTTTTTTAATTTACATTGATGTCATAGAAAGAGTAGTGAGGATTCTGCTAGGACAAGCATTGTGCCTACACTGAAGAAAAAGAAAGTCTGTTCTTATTAACTTTACTCTTGAAATAAATGTGATACCAAATCAATTAGTTTCATACTACATGTTTTGGGGATTGGTTTTTGTGTGGCATCAAATACTCTTTGAAAAAGCCTGTGAATGGGAACAAAAACATGTGTGTTTGATATAAAAATACAGTTTCTTTCTATTATCACAAAGTCATGCAAAATTTTCTGTTCTTTCAGATACTCTTGTTTGTAAACATCAGTAGTAACAAAATGAGGGATAAGAGACCTAAGGGAGTACAGTCATTCACAGAGATTTAACTCAGGTAATTTCAGAGGGCATTTTACAAAAGTCAGTCACAAAAACTTCAGGAGCAGGGTCTAAGCTCTGTAAAGCAGAAGGTAGAAGTGGAGTAGAGCAGGAATATTTTTTATATTCTTCTGATAGGGCATTCATCATTTCATGATGAATGTAGTGAGAAAGGAAAGACATTTACGTTCGTAATAAATATACCAAACACTTTCTATTTCTTACCTTTCTGGGATAACATCCTGGTTTCCAGACCAAATTATTTGGTGACTTTACATCATTTAGTCCACAATAAGTCAATAACTGTGACCCCCAATTTTTTTCTCAAGCATATTTTTTTCAGCAGATTTCTTAAGCACCAGAAAATTACATTCAAATATCACTGAGGTATCCCTGTAGCAAAAAAAATCTATTCCAAAAATGGTAAGTTCCATATTTTCTTTTTATACATATATATTGTTGAATCTAAAGCAGACTCACCAGTTTCCCTGCATGAAATCTAAACAAAGCAGTGCTATATTTCTCACTGGAATCCCGCCATACGCATAATTTCATATTAAAATAGGATATTTTGGTAGAAAAGGAACAAAAACTCCTGACGGCATCACCATATTGTTTGTTCTTATGTGTCACATTTCCCCTCAAAACCAAAGGGCAGCAGAAGGCTGGAGGGCTCCACAACATTTGGCCCAACAAAATGCTTCTGATCCAATGAGCAAGAAATAGAAGATGCTGAAAAAAAGGAGAAGGAATGAGAAAGCAAGAGAGAGATGCTGAAAAAAAAGCTGAAAAAGCAGGAGTCATTTGTAGCTTTTGAGACAGGTGATGTCAGAGCACCGTGTCTCATTCAGCTGTCCAACAATGCACTGGCAGGCTAAGGCAGGCTGGGATTGTCAGGATAAATCAGGTGAGGATTTCTGTGTTCCTCCCTGCAGAGTTCAGTGAAGCCCTGATCCTCTAGAGGCAATGCCTTGCCTGTGCAGACTGCTGTAATATATCATTTTCAGCTCATTCTTTTTAATTACTTTTTTTTTTTTCTGCAGAAGACTTCTACAACTACAGGCAATCTTAATCCTAATAAAGTGAACGTTTAATAAATATTACTCGTGCAATTCTTAGGGGCCCCGTTGAGTTCCAACATGTAATTGCTTTATTTTAAATTTCGGGATGTGGATGAAAAAGTGAGCAGAGGTGATTCAGAGTAAGGGCAACACATTGCCACCTGTCTTGCTATGGAAAGACACTCTTGTGCAGTGTTTAAAATGTAGGGGAAAGTCTAGTGATTGATTAGCTAGTTAAGTGATAAGGAGGTATATCAGGCAGGGATGCAGAAAAGCACAGATGATAAGGACAATCAAGTATCCTCGATCTGAAAAAAAATTGCAGTGCTTTCTAATCATTTAAATTATATTTTTAAGTGAGAAAAATTTACTGCACTGAGTCTCTAATTTTCCACATACTTACTTTTTCCCCCCTTTTTTTTTTTATTAAAGACAAAAGCTACAGGAATTGTGTCCATTTTTTTTCCACTGCTGCAATCTCTCCTTGAAAAGAAAATTAGTGCATCATCAGACTTTCATTTGTCCATATAACATTCATATTCTTTGATCTCTTACTGGCATATTGTAATACTGATAATTATCTTCTCCTGTTTTTTATAATACCATGTGGCATTCTATTATGTTATACATTATTAACAATATTATACATATAATACAATTCTGCCAACTCAGGTTGTGGAAGCTGTACAGTATCAGGTAGGCTATTAGGCTTCAAATTAATGATCTCTATAGGTCACAGGCACACTAAGGATACTCATAAAATATTTTCATTGTGATTTTCAGGACCTTGTACAATTATATTAATATTTCAGATATTTTATGCATTTTATGTTCAAAGGGGAGGGATCTTCATGATTAGATGACAACCCTCCATTTTCTCATTATTCAGCCTCCATTACCATAAAATCCTGTGCTGTGGCAATTCTGCTTTTACTTAAAGAGTACTTGCAACAAATTTCATGAATATGCCAGAAGCTCTACCACTGATCTGGATAGAGAGGTTCCTGCCCATCCAGGAGCTTCTGTTACTGGGATATCTTCAGATGAGGTTTCAGAACCTCTTCCTTACTTCACTTTTGTTATGTTAGGACACAAAAGACTCACTAATCCTTTTTGTCCCTTATTTTTTGTAGCCAGTGTGCAAGAAGTATTTCTCTCCTTACCCATGTTTAGTCTTCTGCTAATGGGCACTGTCATGAGGAACCTTTTTGTACATGTTGGAACAGCTTCTACTTTTTTGTCCTGTGGGCAGCAGTGGTCTTCTGGAGGATTATTTTGAAAGAGTGTAGCTATCCTTATTTATATATGATCTCCTTCAAGAATAATTTTTCATTTTTTTACAGTAAATTTTAATTTTTGCCACAAAACTGAGTTAACTTTGCATCTTCATCATTTTCCTCTCTTTTTCTTTTTATTTTTCTCTGTAAGGAGGAGATATTAACTTCTAGCAATTTCCTTTTCAGAAAATTTGGTCTGCTAGTGGAAACCTTCTCAGGTTTTATACAAATGATGTGGTTTCTAGAAGATGATCTATCACCAAAGAGTGAATTACATCTGAGGACAAAGTCCTGGTCTAATATAATCTAATCACCAACCATGGTTATCTTATCAAAACAGATACGTATCTTAGGTTTTATTTTTTCTAGGGCTATCAATAATTTAATGTAGTTGCCATATAGGGGCAGAAATAAATGAGTGCTTTGAAATTTTCTTGGAAATGAAAATAAATAGTGATCATTTCTTATAGTGATCATTTCTTTTTATGACCAGACCTGGGACATCTTTGCTTTTGCTGGCCTGCTGGATACTAAGGCCTGCCCTGCTTTGCTTTACTGCTCAAGGAGCAAACCCAGCCAGGTTTTGCTGAGAACTCTCCCCTGAAGCAATGGCATTTGTTCCAGTCTCCATGACCAGAGATGAAACACTCACCAAACCCAAAGCCAGAGCTAATGAATGCTCCTTATAGCACAATTTCCAGTATTCCAAAAGAGTTGTCATCCTCTTCTGCCAGCCTTTAACTTTGGCCAGACACTGAAACCAGCTCTTTGGGAATAAAGGCAAGTTTTCACTCTAACTGTGCTTCTGAACTCTTTTATGAGCACAAAAATATATCAGGATCATCCAAAAAGAAACAAAACTCAATCAATGCAACAAAGCAAATATAGCAAAGCACCCACAGGTAATCAGCATTAAGCAGTGTGGGCTTCTCCATTTTGAGGTGGCTTTTCCCTCTCCTCCCCTTTAGCAGGCACAAAGAATTCCAGTGCTTTGTGGGGTCCAGGTGTGCAGGTACCTGCCCCACCAAACAGTGCTGTATCAGAGGATTTAAATACATTTATATAAAAAAGAAGTGGCATTAAGTTGTCAAAAGCTACAAAGTGGAGAAGGATTTAAGAGAATAGCAAAGGGTGAAAGAGGAAGCAAGGCACTAGTGAGATCGGAAATTTGTACCTTGCTTTTCAGCACTGTTTTCCCCACTGCCTGGCTCAGTGTAGAAGGAAGCTCTGTGGGATTTAAACAAGTTAAGCAAATATTTATGTGCCTTGCTGAAAAAGGAAAGTTTGCTGAATGATGTTTTATTGAATTAATGTTCTGCTGCCTCCAATGAAAACCTAACCACAGTCAACTACAACCGACAATCCCATGCTTTATTTATTTATTTCCAAAGGTCACGCATTTGTATCCTGAACATCTCTTGTCTCCCATTTATTATACTATTTCAGGGTTGGTTAATCTTTACAACATTGAATTATGTAAGTTTCTAAAGCACAATTTCCCTGTTTAATTTTTTTTAGTAGAAAATTACTACATGTTTAAAAGGTTATGAAAATTAATTATACCAATATTTACTCACATCTGTGGCATTAGAAACTGCTCAGAGAAAAAAGGGAATATCCAGATGTCTTCTATTTGTGTTGCAGAAATTTAAAACCCAGTTTTAGGGATTTAGAATCTGATTTTTCTTTCTCCTGTAGTTAAAAAAAAAAAACATATAGATAAATACATATAGACATATCTTCTCTCCACACATCCTCTTGCATTACCACACTGCCTGAAGGCAGCACAGTCAAATCTAAATTATTGTTTTCCTACATTCTGTCTGAGTTCTTGTGGTCAGTCAGGATGACAAACTTTACGTAATTGTTTTTAATTACTTCCTATAATAAAGTTGGTTACTAGTCATGAGCTAAGTTAAATCCAAGAAAAGAAAGTAGTATTTGTGATCTCAAAATTTGTGAAAACAAACCTGAATGCGTACAGAAAACCAGCAGCTACATTTTCCTATGAAATAAGCTGCCAATTTTCACTATAGCAGTAGTAACCTTCAAAAGACACTTTCTTTTTTAAATCTAGGAATCGATTTCCTGAAGTTTTTTATTTCATTCTCACTGGAATAAGATAAAATTTATACCAAATAGTAGCATTAGACCTCATCTTTTCCTTCCCTCCTGAATTTTAGGTCTTTTCTATAATCAGACAATCCTTTTCTTCTTATGGACTATAACATGTGCTTTATTTCTGCAAGGTATTTTATAATCTTTTGTCACTGAGCAATAAAGTGTTTTACTTTATTTATCCTTAACAATAAACATGATTTTTCAGGTTTGTCTTCATATTCACATCGAGATTGATACAGGCTTTGCTAATTTATTGTGCATAGCATTATGGAACATAAAATTTGCAATTTAATATAAGTATTTGGTATAGGTGCCATTACATTAGAAGAGAGTTGTAAATGTCTCCAGCATTTGTTAAGTTTTATGAGTAATCCTCATTCTAAGTGGTCCCATTGGACAGAGCTGGTGGTTTTCTTCCATACTTATCCTCTTTTTAGGCCTAAACACTCCTTTTCTGATAAAAGCCATTAAAGAACAATAAAATTTGCAGGAGAGTTTCATTGCCTTGGGCAATGCTTACCTTGCAGTGACTGCAGTCTGCTGTAGGCAAACCCAAACCAGCCCAGCGAGCAGGGGCTGGTTGGACTGTCCAATGTCACACCTTCACCCTGTCTGTTCTTCTGTTTGGCTGAAATTCAGCTAGGCTTGATGAGGGCACAAAAGCAGGGCTTTGGAGAACAGGTGTGGTGCCACTGTCATGTTTTCTGAAAAATCCCTTTGCCAGGATTTCTTCTCCTGGGAAGCTGAGAAGCCTCAGACAAACATGAAAACAATAATTATCTGATTGTTTCTCCTGTGTTTTGAAGCTTTGGAATGTGGTTTGGACATTGTTTACCTACTGGTCATTGTTTCATTGGTTTCATGTGAACTGTTTTTACTTAATGACCAATCACAGTCAGGCTGTGTCAGGATTCTGGAGAGAGTCATGGGTTTTTAATTAGTATCCTAAGCCTTCTGTAAGTATCCTTTCTCTATTCTTTAGTATGGTTTAGTATAGCATTCTTTAATATAATATAATATCAAAAAATAATAAATTATCCTTCTAAGAACATGGAGTCAGATTCATCATTTCCTTCCTTTGTTGGGGGACCCCAAAAATACCACAAGTGTAGGACCTGCGCTGGTGACATGATCCTTGGCTTCCAAGGGAAAGGCTGCACGTGCCACAGCTACGTGTGCCCTGCCTTTCACCACATTGGTCCTCAAAATACCTGCTTTGTCACTTGTTTGACAAAGCCACCTGGGCTTAAGGGCTCTCGTGTTCCAGGCATACCAAGAAACTGTGGTCTGCATTTCCACACCACCTTCCAAAAGTGTTTTCTTGGATTCCTGTTAAAAAAAACCCAGACTTCGACTTTCAGACTTAAAGACTTGGACAGTCTTTCTACCTGTTGGAAAATGACTTTGGATCACACTGTGTTGGTTATACGCATTGTTTAGGGCAGCTTGCAGTTTTAGATAGATGGGCACCATCAGTGATTTATGTCTTTACTGATGTCACTCTCATCAGATGTTGAGGCAGGTCTGCAGTATCACAGTCTCCAGGTAAGCCAGCACCAGCAATCTGTGGTTCATCATGCAGAAAATTCTGTTGTTTCACCCAAGAAAGGAGAAGAAATACATTAATGAGAATGGAATCAGGGAACCTTAAATCGACACTATATTCAAATTTGTTTCACTCATGTCGTTGTAAAAGTTCCTCATGCCTAAGTGCTATGTATTTTTAACACTTACCAATTTTAATGGAAAAACAAGAGAGTGACCTCCACATACGAACACAAGTCTGATCAAGTTGTATTTTTGTCCTTGGCACTACTCAAAAACTGTCTAGAGATACTCTGGGGCAATCTGTGGTTGAGCAAGGGCAGGACAGGATGATCTCCAGAGGCCTTCCCAACCTCAATGATTCTGTGAAATCTAAGGCTAATGCTGGATTTCATGAGGAGTATCCAAAATATCTAAAATACAACCTTAGAAGACATCATATATTGATCCTGTTAGTTATGTGACTGGTAATGTTCTTAGGAAAATACTTTTCCTTCTTAGAGCACTTCTTCTAGTAGTTTAGAAAAATCAACAATACATGTCACTGTTTCACTACAGAATTCATATTCTTGTTTTCACCCCAAGTTTACTTAGTCTTGGAAAATAGAATTTATTCTTGGCAGAAGAAAACCAAGGATGTGTAAGCATTTCAGTTGAAGTGTGTGTTCTGTAGGATAACCACAGAGGGAATTTAATCTCTTGAAGTTTAACTTTCTAAAGCCTATTGTGACTACAACATGGATAAGAGACTTGTCATTTTATTAATGAAGAGTGACCAGTTGTCACCCCCACATGGGAAAAAAAGAGATTGTGACACATTAGCAATGAAGGACCATGAGACAAACCAAATGTAAATACCGATGGTTTAAAGAGATAATTAAAGCTCTTGAGACTGCAATTATGACAAGGCAGCATGACAAGGCACATGTATGTCGACAGAATATATTTATATTGACAGAATCTGTCCAAGAAATCCTTTTTGTACAATATATGTGTCTGTCACATCTTGGGACTGCACATGCATTTATTGACTTTGTGTTAGCGTAGATCTTGAAATTTGTCCCTTTGCCTTATTACCCAATGACACTTGGTTAAATATATTGTGTTCTCAAACACCAGGCTTCCTGAAGCTATTTTTGTGGAATTGTGAATTCAGTGTGTACATTGCTAAGTGATATTTCTATTGCATTCCACGTTATGCTACTGTCACTCACAGATCCCTAGTTTATATCAGATATGTGTGCACAGTATGGATATTTTGACAATGTGTGTCCCAAGAATTTAGAGGGCTATCAAAATCAGACCTGATCTTTAGACATGTGGTTAATTTTCTAAGGAACTTAAAAATACTCAAATTAAAATTAAAGTAATTCTAGCTTAGAAGCTTTTATTTGAGGACATCTGTTAGAGACAGACAGACCTCATAAACAAAACTACTTTATCAAGTTCATTTATTTTGCTTTTGGTAGCCAAATAGATTCTGATTATATTTTGTTATGGGGGGGGGAAAAAAAGACAAAAACATGCCAGTGCACACTGACACATAAAAAGAACTACATAAATATAATTTGTATATACATAAAATGAAAGGTAACATTCAGCATTTGTATACAGAGATTGATTCACCTACATCTTGCATATTGAAGAAATAAGGATGATGCACTGCCAAAGTGAAATGCTCAGGAAATAAATGCTTCAAGCTTGTCAATAATATTCTTTAGGTAATAAACACAGAAATAGATTACAAATAGCTTCAATGGTATCTTTATCTGGAATATTACTTTTTGATTAATTAAAGCTAATTTTGATTAACTTTACTACTTTTAACACCAGATTTTATTATACCAGCAAGGAACACACACTCTGTTTTATTCACCAAAATAAAACAAGAGATAACTTACCTTCCATTAACACTAGCATTCAAATCCTTAAAAAAAATTCTAGTTAGATCTACAATTGCTTTCACACTGAGTTTGACTCAACTTTGCAACTCAATTGCCAAGAACAAAGAATGTCTCCTTAAAAATATGCTTCAGCATTTCCTTCTACACAACTCATAAACCCCAGAAATCAGATGATGAATTAAGAAGAAAATCAGCTTTCATTAGTGAGTAATGCATTTTGAACATTTGGGGCTTGATAAAAGAGAGCTACAAATGTGACTTACTGTTTCAGAAAAAAAACCTAGCAGACAGAAGGTCCAAACAAGATCCATTTTCTTTCCTTTACAGGAAACTTCCTTGTTTCAGTTTATTGATTCTGAAAGGTCAGTGGTAAAATCAGAGAGATTTAATGATAAATGTGAAGGTCTGCTACAAATGACTAATTTCCTACCATTCATGATTGTATTAGCTCCTGGTTTACTGACATTTGGGTGGACATTCTGGGAAGAATTTTCTACTGTTTCTCATTGAATTATGGTGTAGAAACCCTCTGCATACTCCGAGGGTTGACTCTGCTCTCACAAACACTGAGAAAGGGTTAATGCAGAGACTTTTATTTTTTAATTTTTTTTTTTTAAGGTAGAAGTTGCAGACTTAATCCTGCTCATACCTTTGCAAGGAATCAGCCCTTCTAAGAGTGAAATGTTCTTGGAGGAGAGGACAGCCTCCCTTGGCTCTTGAAAATTCATGGCCAAAGTCACAATTCCTAAAAAAAAAATAAAAAATTCTCTTAAAGAACAACCATAGAGTAGGAAGAGGATGACATGAGAAGAACAAGACAGAGAACCCTGGCAAATTCATCAGCACACCAGGGCAAGGAAACAATGGGGAATTCTGCTGGATATAGACAGAGAAATGGAAGGGATGTCCAATCGACAATGTGAACCTGGGGACCAGAAGGTGAAAGGAGAACTACGGCACACTCCCCAGCTGCTTGCTCTGCTCTGCCAATGCAAAGCATCTGTAAACCCAGCCTAACAGGCCAATTTATTCTGGCTCCCTCACAGTGCTCAGACTGGCACAAGGCTTCTAAGGTGCATGTTCAAATATGTCCAGAAACACATAAATGGTTAGGTTAATTTTGAAGTTCTTTTCTCAACTCACTGTGAGATAGCACAGAGCAAAATTTTCTTAAAGTTTCCTGTGGAGACATCATCAATCAGAAAAGAAAAGGAAAAAAAAACCCACCTAAAAAAAACAAACCCAAAAACCTGAACTCTCTGCTGTAGTTATACAAATGGAGAACAACCAATGTTTTAAAGAAATCATTGGAGTGTGATGACAAGCATATACTGTGAAGCCCAAAAGGGCAGGTGAGGGACTAGGTTGGTGGTTTCCTAGGACACAGCATGTGAGAGAAAAATAATAATAATAATTTAAAAAAACCTCACATTAATCCCCATTTCTTCCACCATCAACTCCAGAAACTTCTCCTGATACTTGAGAGGCATGGCTCTTACTAAATTCTGTAGCTTTGCTTAAAGTTTAAATATTGTTTAAAAAAAAAGAGCCTCCTTCCTTACTGATACACAAATAGTAATTTCCTCATTCAAAGGTTCTCTAAGGTACAGTTTGTACCCTCTACTAAAATTTAATACTTCTGGAGATGCTACATTATCATAGAATCATAGGATGTTAAATGGTTAGGGAAAAAAGTATGAAATAAAACAAAAATATTAAAAATAATATATGTCTACATAACATGTATATGTTTCCATCTTTAGGCATGGAAGTCAGCAACAAGCATTGCCTGATAACAAGGCATGCTGCTCATTATCTCAGCTCAAATAAACAGAAATTCCTGCATCTTTCCAGCTCTCCATCCACAGCAGAGTTATCAATGGCACAGAGACTCTGCTAAAATGATTGTAATCACTGTCTCAGCTTGGTGACACATTAAACAGCTCACCAGCAATCAGATACAGGATGCTGAAGCCTTCAAAGAGAACTATTAAAATGTTTTTCTAGATTCATTGCTTCCTCTTCATTCAGGAGCATGGGCCTAAACACAGGTAACTACTTGAATATTCAAACAGAAGCTTCAGCTATCAAGTTGTATCTTTAACTGTTGGTACTGGGACATAACCATAATTTCCTTCCTGAATATGTCAATTCCTTTAAACTTTCCTTCGATTACCATAGGCTCCAAATGGAATATTATCTGATATTATTAATGGGAAGAAAACCCTGAAGTTTTTTAGAGAATTGTACTGTAAGCAGCCAGGAAGAAGCCATTTGAGAAAGAACTTTATCAATGATTTCACCTCCAACATAGACATGGTTTTCCTTTTAAAAAAATATAACCACAATTTGCATTTCTTTAGGAGATCAGACACAACCTTGTGACAGACAGCACATTTGAAAAGTCTGTTCTGCAATTCTCTTAAAAATATTTTTCTAATAATCATTTTTTTTATTTTAAAATTTCAAATGTTTAAAAAAGTATTGCATTTAGAAATATTTTATTTCTTGACAAAAGAAAGAATTCTGAAAAATTTATAGATGAAGAAAGCTTCAAAAACCTTTGCTTATTTATAATGCCATTTCTTGTAAAGATAAATCCACATGGATAGTTCTCAAGTCTTCCTGCAATCTCAAAATTTGAAGTGATCCATTGGAATGAAAGATATCCACCTATGTGAGATGATGAATGATATGAATGATACCCACCTATTGAGATCTGAAATTCCACTCTAAGTCAGCAGCTGTCCTTTACTTCCAATCTGGTTAAAGTCTAGAAATTGGAAAATAAACCTTAAAAGTTTTCATTTGGTACGTACAGTGATATGTTTCTTCCTTCTCCCTCACTTCTATTGCAAATGCTTTAAAAGTCACCAACATTTTCACAGACTCAGACAGCAGTCTGAAAATCTAGGATTATTTTTTATGCTGCATGCCTCTTCATCCTGGTTCTAATATTAGGTTATAACTGTTTATTTGTAAAGAAGGAGATTTCTGAAGCACAGATCAGTATATTATGTAAATATAAAATGAACCAAAACAAATATAAGTGATAAACTCTATTCTGAAAAGTACCACTGGAAATGACTGGAAGTAGCATCAGATGTTTTCAGAGCTCTCTCACAACATCTGTCCCTGGAAACATTTACACTCCAGCCTGCAAAGTACAAAGCACAGACTGGGTCAACAGCAGACAATCTGGACGAGCAACATGTTTGTTTTTATTGTTTGACTGGCCTTGTGCAAAGGTGCTTGTGTGATTTCTTCGTGTGTTCAAATAAACTGGAAATACAGCAAGACCACATTGCTGGATCACCAGATCCAACTCCAAGGAAAGCATTTGAAAAGTTCAACAAGCCTTGTAAGACAGGAACAAATTCCAGTATTTACCAGTTGTCTCTTTCCAGTGTGAAGAAGGGCTTCTCAGAGGTTTAACTACAAATACCCCCTAAATCAAAACAATGCTTTCTTATGTGTGAAGTTGCTCTCAGTCCATGCATGCAGGAGCTAGATTTGAGGGGAATCTGAATCCTGAATGTCATAGGGTTTCTGCTGTTCTTTTAAGAGAATCTCATTATCTTTACAGTCAATAAGGTGTAAGGGGGGTTGATATGCACAACATATTGTGGCCAAGAAGAAAATTAGCATTTCAAATGTCTGGAGCTATTGTATTCTTAAGTAGGCCTGTTTAACCCATCATTCAAGCAGGGGAAATAAAACAGATGAAGGGCTTTAGCAATTTTTTTCATGGAAGTGGATTCCAAAGATGGTGTCTGCTGTAACTGAGATCTGGGTGTCCCTCCAGCCAGTGTAGCAACCACAATGCCATCCTCAGCTGTGGCTGTGAGATAAGGATGCTGCCTAATACGAACAGTTCTAGGAGGAGCACAAATGAGATTACTTGAAGAAGACCTTAGGTGTGCCAAAACCTAGGCTGACTTTTTTGTCTTGGGCTGTCACAGATGGGAAGGCTTAAGCACGTGCATCACGTAGTTTAAAAGGGAGGATGCAGAACAAGATTTTCAAGGACAGTGTCAGTGAAATGACACAAGCATTGGACTTGCAGAAAGAGCCCAAAGAACTAAACCTATTAAAAAACTGGCACATTACAAATTTGCACTCTGTTCAGCAATTTGGCAGGATCCATTTATAACAGATTTCATGTTGGGGATTGAGTCCAAAAACGACTCCTCCCCTAATTATGAACTGAATCCCCCTCCCCTTTCTCTTTTTTTTCTTTTTAATAATAAAAAAAAAATTAAGTGAAACAAAATAAAACCCCTTTGTTTTGACTTGCAAAGAAACATGAAGGATAAAGAAGGGCAAGGGTGTGAGTCTCCCCACCAGGATATGTTACCAACTGGAAAATTTGGAGAGAAGCAGGAATTTGAGGCACCAGGCTGGTGGAATCTGAGTGTGTCATGAAGGTCTCTAAAGGGGAGCCAGGCATCCCATGCAAGAGTAGCCCTGCTGGTTGGTGGCCAGCTTGTGTTGGCATTGGTGCTGTGGCAGATGCTCATTTAAACTTCCACCCTAAAACTTGCTGGAAGAAAACTTAGAGCAGTAGGTAGGGGAAGATGGAAGGAATAAAATGGGAAAAAATATTAGAAGGACTGGAGAGTGAAACAAACTGGCTACAGTACAAATGCATTTGAATTGTCAATGTGTGGCTAATGGTTCTTGGTCCCAACTGTCCCTTTGGCTGCCATCATTTTTATCTTTGGGTCATTATAACATAATACAACTGACAGTTACCAAGTTTCCCTGTGCTCTTTCACAGCAAATTGATTTTTGGTTTTGCATCTATGGCAATACTTTGACCAAATTGTTTTTGGATTACGCAGGGAAGTGGGGAAAAAAAATATTTGACAGTGTGAACTCCCCATTGCTTCATCTTGGAAATAGTTCATCAAGAAAAGTTCTTTCCAAAGTCTAGTCTAAAACTGACTTTGTATGTCAGAGATTCTTGATTGCCATGACAAAAGTGAATTTCCTTTTATGTATACCTGTGTCATTACAGTTTGATGTGAGAATTGAAACTAAGAGCACTGACTTCGGTGGGTTCCTTAATTTAGATAAATTGCAGCAGCAGTTTAGGATCAGCAGCAAAAGTATAACCCAAAGTATCAGCGCAATTTTCAAGAGAGTCTATGTAAAGTAGAAACTCTAGTCCAGGATTTTTCATGCCTTTTCCATAGAAATTTCCTGGCTGAATTTTCCCACATGAAATTATGTTTTAGCTTACATGGTCTTACTTTTTCCTCCAAAATATGATCTTTATATTTATTTCATTTCTCATTTAATTTAATGATGAATACCAGATACAAAGCCTAAAATCTAGCTAGAAGAGTGAATAAGAGGCATTATAACTAGGACTCTTTGGGATACCAACATAATAACCTCATATTGAAAGATAAATCAGAATATATGCAATTATGCAGAATATTGACCCATACTGCTATAATATAGTGATATTTGTTCATGGATATTAGTTGCAATGCATTACAGATAAATAATTGTATGTATGGTTAAGCAGATAATAAAGCACAAAAACAAAATAAAAGCATAAAATAAAAATATATCCCAAGAGAAATTTTCTGTACTTACTGTTCAAATAGGACTCCATTGGTTGCATTTTCAAAAGGTATAATTTGTGGTGGCCTTTTCTAAGATCTAATGTACAATAGGGCAATGTGTTCTTTATATAGAATTGCTGATTAATGTTACACATGGTAGTTTATTACTAACCTCTCCAAATTTTTGGTTAGTTTGGAGAAAGCAGTGGCTTAGAGAGTTCCTATCCTACTGTTCGTTTTCATGGGACAGCAACAGAAATATCAGAACCGTAAATTACTGGTTTAAACAACTGCATGTACAAGTTTTCTGTTTATCCAGACCATTTCAGTAATCCTGAGAGTTACTGCAAATATTTGTCCCAGGAAGACTCAGTGGGAAATGAAAGCCTAGGAGGAGATGTGGGAAGAAGAAGACCAAGACCTACTGCTGTCAGGAATGGTTAATACTGAGGAAAAAGCAGATGGAGATTGTCCTGGTTTCAGCTGGGAGAAAAGCCCTGATATGTTTTAGCTGCTTTAGGAAGGGTGCAATTGCTGCTAGGTGAGTTAATCAAAATTACCTCCAGCCCTGTCAGTGCAATGCCAGCCCCCTGGAATGGTGGTGTTGAGTAGCTCTGGATGTTGTCTACTATTGATCATTTTGGTATGAAACTCCCAGCTACCTGGGAGGGCACAGGGCTGTGTTTGGGTGAGGTATTCCCCACCATTCCCAGTGCCCCGCGTGATTCTGGATTAACTAATCTAGTTAGTTTACAGGGTCAAACGTCTTAGTGCAATGAAAGCTTTGTGATAGTTTCATGATGCAAATGAAAAAGCTGTTGATTTCTGAAGCCAAGAGCTAACAAGTGCTACTGGTGACTGAGTCAGGTTTGTTGTAATCTTTACTTTGAAGATATGCTGGAGTTCTCCAAGGTTAATGAACCACTTGTGGGAGAGCTTTTCTTCAGACTTTAGCTCTGTTTTATTCTTGATAGAACCATTAACTTCACTAACCTTTCTACTTGTTACTATTACACACATTCTGCCCACTAAAGCTTTATATTGATTTTTGCCAGGGAGCACTTATAAATTGTAGGTTTAAATACATGGGGTTTTTGGTTCTGTTAGCATTGGGTGGGATACAGACAGGCAATGATTAATTTGTAGATTTTAATTTATTTTAGATATATTTTACAGCCACTTTGGCAACACCATTGTCATTAGGTTTTGTTTCTGGAATCATTTGCTCTAATTATTCCAGATATCTTTTTAATTGCTATAGTTTCCAGTTAAAGAAAGTAAAATTTACAAGATATGATGAATAGTGTTAGCAAAATATACATTGAGATACTGGAAACTGTTCAGATCCTTCCAAATTTAGGACCTCATCTATGAAGAATGATGTCAGTGGGGCAGAGAACCAACAGTCCTTGCCCTCTGGAATTTAGCCACATATTAGAAAATTCTGTATTCTCCTTTTAACATTTTAATCTTCTACCTCTTCATTTTGTTTATGAAGTTTTCATATTAAGATTACAAAGAAACATATTTTTTTCCTTTGGTAAAAAAAATATGGCAAATGAATTAGAAAAAACTTGGGGATTAATCCTAAATTTTATGGGTTTAAAAATTATTATTCTGGTTTAATTTTGCCTTTTTATTTGCGAGTCTTTTATATACCATTGTGTTGGTTTTGCACAACCTGGTTTTTGGTACAGGGGTGCAAATGTGGCTTCTGTGAGAAGCTGCTGGAAGCTTCCACCCTGTCCTGCAGAGCCAATGGCTGATAGCTCTGAAGATGGACACCCTGCTGGCCAAGGCTGGGCCAATTACAAATGTTGGGAGCACCTCTGTGATAACAGATTTAAGAAGAAAATCAAAACTGAGTAGCACATAGTTTTAGTTCCAGCCAGAGAAGAGGAGGAGGTGAGAACCTTTGAGGGAAACAATGTGGGGACACCAAGGCCAGTGGGAAGGAGGGGCAGGAGGTGCTCCAGGGGTCAGAGCTGAGATTCCTCTGCCGCTCTGGTGAGATCAGGGTGAAACAGCTGAGCCCCTGCAACCCATGGGGGTCCACAGGGGATGCAGAGATCCACCCCCAGCCCATGGGGATCCACGAGGGATGCAGAGATCCACCCATAGCCCATGGGGAAGGTGCCCACACCAGAGCCTGGGGGCTGGGGGATGTCTGGAGGAAGCTGTGATCCAGTGGGAGACCCAGTGGAGAGAGGGGTCCCTTTCTTCCAGGCTGGAGCAACCTGTCTTTGGAGGGCTGCACCCCATGGAAGAGTGACCCACACCACAGCAGTTTAGGGAGGATTCTCATGGGAGGGGACTCACCTCGCAGCAATTTTGGGAGCGCTGCTGCTTGTGAGATTGGAGCCACCCTGGGGAAGTTCAGGGAGAGCTGTCTCCATGGGAAGGGACCCCAGGGAGCAGCAGGGGAAGGATTCCACTCCCTGAGCAGCAGAAGAAAACCTTGGGTGATGAACTGATGAACAAATATTATCTGTTGACAAATTCTAAATTCTCGCCTGTGGACTGAAAGTACACTGTAATACCTAAAGTATTACCTAAACCCCCACTCTTCTGTCTCCCTGCCAATGAGAATGAGAGGGGAGTTGGGGAAAAAAAGTGTTTTTAAGGGCTTACTTTCCTTCTTATTATCCTCTTTGTGATTTTGTTAATAATAAACTTTGTCCTTCTAAGCTGAGCCTGTTTTGCCCTTGGAGAGTTTTCTCCTGGTCCCCATCTCAGCTCATGAATCCTCAGTGTAATTTTTTTTTTCCTCTCCTCTGCCCAGCTGTAGCAGGAGAGGGTGAGTGAGCAGCTGTGGTGGGTGCCTGGTATTTGGTCAGTGCCAAGACCTACATAGCTGGTTTTCCTTCTTGATTTCCTCCAGTCCATGGCTTATTTCCATCCCTACTTGAAACACTGAAGCACTACAGCTATAAATATTTGGTGAGTGAAATGTTGGTTTTATCTGACATTTTGAGTCAAAAATGCCTTTTCTGGTTTTGCTGTTTTTCTGGTTCTATTTTCCAAACAGAAAATCATGTTCTAATCAGCACCAATTTGCTGTCTGCAAATAAAAAAATAAATCAGGGAATAGAGCTTTTCCTCTATTCCCTCTATTTTTTGATGACTGTTTTTTCAACCTCAGCGTAGGCAGTCAGTGAAAGCAGACTGTGGGTAAAATATATTAGGCTGGTTGGAACCCTTGTGCTTTGCAAAATTACTTGTAGTTTTCCTCCATGGGGATTTTACATCAAGGCAGTTATTTCAACACCATTGTTTTTACAATGGATGGTAATAAAAGCTTGGATATTTCCCTGTTTGATTAGGAAAGAAACACATATACCCAGTCCTGGGACCTGAGCATGTTACTACAATGAAGAAGCTTGGAAATTACTTTCCATTTTAAGAATTGCTAATAAAAGAATTCTTTGCATTATGGGTCAAATTTCTATCTGTGTATTCAGGCTTGACTCCCTTGATTTGATTGCTCTATACATTTCAGAAATCATTGTAGCTTTGAACAAGATTTGCTTTCAGTAAGACATTATTCACGTCTGCCCAAGAATTAGGCTTTGAGAGATTTGTACTAATATTTTCTATTATGTTGGTCAACAGGGTGGCATTCTCTAAGTTTCACTTTGATATTCAGATTCAAATATTCACAACAAAAATATGAATGTGTCATGATTGCAGCTGTGCAAATAGCAAGGGATTACACCAACTTTGAAGTTGGATTCTGTTCTTATTCTTTTTATTATTCATTTCCCTGTGAACAGCAATGGCAGAAATGTGGGGAACTTGCTAAAACTGGCAGACAATAATGCATATTCACATCTGAAGTATTTACCATGGCAAATAGGTCCAATGTACAAAACCAGCCCTGCCCTAGAGCAGGACAGCTACCTGCCACTAGCATGTATTTAATAAATAGAAATGGACAAACGGGTACCACTACATCAATGCACTTTCTGACTGCTTAAAGCAGACGGAGCTTCATTCAGCACAGGAAGAGTACCTGTACTGGGATCCCTCTGTATCCTTCAGAAGCAGTATTCCATGCATTATTTGGTGGTATCAATGTAGTGGAAGAAAATTAAATGTAAACATTTGCTGTAAGCAGCAAAAAAAAGTCTAGCATTCAGCAATTTAGGTCATGATCCCTCAGTCAGATGGAAATAAGTTGCTTTTTTTTTTTTAATCTGGTGTTTGTGAACATTGCCAGAATATGATAGTGGCTGGATAATTGAGGGGGAAAAAAGCAAAAAAGGTTAATGTATCCTAATTAAATTACCTGAGCTTCTACTTTTCCTAAAAAAAAAAAAAAAAAAAAAGAAAAGAAAAAAAAAGTGAGTATTACTGAGTATTTTCTTCATTCATTTAATCATCCAATAAACGCATTACATAGATGATTAAATATATGGGAAGAAAATTACCATCAGCTTGAAAAATACATTCAGAAATAATACTTTAGGTATTACAGTGTATTTCAGTCCACAGGCGAGAATTGGTGTCATTTACAAGAAAGCTGTGAACAAAAAAGAATTAAGTCCACTTAATTAATATATTAATAACAAAATATTTCCGCCTTCCTCAAACCGGCCAAAATTTAGCTCAAAAAGAAGACCACATTTACTAAAAGGATTATGAACCACAGAATAACTTTTCAGCAAACTGGAACAAAGTCTGAAGCAGAGTAAAAAAGCATGAGGCCTTAATATAGTGTAATACTTCACAGTGAGCATTTCAGCAGCTGTATAAATAAAACCACCATCCTAGTGAAGAGACTGAAAGAGAATTCCAAGAACTAAGACAATTCCCTATTGCTAAAGTGGAAACCAATTTAGCATGAACTAGTGAGGAAAGGAAGTTTTCTTAAAGTACCCACCCCAAAACTTCTTTGTGAACACCAAAGCAATGTGACATGTAATGTCACAATTAAAAGTCTAAAACACAGATTTCAATTCTGTCCAGGAATAGACAAGGGCAAAATAGGATTCCAAGCTAAGCAATTTGCTCTATTCAGAAAGCAACTTTTTTAAATGGGAAAATAACTGGGTTTAAATTAAAAAATAAAAGCACTTCATATATATGCATGCATAAGAATAAATACATTTATATTTTAATATGATGCAACTCATTATTCATTATATACTGGACAACATTCGAGCTGTTCTCTAAGCTGTTCTCCATATATGTTGTACCTTCCAAGCCCTTCAGTGGTAATGGTCCTCCTCCCAACAAGAGGCATCATCATACACCACATGAAATGTAGTCCTGTGAACACAAATAGCAGAAGGTAACACTTTGAAATTGGAGTCTAATTAATCAGAGCTACAATTCTTCTAGAGACTATGTCGAACTAATTAGGATATAGTCTTTTGCAACTGAAATTCCCAAATTTTGCCCCCGAACAAATAGGGAATTTTTGATTCTAGATAAGTTTGTCAAGTGTTTTTCCATCTCTTTTTATATTTAACTATTTAAACACAGGATCATAGCAAAGTCAGAGGTGAAAGCAACTTTGACTACTATTACTCCAGATCCTTATGAGAAATTTTATACAGGCTGTGAAGTCATGAAAAATGTCTTTTTGCAGAAATGTTTTCAAAAATGTATGCTGTAAATTTTCAATATAAATAGAGGCAACAAATTCTTCAGGAGGAATGGTAATGTGGATAAAAATAATTCCTTTGAGTCTCCTTTCAACTGCAGTGGAGAATTTTCAATACAGTTAATTCTTCTTGAGTCCTGCAAAGCCAAACACAACCATGAGGTTCTAATATATAATAATGCCTAAAAGCAGAAAAAAAGAACAAAACCAAAGTGTGAAACCACACATATAACAGAAGATGAAAGAATTGGAAAACCTTAGTAGAAATGAGAGTTAAAATGGATAGGCAAATTATTTCTGTTTTATTACCCTAAACAAAACACTATAGCAAAAACATTAATTTAAATGGATCAGTTTAAGCAATTTGTAACTCATCTAACATTTACATATTCTAACCTGGAATTCCAGTGTCACTCAAGATGTTACACACCCCATCATTTTTACATTTTTAATTTAGATCCCTGAATAACTAAAACCAACTAAATTTATTTAGTTATTTTAATAAGTAAAAATAATAAATTTATATAACTGAATAACTAAAAATATAAAAAGTATTCCTGAATAACTAAAAATACTAAAAGTATAATAACAAAAAAAAAAAGAAAGTATTTTATAAAAAATAATGAAAGTATTTTATAAAAAATAATGAAAGTATTTTATAAAAAATAATGAAAGTATTTCAATGCATTCAGTCCAAGAGAATGCCAGGCTCCAACACTCAGTCAGGAAAATTTATATCTGCCACTCACATGCCAGACTCCATGCCACAAATTGCTGCTTGTGCTGCATGAGCGTTGACGCCACTGTTCCTTTAACTTGCCTTTTGCCAAAGATTTAATTTTCATGCAAAAAAGCCTGAACTGCAGATCTGGAGCATGCAGCACTGCAGCAGCATGAACTTCGAGTGATCTGAGTGGCAGGGCAGTCCCCTGGTGCAGGGATTAGAGAGCTCTACCCCGTGTTGGATTGTGCAGAACGATCGCGACGGTGGCTGCGCGATCCCCGCAAGACAAGCGCTGTAAAAATCATAAAATCACCACACTCAGGAACGGGCACCAGTGCTGACAGGCTTGGCAGAGAGGCCAAAGATTCAACTGACCTAAAGACTGAACAATGCTTTTTTTTTTTTTTTTTCCAGTGAAAATGCTCCCTTTAGAGCAAGGCTGAGATACATTTAGCGTGGCAATGTGTGGTGTTGTGAGGTCCCCAGGACAAGGTGAGAGATGAGAATTTGACTCCTAGTTCTCAGAAGGCTGATTTATTATATTATGATATTGTATTATATTAAAAGAAATTGTATACTAAAACTATACTAAAGAAAGAGAAAGGATACATCACAAGGTTAGAAAGGAATGAATAATAAAAACCTGTGACTGACTCAGAGAGTCCGACACAGATGGCTGTGATTGGCCATTAATTAAACACAATTCACATGTTTGGATAAACAATCTCTAGACTACATTCCAGAGGAGCAAAACATGGGGAAGCTGAGGCTTCTCATCTTCCCAGGAGAAGAAATTCCCTGGCAGAGGGATTTTTCAGAAAATATCATGGTGACAGCAATGGCTCTCCATGACACAAAGCTCTTCCCTATAAAAATATAAAAGAGCAGCAAAAGCTGGCTTAAGAAATGAATGTGACTGAGCCAGACTCTTTATTCATTCCATTCATTATTCCAAGACACATACACACACACAGATATATGTGCACACGTTTAAATACAAACTGACTGAAAACTAACATAGCTAATTTTGACCCAAATTAAAACTGCGTATCTGATTTCCTTCTAAACACAAACAAAGCACCTGAGTATATTGACAGCAAGCAAGAGAAATCCTGTTCTCAGCCATGCCACCTTAACTCTGGAGAAACCCCACAGATGTCAATGAAATGGTATTGGATTTGTAATGGAGTGAGAACAGAATATTGCCCAGCTTACCTTTTTTTTCTTTTAGTATATTTTATTTTAAGCAAAACATACAGAAGAAATCTTCCTTTGCTCTCCTGGTATCAATCAATGACCATTGCTCTGTTAATGTATTACAATAAAACATCTCAACGGTGCATTGAGCTGGTTGACTGTAATATATCAGCAGATCAATGGCTTGCAAAAAGAGAATGGTCAAATGCAAGACAACTTCTCCAATTAGATAATTGTCAAAGATTTCACACACTGAATTCATAATGACTTAAAAGAAATGAGTCAACAGTGTTAACTGACTAACTGGAGATCTCACAGGGTTTTTCCAACTGTTATCCTTCTTGTTCCCCCATTATCAAAACCAAAGATAATATCTATTTAATAAATTTAAGGATGCTTGTATCCAGATCTGGTACTGCAGCCTGGGCTCCTACTTGCTGTTAAGAGACTTCTCCCCACTGAACACACAAAACAAAACAAAGCAAACTAAGAGAGAAAGTAGCAACACAGACAACTGAAGGTCTGCAGCCCACATCCTCAGTGAAGGAAATTTGCAGCCTTTATCTAAGTCCTGGGTTACTTTCAGGATTATTTTCCAGAATAATTCTTTGTCACCTTAAAGGGAGCCAGGTCACTGCAGCATCAATTCTTTCTAAGTATGTTTTCCTTTGTCTAAAATATCTTTCAGGTCTGTAATCATACTTACACCTGGACCTGATAGTATTGACAGAGGAGACATGTACATATTTCTTTGTATGCAACTCGACATCTGAACACACAAAACAAGAAGCTGTCCTCCTAACATGTGTGATTTCTTCCTCCTCCCAAAAATTTAAATCCCTCTTGTGGGTGAAATTGTTTATATGGAAAAAAAAAATCTGTTCAATTTTAAAAGCCAGAGCTAAAAGCTTCGCGCTGCATGGAGTTGTTCTACTGCAAAGAATTTTTTATTCATACATCCCTCTTTTTCATTGACATCATATATTTCTGTAATGGTGCATAATTAAGCATTGACAAATCTAAATCAATAAACATCTCCATTGGTTGGGGTGGCATCAGCACTTAGAAGTTCTGCCTACAGAGAAGCCCTGAGGTCTCAAAGATCAGATTATATATTTCAAGATATTGACATTTCTGATTTCTTCCAATCTCAGAATATAATAACCTCTCTGCTTCGCTTGGTTTTTGTATTGGGTCTTTTTATCTCATTGAGAAGGGAGAAGAATAAATAAAAACCAAAAGAAACCAAACAAAAAAAGCACTTAAGGTAAACAGTTAAACCAGTTCAGTGCAATCTTCCCAAGAAATAGACATTTTTAGAATGAGATCTCCATATAACATAAGTGTGAGGCGATGACTTATCAAAGATCTAACAAAAGTGGAGAGTTGGGCTTTCCCATGTGCTGTGACTCACCAGTTGGAACTGTCCAGACAGCTGTATTTACCTGGCAGTGAATGGAGAGAGCTACAAAAAATGCTCCATGATCTTAAAGGGTTTTCTCTCCAAACTAAATCATTTAATGATTCTATAAATCTGTATTGTGCTTTCTTTTAAGCAAATTGAATCTATCTCCAGTAAAGTTCATTTTTTTAAATCCAAACTTGTGCTCGAAGCACACAAGCAAACAATGATCCCTAGTGCCAAAGTATTACAGACTTCATCTAATTACTCAAAGCTCAAAGATATCTTAATTGAGGTTTGATTTTTTTTCTTTTAATGGTTACATATGCTGCAACAAAACCCAAGCAATGCATGTTAGAAAATTACTCTTCTCTTCAACATGGTATTTTTGTTTCTGCTCAAAACAAGAAATTGCAAAACATGCACAAAAATACTAAGCATAACAAACAAAAATATTTTCCCATTACTCAAAACAGGTTAGACACCAGAAAATATCAGACCTGAGATGATCTAATTGAGCACAGGTGTATTATAAGGTCAGAAAATTGTCCATGAAATTTTAATCAGTCTCTCCCATTTGTTTATTTTAGGATATGCTCTATTAGTATCACCAACTATATTAGTAGAATTTAATAATTGAATATTAAAAATTTGCATTTTACAATGCTGAATAATCTCAAAATATTTTCCAAATAATTAATCCATCTTTACATCATACTTGTAAATAGAAATGAAACACTGTCTTGCCATTCTACATGGAAGAAAGGAATGGAGTTCTTATAGAAAGTCAACACTGGGACTAGTTTCTACTTCTCAAATTCTGCTTACTGAAACTCACACTAAAAGTAATACCAAATTAATGCAATATAAAATATGGTGACAGTCTTAGAATTGCATGTGTCGGATCTGGTACCATCCAGAAGAGCATGAAAGGAATTTCTAATACACTGCTTGTCATACAACACAGCCTATCTCACAGAAGTGCTAAGAAAACTTGTATGTTATTACCATTCAGCATCTGACAAATAGTAGATGATTCCTTAATGACTCCTGAAGGCTTCAGATCTTTAGTCACAACAAAAGTCAAAGAGAAGTAAGGACGTCATCAAAGTCACAGACAGTCTTAAATAACTTGTGGACTGCCAGCAGATCCTGGGGTTGCCTCAAGCAAGCAAGTTTAGTTTGCTAACACATGTTAACAAAATGTAACATCCCAAGCAATTGTCTCTCATGGACAGCAATAGAAACATTAACCACGACAACTCTAGACTTCCAAAAGTTTGAGCTTCTAACACCAGTTCTCTCCTACTATTTAAATAAATAAGGTCTTGAATACATAATTGTTTGGTTTTAAAGGCACATACCTACAAAAAGAATGTTTCAGTTATACAGTGTAAGAGTGCCACAGCTTTCTGTGATTTGAGGGATATGAGGGGTGAGACAACTCACCCAGAGCAGCAGCTGTGCAAAGCACACAAGGAACACTTCCAGACATGGAGGGATGTGTCAGAATCCACCTGCCCTGCTCACAGGGGCACTGTGCACTCCCACAGGGATCCACAACATCTCAGCACAAGGGGAAGCACTCCTGTGCCACAAGGACACTCACCACCACACAGGGATCCACAACATCTCAGCACGAGGGGAGACACTACTGTGCCACAAGGACACTCATCACCATGGAGGCACAATGAGTTCGCTGCAATGTGGTGCTGTGCCAAAACCACCAACATCTTCCCCTGGGATGTTTCCACTCAGGCAGTGACTTGTGCCAGAGTGTGCAGCACTGGACGTGCCACGAGGTCTGAACTGTGCATCAACTTCACCTCTACCTGTAGGATTAAAACCAAAACCAAATCAACAAAATAAGGAAAACCATTATATTTTACCAATTATATTTTTTGCAGCATTACAAGACAGCTAGGCCAAATTCTACTCTATTTAAGCAATGTGCTCTACCACTTCTGACAGGTACTCCAGCATGACTGAGAGTAGAAATCAGGTTATTATTGTAGCCTTTGACAGAAAACGTTGTTAAAGCAATGTTGTCTTCAGAGTCTTTCATGAAATCTGTAAACACGTTTAACATTTCTTTGAATGGGAAATATGGCTTGTCAATCTATATTGACTCAGTGAAAAGAAAAGCCCAATATATTAGGTTATATCCTTCAGGCAATTATTTTCTCTAATGATTAACTTTACAATATAATTTCATCCTTTCACAAATCAATCACATTAATCATAAGAACTCAAAATGAATGTTTACACTGCATTTGTCTTCTGGTTTAATTCTTTTGGACATTGCTTAACTGAGTAGAATTCAGTATGGAGAAAAACATAGCATAGGTACTGCTGCTAAATTAAGACCACAAATTTACTAATCAGAAGGAGTTACCCAGTCTTTAATTCAAGTCCTCTAGGGACTTGAATTCACATCCATTCCACTGAATAAGACCACCGTCTTTCCTGAAATAGGCAGATTAGTAAAAAGGATGCCATGGTCATGATTTGTGGAGATAAACCCTCGTCCTATAATCTCCAGTGTTTATAGCCCACACAAGGATGCTATTAGTCTCTCAGAGCACCCCCTTATGGACCACATTTAAAATGGACCAGGAAAATACAAGATAACCTCTGCGGGGAATTCAGGACTCAGAAAGAAGTCAAAACTGTTTCTGTGTGGCTGTTCATTCTCTGTGCTAAGTCCTTCTTTCTAGAGTTCAATTTGTATGTGGGCAGAGAAGTGGTCACTCCAAATCTGAATGTCATTGTGGCTTTGACCTTAATCCCTGAACTAAAGGATGAAAACACAATGATTGCAGCACCATTCTGGCTTCACAGTTTGTTACTATAAAACACATATTAGCATACTATAGCCATTAGTGGATAATTTTTAAAGTAAATGAGAAGAAATTCCAGAAAGTAGAAACAATACCTGTGATACATATGAATTTTCAGATGAGAAAGAAGAGAATCATGAATGAGAAACAGAAATACAAAAAAAATCAATAGTTTGTAAAATCCAATAGTTTAGAAACTATTCAAAAGTCCAGTAAGACACACTAACTCCATTACTGTGAATAAGGCAGTCAGGTTTTGATGGTAACTACTTGGTCTGATACCGATTAACCTTAATATGGAGATAAGCAAATATTAAAAATTTTTACTTGTTGACATCTAAACATTCTTGTGCAACAAAGTCAAGATTTAACAAGCTACTGCTAAAAATCAACCAGAACTGCAGGATCATAACAGGACTTAGGTTTTGAAATCTTCCTCCTATCAATTTGTTTCTAACTGGATACCCCTTGGTTTACTCCCAGAAATATTCTGTGACTCTTCAGAAATGTAGCCAGCTCCTAAATGCAAAGGTCCCAGGCTCTCAACCCCATCCCAGCCACACTGAACAAGGAATATTTTGTTTTGTACAGTGTAAATGCAAAAAAAGAATCAGGAGCTTGAATTCCCAGAAAAACAGAACTGCTCTTTTCCACTCAGCTTTAAAGGTAAGAACAATGACATTTAGGGAGCCTTAGGAACAGTCATATTTGATGTGGAATTTCCAGCTGCATGGGTTGATCAAGATACTGAGAGGGACAAGCATGTGGCCTCTGTCCTGTGTGGGGTGGTGCTCAACCCTGCTTGCTCACTGGATCTGTCATGGAAACCCCTTCTAAGCCATAAACCCTGAAAGGAAGCTTGGATGTACCTTGCTCAGAATATTTAAAGTTTATTCTCTGGAGAAATTAATGCTACTGATCACAAAATCACTGGGAGTAATTTATATGCATGCATTATTTGTCCAACACTTGTGCAGTGCCAACAAGTCCAAAAAAAAAAAAACCACAACAGATTTGAAAGGATGAAGAGCTACTTTTGCTAAGTAGCTGTTTGTTAATTTGGTCTAACTGAGTTGGTCCTTGTTGAAAAAGGTCCAAAAATTAATGAAGCTGCTCCACATGACATCCCCTAAGTTCTCTCATATGCGACATACTAACACTTCACACAGTTTTCCTGCTGCTCCACTGATACAGGGCCAGACTCTGGGCTAGGTGTGTCTCTGGATGTCTTCTCAGTGATGGCAGTCATTTAAGTGAGGGTTGTAACTGAAAACCAATTTGCACTCAATTTCACTTGCAAATGAACAAAAAAAAACAAACCCAAGACAGTAGTTGGGGAAAACAAAACAAAACAAACAAAAAAAAAAACCAAACAAAAAAACCAAAACCAAACAAAAAAAACAAACAAAAAACCCCCAAAACAAACAAAAAAAAAAAACAAAAAAACCAACCAAAAAAAAAAAAACCAAAAAAAACCAACCAACCAAAAAACCCCCAAAACAAAACAAACCCCCCAAAAATCCCCAAAAGCCCCAAACAAATAATCAAAGCCAAACTGCAGCAAACAACCCAACCAAAAAACCCCAAAACCCCAACCAAAACCAGCCTACTCACACATAGAGCTCCAAGGGTTCAGAGCCAGTGCAGTGCAGTCACACAGCTGGGGAAGGGCTGTCCAGACAGAGTAGTTTTTGTTCCCAGAGTGGTTGGACTGTTCCTGCAACACAGTGAATTAAATCTTCAAAGGAGCATCTAGTCATGTCAGTCCTCATGTAAAGAACTTGATACTGCCAGCATTCCCTTACTTCAGCAAATAACAGGAATCTATATCTTTCAAATAGATAGTGAGATAAGACATGCCTTTTTAATCCCCACTGTAGGAAGACTTTAATCAATAAAACCTCCAGTTTTGATCTACAGCCAGCCAGCCCATACATCAGGGTACATATTGCCTGCAAAAAAAACCATGCTAAGCCTCTGTTTGAGGGTCAGTCTTATTGTTTAATTTACCAAAATTTTAAGACTGCTTTCATAGTATATTTAATACCCTGTAACAAACTGAACTCAAGGCTCAATGGCAACTTTCCAAAGACTTCTGAACAAGCAAAAATAAGGGTGGGGTGTTTGTTTTGTCATACAATGAAATTTTAATTCAGATTTTCTTAGCATCTAACTGCACAGATAGTCATGGGAAGTGTGCTAGCATCCAGTCAGTGTCAGTAAACTCTAATTTCAGTAACAACGCCCAGAAATATTTCCACACCTATTTTCTAGTTCTTTAACAAGAAGTCCATGTTACCATACACCAGATTCAGTGTGAACGAAGGGTAAAAAAAAGCAAATAGCCATATTTTACATCTGAAAGGGCATTTCTGGTGCTAGATGCTCTTGACAGGCACCAAGACCTTGGCATAATAAGGCGCTATTGCTGAAATACGAAGGTACACCAATTTGGCTCAGAAATAAAGTGCACACGTGTAGAAATAAGGTATGGGACAGTAGGACTGTAGTCAATTCCCCCATCACCCACAGTCTTTTTATCAGGACTTGCAGAAAAGGTCTCCAGCTCACAGTGACACTGCTGTGATGGCAAGATGTCAAGTAAGTCTTGGTGGCTCCTGATATGAAACACAGATCAGATGCTCACCAAATTATGCCATGTGAGTTTCAAAACATTGATGAAACTTACCACACAGGTATCCAAAATAATTAGCCATGTTGCCATAAATCAGCCTTCTGCCCCACAGCAATGCTAACCTTGAAAACCTGAAAAAAATGTTACTGTATGTTCTATGTGTCCAAGAAAGTAGTCCCAAAGAACTTGCACATTTTAATTGTTCATAGCTTTATTAAATGTATTTTCTTAAATTTGTCTTCTATGCAGGTCTCAGCCTGCCTTGCAAAACAAACAGAACTTGAAGAAATGTTCTCAATAGTTAAGACTGCAGACTGAAATTCAGCATAGAGTTAGAGGAAAGCAGTCTTAGAACAGCCAGCCAAAATGGCCAAAAAACACCAAGAATTTATGAGGGTCTGTAAACAGCAAAAGTAATAGATACAGATTTTCTGGCTTTAATTATATTGGATGCTAACAGACTGAATATATAGAGATAATTTATACTGTAAATAGCATTTGAGATTAGAAAAATTTAATTTAATTTTGCAAAAAGTGTAGTAAAGAATTCTCACTTGATTTATTGTGTACAAAGGTTCCCTCCTTCCCTCAGTATCCAAACAAAGGAATGGCCATCCGCACACAGACCTCACCTGGAAAATTCAGAATAAATTCAGAACATTTAACCCTGGGCCTTTGTCCTTCCAGCTGTAAAGCACCATTCTAACACTCATCAGTAGAATTAAAGTTTACATCTTGTGTTTTTAAGGTTTTCAGCTACTGGAGGAGAGCGTGGTTACTGATACTTGAGTAGCATAACTTTTTATTTGAACAAGGGCAGTATTCAGGCTCTGTAGATGATGCATCCCAGAAGTTCTGAAACTTGCCCAGTGCATATGTATTTGTCTACACAAATGCAGCAATTTCCAGGGTTGACCAAAGTAACTTACATCACAGAGCAACATTATAGATCATGTTAGGACGGGAAGTGAAGAATAGCTCTTCCAATTAATGCCAGATAGCGAAATTCATTACATAAAATGTAATTACTTAAGCTGGAATTTGTCCAGAAGCTGGAGTTCAGACAGAATACTAGTTTAAAATTAAAATGCTAAATAAAATAAAAATTATTAAAAAAAAAAAAGGAACAAATCCTAATGGCATCCAGATCAGTGAAGAATTTCTTACTTTTTGATGATATGTTATCCAATCAATACAGAGCAACTGTGATACCCAAAATGAGTTTTCTCTGGGACCCCAAGTAGGAAAAAAGAGTGGGGAAAGAAAAGTATCAACTCTTTTCTGAGATGCATTTATTCATGCTAATCTCCTAGTTAAATGTACGGCACTTCTGCTTTTTATTACATATTTGGAAAAATTATCTACTTTTGATGGAATTTCAGGTGACTTTATAAATGATTACATGAACTCAGAATAAAAGTAGAGAACTGATAATTTAAATGCACACAATTGTGAGTTTTAAATGCGCACCAATTTGAATGATCCACTTGTACATTTCATGCAAATGAAACTACCATTACCAGTCGTGAAAATCACCATCAACACTTCCAGAATTTCCCAAGGATTTTCTCAGCTCTCCTCAGGAAGACTCCCATTAAAATCCTTGTGAATATCTGTGCTCCCAAGTACACTAAAAAATAAATCTAGTTAGTTAATGTGAGAGCAGCAGAGCTAATGAAGACTGTTTCCCAAATCCCCACTCAATATATCCAAGTCTTCCTCTACACTACTTCCAGCCTCCCTCTACTCCCTCATTCTTGTTCAAAATGAGGACAGAGCACAGCACCTCCCTCCTGGATTTCCTAATTACTGAACAGGGAAGAGGCAGCACAAGAGCTATATTTATGCTGCTTGGCCAGCCAGCACATGTCTGCTCCCAGAAAGAACATAACACGAGCTCACCACACACTCTTCCTTGCAGCAGGAGCCTTAATTTGCATCACCTCTTCCTCTTGCTGGTAGCCAGTTTCCACAAAATTGGTAGAGCTCCCACAGTAAACTTTGGTTGAAATTAATTAAAAGACTCCAAAGTTATTTGGAGCAGGCCGCCAGACAAACAGCATGACAGCATAACTCGTGTTTCCTTAAGAAGGCAAGCTAAAAAAGGAAACTATTAAAAATTATTATTTCCATGAGGCCCAAGTTCTTGACTAAGGCCTACAAACACTACTGTGATACTTAGAATAAACAGAAAATTTGCCTAACAGAAGGAACAACAGTAGATGAAATGATAACACAGCTTGCATTAATTAACAACAGAACTCACTATTCACAGAGGAAGCTGCCATAAGTATACAGACCCGGAGCCAAAGTTTTGCTAGAGCTGAGCTCCGATTTGCTGAGGACATCAAGACAAGACAGACGTCTTCAGAAATACCAAAAAGTCAGCAATCTCTATTTAGGTATCAGCAGAAATACTGGGAGCTTCAAAAAAAACCCAACAAAACCAGAGAGAGAATAGTCTCTTACTGTTCACTGCAGCTGGGAGCAAGGATGTCCCAGCAGGAGCTCTGGGCTTTTCAACTTTTGGGGTGCGGGCAATGGCCTCAGAGCGCCTCTTCCAAGCTTGACTGTCTGAAAGGCAAATAACAGCTGTGGTAATAAACCCAGAATTACTGAATAATTTATTCAGAGTAGAAACAAACAAATAGAAAATGTTGGGGATTTACACTAGCATGGGAAAGTTATCTTTTAAAGATTCTTAAGATACTGCCTCTTTCTTAAAAGACACTTAAACATCATTAAAAATCAGTAATGGAATATGCAGAAGGGACCTAAATTGTGGAATGGAAAGTCCTTGGAAGATCAGCGAAAGGCAGAGTGGAAGAACACTTAAAAAGTTATGTGTACATTATAACAATACCTGTACTAGTAAAGTCAACTAAAGCTAAATTTTTCCTCAGCAGAACACAGCAATCCCTTGAGATTTGAGAAAATATTGCCATAATTTAGGAGGGGAGACAGAATATCAAAACAAAATCAAAAATACAAAATCAAAACAGAACAAACAAAAGCCACTACAACAGAGCCCAAAATGTGTCTTCAAACTTCTGATATAATATTGTTTTCCTCAGAAAGCAAAATGTCCTCTTTGTGGGCCTCAAACCTCCAGAAGACAGGCCTGAAAAACAACCTTCAGAATTAAATAATTGCAATCATTTAGAATTAAACAATTTGCAATTGTCCAGGTGTTCTGCACAGCAGGCTGTGAGTTGATTTCACCAGATCCATCCAGAAGGCCTTCATTTTACTGCACACTTAAAATTAGACAGGTCAGCAATGCTCTCAGGAACAAATTGCAAAATGTTCCCATCAAGTGCTGCTTAATTCACATTTGTGTGGTAAATAGTCATGTTTCACCTCCTTATTTATGGTTCTGCACTTATTTTTCTTTTAAATAGGGAAAGAAATTAATACTTTCTTGTCTCTCAAACCACCTTGCTCTAGAAGTAGTCAACTTATTTTGCAGAGTTAATCATCAACCCCACAATTTATTTTGAATGTATAGAGAGGATATTGTATAATTTGCTGTACATCTCCAAACTTCAGTATACCAGAGATATGGGTGTACAAAAGGTCCTAGACCTAAAACACCCCAAAACAATGCCACAAAATAGCAAAAAAATATATTTTATTAACTTATGACAGAGTAAATATAACTGAATATATTTGTCCTACAAAAGAGGCTTCACACCCATTGATCTTGGCTCCAAGAAGGGCTGAAAATATTCATCACAACATTAAAAAGCTGGGAGAAACCAAGCTAGATAGTGGTCCTGGCATGGATCACAGTGAAGTCTTTTGCTAGGGTTCCATTGTACAATGAATTATTTCTTTGGGTCTGCAAGTGTTTTCCAAAAGCACTGGGCATCTTGCTATTAATTAAATATACATCCAGCTATATTGAATGCCCTTTCTTCCCCAAAAGAGCCAGATTTTTCCAGTAAATCACATTGTCTCATCTCTCCCATCCCTTGCTGCCTTAGTTTCACTTTCACTCTCAAAACAGTGAATTTCAAAGCACTGAAAACCTGCCTCTATCAGAGCCCTCCTGTGCCAGACTGACTGAAATACTCCCGGCTCAAACAGCACAAGGATGTGGCCCTAAAAACTGCCCTCCTCCTTAAGTTAGATTTCCTTTAGGTAATTTAGTCTTTTACAGGAAAGCTCTGAAATTTCATCTCTGAAATCTGATGCAGAAGTTGAACGGTAACTGATGTGAGTTATAGTAAGTCCCAAACTGAGCTAGGCCAGAGATCTCAATAAGGGGGAATAAAGTTGCTAAAATAACAACTTTTTGATCTACTTCTTTCTTTATGCTTCTCTGACACATCTTCACCATGTGTAAATGGAGCCACAATTCTATGAATTGACCATTATTAGAAAAAGATCAACAGCCATAGTCACAAACACCAGCCTCATATTATATTCAAGTAAAAAGGCTGTAAAAAAGTCAAAAATCCAGGACATGTGAAGGAAACAGAGTCTTGGAGATGACTTGGCAGAACCATCTCTAGTAGTTTAATCAAAAAGGGAAGATTAAACACTACCTGTGGCAAGGCAGATCGTTAAAGCCAAACGATGATCTCTCCAGAAAAGGAGAGCTGTAAAGCTGAAGGCTGTAAAGATGAAGGCTTGCCAACCTCCTTAATGATAACCTTGTCCAATAATAGATTTGATTTCTTTTTCACAACTTTTTTGACAATCAACAGAGAATTAGGTTTAAAACAGAGGTGTTAGGTCATCACTTCCCTACCACCACTCGTGCCTTAACAAGCCACGCAGTCATGCAGTAACATTAAATGTTTTATAATGAAAATCTATTTTATCACAGGCTAAAGTAAATGGAAGGTTTCATTGTACAATTTGAAGAGAATACAGCTCAGCAGTTCAAAGGAGAGGGAAGAAAAAAGGTGGGAAGAGAACCCCACCCACATAGGCAGCACAAGAGAGGGTGACTTGGTCACTCTGAGGAGACTCAGAAGGGTCATGAAGAAGAAACTGGGAAAGGACAAGAACACTGAACACTTCTTGTCAGGACAAGGAGGAAATAGCAGAGCAAGTTTCATTTTGAACCCTGTAATGACATTCTACCAGAGGTGCTCAAAACCCAACACTTTTTCATGTTTTTATGAATGTTTTAACAATGGGATGGAGATGAGTTTTATCAGACTGACCAGAGCAGTGGTAAAGTACTGTTTGTCTGAGAGATTGCAAAATTTCCATCCCAAATTTCTTAGTGGCATATAGAGCAAACATGGAAACATTTGACCATATACTTAAATGAGATTTCCCTTTAATGGGAACATTAATATTAGCTTAATTACTTTAAAACACAGTCATCCTCAGTTAGGGTATGCTATGACTGCCTGACATACAAGACAAGGAAATTTAAAAAATAAAAGGGCTTTATACAACATTTCTAACAGAGTTTATGGTTTAGGCCATTCTTGTCAAAAGTACTATCTTGAGTAGATGAAGTCACCTGTGTGATGAGTGCTAAAAAAATATAGCTTTATGTAAAATACCTCATCTCCAGAAAGGGCAGAGACCCTTCTCACCAGGCTAGGCTGTGAAGGCTTGAGGGCTGGCAGAAGAGAGGCAGGGGACATGGGAATTTGGGTCAGTGAGAGCTCCTGGCCACACAGCACTTGGGCTTGCCACAGAGCTGTGTCTGCTCCACATCAAAGACGTCATCAGTCTCTGAACCCGTCCTGTCTGGCCTCTGAGCTTTTGCTTTCCTGCCCTGAAGTGATTTCAGGAGGGCATGGCTGTGTGAGAGACACCATCCCTTAGATGAGCTGCAAACATATGGCACTGACCACGTGTGGTCATTAGAAAGTCCCGCGCCAATTTTTACAAGGCTAACAATATTAGCCCCAGTATCCTGGCCAAATTCCAATACAGGTAATTATATTCTGGATAATGACATACAGGCTAGTTTTATAAGGTTTAATATACATTGTGGAAAGTGGCTTGCACCTAAGGGCTCTGAGTTAAACTCATTGCACAGTCAGCTGGGATAAAATTAGAGAAGAAACTACCCAAGCATGTCAAATGTTTAAGCTTTAAAACCCTGTGTAGACTGAAACAAAAGAGGAAGGGATCCAGGGGTGCTTTAGCATAATCAAGCTGGCTCATGCCGCTGAAGACACAGCTGGGATCCAGAGCTCACTGCTGTGAGGAAATTTGTAACACTATCCCCACCCCACCTTCAGCAGTGGGTGTGCATGCAAGCTAAATTACCAGGTTAGCAGAGAAGATGGAGCAGTAGGATGCAAAATGTTGTTTGCTGGGATTTTTTCCTTGATTCCCCCCAGGTAAGATAGAACCAAATAGGTCTTATTAAAAAGCCCCACAGTCAAACACTCACACCTGTTGCAGAGCAGCTCTGTGACCCCAGCTCAAAATGCCAGAAGTAGTGCTACTCTCCGTCTAACTTGTATTTGTCTCATCTTGAAAGATGAGACAAATTTGAAGATATCAATACCAGCACAAGACCCAGCTGTAACCACACCCTGGCAGGACATCCACTAGGGTTCTGCTGATGGAAACCTCTGAGGCTGATGCCAGCCCCAGAATAATTTGGGTGGCAGGATGTGTTCCTCTAGCATGCCGTTAAAAGCCAAAAAGAGCATTTGGAGTGTGCCTCCCACACCTCAGCTGGCTCAGGAGGCACCCACATGCAAGGGCTTACTGGCCTCAGTCAAATTTTTTGACATGACCTAGAATTTTGGATGATACAGAGCCAGAGATGGAGCACAAGCAGACATTCCAGACCATTGTTACCATTGTGCTGAGAGCACAATGGGTAATAACATTTTTTAAAAAATATTTTACACGCGGTACAAGCATGGAAATCGCCTTGCACACTCCATATATTTCATACCAGGCAGAACAGAAGAAAAAATATTTTTCACTCAAAATCTCAGCTGAACAGAAGGTAAGGAAGAAATTTTTCACTGTGAGAAAGTGAGGCACTGGAACAGCTTGCCCAAAGAAGCTATGGATGTCACACGCCTGGAGGTGCATGGTCAAGACCAGGCTGGATATGGATTTGAGCAACCTGGTCTAGTGGAAGCTGTCCCTGCCCATGACAAGGGGGTCGGAACTGGGTGGTTTTTAAAGTAATTTCCAACTGAAAGCATTCTATGATTGTACTGGGTGGTTTTTAAAGTAATTTCCAACTGAAAGCATTCTATGATTGTATGATTCTTCAAAACCAGCTCAAGATTTGGAGCTTCACCTTTGGCTAGCGGGATATCCCAAGCAATGGCGCTGCAGAATAAGCAGCCATCTTTTAGTCTCAAAATAAAGTTCAGTTTAAGATGCGATTCATTATTCCCAATGTTATGAGCAGGCCTGGTCTTTTTTTTTGGTGTTACTGTTGGGATTCTAGACTTTAATCCATGCATTTTCATGTGCTGGTGCAAGCACCACGTACTTGTAGGCACACCACCTCATTTCAAGATGCTCTGCACCTTCCCTGGGCTTGAATTCCAGGCTGTCAAAGACAGGAGACACAGGCTCTCACCCCCACTCTCCTCATGCAGAGAACACTGTTTCATCTCCTCAATTCCTTTCTTCATTAAAACACATTCAAACATAATTAGTGTAACATTAAAAATGGAGGAAATTTTGTAATTGCCAGTTGTTCTGTAGCCATGGTTACATCTGAGGCTTATGCCGAGCGACGCTGGCCTGAGCACGCACAGGCAGTTAGCAGGAACAGCAGCAGGATAATGTTTGTGTGCATGTGCAGGTGTGCTGAGATGCCTGTTTGCCAAAAAAAAAAAAAAGAAAAAAAAAAAAGAGATGGGGGAGGAATGGGGGGGCAGGGGAGAGAGAGGCCGAGGGAGAGAAATGAGGGAGGGTGGGGAGGGGAGAGACGGAGAATATTCGGTGACATTTAAGGTGCTAATATCTGGAAGTCAACCTTTAATTTGACAGCTTTTAGTGCTAGTTAATTTCATTCATCCAGACGAGGTGTAGGAAATTTGCAGCACCTTTAAATTATCACGTTTTTCCACGCTGCCTGAGGCCTATGTGGAATACCTGAGCCATACTTTCTGCCCCCCTCCCCAGCTCCCCCTCCATCCCCCTCTCTTCTCCTCCCCCCCCCCCCCCACCATTTTCAGGTCAGTTGAAGTAAAACTTTCATTCCCTTTCTCAGACAATTAATCTTTAGCTAATTGAAGCAGGAATGCTGCAGGATGGGTTTCACTGGGGCCTGTAAATCTCATTTAGCAAAGTGAATTCCAGGCACATGCTGCACCTAATGATGTGACAGGTGGGCTGCACCACAAGACAGCAGCCGCCGAAAAGTTGATTCTCATTAGACCCTGGGAGTCCTGCAGTCAGTTTTCTGATGGCTGAAGAACACTAATCGCATCTGTTTGCTGCTGGGTGGGGCGGGCAGGGGGGGAGAGGCAGCAATGAGAGGCGGGGGGCCCTTCCTCTCTTTCATGAGTTAATATCCTTGACTCCTGCCCAAAAAACCAGCAGGCCTGCCTCCCACCATGAGCTCAGCCTCCATTCTGCTGACTCCTACAGGGTGCACCCTTTTTCTAATTAACTGGAATGGCTATGGAAAGCAAAGGAGGCCTTGTGTTGGGTGAACCAATTATTTTGAAGGGTATTAAGTCATCAGATTTACTTTTATCTTGATTGCATTGTGGAAATCGTGCATAATTAATGGTGGGAGCTTATTAGGAAAATGATTAGGCAAATTACACAGGTGTCGGATGCATTTTTTATGATAAATTTGCTAGAACAATCCTGCAATTCCATCTGTTCAGCTCATATCAGAATGTCACTCTGGAAGAAATTAATGGTGCAGAGTCGCACAAAGTTACTGGAGGCCTTGGATGCAGATTTATGTTTTAAAAAAAGATACAGTTAAAATTACCCAGCAATTTCCTAATAAATACTTGATGTTACAGTTCAATAAATTACTTATTTAATCTTAAAAGAAAATGATAGTCAGCTGGAAACTGAAAAGTGGAGAAAGCATCAACCTCATTTTGTCAGGCTGCCGTGTATGTAAATAAAAAATAATCGTAAGATGTAATAATTCTCTGCTGTGGGATGCTGACTAGAAACGAGCTGTCAGTGTCCAAGTACCTCTGCTAGGTATTTTTTTCAACAGATACTAAAGCTTGCCTTGCAAATCATGTGCTGGTTCTGAAGTGGCAGAGCCAGTTCCCTTTTCTGTGATTTTGGCGTTGTTCAGCAGCAGATTCTGGAGGTCACGTCCTGGGAGTCGGATAGGAGGCCAAATGCTGTGCTCAGGTCTTTGCTTCCTTCACTCTGCATTTCCTGCCAACAGCAGAGGATGAAAACCATGAAACCAAAACCACTGAATGCACTGTCTCCCAGAGTGAGTCAGTAAATCAGTGCATAGGGGCTTTTTTGTGGGGGTACATGAAAGTATCTGTGTGTGGATTTGTAGGTCTAGAATAGCAAAGGCCAGGTATTCTACCCCTGGTGATGCTCAGAAAACTGCAGCTATGGATTACCTATTATGCATCAAATAAATAAGCTCATATCTCATAGAAGAAGCATAATTTTTACTAGCTAACATAATATCATTTCTCAAAAAATTACAAGTAAGGAGGCAGAAGTGACTAGGTGTATGAGGAGAGTATGACAAAGACAAACATGACAAGGTTTGATCAATGCTGAGCAGTTTTGCAGTCAAATATGATTTTTAGGTGCATATTTCCCATAATCTGACTGGTTCATTGCCATCAGTACTACATTTTAAAGAGATTGACTAGGCAAATATAAAGTGGCTGCTGTCTGCTCCAGAAACAGCTCTGAGGAAGGCAGAGCCCCAGATGCTGAGTGTTTTGGGGTCTGCCTCACCTTAGATAAGACCTTCCAAGGCATCCTCCAGGCCCTGGATACAGTCCACAAGACCTGTTGGCTAAGGGTAGCACAGAATGTGGTGTCTTGTCCCAAAAGCGGGATGGGGCCGCTCTCAGGGCTGGAGCTACCCTGTCAGGAATATCCTGCCCAAATTCCCCAGCACTGTGGTCCTACAATTTAATTCCTCTCTCCTATGCCTCAGTGTCCCAAGAGTTTATTCATTGCCACAGGGCCCCTGAAAAGACTTACCGGCAATGCAGAATATTTTTTTTTCATGTGGGGATTTCTGTTCTTTTCAGGATGTTTAGGTTGTGATAATGTTATCAGAAGAGAAGTAAGCATCTCTTGGTGCTCTGAAAAGCTAGTAATCACCACCAATGTCTTAAAAAAATTGTAGAGCTGAAGAGCAACTCATAAGAAAAGTGCATTCTTTTGCTCCCTAATATCCAAGTCTTGTTAAATACCAACAATATAAATACCAATCTCTGTGACTTTTGCATTTGATTAATCCTTCCCTGCAGAATGAAGCAGAATGATACTACACACTACCATCTGCAATTGTGGTGAAGGCAAAGAGAATGAATTCCAAACAGCCTCTGCCTGCAAGAGGGGCCATGGCAGCAAGACCTTGTGGGAGTTTTGTGTCCAATATAAATAATCCTTGTCTCATCTGAAAACCTTGCTTCTCCTTCAGACCCTTTGCTGAGCACATTCTTTGAAATCTGCTTTCATATATCTCAATTGTAATAATTGTTTTCAGAAAAATTACAGAGGCATAGAAGCAAATGTGGTGAGCTGCTGTGTCCCTGAATTAGTTTGTTACTGCTTGCCAATTAAGATTATTGATAAATCCTGTGTTCATTCCATGCAGGCTATTGGAACAATACAGAATAATGCTGTAAAACACAGCAGGTGACCCTAATCCAGTTAATGAAGTATTAGAGAAAATTTAAGATAAATTTGAAGAAGTTACAGTGACTATCCTCCTACATTTTAAGGGATGTCTTGTATCTAGTGCCTAATGGCCCATAACCCTTATCCAATATGGAGTTGCTAAGCATTTGATCAGATAAAAAGCATGTTTTCAAGCAATCATTATTCAAAGGATCAGACACAGTGATACTAATGTATGATTTTGTACCATGAATAAAACATTTCAGATGATATCCCTCAAAAAAAATCTATATTGGAATTTATATAGGTGAGCAAGGAAGGGTCAAGTGAATTTAACAGGAAGAGATAGAGACCCATCTGTATTAAATTAAATGGGTTAATATAAAGCATAGCAAGACAAAGAGTCATGAGTTCAGAATATATGGCCCTATATGTAAGAGTGACATACAGGTTACTTTCCACTCTCCCTTGGGTCTGTCCCCATCCTGTTACAGAAACTAGTACTATTTCTTCTGAGAAGAGCTTAGCTAGTCAATATTATTGGCAAGACAGGGCATAATAGGAGGAATCAAGCTACCAACTGGCCTTTTAAATTCCTGTAGTTAACATGAGAACACAGGCAGAACGTTGTTGTATGGCCAACCACTCACCTGTGTAACCCTCTGAAGTACAATGCCTCACCCAGTTCTCCTTCAGGTGCCAGAACATCTCCAGGTGCTTTTACACAGCTGTGTTCAGACAAGCCCAATGCCTCACCCTTCAAACCCACCAGCCTGGATGGGTTCTAGGAAGCTGTAGCAGGGAAACCATATCGGAGATGTCCTCTGAAAGCCCATCTACCCTGAGTCAGCACACTGCACAGATGTGCTCCTGGAGGCATCCCTGCAAGGGGAAGACCTTACCAGAGCTGAGACTTTCTAGTCTCATGCACCAGCCACAGTGCTTTTTTGATTTTGGTTACTGGCATCAAATTTCTAGTGTACAGTATCCCTCTAATACCATGAGCAATATTTGTTTTTAAATTAAACATTAACTTTCTCTTCCAGAGCATCCCTCAGTTTCCTTTAAGCCCTACCAAAATAACTGATTCCTAATCCTTAGCACAGATAACCAGCTCAAAACAAACAGGCCCTTTTGTAGCATTGACAGTATTACATTTTTAGCATATGATAAGCTTTCAACTAACACCTAGACTTTTCCCAGCACTCTGAAGTGTAGGTGGTAAAAAACACAAAGCTATTTGCTTATCCAATTTTCTGAGTACATCTGCCACATAATGATTTCAAATGCAGAACATTCAAGACTTTGCACTGGTTTTGCCCAGATCAGGTTTTCACGAGACAAGAGTGATTCATACAAGCATCTGAAATTATTTTTAAATAGGGTTTTTTTTTTTTTTTTTTTCTCTCTTGGCAAGTGGAGAAAAGCAGTGCTTCCCATCAAATGTAAGTGTAAGGGCCCAAAGCAGACCAGGAAACAGAGAACATTTTGTATAAACACCTGTTCTTTTTCCAGGTTTTCATGTCTTGTCCACTACCACAGAAAGCAGAAGCTGATTGAAGCCTTCCACCAGCACACTTTGGTGTTTTGTTGCAGGGGGTGGGCTGGGATTGATGAGGAATGCCATTGGGATGCTGCTTTGCAGATGGCGAGCGGCAGAGCCGGCCGCGCTTCCCTGTGACGGGGAGGAGGCAAAGCCTTCATTAAAACATCAGCTTCCCCCAGAAGCTCATCCTGTCTGACACACCTAACCTGTGTGCATATGTCAACACAGAACGCTTGCTAATGTTGCTGAGGCTGTAAATAAGGTTTCAGACTATACTCTGAAGGAGATTAATGAGTAGAGTGCTTCCTTCTCTGCTGGAGGCTGAAGTAGGTTCCCTATTAAGATGCAGTATCTGTCACTGTCAATAGAGACACACGCTGTGTGGGTGTGAGGGGAGGTTAAGAGGTGTTTCTGAATCTGGTAATTCCATGCTTTTAAGGGTCTAGCACAGGGGACTGACACACTTGAGCAGCATCAACTTCCTGAAACATGTTTTCCATTAACAGAATAAGTCCAGTCATGTCTGTGGCCAAAGAGGGACAAATGCAGAGGATCTGGAGGTAGAAGAAAGTACAGAATTTTCTTCTTAAATTTAGAAAAGGAGAAACAAATAAACTACTATCCTGTGTTTGCTCCATGCAAATTTCAGGGAAGGAAATAGTTGTTGCCTTCACACATTTTTAGAACTGTGTTCCTATGACAAATTATATTTCTGCCTTCCTTACCCATGCCCACTGAACTCCTTCCCTCATTAGTTCAGATAGATAACTATTCTTGTAAAATGTCCATTTATCTGATATCAGAATGTCTGACAGAGCTTGCTCTTGAGACAGAATTTGATATTCTCTGAAGGAAGGGCTATCCATTTACACATGGGAAAGCACAAGGAGGCTCAGCATCATGTTCAGGTTTGAATTGTGTGTCTATGAAGAGGGAATTCTTTCAGTTCTTAACTCACAAGCCCCGAACTCACAAGCCCTTAAACATCTCTGCTCTTGGAGCTGGATTCAGAAAACAAGATTCCCCATACACAACCCTCAACAAGATAACCCCAACAATGCCCATGCTGGAGTGAGGACTGCTGGCAAAGTTGGCCAGCTCACCCAGCCTGGGCCAAGGAAGCTCTTCTCTACATTGTTCAGGACGTTCTTCTATGTACTTAAACCAAAATTACTTTCTAGATCAGAAACTTGCACTGTACAGTTGAATAACAAGCTAAAAATGCCTGTGCATTTCAACACAGATATGTAGCCCACTGGCTCCTCTTAAAACCCCTAAGGAACATATATGTTTATCTAAATCAGAGTTCCTCCATTAATTAGATTTGTCTTTTGTCCAATACTTAGAAGAGAGAATAAAATGAATTTAACACACAGCAATATTACCCATTTTCCCTAATACTCATGTCTCCTTTATGGAAGCTGAAAGAACCTGAGGAACTGATCTAGTATAATAATTAATTTCAAAAGAAAAAAAAAGTGTAGCAAAATATTAGATTAAGATTTTAAGACTCAGTTAAGTTTGGCAAAAGCAATCAACTAAAAAATAAAATTAAAAGTTGAAAAATGAGAAATTGCAGGGAAAAAATCAGACCTTATGCCAAAACATCACTTCCAGCTTTGCATGTTAAAAATTTATCTCACTTAAGCACCTGGATATGTAGCCCAAAGTCAATGGGAATTACAAAGGGCAGCACCTCTGAATAATAGATCAATTCTTTACCTCTATTCTCAGTTATAGGCAGAAGGCAAATTCTATTTACTCTTCCTTTACACCACCAACCTTACTGGGCACCTAATGGTTCATGCTTTTGTTTTGTATTTTTACTTAGGAATAAGCCTATTTATAATAAAGTCTCACCATAAAAATACAATAAAATTAGAAAAGCTGCCTACAAGTAGCATGTAAGGATTAAGTAGCATTTGGACACTCCAGAATGTTATGTCATGCTGCTTGCAAGAGGAATATCAAAGGAAAAAAATGCCTCATAATTTATCAAGAAGATGCTAGTTTTATGTATAACATGGCAGTAAGACACGTTACCCTACACTGTTCACAGATGCGTTCCCAGTCTTGATAACTTCCCTGGAATTGCTCAAAGAGCATCTGGCTTTGGCCACTTGCAGTTGCTGGGAGAATGTTGCTTTCCCTGGCACACAGTTTCAGTGCAGCCTGAGCGCACTGTGTGAGGAGCCAGCCAACCAAGAGCAACAATCATGGGGTTGTTTCAGCTGGAAAAGACCACTTTTTTATAAAATCAAGATTTTTATGAGTTGCTTCACCCTAATATTTAGGTATTTTCAGAAACTAGGTGTTGGACAATGGCATCCCCTTTGCCTTCAGCTTATAAGAGGTACAAAATGATCATAAACTGGGGAAAGGTGACAGTGGCTGTGGATTTTTAAAAATTCCTTATTGAGCATATATTGTTTGAGTGGAAGGAAGAGCTAAGTCAAAGAAATAAACTGTAAATTAAATCTTGATGTTGAGTTCATTTTTAAAGATACAAGTGATGCAGTCGAACCCAACCCTTAAAAAAACCCCAAACTAGCAGGATGCTTAAATGTCCCAGTGAAAAGTTGGTATCTAGTTTCCAATAACGTGAAAAAGCAAAAAATTGTTTTTGTTGGCAAAACTGACTAAAATAGCTCCTCCTAACTTTTAGTTGTCTGGCTTTTCTGCCACATATATAGCCAAAGGAGTTTCAATGGTTGGTATTTGTCCTTCTTCTAGAGATATGGTGTCCTAAATCCAAAATCTCAGGCTAACCCTACTTATTGACCTCAGTTAACAGCTCCAAATGGGGGAGTACTTGATGTAGAATTTTACCTGAATCAGATGTAGGACAAAATTGTGGAAAAACAATCAAAATAAATGACTAAAATAAAATTAATCAAACAATTCTTGGACTACAACTGGGTTCCTTTTTTTTTTTTTGCTACAAATAATTCTCTCTACAACTTTTTTTTTTTTTCTTAACAGCTCTTTATAATTTTACTGTGGCAGGTAACTAAAGCTGGATTTCCCTAGGATGTGACCATGGAAAGAGGAGATGAGTCCCAGGCACTGCACCAAGGATGAGCCTGCTGTACAAGCAGCACAACACAAGGTGTGTGCTGACTCGTGTCACTATTGAAAAACTGCTTCGTATCAGAATAAACCTTTTGGGGGAGAAGGGAGATTCAGAGACAGAAATAAAACTCCTGTTCAAATCTCCAGATAGAAGATACCAGAACATAGAGATATAAACCATGTCTTATAGAAGCAGATGTGATTGGTAAGAGACACACAAATAATCTCTCTGGAGGAAGAAAAGGTATCTCTTTGATGATCTGATATGACTAAAAGACTCAATAACCTCAACACCTATTGACCCAGGTGAAAAACAGGGGCAGATGGTATCAATTGTTACATTTTTTTATAGAAAAAAAAGAGATAAATTCTCCAAAATGGCCTTCCATACAGTTGTTTGTTTTGTCTTTTTATGAAGAAAAGACAACTACAATAATGTAACTAGATTTCCAATACTGTGGGAAGAAGGATGGCATTTTAAAAAATGAGGAAAAATAAAAAAGAGCTGGGAGAGGCTCTCACAGTTGCCAAGCACAAAAATCAGGGGAAAATACTCCAATTACATAAGGCTAAACTTAACATAATAACAGGTCAAAAACACAGCTGAAAGAGTGAAATACAAAAATGAAAGTTTCTTGGAAGGAAAGGAAGCATTTTTATAGTTTTAAAACCATTTCTAGACCCAAAGTTCATCGTCAGATTACTTATAATAGCACCATGGTGACAGAACTCAAACTGAGTGACATGACCCAATCATTTGACTAGAAAAGAAATGTTTATTTTTCACTTAAGGAAAGAACTGGAAGGAAAAGGGCAGTAAAAGTATTCTCTTTAATATTTCTATCCTGAAGTTACTATCATAAATTTTCCTTCTTAAAACAGGGTCCTTTCTCATCTTTCTAGGGTCTGAGCATACTGAGAGAAAAAAAATATAAATTTTAAAAAATGTTATTACCAACCTTTCAATTTTATATAGTTCAGTCCCGAAGTCCCCATTTTATAAACTACTCAGGCCTTTCTGGCAGGGAAATCAAGGAGCAGTCAATTCCTTAGATGGAGGAGTGACAATTGTCAAAGATTAATGGCATTTGTGGTTACTGATGTGGCCAACAGCCAGACACCATTTTTTTAGTTTTAACTATGCAGTGCATTAATTTCCATTTCTCTTCTGAGACAACCCCAGGAAACTGAATACCTGGTGAGGGTGTTTCAGCTTCTTGAGAGTCAGCCCTTGGAAAGGCCTTTTTAACTCTCCTTTCTAGAACTGAATGATATAAAAGTCTGTGAGAATGATGTGTGGAGATATTCACACAGGTGGAAGCAGTCATTCACACAAGTGGAATTACACAATACTCCCTGGAGTGCTTCCAGAAGTTGATGCCAAATAATATGGAAAATATTTTCATCCCTAGAGACAAAACCTGAATAATAGCTGGAGTTATGTCTTTGCAACCAAATACTGACACCCTTCCCTAGAAAAAGATGCCATTCTTTCAACTGGCATTTAGTCTTGTCTCAAAGTGTACAACTCCTCTTTTCCAACACTGAGTCGAAAACCAAAAAATACACTTTCATATTTCAGATGTTTTGAACCATTCTAGAGCCACTTTAATTAGCCACCCTTGGCACTACACCTCCTGGGAAAAAAAATTACTAGATTGCATTTTGATGCATAGCACCAAAATGACCCACCCAGCAAAGATCAGTCAGATCCTGCAGTCAATTTAAACTGAAAGTGACAGATCTACAGAGGCAGAATTCAGGCTTTAGAAAGTGGTTCAGATAATTAATTCCATGCAAAAAGACACAGGGGATTTAAATTACTCAAAATCAGGAAAATAATATCAATGATAATGATTTAAATAATAATATCAATGATAATTTAAATTACTCAAAATCAGGAAAATAAGAAAATTCCTGTCATTCCTGTCTAATGAATGACAGGAAAGCAGTGAGGACACTGTGGACATGACCAGATCCTTGCAAAGTCATCACAAACACTCTTGCTCTTTGAAGGCAAACTTCTGCAGTGAAGTATTTCCACCCAAAACCACATTTTTAAGAATCTATATCAAGCCAGCAGTTCAGAGTGTTAATACAACCATTGCCACAACAGAATGAGCCATTTCAACTGGTCTTTTCTAAATAGGTCCTTGGTGATCAATTTTGAAAGTTCCCAAGGTTGGCAGAAATCCTTTGCAGTCCAGAGCCCTGTCCTGTATTGATGAGGGAGCAAGGGGTTGTTATTCATGCCAAATAGTCATGAAAAAGTCTTCTGAAAAGCTGTGCTGCCCCTTAAAACACAAATAAATATTTATTGATGAGGGAAAGCAGGCAAAGGAAGATGCATGAAGGATCTGTCACACAAGAGAAAGTAAGTAAAAAACTCTCCACAGCCTCAGAATTGTTTTTTTCCTCTAGCTTACCAATGCCATCAGGACAAGTAAACTAATAAGGCATTCTGAACAAACTCAAATAGCAATTTTTTTTCTGCAACCTTAGCATTACCTACATGATTATTGTTCAGTACACACACAGACACACACACTAACACACACACTCACAGTGTGCAACAATTTATTTTAATGTAATGCTGCCCCCTTGTGCTTTTGTATACAAGGAAGTTTTTGTCAATAACTAAGGTTTGTAGCAACTAAAGAAAAGCAAGAAATCTGCCTTTTCCTCAGCTTTGAGCTTTCTCACTGATTTTTTCATTTCAGCAGCAATATGATCTTATGCAACACCCAGCAGTCTCAGAGCCTAAGGAAATATGAAACATGTGTTATCATAAAATTAAAGATAGGGTAAAAAGAAAGCATGGCACATGTAAGTCAAAGATGAGCAAAGAAGACAAAGGTCAAATCACACAAAGTTACAATAAGCTATTGAAAATGAGTGCAAAACAAATTATTTGATTTCATACATTGAGTTCTACCCTGTCAACACAAAGAAACAGGTTTTACAGGGAATGGTAAAGAAAATGTGAAAAAGGACAAAATGAGGAAGAGAACTCCAGAGCTCAGGAATCAGTCTCCTCCTACACATCAGGAATCTAGCACCAGTCAGCATTTGCTTACCAGCTTTTGGAGCTCCCTGACATACAAACTTGTCAAGGGTCCCACATTAGAGGCATCATAAACTTCTGAGAAGTTCATTAGAGGAAAATATCTCTTTGGGAATGTTTGGATTAGAATCAATTATCTGTCAACTGCCCTGGTAGATCCCAAAACCAGGAACTGTCTGGGAAATTTGTCTTCCTTGGAGAGGGTCCCCCACAAGGTGATTTGAGCCACAAGGATGTTGAACCATTCCATATGGCACACTTTGTGGCTGAGGTCAAGGAAATGGGTTCTAGTGATTTTCAAGAATATTGAAATCTCAAAAATTTAGAAAAGAGAACAAAGGATACAGGCATGATGCAAAGCTATGGATACACACCATCAGTACTTACAGCCATTCCTTTTGAACCTTATACAAATCCTATGCCCTGAAGAAACTATTTTGTTTGTTCATTACTTCCTGAAATTCCATATGAAGGATAATAAGCTTAGGTGTGTTCATTCAGGTTTTTGATTAGATAGAGATGTCCTTTGAAAACATCTTTTGTTCTCAAGCTTTGTGAAAGCTAAATGATAATCAATAGGCCCTTGAAACCATGGCACAAATGCCTATGCATAAACATCTATATAGTTATTGTCTCCGTGTGTTTTGTATTCAGACTGCTGAATATATACATGACATTGAACTGGCCATGTTCCTTCTAAGTCTCACATCTGAAAAATTTATTCATAAACAAAAAATGATTATTTGGGTCAAGAAGAGTGTGACACTTCCAAGTAACTTTTTGTAAGAAATTATGAAAAGAAAGTTGGAAATATTTTTTTCCAGTAGCTATGAAATGAAAGACATTCCCATTTTAATCTAGATTTAGTTTGACTTATAAATGTAAAACCTTTTTATTTTAAATATTTCTATGCTTTAACAAAGTCAATGGAAATCAAGAAGCTAAACAAAACCTTTTGTTTCAATCGGAATGACACATTTAATTTGAACTGAAATAATTTGGTTTAGCTTTTCAGAATGTTAAAGGAAAATTGATCATTTTTAATTTAAGGTGACCCAAGATAATTTTTTATTGCGTATTTGAGCTTGGTCATTGACCTGACTAAAATCTAACATAGTTATTCAAGGAGGTCTGCTATAAATAAGATTTATCTTTAGACTTTCTATCCTTTCCTGTGTTCCATTACATCTTATCTTTCTTATTAATTTTTTATATGGAAATACAGCAGATGTTTTCTGCAAAACTAAGAGTCTGTGGTGCATTATTAGAATGTGTGAAACAGTATGCAAAGTGCCACCCTCTGTTTTTCTCCTCTCTCTCATGAATGTGGATCTAAAAGGGAGGCAATTTAAGGACGTTGGCACTCTGTCTGAAACACTGTTGGTCATTTTTAAACTCCATGTTCTCACTTCTCAGCATATACATCTCACATAAATTAAATTAACTTGGCCTGTAGCACAGGCTGAGAGCCATCCTGTGACACAGAGGTGACAAAAAAAAAAAAAAAAAAAGGAGGCTGTAAAACAACTGAAAAACCTGTTAGGGAGTTGTTTTGTTCCAAAAAAGAGATGCTGTGTTGTTAGAACCCTGGTTACTGAAAATTTTAGGCTTTGTGTGCTAACAAACACTGACCCCCAAGAGAGCACTGCATTTGACCTAAAGCCATGGAGAAGGCTTCCAAAATTAAAGAATAGAACTACGATATGTATATAGTTTAAATAGAATTGTACAATATCCCATAATAGAAAACTAAGAGTTTAAAGTTTTAAATTACAGTAATGTGTATGAAACAAAACAATTTTAAGAAGAAAGCTAATCCTGCTTCTTCACCTTCTCCTTCATAAGTTTAGGTAATATTACCTAATTAGATAAAAAAGTCCACATTGCAAGCCACAAGGAGTTAGTTATTAAGTTAAAAGTAAAAATAATTTAATAAATAATTAATTAAATAATTTATTTTTTAATTAAACAGTTTATCCTTAAAATCCTGGGATCTGGGGAGATGCAGACGACAGCTCAGCCACACCTGGGCAAAACTCGGTGCAGAAAACAACCTGACTGGCTGCCTGTTATTTTTGCCCAACAGCTATTGCAATAGTGGTTCTAAAACTGTAATTCTTCCTTCAATTAATTCAGTTTAAAAAAAAATTTAAAAGTTCTATTACTTTCAGTGACAATGCGGCTTCTGGTAGTGACAGACCTGCAGAATAAGCTCATGAATCAAGGAAAACTCACTGTGTGCTTTCTAAGCAATACCTAACTAGTAATATTAATATACTTTCATTTCTGATGTTGTGAGCCTTGAAAAATTAACTTTAATATTAATATAATGTTAACTTTAATATTCCAGTGCTTCTAAGTTCTTTCAGTTACCCTAATTGATTTCACTTGGATCCTTTTCAGGTACTGTTCTTTTCTATTTTTCAGCCTATCTTCTATTTTCCTCACTTTTCTCCATTCTTTCTATTTTTCAGTCATTTCAGATCTGTATTTTCAGATAGATATGCATTTAAAAAAGCTTTTCTATAGTTACTGCTACCATTATCATTAAAGGACTTACTACATGTATCTCAGCACCTTCTTCCACCAGTTAAAAAAGGCATGTAAGCAAGGAAATTATTCAAGGTATCTCTCTTAGGGGCCCTGACTTGTGGCAAAAGCAGAATCCTCTGGGGGACAAACCACAGCAAAAGAAAACTTAGATTAGTTTAAAATTGGTTTCTGAAATTGTCTTTGACACTACACTGCCTGTACTAGGATTTTTGTGAAATTAGGCTCCTCATCTAAACCAAATCATTTAACAATTAGGGATCAATGTTGGGCTGTATGAGTGCCCCCCCACCCTCGAATTTATGAATAATTCACATTAGCAGGCACTGTGCTACCTGATCAAATACTTAACCTGATACAATATAAACTGAAATAAAAGACGCCAAGTTAATTACCTGTTGTGTGAGAAAAGACAGGTAGACCAAAGCAAATTTCTGAAGTCTGCCTTGGACAAGAAGTACTGCGGCAGCACGGGACAAAATTGACAAAATTGTTCAATTTCTGAACAACTCCTGAATCTGCTTGGCACACCCTGGACCAAAGCCTGCCTCTCCTGCTAAAACCAAGGAGATTTGCTCCATTTAGAGAGTGGGAACCCTTTTTTTTACTGAAAGGTCAAACTCAGGACCAAGGCATTTGTGTGATGACCCAGTGGCACCGGAGCAAAGCTCTCACTGCTGTGAGACTCCAAGCTTTGCTGCCCAAGTCACATTCTGACACCACTCTGGTACATGACAGCTTGAATGTCTGTGTTAGCTTTGTAGCCAGGAGCATACAACAGTGGAGATGCATCTGGAAATTGGGTTTTATCTCATCTGAGCCCGGGATCTCCAGTGCTACTTGGAGTTATCTGGGATGAAAGTAAAACCTTTCCTAATTGCTTGTGTATTTCTGCTTCCAGTCTTCCTCTCAAAAAACCCACAAACAAAAAACAACAGAAATAATATCAGTTCTTTTCCATGTCAATTTCATCTGTGAGGACAAAAATCTATTTTTTAAATTCTTATTTGACCTAGAAAATTTATAATGATAATAATGATAATGTTTATAATAAAAATAATAACATAAGATATAATAATAATAATTCTTCTCCTGTATTCTCTGAGTGAATGCAAGGTAAGTGGTAATCAAAAACTGTGGGATCTACCTCGTGAAAAGCCAATAGAAAAAAAACAAAAAACTAAAACACTGTTCCTTACAATGAATCAGAAACCTTGTGACAAATTTGCAAATCAAAAAATTGAGATGGATATTGAAAAAAACAGTTTTTAGTCGTTATATCTGATGGACTACCACGTAGCCTCCCAAGACACGAGTTTTATTGCAGGAGTTTCTTAAAACAATGCAAAGCACTCAAGAGCAGAGTGTAGGGAACACTCTAAATTGGTCCCCCGGGTAAGGACTAGCTGACCTAATTGGTATTTCCCATCTTTAATTTATGTGATCATACAGTATGCTGTTATCTTTTCATTACATTAACCCATAGGGTCAAACATTCCTCTGGTGGAGTTCCATTGGAACAAGCAGATTTGCACCAGGGCTCGCGTTTGGCCCACACCACTTAAATCTGAAATGAATTTCAAACAGGGCTGTAATCAGCCTTGCAGAGTAATATTATTCTCAAGCAAGGAGAACATGTGGTTCCCCTGTATGAAAGGCAGATACATTTATCAATGCAAACTTTATAAAACATAATACCCATCAAATATTACATGCCAGAACAGCACTAAACTACTTAGAGTGGTAAATAAAACATTAGGTTTGGAAAAGTATTTGGATTCTTCTTCACATTATTGCAATGTTTTATTCATGTCCCGCTTACATATTCCCTTCATTCTGATAATCTAAGTGACCAGCATGTGATGAAACTGCTCAGCTCTCCAGAGCTGTGCTTCCTTTGAGGTTGCACAGCTCCTCTGTCACCTTCAGGGCAAGAGGAATGCTACTGTAGCAATCTCAGTTTGGAAATGTGTCTCTTTTAATTCATCTATCACTGTCTGTACACCAGGCCACACCACCAATGTCCAGTCAAACACAGCTAAGTTCTGGAGCAATTTCAGAGAAGAGTTTCTGCAAAATGGAAATTATCACTTTTTGGAAAGTAAGCTGAAGTGATAGTCCAAAATAGTTTTCTCAGGTGATTTGCCAAGGAGGCAGAGATGTCTCTAATAAATAGTAGCCTAGACAACACTTTTCTCTTGTTTTTTACTTTTTTTTTCATTCTTGTTCTATCAAGTAAGGAATTCAAAGTATCTTGACCCACCAGTCTGATTCTGCCCCAAAAATGCTAAGTAGGTGTAGATAAATGTTGACTCTTGGCTTGTTCATCTGCCAAATCACTTTGGAATCTTCCTGAAATTATTGCAAGCCACCTCATGGTAGTTATGACATTAAGTTATATTTGCATCATGAAAAACTAGGTATTGAAGGAGTTGCTAAAAAATATTCCACCTAAACTGACATGTGATGGATAGACAGACAAATGGTTTCATGTCCAATCAGTCAAGCAACAATCCAATTCTCTCTGGGAAAGCCAAAACCCTGCTGAACCCGAACAGAGCTCGGGTTCTGAAGTGAAACTGTGCCTCCCCGAAGCTGCTGTTAGCTTTTCTGTCAAGCCTTTGGCACCAAAGACATATTAAATTATTAGGAAGGATGGCAGAGGAACATCATAGAAGATGTAAATTCATGGAAGATATAAATTATATCTACAATACAGAGACATCAGGGAACCTTCTGGTTTCTCAGCCTGCACCCATGGCCACATCCAATTCCATGCAGGATCTCACCTTGTGCCAAAGGACATGGAATTGAAGCAGGATCGGAGTTTCCAGAGCCAGCTGCAGGAGCTGCTCTCTTTTTTTTTTTTTGTCCATTTATGTCTTCTAAAGGGGGTGCTCAGAAACTGAAATTCTGTTCATTAAAAGAATTAAGAAAAATTGCCTTTAACCCTACTCATGTACTTTAAATATGTTCATCTCCATGAGGACAGACACCAAGGACCCATCAGTAGAATCCACAGGAAAAAACACAAGGGGGGAAATTAGAGCTTTATACAAACAGGGATGCAAAATGTGCCTATTATTCTTAGGCATAGGAAGCTACAAAAGACACTTCATTAATTTATCCTAAAAGTTGGTTTCTTTCTGTTTCAAATTTTGTTTTCTTTTTGTCAAGAGCAAATATTAATATTTTTCTTTGAAAATGAAAATAAATATGTGAGTTTGTGTTCTTTTCTTGTCATTTTATTTCCATAGCTTGAGAAATATGCTACTTTTAATCTTGTCTCAGGAAAAAGGAAAAAAAAATAAAAAGAGTGAAGATTCTGATATGAAGAATGAAATTTCACTGATAATTACTGCACATCAAATAAATGTATGAAGCCCAGTATGTAAAATTCTTTCATCATTTGGGGAAAAAAAATAAAAATAAAAAGCCCCTGAAAAATCTATGAACTGTCAAGAAACAGGGTGGGAATTGCAAAGCTATCCTATCTGCTTTACCAAAGGGTTACTGCATCAAGTAACTTACAAGTTAGAGGCACACATCACTGCTGAGGGAAAAGTAATTTGTTGTAATCATTTTTAATTATAGTTATTCTTAATTATCTTTGCTGTATGTTTAAACATTAAAATACAAACAGTACTGCCATAGCACAGATGGCTGGTGCCTGCTATGCAAACTGTCAAGCTCCATTTAAGCACCACTGTCATTTTTCCCTACAATTGTAACTTATAATAATAATGCACTTTCTATGACACATATTCATGTTATAAGAAGAATACCTACCACGAAGTACCTAAACAAAGACATTCTGAAGATAAACCCCCATTCTACAAGTTCCTCTAGAACAAAGACATCTGAAGCCTGAACACAAACTTTGGTTGTTCTGATGAAATCCTATCCAGAAGAGAAAAACCATTAGATAATTCTGGTTGTAATCAGCTGGGGTCAGAGTGGAACAGCACCCTCTACAAAAGGAACAAAAGAAATTGCTATATTTGATAATCATTCCTGTTCCACTGTGTTTTTTTTTGTCCTTGAAGATGTTTCATAAAAATACTAGGTGAGAGTTTTGTTCTCTCTGTGCTTCTGCACATGTCAAATGCAAACAGTTTTTCCTAGGAAATGTTCCTTGTTTGGTTTAGTTGGGATGTTAAAAAAAGCACTTTCCACAAAATAAATTTTTCCAAAACAAGATCACTTAAGTGCTAGAGTCCTTTTTTTTTTCCTGTGAAACCTCATAACCATTTCACACAGATCCTCAACCCAAGGATGTAAAAATAAGTACAAAATCACGAGTGAGAAAAAACTCAGTATGGAGGGATGAATAGTGGTTCAAAATTGAATTCGGAGAGATACAAAATGAAGGAAAAAAATTAAAGAGTTGCAAATTTAAGTGCTCAAGAAGAGATTGTGCCTAATCAAGAAAGTTCTTCAAGGAAATTTGAAATGTGTGACTGACTAAAGATACTTTCTGGTCACTGGTTTGAAACACTTCCTGGAAGAATAATCAATACACCATAAAAGATGGATCAGTGAGCGCAAGAACAGCAGGAAAGCTGAAATGGTTAATGGTATTATAATTGGTAAATGGTAGAGGAACCTATGCAATAAAAGAAGAGAGCACATACAGGTTTGTAGTAGTCTGTTATTTACTTTGCTGCTGTTTCTACAACTTTGTCATCTTTCTGTCATGAAAGTGATACCTTGCTCTTCCTAAAGACCCCACTTAGCTTCATTGCAGCTCTTCTGCAAACCACACATGTTATATGTCTAAACGATTCCCTCACTTTTATGGACAGGTTTTTTTACTCTTTCACTCCCTGTTTCTGCAGGTTCTCAACACCACAGGATTTCCAGGACAGAACCCTTTTTGGATGATCTAGACAGACACCATTCCCATCTTGCAAAGAAAAATACCACATGGATATTTTTCCCTGGCAGTACTACTTCCATCGGAGGAGAAAAAATTAGCCAAATGCACAAATAATTTGAGCAGAGTCCATTTGAAACCCAGGTAGAAACAAGAATTGCTCTGAAGAGCTGGTACTTGCGCTAGGGTCAGACTTGATGCCACAGGTGAAAATTCCTTGTGGATAAAGCTTTATTCCCACTTTCAATAGAGAGCTGGAGAAGGGATATGAATTTTATGGCAGGTCTTTATTTAACAACACATCTTGTGTAATGAGACAGACTTGCTGGTTGCACTCAGGCCCCACTACCATGTGAACATGAGGAGCCAAAGCATCACCTAAATGAACAGTTAGCAACAGTGAAACATTTCCTGTTTGGGATTTGTACATTTCCATCCACATCACATTTACTGGAGCCCTGAATGCTCATTGTGCTCCTCTGTCAGCCTGCTTTATTTAATGCTTGCTCCAGAGGAAAGCCAAGCTCACTCTGCAAAGTCCCTTACTCTGTGCTTGGCCTCAGTACTACAAGCATCCTTCAGCATTTTATGCTTTCATTTGATGGCAAAGTTCTACAAATGGCTCATTTTTTCTTGGGAAATGGGCACGTTTTATGTCTCATCTCTCAAATGTCATCAAAAAGATATCATGTAGTAGTTTCTGACCTGGTTTGAAAGTCTCCCTATTCCATTATCAATTTGCTGAGCCTCCTACTGCCACATTGTATAGTTTTAGTGTTAATTTTTAATATTATTTTCATGCATTTTTAAGGTAAGAGTGTTTTTTCTTAACTAGAGTGCAATAATAGCTTCTCAATATTAAATAAATAATGTTACAGTGCTGAGACAATTATGACTTTTTGACAGTGTTGATATATTAATGTTGCTGCTACAGAAATTCATCTGATTCATGTATTTTATGGGCACTATTTTGTTCTTTATCCTTATTTTTTGATTTTTAAGAAATTAAAGTTCCCCAATTGCCAAGACCTTTCTCTCAGGCCAATAGTTACTTATACTTCCAGAGCTGGATTTATTTATTTATTTTCTTTTTAACTACAAATCAATTCAGCACACAATATTTACTTCCATTTCCAAAAGATCTATAGCAAGATTCTGAGGAAAAAAAAAGATAGAAGTAATGTTTTATGAATCAGCCTGCTTCTGATGTTAGGGAGTGGGATTAAAACCTTTGTGGAAATTCAACATGGTGTTGTCATAAAATCCAAGTCAGTATGAGACCCCAGGAGGCTTTACAGGTCTTGTGTCCTTCAGAAGACTTTTATCTGAATGGAAATAGTTTGTATGAGTGAAACCACCAGGTGCACATCCACTTCCTAACAAACCTCAAAACAAACACACATGTAGGAAATGGGACACATGGGTTTTGCCAAGCCTAAACCTTCAGAATAAAACTTAAGAAACTTGCTCTGAAGAAATATATAAAATGCTACTTGACATAAAAATTGAATTTTTAGTTTGGTGGAAAGTCCTAACCTCCTGTCCTCCTCCCTCTCACCACTGCTTCCGTGTCCCTCCTCAATTTTTTCAAGTGAATTTACACTTTAAAAAAAAATCCTACAAATTAATTGTGAACTTGTTTGGTAAAGATGAGAGCACAGTAGATGTTATCAGATGCATGAGATCTCCATAGATAACTTTTTTAAATAAAAATTACAGTAATTTCAATATATTATCTGAGGATAAAAATTCCAGACAACAGTGGGGTTTCTAAGTTTAATACAGGTCATGGGTATTCAGTGCTCTCTTAAAACACCTTCAAGAGATTTCTGGATATGACTAAGCAATAAATGTATTCAATCCTTGCCTAGAGGACTCTACTCAGAAACAATGAGACCACCTCAATAAAAAGTTCCTGTGCATTACTCTGGTGCATCAATATGCACTTTCCTTTGCTCGTGTTCTCCCCTGTATCCCTTATTCTCAGCCATGCTGACTTTTAACTTGCACTGTTAGTAAAAAAGCTGAATTGGGAGCATTAGAATCTCCCAACTGATCTTTTTTTAAAATATAAAGTAAAGTTAAAAACCACTTCAACAAAGGGTAAAGCACTCTTAGAAGCCACAGACCCTGGCAAAGGTCAGCTTTAAATTAGAAGCCACCTCCATTTGGGGCAGAGGGAGGAGAGCAGTGGGATGAGTCCAAGAAAACTAAAAAGGAACAAAAAAATAGTAAGAAGAAGAAAAATGGAGAGAGCAAGTAGTTTAATGTTTTCTCTAAAATACACAGGCCCACATTACGTAAAAGATGATGTCTTCTACTCAAGGAGAACACCATCTACCCATAAAATATTCTCTGAACGTGGAAAGGTCACAAAGCATCCAGGGCAGCACCCTCAAATGACAGCAATGGCAAAGCCATGTCTTTCCCATTAAAATCAGTGAGGTTTAGCATCCTTCTCCCAGTGCTGACGATCAAAGGCATCAGCTTCAAATATTACAGATCTTACCCGAGAAAAACATAATTTATTGTTCTTACCAATGCCCTTAGATACAGTTGGCATGTAGTCCACACAAATTCATTAAATATCTCTACCTTCAGACACAGCAGGGGGAGGGAGCTGGGAATTAAAGAGCTTCAGTTGCAATAACACTCATTACGAAACGGAAGGAAAAGCCAGTCTTTAAAATCATGGTTGTCCATGGTCTGAATAGTTATGTTGAGATGAATGTTTGCAAATTACAGTTTAGATCCATATTTAGATATCTGATCAGTGAGCTGGGTTCCAGAAGTGGCAAGTTTTCCAACAACTCAAACTGGACTCAAATTTCAATTTTATGGACTTCTGAAAAATCTTTTCACTTCTTTGAGTGTCTGAATATAGATTTAGAACCTAAGTTCAAGTAATGTTATAAAATTCAGTTCATATTTATGTATCTTAGGATCTTCCCTGAAAACCAACCACAGAGGATTTTTTTTTCCTGAAGCCATAGTAAAGGCGTACTAAAGGTTATGAAGTTGCAAATATTGCACTATAAGAGGTAGTTCTAATTGGCCTGTCCCTCCCTGAGGACATATTTACATAGCAATTTCTCAGAATTAACCCTTACAAATTAACCTCTTACAGGAGTCACAGTAGCCAGATGAAAGAATATGACCACACACATAAGTGAATACAAAAGCCATAAATGGCAGAGGCTAATTCCTAATAAAAAATTATAGACTTTTTAGCTTCTTTAACATCTCCTGTCAGTGCACTGACCCTTTTTTTATAGATATGGACAACCTCAGCACAGTGGTATGATACCATAATTCTGCTTTTACAGGTTGGAACATAATAGTATCTGCTAAGGAGAGATAAACTTACTTCTCCAAGGTCAGTGATGGGTGTTACCCCTAGATCATCTTCCTTCCATGTCTAGATTTTAGTCTGATAGCTTCTTTGGTGCCTGCAAAGGCACTGGAGCAGACCTAAGTGTCCCAGCACACAAATCCTGCTTCATTTCTGCTGTCCTTTTCTTCTGCTTACAAACCAGTCCTGACATTGGCAGAGAAAGTTTAAATGTTTCCAGTACAAAAGTGCCCAAACTAAGGGACAGAACGTTTGGGATGCACAAATCTGGGCCAATTTACATGAGCTGTGGATTTGGCACCTACTGTCTACCAACAGAAAAGGTGCATAGATATTCCATGGCACCTCTGATTACTGGACTGATTGCTTAATTGTCATGTTCCTCTCTCTGGTGGGGCCCCTGTGCCAATTAAGGAGACTCAACTGTGTTTGTCAGAAATTATTAAAAAAAACCAAAACAAAAAACTTAGGCAAAACATCTGTGTGCCTCCTATGTGTTTATTTATTCATTAAATGAATCTCTTTGTTAGATATAGTATTTGCTAATGGAAGCAGATAAATCTTTTCATAAATCTTTTCATTCCCTTTTTACACTTTCAGTTTGATTTGCAGTCAATGGGGGAATGGCAAACTTGGATTGAGAGGGGATATCGGAAGCCAAGGAAACAACTTGCACACAGTTCCTTTTATTCCATTGCTTAAAGCAACTCTGTTTGATAAAAGAGCCATTAAATATGGAAAACTGCACACAACATGCTCAGTGCATTGTGCTGAATAAAAGAGGCAACACAGTGCCTCTCACAAAGACCCACATTGTTTTTTTACTCTTTCTCTGTTAAAAGAGCAAAAGATCAGCACATTTCAGGATCAATCCAGACAGGAGAGTCAAGCCCAATCATAACTCTAACTACTAATAAACCTGAACTGCCTATAAAATTGCTGATCAGAATTCCCCTCAAACCTGTAGATGTTCACTCTGGGATTAACCCCAACTTCATACCAAAACCTGCAGATAGGTTGACTTAAGATCAAACACTTAGGCAAGAAGTGATATTTCCACTGCTGTAATGATATACTGAGGGAGTTCATGCTGGGAAGACTAATTAGTATCCAGTGCCATAAACCTCCAATGAGCACTGAAAACTCAGGAGAGCTCAGCAGAAGATGCTCACAAAGAGCAGAAAGCACAGGGGCTGAGGGAAGGGGGTGGTGTCTGGTTGGTAGAAGTGCACACAGCAAAAATCTACAAGACAAATAAATGCTGCAGGAGTGGGAGCATGAGGCCACAACACCACCCCATGATACAGTTCATAACACCAGACCCTACTCACTGAGAACCACATTTGTGCTCTCCAGGCCTCTGGATCTGTAGCCCTTCCCCAAGCACATGGATTAGATGAATTAATGCAGTTTCCCAGGACTTTGTTCCATAATGTTACTGAGCTCACCTTTCAGATGTAACTTAAAAAGCAATGCAGACCATAAAATGTACCACGAAAAGATAACTTGGGCATGCCTAATTTGCCCAACCAGAGCAGTCTGTATTCTTTCACTCTCTCCCTTTTTTTTTTACCCCACCTCCTTTAATGCACCTCTCATCATCTGGGTCACCAGAAAAAAAATCTCATTCCCTATTTGCTTTCTTCTTCAAGGCTTGAATCTAACAGCTAATACTGCAGCTCCTAAGGAAACTTGGGTTCCTTGCCACCAACAGCCTAGCCCAGAGTTGTTTAACTTTACATTTAACACACACAAAAAGCTAACCCTTGAGTGAAATAAACAAGCTGCAGGCCTGCATGGGTGATGGAACTGCTGAGGATTTTTCCAACCAAAATAATTATTTCTAACTTTTTTTTTGCCACCAATGACTTTATGCCAAGAGTCAATGTACTTTGAACATTCAGCAATGGGAGGAAAATGCAAGTTCTCTTAGCATTTCATAGACTCTACACTGAAGGAATTGAGTCACTTTGCTTCATATTTGGAAGATACTGCTTTTGAAAACCGCTGTCTTCCTTAGGTAACATTATTTTCACACAAACCGAGCCATACAAGATGATCAGCCAATTTTGTACTTGCTGGCTATAATAATTTCATTGTAAATATACCTTGTACAGAAGTTACTCTGGATCATTTAATTGAGGTAAATCTGTTAATTCTTTTAATAAATCTTAACACAGAAATTGTACTGTATTTTTTAAACCCTTACCAAGACTGATATGACTGTAAGAGCTTTTTGGAACAGATGGTTTGTTCTTGTGTGTGGTGCTTTACTTTCCCTTTTTCTTTTAAATTTACAGCACATACTGTTAACACTTGACCTGACATATTCTTTTGAATAATTATTCTGGTATCCTTAAAGCAAAGGAAAAAAAAAATCTGAGATTTTTATCCCTCTTAACAACCTAAATGTAATTTAAGAAAATAAGAAATGTCAAACTTGCTTGTAAATAACACATGATAGGCTTGGGTGTTTTCCTCCAAAAGCTCTAGTTCTGCCTTCTGTACTTGTTACCTCTTTAGGTGGGTGACTTTAGCAAATAAAGAACTGAACCCACATGGCTCAGAGCCACCTCAGTAACCCTGAGCAGTTTAATTCCTTCTTGGAGTTTCTCAGGGCATCACAGGATGGGATCCCTCAGTTTTCTTTCAGTGCTACCCAAGTGAGTAACTGGTGACACTCCCTGACTGAGGGACAGCTACTTCAGTGAGGAGGTATTAAAAGGTACAAAAGACAAAAGACATTTTTAAACAATGCTGTGAGGTAGATGCTCTTCCAGCACTGAAGCATTTTAGGACTTTTTGTCACCAGAAGAGAGTCCAATAGGGGGAAAAAAAGAAGTAAAGGACAACGTCATGCATATCTACATTTACAAACCTCTGCACTTACTCCCAGGCAACTGCAAGTATTTCAGTCAGTCAATTTTTTTGCAGACCCTGTGCTCAGATTTTAGAGGGGTATAATTCTCTTTCCTTTTGACTGTGAGGAGCACAAAACTCTGATTTTACAAGTATGTTCCTCCAAATCATGGCCAAGCACAACTGTAGGAAGCCACTTGACATAAGCACACCCAGGGAAGGCTCAAATAAAGGTGCATGACATTTCTTTTGCCCTTCTGGACTTGAAGAGAATAAACATTATTGACTATCATCTATCTCGACAAGTGCAGTTTTCAGAGGTGTGGCAAGAGGGCATTTACTGTCATGTAATATAAAAAAACTACAAGCAAATAGAAAAACAAAGATTATTAAATGAATAGATAATGACAAATGGGTCTATGCAGGTGAAATTTCACCTTTTGAGGTTCACCCAGGCCTGAAATCATTCTGAGATTTCATCCTTGTAGTTACACAGCAATATTTCAAAAGATAGTAAACATTGCTCCTATCCAAGAAGTTCTGACATCAGTCTCTTAGCTCTCAAGAAGAAAAAAACAAAACAGGCTCTAAATTATCAAGTTCTCCTAAACTTACATTCTCAGCTAAGATAAGAGTTTCCAAAAAACAAGCTTGAAAATCTAAGCATCCTCTCTTTTGAGATTACCAATTTAAATATTGTGTGGATGCCACAGGCAATTGTTTTTTTTCTGTGAGGATCTACAGTACTTGTCATTACTTACAGTGCAGAGTTAATACTTACTATTTTCTGTCACTTTAGCACGATCATCTTAACTGAAATTGTAAATATTTTGAATCAATGTAAAATTAATGCATCTTCGCTATACTTTACTTGTATGTCTGTGAGTATATGTGCATGTAAATATATTCCCATACGCACAAAAACGTTAACAGAGAATTAAGGTTGCCTACATTCATTTCTTAAGTCTAACCCACTTAAAAAGTGCAGTGCTAGGCAATCTCATGCTAACTGGAAATCTGGATCTACAGCCTTCAAGGATTATTATTAATAAAGTTGAGATGAGCAGCCAGAGTCATCTCAGAACATGTCTTTCAGCATGTAAACATCTAGATGCATTCTCCACAAAAAAAAAAAAAAAAAAAGTATTTTGTAGCTTTCATCAACATACTGTCTTGGATAGGTTTCCAAAGGAGCTGGAGGAAGACTGTTCCTTCCCTTGAAGTGCATGCTGTGGTGTGTGTGCTGTTCAGCCAACAAACTGCCTTCATCTACCCACAAGACCCCACCCTCAGTGATACAGTCAACTCTCCTTGCAATAATATTCAGGCACACCATCTTAATTTTCACCTCAGCTACATTAATATCTGTTACCAACCCAGGCTTTAGAAAAATACAGAGCTGATTTATACTTTAGTAGAGAAATTAAAGATCAAAAAGATTTATTAGGGTTACTCTACCCTCCCCCCTACCAGTGCATAATCATTCCCCACCGTATATTTTTTATGGTAATTAGACACTCAGGGCTCAATCCTACAGAATGTTAAGTGTTCTGGCCCAGTCCAGCAGAGAGATTAGGTGTGTAAGTGCCTGAGCAATCCCTCAAAAGTTAGCTATGAGCAGGTGAACCATCCTCTTTATTTAAACACATGCTGAATTATTTTCCAGAGTTTCAGCATCCCATGGAACAGACCTAAAGCTTTGTTTATGCCACCTCTGTTTCTCTAAAGTGTCCAATTATAGCAATGACACCAGGAACAAGAGCCAAGGTGTTCTGCCCCTGCTTTTAGGAGCAACTGGTGCTGATTTTCACTTAACAAGCTTTGCTTCACATCGTGGTACTGCTTAAAGAGTGATCACCTTTGAGCCGAGTCAGTTCGAGCAAAACTCCCAAGACCCCTCACCAACCACTTGAAATAAGAAAAGTGTGTGTAAATGTGTGTCCAGAGCACAACTCGTACTAATCCAGTACATGGATGGTACACCCATGCTCTGGGTAAATTGCACACAGTGTGGGGCTGCCCTTCCAACCCCACCAGGAAATGAGAGCAGCAGATGCAAGGGTAGCCAAGGTCCAGGGAGGAAGATCCAACACTTCCCTGTACACTGCTGGTACACACACCCTCATCCTTTATCTTCCTTCTCTCCTTGTTTTCCTCCATGGCTTGATACAATAAGAACCTACACAAAGCCCTGTGCATCACACAAACAGTTTTATAAAGCTCTACACTCTCTAGTCTTGAGTGTGTGTTGGTAGAACAGGACTGAATCAATATGTTGCAAGTGATTTAAGCATATGCTTAAATGTCAAAATGTATTTAAATGCCTTTAGATTATTTATATTATAGATACAGAGGAAACATATTCTATCCCAACAAGAACCTTCTAATATTTTAAATAAACATGTGAAACATATGGCTGACTCTTTGCAGATGTGCATGAAGTTTATAATCCTTAATTTTTATTCCAAACACATTAATGTTTTTTTACTTCAAAATGACCTGGGTAAACTGTGAAATTTGCTTAAGCTATTAGGAGTAAATCTGTCACACTGACAATTTCAAGCAGTGTCCTTATTGCTAAAAGGGCATATACTCTAAGTTACAGGCTTAATGGCTATTGCTTTTTGCCCTGATGTGCACAAATCCTTTACCTTCCCATTTATTTATTTCCTGATAAGCAATCAATGTACAAAAATAGAAAAGCCAAATAGATTAAGAGACTGGTTCTGTCCTGATCTCAGTCTAACAAAAAGGGGTTGTTGTCATGAGTTGAATCAACTCTACTCTGAGAGGATTTTATCACTGAAGATTGAGCAGATCAGTATGAAACAGCACCAGAACAAGTGTGGCTCATCTTATTCCTGAAGGTTAGAGGTCCCACATTCTACTTAAGTCATTGACATGGACATATGCAGGGCACTGGAAATTTATGTGCATCTTCTGTGCTACACAAACATTTGACTGCCTGGCCCTCTAGCTGTGGCCTAAAACCCTGTCCTTTTGACACTCACATGTCAGCTTTCCTTTATCCATGAAAACAACAAAGCTACTTATGAACATAAAGGCAAGTGCATGAGTGAGTGTTTGCAGGAGAGCTTTACCCACGTGGACTTGCCTACAATTGACTTTAGCAGATCACCAGATAAATATGACACTTTCCTTCTCCAGCTATTACATGAAATCACATTAGTGAAAAGGGAAAATACAATCCTGTAAACCACAAGACAGAGTGAGCTGTGAGGTTTCAGAATTCTCTCTTCATCTAAGAAAACAGACTTATACTCTAATTCTAATATATTCCCCATATATTCTAATTGTAACATGAGAGGAATTTCCCAACCTTGCATCAAGGGAACAAACAAAAGCCCTGTGCCTCTGAAAGTTCTCCATTCCTAAAATCTACTCTACGCTAGAACCCATAGGAATTACAGAGAAATATTCAAAAAGAGCACTGAAAGTGGGAACTTTTTTAGACAGAGCAAGTGAGTAGGATTCTATCGAGTATAAACCAGGCAGATTTAGACAAAGACCAAGAAAAGATTCCTAACAATGAAGTGTCCTGAAGTGTCAGCAGGGGAGGGCGTGGATGAGATAATCAGCTGTGTCGCTCAAAGCTGCACAAAACAAAGTACTTGTCGTGCACTGGCTAGAATAATTCTGCATTATCACAGGGAGGGTTAAACAACTGTTGACCCAGCAGCTCTCCATGCTATTTTTCTGATTCTAAGCATCACATGTTCTGTAGGTGGAGAGGGAAGGGTCACTGCTGCAGAAAAAAAAAAATTAACATGTGCCATGAAGTGTCAGATGTTACTGTACATACTATACACAATGGAACATCCTGTGAGGAAAATAAATGCAGGGCAAATTTGTGGGTGACCTTCTAGTTTTACATGTCACACCAGACATAATGGGTTTTTACTCAAATAAGGGTTTTGTTTGAAATTAGTGGCTGGCGGCCTGATTTAGTTCTCAATGAAGGCACAAATAAAGAAAGTCGCATTCTCAAAAGGCAGACTTTGTAAGTCATTCCTCATCAGGCTTCATAAAAATGCCTGTTATAAAACAGAAGGGTTTCAAAAGAGAATGCAGAGGAGGCAAAATCATTAATAAATTACAAGGAAGAGAGAGAACCAAAACACGAGCCTACAGAAGAGTTATAAAGGAAACCTGATCACGATGAGTGTAAAGCCTGTGAGAGACAGGCAGCTGATAGGGGGGACTGCAGCCAGACTGGAGCATTGCACAGCCACCGTGCCCTGCCTGCTGCACTGCCCTGCAGAGACAGACATCCTCTGCCTGCTCTGGCTGGCTGCTGGGGCCATTGATAGCCACATGAAACCTGGGAAGTTGAAGAGTTGAGTGCTCTCAGGATGGCTCAGAGTGGGCTGGAGTCAGGCTGTCTGTCCACTGCAACCCACAGCGTGAGCACCCAGGGTTTCATCTGAGCAAGGGACTTATGGCTGCAAGTATATCACTGTATTGGCTTGTCATATTGACTTTCTGATAATGTTCTAAGCCAGTGCGGTAAGAAAGAGAAAGTGCCACTGGGTACAAATTGTGGCATCAATTCTCTGCCAGACTGATCAATTGAATTTATATATTACCTCCAGCTACGTACTTCAAATCTATAGCTCCACTCCCTCCAGTGCACAGCTCACAGTTTAAGTAATTGCAAATACAAATGAATTTTAAAAGGATTTAGCAGGCTTTAAATTAAAAATGTGTGAACATTGTTATTTTAAGCACTCTAAATTATTTACTAATATAACCCAGCTGATTCACTTTTCTCTTCTTTTTGTCTTAGCTTGATTTTTTTGATCCCTGGAGCCTCTGTGGTGCTTAACATACCAATAAACTGAAAACAGCAAAATAATGCTCTATTTTACCCAACTAAAAGAAGTGTTCAAATTCGGCCCACAGAATAACAGGCTGCAAAATGTCAGCAGTGCAAGGACTTGTTAAATCCTGCATTAGAAACGGGCAAGTAATCAAGAGACATCAACATGCAGTTGACATAAAGTATGAGTCTGAGCTCTGAAAGTTAAGGAAGTGTTTAGGGGAGATCTTTTTTACACAGATGTTGCAATGAGGTGACAGGACTACAAAAATTACTTAGCACAATACCTGGAAGGACTCTGGTTATAAGAGATACTTGCTGAGTCTCATTTACCTTAATCAAACATTGCAGCTGTTTTCTGTTTTAATCACATCTATAAAATGCTTGAGTTACAAGGTAAGTGTCAAATCAAAATAATAAATCAGGTCATTTGAACTCATGAACGGTGACCATCCTCTTTCATTTTTCCATATTTTCTGACTTCGGTGCATTAATTGTAAAAAATATTTATTAACTTCTTCAGAGACAACAAATGAGAGATTTGGTGAAGTAAAAAGCATCTGCATACAGAAATAATGACATGATTTCAGTTTGCCCACTTACAGAATCGGGTCCAATGCTGCGTCATTATTTACGCCTCCCTTACATACCACTACTGATATAGGAACTACAGAATTTGATAAGAATAATCTGGAAAAAAAGCAGAAAATTCACCTGCAATATTAGATTTCCAGTTTACAAAGGTATTGTCTATTCCCTGAACAGGAAAATGTGATAAAATTCTGTTTTTCATCTTGCTGGAAAAAGGTATGGGTAACTCTATATGTTTGTCATTGTTTGGGTTTTTTTTTAATTCAATTTGTTGAGTGAGAGAAAGAAACAGAAGCTAATGTGTAAGGATTATAGCACAGTACATAAAAATATAATATTGGGAATTTGAAAATAATTGAAGAAATGCTATTATTGTTTTGAAGGAAATAAAGTTATAGTCTCATTATTGGGATAAATATACAATCACAAAATAAATGTATGTCCTCATTACTATTTTTTATTGTTAAAGTTATGGTATGCGGCAATTTGAGATTACTTTCTTCCCAAATTATGCTGCAGTCTTTATTCAGGTATATCATCACAGTCAACAGTTGTATAACTAGAACCTGTCAAAATTGCTTTTACAGTCAGTACAAGTCCTGTTTTAAGACTTCTCTAATTGTGGTTTGTTTAAAGATTCTGAAGTAGGGGGAATTTGTTTTTCTGACTAATGTTTATTCTTAGGAAAAAAACCTTCCCACAAGTCCAGATTTAATTTAATACAGAAAAATAATTCTTCTCACCACTGACTTCCCAAATTCACCTAAATCACTATAGAGATGACTTTGTTAGACTTCAACAGCAGTTAGCACTTGCAGCTATCCCATAAAACACAGTGTACTCATAATTCCAGCTTGAGGAATTGAGGCCTTACCAAAAACATGCAATAGATACAATACACAATATTACATTCTTCCCCCAAATTCCTATTTACTTTGAATGTGAGCAATGGATCTTGGGCTGAAAGACAGGGAAATCCTATTACCTCACCAAGGTTTCCATACTCTACCCTGTATCACCAGCACACAAAGTTTAGAGGGGCTGCTTTTTCAGCTTTCTTTCTGCTTTCTTTCTTTCAGCTTTCTTTTCTGCTTTCCAGGTCTCTTCAGGAAAAAGTCACAAGGAGCAGAAAAGGGAATAGAAACACTCAGAATCTGCAGGACTGGCAGGAGTTAAATGAATGCTTTTTAGGGCTTGAAGCCTCAAGTTTAGGGTTTGCTCTTGCTTTCCTGAGTGATTCCACCATGTGTGAGGAATACCTTTAAGGTTAATGGGATTCTGAAATCAATAAAAATGACTTACTAATGGTTTGGGGAAGTTTTTGTACTACAGGGTGTGAATTTACAAGCTTATTAGCTATTCTGAAACAGCTCTCCCTCTCTGCAGTGAGGCACCACTTTCAAAATGGAGCAAGGCACCTACAGGAAGACTGAGAAGAGGAAGATACTGTGGGGGTGCCTGCACGCTCTGGATTTTCATCCCAGCCTGACTATTACTCACAGGGTTCCCACTGGCCACAAGTTAAAGTCCCTGAGATCAGTGCTGCAAATGGTAGGACAATTTCTCATGATTTGTAATAAGGTGTCACATAGAGAAACATGCCTGTAAATTTAAGTGAATATCAATTCAAATAATTGACAGTTAATTTAAAAGACTTTACTGAAGGAATGAGCTTCAGGACATTGGTTCAGCTTTTCCCCCCCTCCAATACTCTGAGTTGGAATAATATGTTATTGCTAAAATATCAGTTTTGCTTATTAATATTAAGGAGACTGCAACATGACCATGGTTCTTGAAATAAAGAGTAAGTAAAGTTTCTAAATGAAGCTACAATTGCACAGTGGATCCATCCCACAGACCAAACCACACCAAAAATTCGAAGAGTCCAGTGTTGTCCTGAAGAGGCAGCAACCAACAGAACCATGTATTGCTGCCATGTCACAGGGCACTCTGCTCTGTGGCAGAACCAGCTTGATACAGAAACAATTCACCATGCTTTAGAGACTTTAAAATTCTCCTCCTTCTTTACCACAGGAATCATATCAGTGCTGCTCCTTCAGACATGAAATAATTCATCTGTGTTTTCCTTACAACAAAGAATTCATTCAGAGAAAATGTTGAGGAAGCAGCCTGATCTGTCTGGTATTAAAGACTTGTTTGACAAAACAAATTTGCAATAAACACTCAGAAAACAGGAGCCATGCCAGTTAGAATGATAGAAAATCATGTCAAAGAGATAAATGGATCATTAAAGAGAAGGTACTTGAATTTTCATTACAGATCACTGTACAATCACTAAAGGTTTCTGAACTTGTCTGGCTTGTTGATCTTGTGTGCTCCTCCTACCTCTAACTATTATGCCTAATATCCATATCTTCTCATACCTTTTGAAACCTATATATTTCATCTTCTGAAGGTATCATTAAGAACTCTTTGTAACTATTAGAATTCATGAATTTTGATATGCATTTGCCTCAACAGTATAAAAACCTGTTTAGTGAGTAATAATGTGAACATCATACCTAATGATTCAGAACCTGCCTGACATAAATGATGGTATTTTGGTGAACATATGGATTTTAACTAGAGCTTGGCAGCACAGGACCCTTGTTCAGCCCAGCATGCTGGGATGCTGAGGAAACTAAATCAGAGAGGTGACTGAATTATTAGTTAGAATTTTTCCCTTTCTGTAGGCTTATAAATGAAATTATATTGGAAGCCAAGGGACCCAGGGATAAACAGGAAGTATCTTTCCATTTTTCAGTTCCATTAGTGCCATAAAATTGGAGCAACAATTTTTGCTATGCACCTAATTCCTTCAGTGCAACACAGGTTTAAACACTCAGGAGCCAGCTGCCATCAACTCCAAGGCACCGTAAACACTGTCCAAACCAGTGCAATTAACACTAATTCTCTGGTGTTTCAGATTCAAGGTAAAACACAGACTCATTTCTAAGAAGTGCAGAACTGGCACGATCCAGTCTTGCTGGAACAAGAAAAAAAGACAGACAAAGAACAAGACAGAAAATCACCAAGGTGTATATCCAGAAAGCTTTTACCTTTCTAGTGAATTTGCATTTCTAGTCAGTGGTTTAAGTTGCAGCAAAACTTATATATCAGCAGAGATGTCTCAATTTAATTAAGACAAAATTTCCATGCAAATCAGTATCTTCTGTCATCATTATCAAAGCAGTAGAGTAAAACAGTGATATTCTCAAGTTGTTACTGGAATTTTTCCTGCCTAGAAGAGACCCTGTCTCCCTGCCTGTTAACCCCCAGCTCATGGCTCAACTTAGGAAACAGAACAAATTACCAGAAGGTAATAGGAAACAAATTGATTCCCTAGACCAAAGAAAGCTGTAGTCTGCAGACACTCTCTTCTTACTACTTCCAGCTTTTAAAAGGGGTAGTCCTACTTTTATCTAGTCAGTTATTTTCTTTTTAGTTCTTTGTATCAGCCTGTGACAGAGATAAAACAGAGAAAGAACTGCAGAAAAAATTATTTATCAGTAAATCTGGGAGGTACAACTTTGCTTTTGAACCTTCTATGTAAAAACCTAAATGAATTGCAAAATCAGCCAGAGAAACATTACATGTATCATCAAAATCACATTAGATCAAAACACATTCAATTTTCCTCTCCTTTATGGGAAAGAGAAGATTTTTTTCCTCTTGAGTTCCTTATATTGTGTGAGAAGCTGCAGCAAATCAACAACATTATCACTAGAACCAAAAATATCCTATTTGATATCAGTTGATCTTCAGATAAAATATTGACATTATAGCAAATAACAAAATACAACCAACAGGGGACAGGAGAGCTGGGAGCATAAAAGCATTAGACTTTGATTAACACAAACTTTCTTTTCTCACTAGCACTGGGTTTTAGACCTTTGAGTGGGAAAAACACAGGTGACAGGTGACTGAGGGGTGTGTGGGAGTCAGAGCTGGGCAGCAGAAGACCTGGCACAGCAATGCCTCTCCTGTCACATCCAGGAGCTGATCATCATGTTCAAACCTGTCTGGGAGAGGGGGAAGTGCCAAGAAGGGATGGGAGGCAGAGCAGAACCCTTAACTATTGGCAACTCCTAGAATATAATGATTTAATGATAACATACATAGTAGAGTGTTGTATTGGGAAAAAAAATAGGTATTGTCATTAAGGTGTCAGATAAATTATAACTCAGAGACTTTAACTCACTGTCCCCATAATTTTCTAAGCATCTTTATATTCCATTGAAGTGTCATTTCATTATTAAATTCAAAATCACTTTTTCCTGTTAATGTTTTAGAGCAGAAATGGCTCTCTCAAGATGGTGGAAGATAATTGCTATATATTTCCAAATTAGAGACAAATTTGTGACTGCTGTCAATGTCAGTGGTATGATTTCCACTGGGCTTGCTCCTCTCCCAAACACATCTTGCACTGCAGCAGCTACTACTAGTCTGAAAGATGGGTCTGGCATCATCAGAGAGATTTACTTTTATTGAAAAGCAGAGACTTGATAAGAGCCTTTAAAAAACCAGACACAAAAAATGAAAAGTCCCTAATACAAGAATAAAAATGACAAAGAAGTTAGTTTTGCTATAACTTTCCTCCAAAGTTACCAGCTTCAGGTAGACCACCTCCACAATGACAAGTAGGTGAAGCTGGTCTTTAAGGGTCTTAACTAGAAGAAAAAAAAAAATCTGGTGTTGTTGCTTAGCACATTTATGTATTCTCCAGCTATAGATCCCAAAGTGTTTATAAAGCTCCAGAAATATAATTATCCCCATTTCATAGCCAAGGAAATTGAAAGGCAAAATAAAGTATTTTGCTGAGGGCCACACAGTGAATCATTTGAAGAGCCCGGTTGTTACTGTAAATCTCCACACCTAGGCAATGATTATGCTGCTATGACTCAGACAAGATATTATTCTAGAACATCAATTGCTGCTGCATAACCAGTGTCCTACACTGACTCCTACACACCCTTCATTCTCTTCAGAGGCCTTTCTAACTTGTCTCCATTTTGCTCTGCAAGAATGTAGGTGCTCTGCAGAATTCCCTCAAAAACTTCTTTTGAAGGTACATCCAGCTTTCCAGAGCTGGATTTTTTTTTTCCTAAAAGTGTTAAAAGCACTGTTTAAGAGTCTAACTTAATTTTCCCAATTAACTGGCATTCATGCTCTGCAAAACAATCCCACAAATGTGCTTTTGAAGGGTAACTTTCTGCAGCCACCCACAGTGGAGCAGAGATGCAAGCCTGGCAAATTCCACCAAATCCCACTGACATCAAAATACTTAGCACAAAAGAATTTTATGATTTCCTGATGGCTACAGAGTAAAACATTTTGGAGAAATAGATCGAACTCATTTGGGTTGTGGGCTAGTTCATCACTTGTAACTGGATGCTTTGAGGTGTTGGTACATCTGTGCTGGTACATCTGTGTACTATTTCTCAAGAAGATGGGAACAATTTTTGTCCAAAATTCAAGCCAAATAGAAACTATGGTAACTATGACACCAAGTTAGCTACACTGTTTTCAATGTGATGAACTTTTATGAACTCAGGTCTATTGCTGCCCTTTTCCTTACAGCTGCCAGACTGGCTGAAGAAGAATAAGGAGGTAAGGAATGCTTGTCTTAAAGACAGATAATTCCTTGATGATGCTGAAAAAGTGATCTGCTGTTAAACACAAAAATTAGTCTGGCACTCCTCCAACTTCAGTTTTACATTTGTGTGACTCAGGTAGGGTTGGTTTAACAGGAAGTGCACATGTCTGAACTCTGTCCACTGTCACAGGTCTGAACATTTGCTCTTGATAACCTCTGAACCCTTGCTGTACATACAGACTTGTCAAAAATTTTGTAGAGGGTGCTGTATTTGCTATAAGGCTTTAAGGGTCTTCTGCTAACAGGAGCATCTGCCTACATGAAGTACCACCCATACTAGGAAACTGAATTCTACCACAGAACTGCTGCATTTTAGTAGTCAAATCAGGTCCCTTTGAAGGCATTGAAAACAAAAAAATCCTCCAGGGATTCGCTCAACTGAAACCCAAATGATTGTGCTACACTTTTATTTTCATAAATAATTTTCAAAAATGTTTTTTCTAAATTTTTCTTTCTTTTCATAAACTCCCAGAGTAGAAAAAAAGTGACTGTCATAGTCAAGCTTGACCATTGGTATGCATAGAGAATAGATTTTTTTTTTTTTTTTTTCCATAAGGACTCTTAGAAAGAAATCTGATCTCATTTCAAATGTATTTTGCGGTAATAATATATGAGAACTCTTCCAAGCTCTTTTCTGACTCACTGTTTTCAGAGACAGTCTCCCTAATTCTTCTTCCTAAATGTTCTACTTTGCTTTTGGCTGCATTTAAAGATACTTTGCTGGTTCTTGGCTGTTAACCAGGCAATTCAAATCAGTTTATAAAATTAGATCATCCTTCTCATAACAAAGACCATCAACATCACCATGTTTGTATCAGCCTAAGGAATGCTCTAAGGTATAAATAAAAGGGTTTATGTTTGTTTAGCGAGATTTGTTTTGTATCACATGGTGGGGAGACGTTTTTCCACTAGTCTTCCAAAGCAGGAAAATTAAGTGCCTACAAGACAAAGCAAGGCTGATATCTCCATTTTCTACATTTTGGTAAACTGGCTAAATTTAGCATTGTTTTTAGCTTCTTTGAGACTTTTGGGTCTAAAATAATCTAAGGCTGTTGATATGAATATGTTCAATTTCAGCAGTTGCTGCCTTACCTCTTTCTTTGTTACAGATGGCAAACTTTCATTTCCATGTACAACATCATATGGGATGGATACATCCTCCTGTTTCATTCCAAGTGCAGAACAGAAATATTTATTAAACATTTCTGCCTTATCTGCGTCATTATTTATGATTTCCACCATCTGCATATTCAGTGGAACTATATCTGACCTAAGATTCTTTTTGATGCTAAAATGTTTTCAAATTGCCTTCTTGTTGTTTCTAACCATATTGGCCATTGATGTTTAACAGAGTTGTTAATTTATTTTATCAGTTACTTATAAATCTAAATGTATAACTTATGCCTGCTTTTTTCCATTCTTGACACATCACTATTTTCTAGTTTTGCAGTATTTTTTGTGGTTTAATCAGGACATTTTGATTACTGTACATTTTTGTGTGCAAGTTTATGTCCTTGAACAATTCCCAGTATTCATTAATACTTCCTAATTAAAATTTCCATTCCTGTTCAGTTATGCTAACTGATTCCAGCTTGGAAAAACTGCCCCCCTAAAACATCTAAGTATAACTACTTGGTGTCATATACAGTTCATACTTATAAAGTAAATAGAATCATATTTTTTAACAGTTCTTCCTGTTTGATGGTCACTGGCGGGCAAAATTTATCTCTTTTTTCCATCAAAATTATGTTCAGTTCTGAACTTCCTTGTGCAAGACAAATCTCCACACTCTGACACTCTGAGATTATCTGCTACTATTTTTGGAAGCTCTAGGGAATTCTGGTGCTGGCAAAACAAAACCTTAGAAAATATTCCTCAGTTTAAAGACTACTATGATAGATTTTTTTCCCCTCCCCACAAAGAAGGAAAAATGGTGACAGAGCAGCTCTTCTCACGTTCTCTGTGGATTTTCTCCTTTTTTTTTCTCTGTAATGTACACAGGAATGTGTAATTACATTTTGACTCAGAAGTACTAAGTTCCTATTACTAGATTATTTTTGACTCTACAACATGCAGTGTTTATTTGATGCAGTATTCCACCTCCAGCACCTCTTCCTTATAAGAGGGATAAAAAATTTAATCAATATCTGTGACTCCAGCACTATGACACCTTACCAAGTTTCAGAAATATTAACTGTGTGACATTTCTTCACATATATTAATACTGCCTCTGCTCACCTATTAACAAGGTGCTTGAAAGTTCGTTTAGCAATTCTTTTACAATCTAATTTGTCCCTTATCATTTGGCTTTGTTGCATGTCTGGTGGGCTGGCTGCAATTCACACACAGGGAGTACCTATTTGCTGGAATTTTCTTATATTATTGCTCAAATCCACACTTAGTTTAAGGCCCTTCTGGCAGTTTTTCACTGAGTGGGATGGCTTTTGCTGAGATGGTCAACAGGATCAGATTTTTCCAACTCTCAGACAAGAAATCATCAACGGCCTGACAAGGTACTAGGACCAGCCTACATCCTAGCTTGAATCTCACCTAGGCTTGACTTCAAATTTTTCCACTTTCATCTAGAGTACCAGAAAAATGTCAGTTGTCTTTCTATGCCCCTGAAACATCTAGCAGGGTATTTTCAACATGTTGTCAAGAAAGACTGCATGAAATTGTCCTGCAAAGGATGCTTCCATGGGCTTTTTCCAGATTCTCCTGGTCTGAACCATATTCATTCCTCTTCCTGAATGTTAAAAGTTAACTGAATAAAGTTAGCCAAGCAACATGGAGGAATAAAACCATTTTGTTTATGGCAGGTCATTGTTTAGCAGGTAAAATGATCAATTAGAAATAGATAAAGTAGGTCATAATCACCATGTGAAACAGCTTGCAGTCAATTAGTCGACTGAAATACTTTCCCTAAACTATTAATCAAATAACTTCAACTGTTGAACAAAAGAACTTAACTCGGCGCTTGAATAATTTGCAAATAAGGAAAAAAGAAATAGATTTGTCAAATTAATTATTCATTTTAAGTAGTTCAACCAGACCTATCCCTTTTTATCATTTACATTGGTTTTAAATTCTTAAAGTGGTTTGGGAACCTTAAAGAGTAAAATTTGCTATAAATGCTTAATGCGGTGATCATTTATATATGGCAGCGTAAACGTACAAACATACTTTACTTGGCACAGAATTAGGCAGTGGAGACCATAGGAGTGGTTACAACAGCTTTAAACTCTCAAAAAGAGGTAAGAGCCTGATATTCTGACATTTTTCAGGCTGACTGAAGAATGAACTGGATACCTGCACAGTTTGAAGATTGCTGCTGCAATTGACCCTCTCGGCAGCCTAAGGAGCCGCTGGCAACGCATCCCCACCAGGGCAGGCAGCCAATGCTGGCAGGGGTGCAATGGGCACATCCTCAGGCTTCAGCAGGAGCCTGATTTCTAGAAATGCTCATCTGCAGCTGAGTGCTGAATGTGTTTGCTGGTTGTTTTGCTTGGTTTGGTTTTAGCACTGGGTAACTTTGGGTAACTTTTTGAGCAACGACACTATCCCGCAATACTTGGCTTGCAAGGAAAAATGGGTTCATGGAGATGGTGTGAACACATTGCTCAGCATGATTTAAGGTAGGACCCATTTTTTCCTAAAATACCACTGCTTTCTGAGAACTTGAGTCCCATCAAACATTAGAATAGCTCAGATTCAGGCATCTTTGTCCACAGCCTCAACTCCACAGGCAGTCCTACAGAAACCACACAAAACCTCACACTTCAACTATTAATGCAATCAAAACTACTTGTTAAATTTAGAAGATTAAAAATGTTTAGAGACATCAGCAACAAATATAATTTTGAAATCTGACAATGACTTAAATGACAAAAAACAACCTAATACCAGTTGCCTTTTCAGGTGGTTGGGAGTGTGTTGTTGTTTGCTTGATTTTTTTTTAATAGCACTGGCATTTAACAGAGAGGCTCTGATTTTAACTCTGAGTAAATCTGACACAGAATCACCCAGAGGAAATAAAGTATTATGAGGTCATGTTTACAATTACTTTTTTAAGCTCTTTCTGAATTAAGTATGCCACATCTCTGCATCAGTTGTGTTATACTAGGTAAGCAATGCACTATTCAAATGATTTTTAATGACCAAAGCCCCCATATTTTAGGGTTGAACATCTGTTATCTATTCAGACAGTGAGCAGTCAAGTCAGTATTTGGGTGAATAATTTGCAAATTCAATGCATAGAAAATTTGGTACCAGTGCTAAGGTTAATTCATTTTTCCTGGGATGTTTTGTAGCCAAATGGAATCAAAATGTCCTCACACATTACTTCACACCCACCTACTTCTCTGAGAAACTAAACAGTGTTGGACAGTACTGAAGAGTCTAAAGATAACATGGGATGAAACAGGAGCCATGAATAAAGCAGGAAAAATAAAAGTGCTTTAGATGTTAGTCTACAAGATGCAGTGTTCAGCTCAGTACAGCAGAAACAAAGTAGTTAAAGAAACAACAAAGAAACCGTAAGAAAAGCCACCACTATTTGGATTTATTCCTCATTACAACAGCAGTTTGTAACCCAGTTTCATAAAGAGAATAGTGCAGTATCCTACACATGGTGCTGGATAGGAAGATTTCAAAAGTCTTTAAAACAGGAAGAAACACCTTTCATCCTCAGATACCTAATCCGCAGCATACGGCTTCATGTATTTGCTGTTGTTTCTTTTAAGACCAATTCACACCTGAAGCTTTCCCACCTCTAGTTACAGAACTCTCTGATGTTTGTAATGGTCTGGTACCAGAGTAACTAACCTGGTACTTTGGATTGCTAAAGGGAGATAAGCACACCATGAAATAACTCACTAGCATCTAGCAGCACTTGGCATTCAAAACTGAACAGGGAGTCAGTGGCTGCTTGTGTGTGTGTGGTCCCTTTGCTATTGGTCTCATAGTTCAGCTGTAGCAAATGGGATTAGTCTGGATGACTGTGGCAGCAAAGTGTGCTTACACTTCTACATTTATGCTAGATCAAAAAAATATTAATTAGAATACACTGCAGCAGAGCCCAATGGAAGTTGTTCAGCATCCTTTGGATGAGACCGTAAGATTTTACCATTTGCTGATTTTGAAGTTCATTAACAGCAAAATTGAGCTGTAGGATAGTAGAAGAAGCTGAGAACGGTTAAAGTCACCCTCTTCTTCCCTCTACTTTTATACAGGAAGATTCAGGAGCAAAAGTAAGCCTGGACGCCAGGGCTGGACTGGAAACCAGAACACTTCCACCCTTTGTACCTGTGCCTGTCTAACAACTCTTGACAGCAAAACTGGGGAATGAGGGGTGGGCAGAAGAAAGGAGGAATGCTTTGCACCTCATCAGCAGTTCTGAAAACCTCATTAAGCAGAAAAGTACTGCTCTTTAGCAGGTTACCTAGACCTTCTCAAACACTACATTTTCCACCTTTTCATTCAGGTTCTTTCTCTAAGAAATCTCCCTAGAACAGACAGACTGTCACTGATGGTTAAAAGCTGTATCATCATTGACCTTATGTGCAACATCACTATTCACAGCTAACTGATCCCTGGGTATGAAAAAATCTTTTGTCCCAATAGAAAAATGAGATTATAACATTTTACCCAGAAATTACACCCTATCTATTGATGCCTCATCATGGTTACTACAGTCTTTGTTTCCAACAGGTTAAAGAATTAACAAATCCCATACATGCTTCCTATATACACTCTAAATTTATAGGATTATAAAGTTGTAGGTTTTTAGGTCACTTTACTAGCTTGGGAAAAATAAAATACAACTAATTGTTGTGACAACTGTTCGAGGCGAAACCTGCATCCTTCTAATGAGGTTGAATACATGATAAAAGCTTCTGCATATTGTCTGCTGGCTCCCAACATGGTCAGACCCATCTTCAGCTCCTCTAAAATTATGCCTCTGTTTTTACTTGAAGTTTCATAATGAAAAGTCATACAGGTTTTTTGTGATTCTTTATCAAAGGGTATCAAATGTTGTCCTGTGTGTTTCTCAAAGTCTGTACAGAGCTTTCAGTCCTTCTAGTGCATGCTAATACATATCCTGACAGCTTTTCTTTACTGGCTCAAGCATACAAACACATGCAAATTTCACATACACGAATCAGCTGCACAAGAAAGGAGAGAAATATCCTGTTTGAGACCACAGTTATTTTATCACTCTTACTGCAAGAGAGGTAGTGACAGAATCACAAGGCACTACTGCTATGTCTGTTAGAAGTATCTTGTAATGCTCAAAGATTTCTTCTCAAAAGTGTAAAAATATTTAAAAAATAATAATAGTATGATTTCACTACATGAACAGAATCTCTGAGAAACTTTCTTGGACAATATAATTTGGATGTTTTCAACATCGCTTATTTTATTTCACAACAAACTTAGATTTTATCACATGATTGCTTTCCCAATTATAGTGCAAAATAAAAGGCATCATCAAATAGTTTAATAGGTGCAGAGGAAAATGTAGTTTTGTACATCAAATGATGCAGAAAATAACGTGACAACAACCAAAAAAAAAAACACTGTGTTGGGATAGAAAATTATTGCTATGGAGTTATTTGTCCTATATCTCCTGAACAGGGCAAAGGGACAGAGAGCCCCCCAGGTTTGATTATTATTTTTCTGATAAAGTGTACACTGGGATAAGGGGAAGATTTTCTCTTCCAAGTAGGGTCTGCAGTCCTTCCAGTGAGTATGTAATCTCAACAGTTAAAAGACAAATCACGTTTATCCATAAAAACAGAAGTCCACGCTTCGGCTGCAGGGTAGGAGATTTAGGCAGAGGCACTGACAGTTTTTCTTTAGAAAACTGTTTGTATTTTCCCCACAATCTACTCAGACACGTACTAATAGAATTTTAAAAGGTCTGTACACATCCAGTGGTGCTCAGATCGCATGTTGATAAGCACCTCCCGGTGATTTTCAGATCTCCAACTCCAGCGTGGACCCGTGATTACCTCTGCCTGCCTGGCAATACAGAACACTAATCTGTCTCAAAACAGAGGCCCCCCAACAGCACAGGGTGGGGAGCAGTGGATCACCACAACCCTCTTGCATCCAGGTATGTATTATTTATGGCTATACCTCTGTGTGATCACCTCCAGTTAACTGGAAGCCTCTCTAAAACAAAGCTTGCTCTAGTCCTGCTCGCCGTTGGCACCAGGCCCTCCTCGCTGCAGCTCTGCTGCAAGCAGACATAACAGCCCTTGGTCTAATTAACTGTCTTTAAGGCAGGGCTAAGTGGGCTCTGTGGGGGGAAGAGGCTTTCCTGAGCCCCTCCAAGCCTCTCCCTGGCGCTGGCAGGCGGAGCGCGCGCGGCCTCCGAGAGGCACCGCTAACTCGCTGACATTATGGCCACGGGTTATCATTATCATCTTTTTTTTAAAAAAAAAAAACACCTGATCGATCGCTCCCGACCACAATGATGCTTCAGGGCATCGCCAGCTCTGCTGGGGAGTGATTGACCATTGGGTATCATTAGAGAGGGGAGGGAGGGAGGGAGGCTGCAGCAGCAGCTCTGGCTCCTCCTCGCACACGCCTCTCCCTCCCGGACACTGCTGACCTTTCACTCAGGAGCCAGCTGGAGTCAGGAGAGATTTAATTGAATGGCTTCCCTCAGATGTGTTTGGGGTTTGGGTGATGGAGGAGGAGGATGCGGCACTGAGAAGAGAGAAGTGTGGGGGGAGAGAGGGATGGAAAAGAAAAAAGCAACAACTTTGGGTGACCTTCAAAGGCTAATTGCTTGGCTCTTCCTAGGCCTGGGCTTTGGCTTGCACAGAGATCTCAGCACTGGCAGGGCCAGGGCTGTTCTTCCCTGAGCCCTGGCACTCCCCCTTCACCCTCTCCCTGTGCGACCAGCCAGGGACAATCCAAATCAGCCACTTCTGCCCTCCTGGGTGACACCACACAGGCAGAACAAGGATCATCCTAATTTTCTAGGCCTCCTCATCGCTGAAAAAAGGTATTGGGAGGAGTGGAGTAAGAAGCAAGCATTCCTCTGAAAGAGGGCATAAATACACAGAAATGTGCATAGATATTTTCTTGTCCTTTTTTGTAACATCACATTTTTCTTCAGATTGAGTACAGAAAGAGACAATAAAAAACACAGAGGGGGTCCCAGCCAGAGAAACCCAGCAATTGTCCTGCTGCTTGCCCTTTTCCAGCCACCTCCCATTTCCTCTGGTTTGGCTGCTTTGTTTGTGCAACCTGGGATGCTGCACCTTGGCAGCTCTGCCCACACACCTCCTGCTCCTCCTCCTCTCCTTTCCTCTCCCTTCCCTGCCTGTCCCCCTCAAAGCAGGCTCCCCCCTTTCAATTTTAACATAACTAAAAAGGAATGAATGGATCTCAGCTGAGTTAAATGGGTGACAAGGGAGATGGAAAGAAGGAAATTCATCCCTTCTTGTCTTTGAGAGCAATTTAATTAGGCCCAGGCCCCCTGTGAGTGGGTAAGGGAAAGGCTGAGGATTGGCTTGTCTGGGCTTCCTCTGAAGGCAAAAGCGGCCTTGGACACACATAGAGAGAAAGGATTTTTAAAGGATCATGTAAGAAGATCAACAGATAAGCAGCTAATTTTGTGTACTTAGGGAGAAAATGAGTGCGTTCACTCCCACTGGAATAGCCAGAGTGATGGGATGAGAGGAGGGAAAACGAGGAGGAAGCAAAGGAAAAAAGCTTAAGGTATTTCACCATTACTGCCGATTGCCAAAATTAAAGATTTATACTGCTTGATAGGGTACTCTGGCTGTGGCTTTCACAGTGGCTGTGCATGTGTACATATATCTATATACATACATATATAGATATAGATTTTTCTTTATACAGCTCAGTTATTTCAAGAATTTTCATCAGAAAACCACTTTTAAACTAATTGGAGTCTGTGGAGAGGAAACCTCATTTTTGGTTCAAATGAATTTTCTGAAAATGTCATTTGATTCGGGAAATATGACTGATCTGCCCGATTTCTTGATAAGAAATGAAATGAGCCGTTGTCCTTCAGGATATCATAGACTTGAAATGGGGGATTTTATGGTTAATGCCATCAGATAGAAGTGTCCTACTTTGAAAGGAGAAGTCCATCAGCCCCAGGGAAAGGCTGAAGACTGAATTTCGTCTCTAAATCCACAGCTGCAGCTAGAGCTGGCACAGAGCAGTGATAGATTTTTTTTATTTCCCAAGCAATAATTACAAGATAAACAGCAATATATTACACGGTGATTAATAACCACAAGTACTTAGTAGTTTTTCAGCTCTTCAATTTAATTCAGAATTTTTCCCCTCAGTGATGTGGTCAGTGCTGACCAGGGAGGCTAAAATTAATCCACAATATAACAACACCTTAGCTTTTTAATTATCTCACATAGAATAAACCTGTATTTGGAGATGGCTGACTTCCTAGTGCAACAGAAACAGGATCTCCAGGATGTCAGTGTAACCTTGCTAGCTTCATTTTTTGTAGGGAAAAACTAAGAAAGACAAGATAAGTGACTTTCCCAAGGCCACAAAAGGAATTAGTCAGAGAGACAAGAAAGTCCCTCAAAGTCCTTGCTGGAGGGCTGGCACCATTAGTTTATCTTTTTCATAGCAGCATATATGCAAATAGAAATGGAATCATATGGATAAAAAAAAAGAGAGATCAGGGACAAGAGAAAAGGCAAAGAGAGAAAGCCAAATAAGCGTAAGTAAATGTTCAAAAGGGCTGATTCAAGCTAATATTGAAGCAGCAGGTTTTCAACAAGACATCAGGGAGGAGCAAACTGCGTGAGACTCATAGGTGACTTGGGTAGAAGGCTGTTCTACAGACAGATTGTTTGCAGAGGTTTGAAAGGCTACAAAAAGTTTGGGAGCAGATTTCCAGGCATTACAGTGTGGGCCCACAGTGCTGGCCCATCTGGCCTCCTGCCCACACTGGGAGCATTCCAGCCTTGGTACTCAACATGCTGCCCCCAAAGTTTATGGCAAAGGTCCTGTTGACTTTGCTAGGAGTGTAGGGAGGTCTCTACAGAGAAACAGCCATCTTATGCCACATTTGAGCCAGGAAAGAAGGGCAGGTGCTACCACAAGCTTCCCCTCAGCTTTAAAATGCTGCCATGGGAAAAAAATCCAACAGGAGGAAAGAGAAGCAAGGAAAACCCAAGGTTTTCAAATTTCAGTCAAAAAAACCTAAGGAACAGGTAGAGAATATGTCTCAGTTTGAAAGGGTTTTATTTTATCAGTGTGGCACCTTGCTAGCAGAAAAAATTACCAATTCTTTTACTGACACTTCTAAACTGGATTCTTCATATACAAGTTCACTTCTCAATTAGTGGCTAGACAGGCTGTTTCTTAAATGTACAGAATGGAAGCAGCAAGATGATGTACTACTCTAACCTTTTCCCTGTTAAATGGAAAAAAAAAATGGATCTTTCTGTGATGCATCACTGATTATTCTCAATGCCTAAATCTAAATTAAGGCAGAAATATTTTACTTCCCCCAAAACTGCACATAGGTAGACACTTTGTGTTATGTCCCTTCTTATCAGCCATGGCTCCCCAACAATGACTGCAGCTACAGATGAGACAAGATTCATTAGGGGTCAACAGAAAGAAAAATTCTTTAATTTCTCCTTAAAGAGCACCTTTGTCTACAAAGGATTACCCTGCCCTGTCCATGGTCTCTGTCAAGATTGATCCTTTTCAAGTTGTCATCCACAGGAACAATGTCTGGGGCTGCTTTTTACAACCACTCTAAGACAGCAGGTGCAAACTAAGTGGGGTAATTTCTTAGACCTGGTTCTGCTTTCCTTTCCCCTACTAGTTTTTAGTATGTATAAAATTTTTTTGGAGAGTGTGAAAATAATCCTGCATGAGAGAAAAAAGCTTCAGTCTTCCTCAGTCAGGAGGAAATCATATTGCAATACATAACTCTGAATCTCAGGCATAAGCATTGCAGATGGAAAAGAATTATTAGGTCATCTCTACTTGTGCAGGATTGTTCCCCACAGTACATTCCCCAGTTCTAAAACTAGTCCAGTTTTAATTGACACTGGCAATGGGCTTTCCATCATGCTCCTTGGGAGGCTGTTCCACTGCCTGAACTCAGTATTGAGAAATATTTCCTGATACTTATCTAAAATTGGCATTGCTAATTTTGGCTTACACTACCAACACGTCCCTCTTTACACTGCATTCTGTGGTGTGAAGCACAAGCTACCACTGCCTTTCCTGACAAGACATCACTGCTTATGTGCCCTTAATGTATTCATTTCATCAGGTGGATAAATGTATATGAAATAAAGCATCCTCTAAGCACAACATACATTTGTTTTGTACAGCAACTGCTGAATAAAGAGCAGGCCTGAAAGAATTACACTGGTGGAGACTTTGATGTACGAATAGGTAGAAGAGCAGAAGAGGAGAACACATAACTCAGCCCCAGATTGCACCCTCAAGAAATCATGTTGAGATTCCCAACAGGTAAACACCTTGACAAATCCTTACTAACTTGATGAAAGCAGTTCACAAAAATATCATAAAAGCACAGAGTGGATAACACAGGAGATGGATCAATTTCTTTCCCTACACTTCCACGGTACCCTGTTTAGCTAGAGATAGAATAATGTTCTAGTACATGTAAGAAAAATTAAAATATATCTTAGAATCTCAGGAAAAAATATGTAGTTACATAGGAAATGTAATGTAGAGAACACCGCTTACAATCACAGTCCATTTTTTTTATCTTTGAAGTGCAGTACAAACACAGCTAAAGGAATAATTGGTTTACTTTCACACATGCCCATGGAGCAGGTAAGCATTATTCCCAGGTGGACATGGGAGCTCATCCCAAGGAGTGCAGAGCAGATTGCTTCCCAAGACTACAGAGAAGACTAAAAGTGTTTTAAACGCCACAGTGTGGCAACATCTTGCACCCACTTCTAGGCCTTGTCTGTACCAGGTCAAAATCCCCACAAAAAGGCCACACAACAAAAAGCCCCGGCCTTGTATAAGTTCATGGTGCCCTATCAAACATAATGGGAAACTTATAATGGCAAAATTTTTTAGTCATAGGCATTACAGTAGGCTGTGCATCATCTGTTCTTATCTCCCTTCACACTGGACTAGGTAACAACTCTCTTCTGACATAAATACAACACAGACACTAAATAAAATCTTGAAGGCAATATAAACTCTTGATAAGCTGTCCCATTCTGCTGATACCCACACAAGACATGCATTTAGTCTGTTCTCTAAGTACAGTATCTTGCAGCAGATCACTGCATGCCATTAATGACTATTAATGAATACAGAACCAAAGCTTTAACATCATAGCTCATAAGAAAATAGTGGTTGGGCCAAAAAAAAAAAAAGAAAAAAAAACCCCTGGTGCTTAGAGCTTTGGCCACAGCTATGATCCACCTAGATTGTTCATTGCATCATTGCAGGTAAGCACATAACTGCTAATTCTGTTATTCACCCAAGTTCCTTTTGGTTGTTTAAAATTCTGGGATTTTTTTCCCTGGTGAACTAGCCACTCAATTACTCAAAATGGCACTTGAATACAAGTCTTCTGAAAAGAATGTATAGTCCACGGATAGTGGGAAAGCAGTAGCAATAGGAAGCATACTTTGCCAGTGGGAAGAATGAAACAAACTTCCCAGCTGTATCAGTCTGTACCAATCTGAGAAGTAGGCATATGTAGAATACAGGCATTTGAGACCAAATTAAAGGCATTTTCCTTTCCATTTCACTTAGACACTTCAGGTACTTCTGCTGTGGTCACAGGGTAGGGGATCTCCCACCCTGTACACCCAACCTGCAGTGTTCCTCTCATCCCTACAGTGCTCCCTGCCAAATGCTCCTAATGTTGTACCACAACCTTCCCCCCTCAACATGCTTAAAAAAAAAAAAAAAAAAAAATCCAAATCGCACTGTAAATCCAAATGTGAGATAATGAGTTTACCACTTACTGAAATCTAACCATGAGGAGTTACAGCAGAATTCTGGATCACTGGCATCAGTAAATGGACAAGGAAAATGTCTCTGCAGTCAAAACCTAAAAGCGATGCCTAGACCACCTAACTTTATCTTTTGTGTGACCAACTCCCAAAGTACCTTGGGAAGAAGAATTCACATAAAAATATACTTCCACTTTCTCCTGCCTCCCCTCCATGTGAGTGACAGAAAGAGCACTCTTTGGTCTCACAGGTAATTTTCCTGCTTGTGAGATGTTCACTAAACCCCCCTCAACCACCATCCCTGAAAGAGCTCTGCAACATAACTGGAAATTCAAGTATTGCCTGTCATGACAATAATGAAATATATGGAAGGGTGGATGAGAAGGAAAGGGTGAAGAATGGATCCCAGGCTGAATGACAGCTTCTGGAACCTCTCCTTCTCCTTGCTGGACCTGTTAAATCCACAGTTAGTGGTGGCCTCAGGGAGGACAGGGCACCATAGCATGAGTCCCTGCCAGGATCAATAAAGCAAGGGATTGAATACCCCCATTTGGGTGCCTGGAGCAACCTGTGACCAAACCAGAGGAAAAAATAAGGGAAAGAACGCATTTAACTTATCTTATAAAGAACATATTTTCAAAAATCTAATCTTCTAAGGATCTGAGTAGCTTCAGGGTTTTGTTTATATTTTTCATTTAGGAGTCTCCCTTGGGTCTTTTCTTTGCCAGGAGCACAGTGGGCAAAATCAGGATCTTTGGCTTCCCCAATGTGCTCAAGAACTCTATGGATAATTTAAGCTTTCCTACTGCAGTAAAACAGAAAGTTCATAAAAATAAATAGAGTAATACTTTGCACTCATTCCACAGGAGGCTTGTGCTTCATAAAATCTAGTCAGTGAAACATCTCTTAGAAGTAGGTAAGTGTTATTTTCCCATTTCACAGATATGAAAAGGAGATACAGGATGTGTCAGGACCACCTAAGCCTCTGAGGACCATTCTTCAAAATAGCAATTTTGTTTTTCTGGAAGTCATGACTAATTCAACTTTATGTGACATGTCACTTTGGCACACTTAAAACACATGCCTGAACGTATGGATGCAAGTGTGTGTTCCAATGGAATTTCTGGCTGCTAACCTCTCCTCTCAGAGATGCAAACACACACCCATACCACAGCCATCCCAATGCAAGGACCAGGATACTCCTTAAAATTGCCAGAGCAGATGCACCAGAACTGAGGTGGTAGACTTTGAGCTGGAGTAGCAAAGTCACTTGCACAATTTTATTCTGCTATTACCAGACTGATGCCTTACATCTCTGCAACAAAAGCTGCTCTCAGCTCAAATGACTTCTGAAAACAGGACAGATGTTCCTTAAAACTGAATCCAGGGTGTGCTTCTGATTTCATCCTTTGAAACTTTGATTACTTATACAATCCAGGTCTTCCAAAATCCCATTTCCTCATTTAATCATAAGAAATTCTATCAAAAGAAAGCCTCTGAGATCATCCATGTAATCTCAGCAATCACTGCATCAACAGCAGAAACAGAACACCACAATGTTTCTATAACTTTTCTGAAAAGCTGACTTGCCAAGTGGTTTTTGGTTTTCTTTGCTTCCACATATTAAATTCCATTAATAGGCAGCCAATATACGTATATTTTAAGCACTCTTGATTACTTTCCCATACAAGCAACCATGGTATTCAGGGTGTATAATCCAATGACAGGCAGTGGGAAGAGGAAGGCTTGTATGATATCCAGGAAGATCTAGAAAGGACAATATTCTTTCAAGAATAATTCAATATATACACAAAACAGTAGCAATAACAAGACATGGAGCAATTCCCTCCTTTCTCTTCATTCTCTTTTATTATGCTTCTCTCTATTTGATAGTGCCCAGTATTCTACAACAGGCAGAAGCTTTCAAAAAAGGAAAAAGTTTTAAAAGAAATTCAGAATGTGTCAATAATCAGGTTGGTTTACATTTTTAATTGGTACATTCTTCATCATGATGGCTACTTTACAGGGATCTCTCCCAGGAAGCTAATTTAGCCTGAATAATGGGTACCTGAGCCCATTAGACTAATTTTCATTACTGGAGACACAGTGCTACGGAACTTAAATGCCATCTAACCTTGTTTGAAACAAGTTTAAAATCTAAACCAAGAGAATTTAATCTGGTAGTTTAATCAAAGTTATCACACATTCAGGAACAAAAGATGTGACCTGCATATTTTTTGTTACAGGTAGAAAAACATCCTTTTCTAGGTAACTGAGTTGCACATCCAACCCATAAGCCACGTTTTGAAGACAGGATTCAACTCACCTGGCTTTACATGTCTTACTTTTAGATATTTAAAATTACTTGTCTATGCTTTTTCTGAAGTCAAAGGAAACTCAAGAACACGATTAATTGCATCATTAGTAGGATGCGGAAATCAGAATATGAGAGATTAACCTTCTTGGGAGGTGCCTGTACCCTTGTTATAAACAGAACCTAGCAGACTTAAGCCAGATGTTCCCTTAAAATGAATCAGACTGAATCAAGATCTCAGAGTTGTCAGCGCCTCGTGCCTTTTAGCAAGAATGAAAACAATACAGAGGTGCTAGACTAAAATTTCTTAAGTCCTGATCCTTTGCATTCAATTTCCCTGTTTTTCTTCAGTAAAGGAGCTGACATGGTGTAAAGTTCATTTTAATTCGAATAATTTTTTTGTGTTAGACTATCAACAGCCTACTGGAATCAAGAATGTTTACTTCAATCAAAATAATCCAGAAATACAGGGGTTAGCAAAGCTACAACTGCATATTCTTCTATGCCTTGTTAAAGAGGTTATAGTGTTCAATGAGAATCATAAAGAAATATCAAATTATTAGAGTAAAATTCTTTTTCAAAGATTTAGGAAGATAAATGACAAGTGTCTATCACTTTAATATGCCTTTAGATACACTCAAAAATGCCTTCATTTTTTACTAAGCAATGAAGTTTGGCGTCAATTACAAGGAGGCATAAAAAAACCAACCACACAAAAAAACGCACAAAAAAATCCCAAACAAAACAAAAAAACCTAATCTCAAAACAAGAATTTTAGCACTACTTTTGTTTTATTAAGCTTTTGTTCTAGCCCACAGCCACAAACAAAATATAGCAGCATGTTTCTGGTTTTTATTTCCATCTCAATGACCATGCTGGTAGGAATCATGGTGAAAACCTCAAAAGGAAGAAGGGCTCAGCTCATTGCAAAACAGCAGTTGTCCAGAAATCAACAGTGGGATCTGGATAGCCCAGAGATTTAGGGCAGAAAGTCAAGAACACGGAACATTATTTCTGTTATTTAAGGACTTATGTCCTCTTTCACTTGAAGATCATCTTCTTGCCCCCAATGCCTACTGCCACCAGCAATATCTGCTTGCAGATATATTGGTAATACCCAGCATCTTTCAGAGTTCCAGATATATTTGTCTTTTAAAATAATTCAGTATTTGGATGAAATAAAACAGACTTGCTGCATCACATCAGTCACATACTCCACTCATTCCAAAATTACTTTAGTGAGATTATATCAGTGTGAAGCCGAAACTGGTCCCCTGAATTTAGTGTAGTCTTGTAAGACCAACAACAGTGAACAAAAACCAAAATCTACCCCAGAGCTAGATTTCAAACCTCAGCCCATCATTCAGTTACCATTGTCCAAGATGTGCAAACACTCAAAAAAGGCTTTATCACATTCCCTGTGATGCAAAATGCACTTTTTTCCCCAAAAAGTGTTTGTAATTATGTAGCAAACATAATTCTGTAAGTGTTGTAAATTACGTGTTGGTAACTCTGAACTACCTTTGTCATCAGGTAGTTCATGGGTAATAGTAAAAAACCCCAACGATAAACAAGATCCCAAAACTTCAGTTAAGATTTTCAATAGTGCAAACATAATATGGGATGGTAAAGAGAAAAATCACAGGCATAAACCCCAATAATTATGGTTTAAAGAGCAGCACATCATGACAGGATTTGCTAATGTTTAAAGTTTACACACAAACTGATTACCAAATGAACAAATAGGCTCCTCAAAAATACCCATTTAGGCAACTATGGCTATATCTTGCATTTATCTACCCTTCCAACATTGCCAATCTCTTTTTATCACTTCAACCGTTGTAGATCTACTAAAATTTAAACCAATTTTAAGATGACAGACATGATACATCATAACTACAGTCTGTGCTACAAATTCATACAGTTTGATCCATGTTTCTGATGAAAAAACATTTTTTATTCTTAGCCTTACAGGAGAAATTGGTGGGATCTAGGTGCTTTTTATCTAAGCACTATGTTAAATCTCCCCAGATTTTGGCAGATTCTTTAATGTTTATGAAAGGCATTCAGTGGTCAATCCAAGAATATGCAAATGCTGTCTTCCCTGCAAGATTCTGTGATATTTTGATAGCTACCTAATGAATAATGTATTGGTTTACTGCGCTAATTCACCAATTATCAAGATTTTATTCACTCTTCTAAACTTAGTCTCTGAAGAATGTTGCAAAAAGGGGTGGGATATATTTACAATACAGACATTTATGTCTGAGGTAGCCATTTGCACTCTCCACAGGTAGAGATAGAGACTTTTTTGTGATGCATCTGACTGGAATCATAGATTTCAGCATTACTGTGAGCCAAACCAGTGTTTCTGCTTGCTGCCCACCACAGAAATTTTTCAGTTCCTCCAAGAAAGACACAAGATCTGCTGCAGTTTAGGAACCACCAGTCTCTCAGCCAGATTTTGCAAATGCACCTGGTCCTTCACCATGACAGTTGGCTAACATCAAGTAATACTGATAACATCTGAACTAGTTAGTTACACAGGTGTAAAGAACCTGCACCTTAAAAGACAAAAAAGAGGTTTCTTTGCCTGGAAGATGTTGAGGACCTGGTTTTTCCCTTGTTTTCTGGAATATATGCACAGCATGGTGCTTCCAGGCTATCAATACCATATTGTATGCACTGTGGAACTTAGAATGACAGCAGAATGGTTTGCATTGAGAAAATGCTAGCTGAAGTGTACTGCAGAATCTGTTTTTCTCATTGCTAGACCTCTTTAAAAGTGCCTGGGATATATTTTCAGCCTTTTTTTCTTCTTAAAGAGAACATATTTATTATGTAACTGGTTATTTTTTGGTTGAAAAATGATGTTTTGTTGTTTTGTAGAAATATCAAAAGGGGTGGGGAAGGGAAGGCAAACATCCAACCAATATTAGCTCTGAAGTGCTGGGTAATTGTACAGGGCCCTGGGCAAAAAACAAAACATAGATGTGCAGTAGTCATAGCACATCTTGTCTTAACTTGTCTTTGTTAGTGTAAGTGAAAAGGTTAATGCTGTTCAATTCCCTCAATGCAGAATGAGGCACTGTGGCACCTTGGAAATCTAAACTTACTCACAGCACAACTGATGTGATTCCTGGGAGAATAATATTATTTACAAGTTAGTTTAATAATATCAATGCTGATTAACCACGCGCTGGTGTATTTTATATATATTTTTTAAAAAAGGAAAAAAAAAAAAAAGAAAAACCCAACAGATTGCTTTTAGTATGCTTATCACAGGGTAAAGCTTTGCTGCTGTCTACCAGTAACATATGGTAAGGTCTCAGCCACCTACTAGCCATAAGGGCTTAATCCTACTAGCCAAGACAGATACCAGGGATGGATCCCTGCAAGAGTTTTGAATAACATGCATGGCAGTTTAAAGGAATAAAGCTTCCTTTAAAGCCGAATAATTAATGATGACTTAAATTCAATGCCAATTAAAAATGTCAGAGGCTGCTTCTTGACTGCCTTGCACTTTGTGCAGTCAGTTAAATTCAGAGCATAGTGTGTGTGAGGAAGCTGCCAAACTGTCCATGTTTGGCACAGACCTGGCACAGACATACATGGTGACACAGGTGTAAGTCAGGGAAGAAGCAGATCCTCAGATTTTTGGGCCACAGTCTCATCAAGCAAACTACCATCCTGCTTACTTTAAATTACCTAAGCCATCAATAAAAAACCCTCACAATAAAAGTGAAATAAATATTAATCCTGACTATCTGCTATTTCCTTATTAATATCTGATTATTTCTTTCCTTTTCATTATTCTGTTTGTCTAACCAAAGGCTTTTGACCAGTCTCTCTTTTATAGCCAGCATAGTAACTCTTAATAACACAGAGGCATTCATCTCAGGAAATACACAACAAATAGGGATGCAATCTCTCCTGTACACACGTCACTTGCTAATAGGGACAGAAAATTGGGGTTTATTATTTAAATTTCAAGGGCCAGGTGTGGCCAAGCTGGTGCTCCCAGCATACCAAGCTACTGCAGTGCTGCTGACTTAAACTACTGCACATGACCATGAGTATCCATTATTTAGCTCAGAGTTCAGAAAGCAAGCTTCACACCCAGACAACTCTCTAGATTTCACATTAGCTTCTCTGTGTCTGATCTATCTGATCCCAACAAGCAGTCCTCACGTGGCACATGAGAATAACAAGTCAAATATCCTCGAGTTCCACTCCTGCAGACTCCAGAGCTGGAAGGATGGCCACAGGCATACCCAGCTTGCATGGGGTGATCATGGCAATGAATCTGCATGATGCCTTTGGCTCCATTCCCAAAACTCCCCTCTGTGCCAGCTCATGCCTCCATGAGGCACAGGCAATACAGAAGGCCACTGCTCTCCTGCTCCAGGGGTGGTGCCTGCCTTAAAACATCACATGCAGCCTCCAGACCATCTATGGCTAAACTTCTTATTCTTGTCAGCCCTACTCTGAGCTTGATTTCAGAAGATTTCAGTTTTCAACATTTGAAAATATGAATATGTCAAGAAACAGAGCCAAAGCTGCAGGTATCTTCCATGTATTGCTAAGGATTAAAAAAGATTAAAGTTTTTGTCATTTACCAGCAGTAAATCTATTCTACTACCATCAGCCCCCCAAATATGATCTACTCTTTCGAGATCACTCATTTAGGGATGACCAGCTTTAGAATCAGGTGTTAGATTTCCAAAAATGGTTTCAAGAGGTGGAATCCTGTTAAATTTATTCAGACCAAAGTTATCTAGAATTGAGCACTTCAGACAGTAAACTCGAACAGCCTCCACCCTGACTACACACCCAAAATCTCCAGAAAGTGAACACTTTCCAAAATCTATTTATTTTCATACTACCTTTGATTCCATTTTGCCTGCATATTATTTCAAAGCCTTTTATTAGTAGTAAGCTTATGAGTCAATCTAAATTTATTTAGCTAAAAAGCAAAAGGTCTGAAATACTTTCCCCTTTCTTTGTCTCTTAACAAGCAAAAGTTTCTTCCACAACACTGAACCACAACCTCCTATTTTGGTGTTCTCTGTTTACGTTTTCCTGGTCAGAGTAAATCTTTGTATGACTGGAACCATTCTTGCAGATATGCCTCTGCTCTTGGGATTATTAGAGAATTTTCCCGCTCCAGGAAAGAAAGGGATCCAATCCACTAGGTAAGGACCTGCTAGATCCATAAAAATTGGGAGCCAAATTCTGATTATCACTTGTATGAGTAGGCAGATAACTCAGCATGGCTGATATTCATGAACACAGGTGTTCCCAGAGAGAAGCAGACCTGGCCTCTCTCATACATACATACAACAAGGAAAACGGAGGAAACATATTATCCCATAACTACAGAAAAGAATTGGTATTTGTGTTCAACATCAAAACAAAATCTAAGTCAACTGATGCAGCAGAAAACTGGAACATGCCAGAAGCACCTTTCAGACTTCCACTAGAATTCTCTGCTCAGAGAAGAGATCTGTCCTCCTGTTTGCTACCAATGCCTCTCTAAAACAACTTTAATTTCTCTTGCTATTTAATACATGTCACAGCACTTGACGACACTCATGATCTGTGCTAATCAAAGCCTCAGTAGCTGCTACAGCCTGAGCAGGAGTATAATCCTTAAGATTCAGTCCCCCCTCAAAAAGGGAAAAAAAAACTCCTGGTAGTTTGCCTGACAACAGGGTAAACAGATTATTGTGTTATTGCTGGCTGATTGCCGGAGTTATTTTGGAGCTCCATAATTCGTTTAAAGAGATTTTTGACATTTATGAAATGACTTCTATAATCAACTGACAGTGCAATATCCTATAATTGTTCAATTAAAAATGACTACTAGTGCATTCATTTATTAGTAGAATCAGATAATTGTCTTGCCACTAAAGAGTACTTCACACTTTGCGCATCAAATGAAAATGTTTGAGTATAAATCTGTGGCACAGCAGCTAAAGTCCCAGGGATTTTTCAAGTGAAGGTGTAATTATTACAGGCCTCTGAAGTAAATATGGTTTCATGTGATAATCTTTAAATGGATTGCCTGTGTCTTACAAGACACACTTCTGCATAAGCTGTCACATCTGGCGGGATGGACGCAAACAGGTTTGCAGTGGCAGGTGAGACTCCTGTGATTTTAAACAGGGTCAGCTTCAAAACTGGCATCTAAATCACAGAGCTGACCTTCCTCCCCTTCCCCTCTCCTGTTACTGGGAGGGCACTGTTCTGCTGGAGGAAGGCAGCAGGGAGTGGGTTAACAGTTAAACAGTTTTGCATAGAAAATTGGACTGGAATATAAACCCACAAACTACACGGGTAGTCACAAATGCACACCCACACCCTGTGCTCCTGGGAGGGTGATATTCAAGCAACATCTTGATGAAATATCTGGCGATCTTTAGATGTATTTGAAGTCCACTTGAGGACACTGAGCACCTTGAAACAATACTAGAATAGAGAGTTTCTCTTTAAAATTGAACATTTTAACTCACATTATCCAAGCTATCTGCTAATCAAAATCACAGATCAATTTTTCATTAAATAATAAAAAAAGCTTGGTACATCAAGTAGGTAGAGATTATATGGAAAACTGTGTAAGCAAATCACTGAAAGGCAAGAAACAGCAGCAACCCCTTCGCAAATATAATGTGGGTTTTTTTAATTATCTCTCTGTTTCTAACGACAACCTTCCAGAATCCTTGGCTAAAACCCACAATTTATATTCAGATAATAATAATTAAAGAAATCAAGTGCAGAGTCACCAGATGGAAGATAATACTTAATTTGTGGCTGCTACAGTATACTATTCAGAAATGTCATTTCAGAGTCTCAGCTGAGCTTAAGCCCTGCTCTCCTCTTCCATCCCTCCCCCACCACACACCAGTTTGATGGCAGAACATTACCACTTCTTCACCTTGCACTTGAGCTTTCCTGTATTGCCATTACACCCCGATCTTCAAATGCTTTAATGAACCAATAATTAACGAGTTATTTCTTGTGCCGTGGCTGCACCAAGTGTTCCTTTCCCTGCGCTGCAAAGTGGGGAATTCCTGCCAAATTTCTCTCTAGCAGCCCCAGGATTAGGGGGAGGGTAGCTGGCTCCCATCTAGAGAGCATCAATGGGGGAGCATCTGGAGAGCACCTCATTTCCCAGCACAGCACCAATTAAAACCAAAGCAGGGATGTGGCAGAAGCCAGGCTTCAGCCAGGCACCCCCTCCCTCAGCAGCCTGGTGCTGGCTGGGCACACACCAGAGCCCCGTGGCACAGCCCAGCTCTCCCCTTGTGTACTCTGATCACAAACCCATCCTTCCCCTTACTTAGGGGGGCAAAAAAAATTAAAATCCATGTGTAATATCAAACCAGCTTTGCAAATGACCCACCAAGGATATACACTGCTTCATTGGTGGCATTTCCCTCCTCATCTTATCCCCCCCATGCACCTTTTTTATTGTTTGTTGTTGTTTCAAACCCATTTTTCTGCGCCTCATACAGATTTCAGAATGACTTTTGATAAAGACGATCCTGGCAGCCGGGTGATAAATACTATTTTCTTAACCTGCCTAGCTTTGTCAGCCACCTGCAACTGCAGCCTGCCACGCTTTGGAAGCAGCTCATTAACTTTCCTGCAGCTTCCCAGGAGTTTTCCTTGTTTTCTTTCACCTTGGGTGTGTGCTGCCTACTCCATGAGCAGTTAACTGCGCGAGCGGGCCGAGCGCGCTTTGGCACCGCGAGCGTAGCACGCTTCAGGCAGCCTCCCTGCTAAGGCTCAAAATCTCTCTTAAACACATTAAGCAGCCCATTTTGGATTGATAGTGCAGTAATTATTCTGCTTCACCCTAAAAACCATCCTGGGGTAATTGGCGCAGAGGAAAATTACCCAGAGTCCTCTGCCACCTGGTAGTTAAGGAACGAATCCAGGGAAAGATAAGTGAAGCAGGGAAAAAATCGGCACTTATTTGATTTTAATCTCACCACTTTGCAAGCATTTAAATTGCCTTAATCAGGTGGCTGGCTCCCAGCCTAGCTGGTAATCTGTTATCAAATTTGAAACTAGATTTTTTAAAATGTCAGTGTAGGCTGAGAATTGAAGTCTATTAACAGTTATGAGCCTCTCTCCTAAACTTCCATAATCTATGTATTAATGATCCCTTTTACAAAGCTGTCAAATATTACTTTATTATAACTATATATTAGTAACGTCAGTGTAAAAGCAGGATTTAATTATTTATTTTTAAAGATGGGGGGAGGAAAACCAAACCCCATACACATACACAATGCTGACATTCTTAACACTGAAACCCGATTTTTCCGAGGCAATAACTTGAGTGTATGGAATAACCTTGATAAATGTAATTGAATTTTTCTCTGATAAGATTAACTAGTGGTAATTGTGAATGGGGAAGGTCTGACCCACTACAAATGAGATGTATGACGAGCTGAAAATAATCAATTTTTTTCCTTTCTCTTTCTCTCCTCCCTGCTCCCCCCACCCCAACCCCCAAAAAGGAAAAAAAAAGACCAAAAACTGAAATAGTAATTTTGGGCCTGGCAGGATGAAGCATTTATGTCTGAAATGTTTTTGTATGTGCTGATTATCTGCTATCTTTCTCAGTGTGTCTAATTGTGCTGAGCTCAGTTTAAAATGAGATCAACACATTTAAACCCCAGAAGGCTTAATTAAGGGAGGGACTTAGTGCTTTACAAAAAAGGGGAATATACGCCTTTCGAGAAATGTAGTATAAATTCTACCTGCAACTTTTCCCTGACTAGAGTACTCCAAAATTTTGTAGTTTATTAAATTGCTTTTGAAAACAAACACAAAAGACAGAACTTTACAACTTATAATTGCTGCTGGTGGTTGAGAGCTGCGATTTTTTTTTTCATGTTTACTACTTCTTGCTTTTTTTTCTTTCCACGTGCTCTTATTTCAAGCTGTCCTGACAAAGTAAGCAAAAATGCAATATATAAACCAGGCTGGAGAAGTCCAGCTTTGGAACTCCTCAGCCCCACACAGCAGCTTTGTGCTTTTCAGAGCTGAAGGCTGCATAGCAAAACACACACAAAATTCAGACAAAGCACTCCCCTACCTGGCATTTGCTTCCATGAAACAGACAAACTATTGCTGGGGAGATTAAAAAAAGAGTGAGGGGAAGGATTAATTATTTTTAGTTATGTGATAAAAGTCTATCAATTGTTCTTTGAAAATAATGCCACAGTTCATTTTTTTCTCCTTCCCTCGTTATCCTGTAACTCTGACCATTGAACTTTGGTGCTGTAGATCAGGCTAAAACACCACTGACAACTGTGTATTCATATTCTCTTCATTGAATCCTGTGTAGGTTCTGTGAAAGACTCTTCAGAAAACATAAAACCTACCAACAATGAAATTAATCACAAAGTACAAAAGAAAAGCAGCTGGCATGCAACTACTGAATAATGCAAAATGTGCAGATTTAAATTACATGTCACCCTTAATGTATACAATATATCTATATCTACACACACACACACAGTCGTGCTATAATCAGTAAATAATTTTTCACTGTCTACAAAATAAGTATTTTAATTCACAAATAGTATATACTGAAATTGCATCAAAATTAAATACAGGATGAGTTCATCATGATTAATGTTACTGCAGTAAACACCAGAAGGAATTAAACTCAATTGGAAACGGTTGCAATTTAAAATGATTGTTAAAAAAAAGCCTTTCTATGGGAGAAAGTTTTAAGTTAAACCAGTAAAATCTGTGTCAATATCTCTGCATATTCTTTCCCTAATTAGTCAACAGGATCAAATACAATGAGGAAAGAAAGTTGTTTGCTTCATTTACGTGCTCATTAGAACATGGATTATTTATAAAGGAACTACCTGTAAAACTATAGGAGAAAATCACTGGTGAAGCCACTACTGTCATGCAACATTTTGGGGAAATTATAGCCCTGGAGACTGGTATTATTTTTCTTTTATAAAATAAATTTAAAAATTAAATAGAAAACTGGAGTCCATAACTACTTGCCTTGAATTCTGAACTTTGCTAGTTCAGAGTTGCACAGCCATATATCCCTGAGAGCAAACAAGAACCCAGTGTACTTTATTTCCCAGCTTTTGACAACCTTTATTATTTCGTTTATCTGCTATTCATAGCGAGATGTAAACATCTTACTTCCCAGTGTGATCCTCATATCAACAGTGGGCCAGTTTAAAATATTGGGAATCAATATGTTATAAAACATCAGCCAGTACTAAAAAGACAGAGGTAGAGCAAATTCATTGAATGTCACATAAAAAATAAACAAACACAGACAGATAAAAAAATGTAGCAAGATCATAAATAAAAGGACAAGGAATTAGAGATAGATATTTTTAAAACAATGACTTGACAAGGAAAATGTCCCTACACTGAATACTGAGGCACTTAGAGCAGGGAAAGTGATGGTTTTCTCATAGGTGCAAATGAAAATAAAGAGTTTCAAACAAATCTCTTAATTTAATAGAAAATGTACACGGTAATAGAGCTCATTACTACTACTGTGTGGTGAGAGCAAATAATATGGATGGAGAAAACTTGGTTCAGATTCAGCTTATTGTTTAAATTTATTGGACTGAGTGTTTCAGGCTGAGGGTAGAGGTGGGAGACAGCATTCCCAGCTTAGGCAAACATGCATCATGGACATCTTGCAAAACAAGAAAATGAACCAAACCTCCCTGCTGTTCTTCCCCTTCCCAGGCCTCTTTCTCATCAATGAAAAGTCTATATAACCAGAACCAGCCTAAATTTTTTTTTTTTGGCAGAACCATTTTCCAATTAAAAAAAAAAAATTCTTAAATTTTGCAGGAAAAACCTACTGTAAAAAAAATCATTTGTTTTCAAAGAGAGAAATGCATACTGGTCAGTTCAAATCTGTGGTTATTGCTTTCAGAGATCTAGCAATATTTTGTTTATATATAATAATTTTAATTATTTGAGAATTTCACACTATGTCATTTTAACAGATATTTAATGAAATTCTAAGAGATAAATATATTTACATGTTTTACCCTGTAGGGCAACATTTCTCCATGAACAAAATGAACTAATCAGAAATTAACCAAATCAAATTATGGACTACAGTTTCACATTTTTGAAAACTTCATTTATTTTTGTTTTTTTTTTGCTGAAAATCTGAAGCAAATGTTATCAAACATTAACCCTTTTTCTAACCAATCATACCTATGTTTTTCCTCATTCTCAAATAACTTCTAATTTTCAAAATACAACTAAAATAAACTAACCAAGAAATGGATATTGAGGCTTAAAGGGAAAGGGGGATTTGCAGAAGGAAGGAAGACAAATGAGGAAGGGAGGATGAAAAGGGAAGAACTGGAATTCAGAGGTTTGGGTCAGAAATTCCTGTAGCTTACAGAAAATAAAACAATTTCTGATGACCTTCCCTACTGTGAGCCTTGTTGTCCCTACAGGTCAGCACTGGTCCGATAATGCATTATATCAAAGCAGAATAAAACACATCAAGATACAAACTCAGCTCCCTTATTCCTACAACCCCTATGAAACATTTGTCTTCTGCATCACTTCATTTACCTTAAACATTTAGTTGTCACTTACTATAAAGTTTCAATAATTTTTTGTTTTGTGAAATTTTTGTGTCTTTCACTTAAAGATAACTTTTAAAGTGGCAATTCAAAATAAGTAGTTTCCTTCATCTAATTAAAAAAAAATTCTCAGTAAAAGAAATTTCTTTCTGAAAAGAAACTCTGCATCAGAAGAATTAAAATGTTTCCAGATCTTGCTGTTTCTTCTCCCAGATTTCATGCCTCAGTTTGTCAGATTCAGTTCAAGTTTGCCAATAGATGCACATCATACATTTCCTCCACGATGTCATTTCCAGCCAGACAAACAATGATAGCACAAAAAGTACAGATTATCCTTCACTAGAATTGATCTCCTGCACCTCCTCTCTTTTTGGGGGAAGTCTGCAGAAAACAGCTTTTTTTTCATCAATTGCCTCAATGTAAGCCCTCATTATTTGGCTACCTCCATCTTCTATCACTTGATGCAACAGTTTTTCCTCTGTACAGAAGTGCCAAATCTCAGTTCTGCCAGTGCCCTTGTGGGCAGCAATGCTTGGTCTGCAAAGAAAAACCTCACACAAGGCAAGGATGGGACCAAAGCTTTTTTCACAAGGACTTCAGCCCTGGTTTTGCATTCACCTCACTCCTTCTGTGCCACAAAATCAGCCAGGATGATTTTGTTCCTTCCACCGGACTAGACCTGTTCTTTCTGGTTTGATTCCTTCTCTCATTACTTCTGACAGTTTTGGATTTGGGCTTTTTCCAGAGAAGGAGACAGGGGGTTGGGTTGAAGACAGGGAGTCTGTTTACAGCATGTGGAATCAAACACTGTAATGTGACTATAGTCCTAACATACTACAGCATGCCCACCGTGCATAGAAGCCACCATCTCCTTTATTGCCAGTTTTAGGATGGCATCTTTTCCATACAGGAGATTCAAACCTGACACGAACTGCCTTCCAATCACACAAACACAAAACAAGCTCAAGTTCTGGTGGCTTTCCTCACTTCAATGTTTTTTAAGAGATTTTTGAAAACAACAGTAAACACCAAGGGGCTAAAATAGCAAGTTCCTTAAATTTCACTTGCAAAGAGCTGGCACTTGGTAATCTCTGAGAAGCTCCTTGAGATGTTGGCTCCTGCTTTGGTTTGACCTGACAAGTCTCAGATTGCAAAGCAGCAGCTCCACCACTTGAAATAGAAAAGAATAGTTGGGATACAAACCAATAAAAGTGAGATCACCTTTCAGTTTTACTGACACTAGAGGGCAAGCCCATTTTAGGTAACGCTACGCTGGATGAAGAATCTTAAAATATGTTTCCCTAAAAGCAAGTAAACTGTGCCAACTCTCAGTCACTTGTATCTCCTCATGGACTTCTCTGCCTTCCAAGGTTGAAAAGCTCTGCTTAAGCTGATGGAACTAAGAGGACTAAAGAGAGCAGTCAAACCCTAGATCTTAAATAAAACCCTCAGCCCCCACTGGGAAGGTTCTGGTATCAGTGATGGATAACAATAAGCTGCAATCTTAAGGACTTTTCCATTATCTTTACAGATACTTTTATTTCAATACCCTAGAATCTTACTATTTATTGTAAGAATATTGATGGCCCAGTGGTCAGCAAGACAGATATAGGATGGAGAGGGGGATGTGAGAAATGTGTGAGGAAATACTTTCCCTGAAATTAACACCTCATCTCACCATCTTCACCCACTAATACAAAATGAAAAAAACACCTTGTTTAACCCATGTTTCTCACTGCTCTGCAGGCTCCTCCATGGTGCCTTCCTCTTTACTGAAAAAAATCAAACACCACAGCTCATTAAGCCAGACTTAGAAAGATAAGAAAGCTTACAGACTCCCTCACTACTCTGAGGTTAACATTTCTTTAACAGAAGACAATGGTCTTGTGGTTAAGCCACAAACTTGCTGTCAGGGGACCTTGGTTACAATCCATTACACACACAGACTGTGGAAAACCATATTACTTATCTTGCCTTAACTACATTTTGAACAAGGCCAAGTTTGCTTTTCCACTGGATAAGGCAAGGGCAACTGAGGCACAAAATGGATGCTGTGCTTCCTGCAAGAACAGCCTCCTAGGGATAATTTAGTTTATTCATCTTCCGTGCCAAAGGTGAATAAATTTTTTTTAAATTATTAATCAGATGAAAAATTATTAATAAGATGAAATTGTAAATTTATATAACAAAACTAATATAACAGCAAGTATTGAAAAAATTTAGAGAGAGGATATAAAATCAGTCATCTATACAAGCATTTAGAAACTAAGTTGCATCTATCTTCCAAACACCTGGCATGCAGGTGTGAAAATATTTCATTCAAGAGACACCTGGGTTTAGCATCATTTTAGTCACTCAAATGAGTGACCTGAGGGATTTGTAGCCTACAATCCTCCAGTCCAGAAGGACATAGCTCTCCATTTTCTGCTAAGGCACATGCAGTCTATCCTTTGTAGGCATCCTTTGTAACCTGTAGCCCCTAAAATAGCAGTAGACAATTGGATTTAGATGCCTGAGCCTCCCATCTTTATTTTCCCAACAGAAACGTTTGGAAAATAGAGTCAGGAAAGCTTCTTATCAGTTCTTATTTATAAGCTACAAATCAGGACAAAATTCACCCCAAAGTTGCAATTACTAAGCTTCAGCTAAATCACCCAGAATTATACATGATGCACTAATATGTATTTCCCATGTCACACCTATTAATAATTATCATCATGCAGAATAACTACTTTGCATACAATAACATTTGCAAACCTTGTCTGGTTTCAAACACAACAGACTCAGTTTAGAGCTCAGACTCAGACATTGGAATATCTCAATTTAATAGCAGAGTGCTACAGTCACTAAGACCTTAAAAACTAAAGCAGGCATAGAATAAATGTGTACAACTACAACTGAGAACAGTAGGAGGCAATTCCACTATCTCACTTCTGAATTGAGCAAACTACTCTGAGGAATGTTCAGTTAAGTCTCGCATAACATTTTATCATAAATAATTACAGCTTAACTACACTTGGCAAATAAACTCACAAAGCATTTGCTATAAAGCAAAAAACTTTCTTTTGAAATTTTTGCATATTCACCAGATAACTTCAAAACCCCCAGCAACTTGTCATGCCCTCCTTAACAGTTTTTGTAGAACAACGTGGGGTTTTCATAACACGAAGGTTAAAAGTATGTGAAATGTAACAAATCATTGGTAAATCTCTCTCACATGGAAACAACTTGAATTAAAAGACTTCTCTTTAACCAAATATCACATATCTGGAATCTGACAACACATTTTTCAGGCAGGTTTTAGACTGATACAGTTGGAAACAGTAGTAGTGCTGTTATCTTGAGTTTTGTAGGAAGAATTAATCAATTTGTCAACAGAGTTTTGAGAAAAATATTTTTTCTGTTTAAGTTCCCCAACTTTGTCACTCAATTTAAGAAGAGATCTTAGCATTGCTTGCAGAGCTTATAGAGGTTTAAAAAAAAAATTAGACTTAAAAATACCTGATGAGTACAGCTTCTATACACTAGTAGTAACAGGATGATATTTTGTGCATTTCACACTAATGATGACACTTTCTATCTCTCTTATTTTGAGTGTAGTGCCTCTCTATCTATTGCTGCTGCTTCAAATGATTAATTCACCATAACACCTCATCCAGAAAACCATTTTAAGCCTGTGATGCTACACCCTGTACATAGTCACAATGAAGTCAGTGTGATGTTTTCGGTCTAGTAAAGATCTTTTACTACTGAATCGGTGCATTAGAATATGGTCTGTAATAGTTACTGCAAAAGCCAGCAAAGAAAACAAAAACCCTTAACTTTTTACAAAAAACCTCTGTACCATTTGTGTATTGCTCTACTGAGGCCTTATCTCTGAATTACAATGCATTTGAGGTAAACCCAAAACTTGTAAACTTGTGTCTGGGGAGGGAACTGATGTCCATTTGCTGCTAACTAAATAATCAAGATGTCAGAGAAAAAAAATCTGCCACAGAAGTATTGCAGAGAGAAGAAATCTGTGTTCGGACCAATGCTGAAGTATTACAGGAGTCTGACCTTCCTGCTGCTCTCCATCTTCATTCTGTGTTTTTGTGCAACTTAGATTGCCCAGCAAGGAAGAGCTGTATTGGTTTGTCAGAGGAATTGTATGGCTCAGATGTATTTCAGGAGAACGAATTCATCTGGATTGAAAAGATGGATTAGATTGCTGAACTCCACATCTCCTTATGAGCGTAGGCCGTAATGGAAAAGTACCAGATCAGTGTCTATTTTGGTATTTCTTGTCTAAAGAAGTAAAAAAAAAAAAGTAAAATTCTTGTATTGTTGTAGAAATGCTGAAATTTCCCACAGAAATGGAAATTCCAGAACATCTAAGGGGCCTTAATACTGGTGCTTGACAGATAGAAATTATGCTGAGAGTTCCTTGAGACAGATTGTATTTGCAAGTCTGCCTACACATACAAGTTCAAATAGAGTTTTGAGATCTTTAAGGTATTTTTCTAAAGCATCTATCCTAGATCACACATGACATGCTCTAGATGGTCTAGCTAATGTATAAACAAAAGATAAAAGGAGCTCTCCTATTTCCTTCACAAAAAGAAAAAAAATCAAAATTGTTTCTTCTTAAGACTGTTCCTTTTGCTTTCATTAGAAATTTAATTTATTGTGAATAATAGGTTTTCATTCTATCTCTTTAGATGCTGATGCAATGCAGCTATCCCAATCTGAAGAGCAGCTCCTAATTCCACTTTCTGTGTAAATTCAAAACAGACAGAAGATGAAGTATGCAGCCACACCAGCAACTGAAAGGCAAAGCACAATTCTGGAGGCCAACTGACAATTCTGTCTGTGACCTGCCTGATCAGGAGCCAGCTAACATAAAATCACCTCAGTCCATATTTCCAGCCCTAAAACTGCCTGTAGCACCACTTCTGTAGCACAGCAGGGAAAGTTTCTGGCAAGAAACCCATTTTTCTTGTTGGGGTGGATATGAGCTGGGTAAAAGCAAGTACACAGTCTCATCTTCTTTAACAGAATATTCACAAAAATAAGCAGAAAATGTTGGGAAGCCATGGCACCAACTGGGCTCCTCTTTAGTGGAGGAAGAGGAAAAATTTGGAAGCATTTAATTCACTTATGAATCAGATCTGTGGAGATGCCTTTTTTCTTACTTCACAAGTGCTTCCTTTTATTGAAACCAGACTTTACCTAATAACAAAAGCTGCGAGGTGCACAATAATCAATAACTATTACAAGGTAGATTTGCAAATCCCTGCAAGCTCATCAAAACTCAGAAAACCAAAGAACCACAAATTATGTGAAAAGAAAACAATGGAAAAAGTATATACTTCACAGACTGAGTTGGCACACTACAAAGACAATAGCAAACATGAAAATTAAACCAGATTTGTGTGACAAGATAAATTGTGGAAGAGAAGAAAGTTTTTGCAACTGGATCCTTCAACTTTTTACTCTATAACTGCTAAGTTATACCTGGCAATTCAGCCGCATTTTACTCCACAATTAGACAGGAACAAATCCTACTTCAAATTTATGTGCATTGGCACCAAGTTTAAATATTCAAAATGCTCGCAGCAGCCACAGATGACAAAAAAAAAAGTGTCTTTTCTGAAAAGCAGGTCACCTCTTCAAATAGCTAAATGTGGTTATGTCTGTCTGGCTTTCACTATTCATCTGAAAAAATATGTATTTGTCCCTTAAAAATATTTTTGGATGAAATACAGTATTGTTTGGAACAAAGTTCTGTAGTTGAGGTAAAACATGGAAAGTGTTAAACATCAATATTCACTGAGCTTCCTTGCCAAAAATGACACCCTGAAACAGGTGCTTAACAATAGAACAATGATGTCTTTCATCAAAATGGGGTTTCAGAGGCACAAGTTTCTGTATTCCTTGAAATCACATTTCAGAACTCTTACATTTCCTATATCTGTGGTTTTAGGGCACTGGTCTTAGGAAAAAGAGGAGGCATATGCCTCAGTCAAGGTCATACCAAAAAAAAAAAAAGGTTGTGAAACTGGCTTGTGAAGATCAGTTTCCAGGCTTCAACCAAGTTTCTCTACTTCTCCTAACAAGAATATTCCACTTATATCTTTAAAGCATTATCAATGGAAGTTCACTGATATAAAGACTCCGAAAATGCATGGGTTTACTCTATTTACAGAGATAGATTATTTTTTTCTAATCCAACAGAAAGGAGAAATTGCAATTCTATGTATTAAAAGGATGTAATGCCATATATAATAATATAAAGGTATTGTCAAGTAAATATTAGGCCTTGACTGCAGAGCAGCTTGTGCAATTCCTCAATATTGTAATTGCCAGCTTTATTTTCTTATGCCTGAGCAAAAGACTGCATCTTCAGGAAATTTACAATTTGCACTATTTATCGAGACAGTTCCAATTCCTTTTTTATTTGTTTTCCAAAAGTACCTATTTTTTACCTGTGCTGACCAGTGCAAAATCAGGCCCACTAATGTTTATAAAATACCACATTATTGTTAGATATCGAATCCAAATGCAAGCACTGCAGCTTCTAACAGATAGCAGCTTGATGGAATCTGTCTGAAGATTGCAGGTGTCCAGACTGTCTCTGCACCTACTCTGGTAATAGCCCTTGACACAGAAGACAAAGAGCTCAGCATTTTGTAAAACTTTCTCAAGCTTTGACATTTTAACAAGAGCATAAAAATATCTCTCTCGCCTTTAGTTTTCAGGTTTATTATGAGCTTAATAATTTTAAACTCAGAGGAAATCGAGGCAGTTGCCTATTAACATTTAAGATAGTGATCTGCTGCAAAGATTGAACAAGTGAAGGATAGCATTGATGCAATGTTTTTTCCCCCCCAACAGTACCGAGACCTAATGTTTTATCTAGTGCATAAATAGGATGCTAAATGATCAAGAAGGCTAAAGTGACTCTGGCAAACACAAGCAATCATTTCCAGCTCTTCAGCAGTGTGATAAAATCACTAGTACTTGTGGTTCTGTAAAAAAATTTTGTCAGTAAATCTACAAATGCTTCATTGAGGTGGTAAATGTTAGATACAGAGACACACATAAAAATCAGTGGGTTAGTGTCAGGTCTGGGAGCACAACTAAGAGCAGCACTCTGTCCTTGGTGAAGCTGCCTGAGGAACGCACAGGGGGTTCTGGACAGCAGAGACAAGCCCAGTATTGATGGATATGATCCTGCATCTCCCAAGCTCTGCACAGAACACACCTCCCACGTCTGCAGGGGCTGTGGGTGACACCAGCAGGCGTGGAGGGGACAAGCAGCAATGCCTGGCACTCCAGCACAGGTGAACCAAGCCAGGTCCCTGGTTTGTTGGCTCTGACTGGGACAGGATTGGTGACCAGAGCTCCACCACGATCAACAAGGGGAAGGGAAATTTATTTTCTTCCTGCAGAATTCCTCCCACCAGGCTCCATCACTGCAGCATGGTGTGAGGAAGGATGGGTGAATTGCTTCCTCATTGCTTAGCTGAGAGCAATTGCTCTTCTGACTATGTTAAAAAATGAATTTTCTTCTTAAAGATTCATAACCCTAAGAGGAAGTTGCTGTGCATGTGCTCTTCTGCTCTCTGTAAACAGCACACAACAGGCTCCTGTGTAAAGCAGGACTTGAGATTTGGTCAAGGTCAGGAAGGTATGTACCATACCCTAACTTTTTCCTTTAACAGATATATTATTCTATTAGATGGAAATAGTACCAGGGCAATTCACCCCCTCCTGGCTTTCCTATCTATGTGTGAGCATCTTTGAGAAGTGGGATTAGAGAGAAACCTGCAGGCATATTAATAAATAAACTTCACATGCTGTTTGATATTAAGTAAACATACCACTAAATATTTCTCTAGGGGCTTGTGATCTCATAACCCATGGACTTCTAATTTGGTTACCTGTGACATGTGGTTCTTAGCCCCAGGGTTCCACAATGAATTAATTCTAAACCACTTTTTAAAGTTTAACATACTAAGATAAAATAAACATGTGTTCTTGGAAAAAAACCTCAGTTCACTTTTCTTTATAGGTAATATGAAGTGCTACTATTAAAAATGGAAAAAGTAAAAAAGGAAAGATAAGTGGGGATTCTCAGTCAGAGGGATATACATGGTCCTGATATAAGTTAAGATGATAGAACCTATCCTGGAAAAAGGATTTGGCTCTGGATCAGAGATATCTCCTTTCACAGAAACCCTGTCCTCTGCTGTTATAACAAAAAGAGTTCCATTTTAGGAAAACATGTATTTATCCACATATTCATGCATACAAATATTCTCAGTCCTTTCTGTCTACCTGTTTGCCCATTTATCCTTCATTATAGAGGATGAAAATTTACTATTGAAGAATGGTTAATGGAAATACTTTTATAAAGTTTTTGAGGTGAGGGATCTTTTTTTTTCCCTGTAAACGCATCTTGATTTTGCAAGAGGTGTCTCTGCTTGACATGGATCAGACAGACTGGACTGGATATTACCCAGACTACAACTTCCCATAGTGGGCAGTGGTCTGGAGTTCTCACTATTTCAGATTTCTCTTCCATATGACAAGAAGCTGTGAGGAATCCCAGAAAATGCAATTTATCTAGACTACAAGAGGAATGGAATGTGAGACATCACCCTCAGGAATTACAACTGAATCCTGAGAGTGCTGGCAACATCAAATCTGAGTTTGGTTAGATTTTTCCACTTAAAGATTTTTTTCTAAAACAGATAGATGCTACAATTTCCCTATTCTGATCAATTTTGCTTCAGAGTTACCAAATTAGTTTTTTCAACCTCAGTCTGCGGTAGCTCCTTTCCCTAATTTGCAAACTTATTGCAAATACTCTTTACAATCAATGCAATACAAACATGGGGAAAAAAAATCCCACATATTTGCCTCAGTTTCAATTGAAGAGTATGACTTTGGAATTAACTGCAAGAGGCTTAGAAATAAAGATTTTAACTTGGAACAAACCAAGTTTGATACACTGAGCCCGTCACCTTCACGACACAAGAAGTTGGAACGTTGATATCTACACTCGAAAAGAAAAGTGGTGAAACAGGAATATCAAAGTTATAGAGCTGGTAGTAGCAGCTTAAATAACATTTTTTCAATTAGGAGCAGGGTGTATAAAATGATGTTTGACCACAGGCTATCATTTTTACCTCCACAAAAGGGATTTATTTGAAGCTAAATCTGGACTAAGTCATCACACCAAAAAAAAGTATTTCGTTTCATTAAAAACAAACAAACAAAAAAACCCACAAAAAAATTAAAACAAAAACCTAACCAACCCAAACCAGTAGGTCTGCACTCAAAATACTTGATTTTGATGTATTTCCTAATGTAGTTCAAGAAAATTACTTCTAAGTATTTCATTTACTTTTGGTCCCTTTTTATGAAGAAAGCTGATCAATGTTCAACACCTCATGAAAACTGATTACTCTCATTCGAAAGGCACTTGAAGAAGTCAAACTTTTAATACAAGTCTTTGGAGCACCTATTTGGATGAGGATACTAATGCAGCATACATTTGGTATTCAGAATTTATGGGGTGCTCCATGCTACAAACTCTATGTTCATCATCATTCTGTATTTTTCCTTCCATTTTGGTGAGACAAAGTGACTTATCACAGTTTTTCAAACTGCAAGCTGAGGAAACAGACTTTGAGATAGCAAAGACCACACAGGACAGGCCAGGAATGGAAGGCAGGTGCTTGATTAGCCCAGTGAATTAAGCAAAAGGCACTTCTGTTTGAGAATGTATCCCTACCTCAAGATAAATAATAAAAAATAAAAATAAACCTTTTAACAGCACATGTATCAAAATTTGGCTGTTTGTGAATATGTTTTTCTCCCAAATTTAGAATTAAGATAGGAAAAGACTCCAAATACTTGGCACATTGTTTTTCTTAAAAAAAAAAGGCAGCAACTGAATGCATTCTCCACAAATGCAACTGGACTTTTTCGTAGAAAAGAAACCCTGCCTAGAGCTCTAATCACCATTTAGCTTTGCTCAAGGTGGACAGTCTTCCCAAGATGAGAGAACCATGTCATGTATCTCAATAGTTTATTATTTTCTACCTCAGCCTCATAAGGAAAGTTAAAAATTTCCTCAAAAAAAAAAAAAAACAGATGAAATATAAATGCATACATGACAGAATCAAATTTTCTTTTGCCTAAAGGGCATAATATACAGCAGTGCTGTATCCTGCTGCTGAAGGGAAATGATTGTAACATCATTCTACTGTCCCATGGATGAGGAGCATCAAAGAGCTTAAAGAAAGGGACAGTTGGCAGGGAGAGAGCAGGACAGACAGAACTGCACTTGCAGAGTGTACAGGAACTCGAAAACATGACAAATTAGGTAAATACCTTTTGTGGGCTTGCCTTGGAACACTGTCCAAACCCCCTTCCTCTCTTATTTAAGCTAAAAATGATGGCCTATTTTAAAGGGAATTTGAACATAAGAAATTTAAAAAAACCCCCAAAAGCTAACAAAGCCAACAAATAAAAACACCTCATAACAAAACAAAGATCAACAGTGTACTAATGAATTTCAAAACCAAACTAAACTTTGTTCTTTCTGGACCTCTCTAACAAGCAGGTCTCCTAATGGCCCCTTTTGACCATTGCACTGCTCTCTGAGTTTTTCCAGAGACAATTTATATGAAATAAAAACTAATGAATCTCCAAAGCTCTACTTTTTTGACTTATTACATAGCAGGACCTCTCATCTGATTGGGAATTTTGAGAGAACACAGAATTCATTAAAGCAATTTACTGTATAATGGTAGATGGCTAAGATAGATCCCTACTAATGAGATGAACATTAATTAAATAAATTGTAGAATAGAAGTGAACTGTTTAGCTGAGTTAAAAAGCCTTGCAAACAAGCCCTGCACTACAAGTCTGAATTCTGTTCAACCACACATTTTTCTCAAATGAAAGCACCATTTTTTTTTTTATTGTTGAATTATATGTTGGAAATGGAGCTCAGCAGGATTCAACTTTAGTATCAGCAGAGATCCAGTTCAATGACAAAGTAAGATTGCCCTCAAAAGAAAACCAAAAACAACCAAAAACCAACCAAAGCATAAGTTTCAGAATGAGATCTCCCTCCTAGAATCTGCAGGTTGATTTAATGACCCAAATAACAAGTAACTGCAACATTACAGAAGAAAATGTAAAGGAAAGGTTTGTGTCCAACTTTCAAAACATACCTTAGTTTCACATTGTCATTTCCCTTTTCCAGTATCTTTTGCCTAGCATCAACCATTTCTTTGGTATGACACAAAATAAGAGAAACTGATGAAAACATTATTTAATATCTAGTTTAGGTTTTACAAGATGAACTCCAAGGATAGTGTTAACTTCGAACAGATTCCTTTTTTTTGTTTGTTTGTTTACATGAATCCACTTTGGAGACACCAGCTTGGACAAAATGAAAACTCAAGTTTTTTGTTCCATGGGGCCCATGGAACAAACTTCCCCAAACTTTACGCTAAGCACCTGAAGGTGAAAAGAACACACATCTGTTACAATGAGATTCCAGAAGCCAGATTTTTCCTTAGGCACCAGCATGAGGTTTAAAAAATAAAAGTGACGCCTATAAAAGTCACAATCCAATGGTAGATGGGTTTAAATGAGAAACAAGGTGGTGTTACTGAAATAACAAAGGATAAAGATTAAGGAAGAACAGGATAGCCAAAAACTTAAGTGTCCTAGACAAACTTTCAACAAGGAATTCCCTGGTAGTAGGACTCAAATTAAATTCTGAATTCCACAACATTTTAGAACATGAGTCAAGTCAATGTACACCACCCTTGATTTTCAACATGCCTGGTGGTATTATGCATGCTCTGACTCCTTCCTCAGCAAGTTTTACTCTCTCAAACAACTCTCTCTAGGCCAAAGAGGGGAAAAAGCAACAATGCTCAATCCTGAAACTCCTCATTACAACTAGTGCACAGGAAGTTCCTGTAAAACAATTGACAGCTGCTTGTGCTGAAATATATTTTACATAGATCATCACACAGGAAGATGTGTGAAGCCAGCCAGGTAGAGACTCCATCCAGACTTATGAAGACAGGGAGTGATGTAAAAGAACAGAATAATGAGGTAAAGTCCTGGACTGAGTGTGATTCTGAAAGCTGAAGTGAGTGTCCTTGTCTGTTCAATAGAAATAACACCAATCAATCAAGCTCAGATGATTCAGGACAATAGTAAAAATAAACAGGTAAATAAGACACTTTTCCATAAAAGGGAAAGTCAGCTCAAATTTTTTTCTCCAAAAGAACTCAAAATTTTCCATGAAGTGTGACTTTCTGCATGTTAAACTGCATATAATTATGCCTAACTTTACCTCAGCCAAAAGAACACAATATTGTCTTGATCCTAATAAAGAACTTCCTCCTCCATTTTCCCCCCCAATTTTTTTAGCTTAATAAAACTATTGTGAGAAGTTTCAGTGGAGAGGTTTTTTTTTTCCTGACTATTATACACACATGCATAGCAAGAGACATCTTAAAAGTTATCATAATCAATCAATCATACTGAAAAAACGTTTATGTATTGCATGTGTGCCACTAAACTCATAACACTCCTCCTTCCACAAGAGGATTGAGACACCAAAGTTGTAAGAGGAACTTATTCTGACACTGCCTGTTCTTTGGATAAATAGAGGGCTCCAGAGTTGTCAATACAGCACTTTTGCTACCCACTCGATTCAGTGCAAAATAAATGAGGATATTTTCCTCTTGCAGCATGTATTAAATCCCATTAGCATTAATGAGAGCTACACGTGAGTTTGGTGAGGAGCACACACAAAGTGCAGAGCAGACACTTTGCAAATTCTCAGCCCTCCCTTATATCTTTCAGCCATCTTTTCCCAGTGAAAGCCTTCACCATACAGAGTCCAGAATAAAAAAGGTAAATCAAATTCTGGTGCATACGGTGTGCTAAGATGATGGGGTGGGGAGGGGGGAATCTGAGGGCCTGATGTGCAAATAATTACTGTGCTTGCATTTAGCAAAGTGCCACCAGTTAAACTCCCAGACAGCACTAATGCAGTAGGAAAGCTTTGAGCTGGCTGAGCAACTTTTCACAGCGCACTGGTAAAATAATAAATTGTGCTATGACCGATAACATTCAATAATTTCTGATATATTGCTACAGCCACTTTTTCCACAGTATAAAGCTCATATTTCTCTGTCATATTAGAAATTTCCATATTGCTCTTGGAGTTAGTAGGGAGAAGTACATCACAGGAGTAACAAAAGGAAGCTGACTTATTTAAAATAATAAAAAAAAAAGAGAGAAAAATAAAAAAGGTCAGGAATTTTTTTTTAACTTCCACAATACACCAAATGATGACTACGGGAAAAAAATAATACAGCAGCTGCTACAACATTGCTTCATTACAGACCCAGCAGAGTAAGAGTCGTGGATCCATTTTGCCTTTTTCTTCCTTGATAATATCACTAAAGCATTAATGGAATCCTTACACTCCATTGCTATGGTATGAATTTATCTACAGTGTATTCTTTATTGGTTTGAGTGCAGATATGTTATTTTTCTGTATAGGGAGGTGGGAAAAAGGGGCTTCTTTGCATCTGTTAAAAGAAACTACATTCCCTATTAATGGAATGTTGGTGAAAACAAAGCAAACTTCTATGCAAAGATAAAAGAGTACTGATATGCAGGTTAAGTTACCCAAATGAGTGAGAAATTAACTTGGAACATAACTATTAGGCAAAACTTTGTTGACCTGGACTTAAGTTATCCTTCCAATCTCGATTAAAACTAGCAAGATACAAGACGTACTATTGTTGTTATGGCTGGAAAAAGTATCCTTATTTTAATGGAATTAACCTTTTGAACTTGTTATTGCCATAGGATGCCGTCATCCTCTTTTGATTACAACTCTGCAAACATTTTCTGATTATTATCTACTTAAAGTTTTATTTATTACCATATAAAGATATGTGTTGAGTAGAGGGTAAGAAAGTTCTACAAAATTTTTAAGTCTTATATTTGGCATAGAGAAAAACTTATTAAAAAAACCCCACAGAATCATTATGATCATGCTCTTTGACACACATCTTTGGGGAGTGTTTCCACACACCAGGTTAACACTGAGAGGGACAAGAGCTCAAATAATTTTTAGTGTTTCAAGAATTGCAAATCTCAGTACGTAGGAGAAATTCAGTGACAGTGAACATTTTATTTGCTATCACACAGTCACCATCAGTTTTTCAGGTCCTAAGTAATTTACAGGGAAACCTATCTCTGTTATTGCCTAAGGAAATGGCAAGAATCAGTGTCAGAGCAGAACTCAAAACACACAGAAACAAGGCAGCGCATGTAAATGCTCACTTCAGAGGGCTAAGTCTAGAGGATGAGATCCTTTGGACCTATGAATAAAGCCTCAAATGTCACTGCAATGACTTGTGAAAACCACAGGTTGAAAAAGTCACAAGAGGTTGATTTATTCATCCAAAGGCTTGCCTGTATAAGATTTAAAACACACCTTTGCTGTAACTGCTTTGTAGTACCTGGCCTTTCCAAACTAGCAGCTGCATTTACTGAGAGTCAGGTGAGGAGGGGACACGAAGAAGGGGCAGGAAGGAGGATGCTCTCCCATATATGAGCACAGCTATACAACCAGCTAACCCATCCCCATCTGCCTTACATCCTGCCTCAGGATCTTCTGGGGTTGGTGGCACACAGGTGATGCCTCAGGTTTAGCTTTTCTATTTTTCAGATTCCGTGCTGCTTTAGTGTGTGGGTCTGAGCTTCATATTAGGGGATGGTGAGCTCTGTGCACAGAGCAGGGAGACAAAACAATTCCTGCTCCAGCTGGGCACCAAGGACAAATGACCCAAATCTCAGCCCAAGAGCACAAACCCCGTGGGCTGGAGAGAGAAAAACAAGCAGGGTGGGACTGCAGGGGCTAAAGCTGGAATGGGACAATGAACTGCAAGATGCAAATGGAGCAGAACTGATCCAAGGGAGAGACCCCATGACTGGCTGTCCATTTTGTGACCATTTTGAGTTGTGCTGCCCAAGGTGGATCCACTGAGGATATCCTCTCAATTAATCCCTACTTTATTCTTTAGCTCTGTCTGGTCTCTGTTCTAGGCCAGCCTACAAGGCATCACAAGCGTAGCAACAGAAATCAGGGAGAACCAACTGCTTTTTGCATCCAGGGATCAATGCCCCAGATCCTCAACACCTTCAAGGCAGGTAACATGATTCTCACACTCCCAGCATAAGCCACATGCCAAATAAAAACCTGACATGGTATTGCCAAGCAGAGGCAGCTTTCAGGCCATCTCCTGTGACACCATGAAACATTCCTGGCTGAATGATTCATGAGAGCAGCCATGGTAACAACCACTGCCTGTCTCTGCATTTCCAGATCTCTCGTGGTGACTGCAAGACACGGAGTGGACAGTGACTTCCAGAGCAACAGCTTTCTGGAACAGCCTTTGCCCACAAAGCTACGTCTATGATCATGAAATAAGAACCAGCTGGCCCTGGAGAATGGAACTGCAGAGATATTATGCCTAGAAACAGCTGCAGAACTTCAGCCTGATGTAAATATTTCCTCTGATGTCGAGGAAAGTCTGTAGCTTAGTCTTGAGCTGTAACAACAGCGTACCAGCATGAGAACTGTGAGAAACCCACAGCCCTGGCTATCCAATTGCTTGCCCTGGCTACCAGTGACAGAGCTCAGTGGCTGGACTGCTGGAGTGGAGATGCAACCTCCCATCTCACCATCATCTGGGTCTTCCAGGTCTTGCCATTCCCTGGGAGAAAGTGAGAGTTCACATTTTGGCCCAAGTTTATTTGCCTATCTCGCAGTTTAACAGAGGGAGAAAGAATTTCTACAGTGTACAGCATGATGACCATCTACACACAGTTCATCCATACAATAAACATTAAAACCAAATTAAAATATCTAGCTTCTGCTAAGTCACAATTGCCTACTGGTTTCTGCTCAAAATCTACCACAGTAATAGGCATAACCCATTATTAGATAGAGGCAGCTTAAAAGCCTCAATGAATACACCCCATCTAAATTAAATTCCTATGGGATGCTCTGCACATATCCTTTGAGGAAAGAACAATGCTTACCTTGGGCATTTTCTTTCTACAGCAGTTTCTGCTGCTTGATGTGACTTAAATTTGTGGAAGAACTTGGCGAGGTTCTTTCTACATAATGAGCCAGAGAAGGGTTTCAAAATTTTTAAGTAGGTGTGCTATGCAAAGAGAAAGGCTTGAATTGAAAGGAAGAAGGCAGCTTGGCTTAGACTGCTTTAAAAAAAGTGATAAAATAACCAGCAGCCAACTGTCATTTCTGATTTCTGGCCACAGAGTTTTCTTTTCTATGACCAGTCAGGCCAAAAGGCTGAGGACTTTGGCCAAGCTGTTAAAATTTCATGAGCAGTTGGAAGAGGACAGGCACAGTTTTGAGAGCTTCAGAGAAGGCTTCCCCATTTTGCAAATTTAGAGTAATATCTATATTACAGATGTACTTTATATTTAAAATTTTACATCTTGTGCAGACAAGTTAAAAATTAGCTATATTGTTAATTCAGGTTTACAATGAATCTGAAGCATATTGGGAGTTAATCGTGTTAATAGCTTTGTACAATGTGTTTCCTATCTATTACTTCAAGTCATTTCTTAAAAATACATTTGCAATGATAAAAATCGCCATTCAGATTTACACTGATTAAAGAAAAGCCTTACTGATAACAAACTTGCACAGACAATCCAAATTAATTGTTGGTTTGATTAAAATGCAGCATGTATATGATAACTGTGAGCTCTTCTGGTCACACTGCAATTCTCAAGCAACACAAATGTGGTAAGTGCTCATTTTTAATCTGGTACAGTTTGCATGTGCACCAGTATCATGCTGGAAGAGAACACATGTTTGAATAAATTAAATACCCAGCCACTGCCTCAGGATTCCCAAAACAGAAGTAGATGGTGCTCATTGTAAGGAACAAGAGAATAATGCAGAAAAAAAAGATGTTCTAGTATTGTCAGCCTAGTTCTTACATCTGTCCAAGCAGCATTGTGGCATCATTTTAATGTGTGCAGAGATGTAGCAATTTAGAGGAAAGAGGAACAAGAGTTTGAAAACTACTGTGAGATTTTATGAGGTTTATATCCAACTTTTTTTCTTATAAGGACCTACAGGTAACTACTGTACTGAGAATATTCTGGATACATGTAGACATACAGCTGTACAAATAAAAGAATGCATATTTCCACAATTAAAGACTATAATATAGTGTATAAGCAAGAGAGGACCAAATTAAGATTCCACTGGCATCTTCAATTCTAGTGCTTCCATTACATACATTAACTAAATCAATCACTGCAATTACTGTAAATACAACAACTTATCACAATCTCATAATAAAAAAATGGACTTTCAGGAGAAAAGTCTTGACTCATACCAGACTGTCAATACAACACCCCGCAGCTAGGCAACTTCAGAGAAATAAACTCTGGTTTGCCTTCTCCAAAGAATTACCCAAAACACTTTCCACTTTAAGTTCTTCTGCATGAGAGCAATCTCAAGGCTGCAACAAGCACTTCCTGAGCTCAGAAGAGCACTGGCACTGCTCATAGTACTGGAAGTTGATGGCATTGTCAAGCCTCACACATTCAGTGAAACACTGCTTGTTTTTCCCTTCAGTTCTCTCTGCAACCACACTTCATGCCATCAACCTATGTCCAATATATATTTTATCATTATTTCTTCAGCCCTGCCCAGGGCAAAATAATTTCAAAATTCATCCTTTGTTCCCTTGTTTTTATACAGCCATTGCTTTTGCCAAACCCAAAATGTAATGTTAAGAGCAATCTTGGTGTAGGGAACTGTGGTGTACCTCCAACTTCTTCCTTAAAATCTCAGTTCTGAGAGAGAGCCTGGTAGGCAATAATAAAAAAACTGTTGCTAAGAGAAATTACTTCTGGGGGCTTTATGATAAGATTTCTTATGGGGCAGTACCTGTGCAGTAACACAAAGCCAGTCCAATACCCTTTAATAATTTCATGTAAGAAAACTATACTTTCCTGGATCATGCATCACACACATCTGCTTGCTAAGGGATGTGAAGAATAACACAACCAGCAGAAGCAGAACAGGAAGTTTCAGAAAGATTCCATCTGGCCTGATGCTCAGAGTAACACCACATACTTTACTCCTTACCTATAGATTTAAGCTATTCATCTATGTCTAATAGATAACCTAATAAAAAAATAAACAAAATCAACCAAGCAAGCCATACAGCACTTGTCCAAATTGAAGCCAAATAGCACATTCATGGGCTAAGATCTCAAAATGAAAAACTTTGGTTCAGCCAAATGAAACAAGCGCAACATGCCCTGAAAAACCTCACAGTTTTGGCACTAGAAAGAGGATACTTCAGAAGCACAGCATGGCCCTTTGGCTACTATTTTATCATCCCACTAGCCCAACCCTGTTATTAATACTCATAGAAGACATATAATAGCCTTATTTTCCCTTTAGAAGAAAGCAACAGATGAAAAGATAAGAAAGAACATCTTCTGTTGGCCCTTCTAGGCCCAGCTTACAAAGAACAATCCTTGTCAGCTGCTCTCCCTCTTTTCTAGTGCAAATCTGTGTGTGCTATAGAGCCATCAGAAACAAAAATAATACAAGAAGTCATCAAACATTTGGCCATGAAGCATTTCAGCATCAAGAGACTGTTGTCTTGCATTTTCAGCTCCTACCCAGAATATTTTTAGCAGCCTTCAGAATGAAAGGAGGACATTGCCAACCCTGCAACAGTTTAAAAGAAAAAAAAAAAAAGGAGAAAACAGACTAGACAAACAAGAACTGTTTCAGCAGGGTGAAAAAGATCTTTTTTTAAAATCAAAGGCAGAATTTGAGGTGTGGAGCAATTTCTCTCCTGCTTTCTGAGTCCATCAGAAGAAACAGAAGCAGTCAAGGTGAACATGTAGTTGGGAATCCTGTTCACGAATAACAATTACCTAGGTAACAAAATCTTTACAATCAGGATTCTTGTTCTCTAGGAATCTTTAATTGATTCCAGTTTTCTATTTAATCTGAAAGATGTAACCTAAGGAAGCAAACTGGTAAGAAATGTAGAAATACCCAATTAGGAGCAACTCCAACAGGTAAGGATAGGGGTTCAGCTACATCAAATACGTTCATGCAGTCACTGCATGATAAAATGTTCTACTCAAACAGTTTGTATAGTACTAACAACTGCCTTTTGGTTTGTTTTATTTTTTTTTTTTTTTGTTTGGTTTGTTGATTCCTGTTTTTTGTTTTGGTTTTTATTTTTTGCAAACAGGTGCTGACAACCAAAACATCAGTGGCTGACAGAAGCAGAGTTTCTTAAGAGGAAACAAGAAAAAGAAAATTTGGAAATAAAAAGTAGTTATTATGCACTAAAAGCCAGAAGGTTAGAAACCAAGTAGCTTTGTGATGCTTTTACCTTAAAGATCAGAATGGGAGTTGCACTTTAGGTCTCAGGTGAAATGAGTTTGACAGATTAGGTCTGATTACCAGCTGTCAGCGAACTACATCAGAACACAGCACACACATACACAGCTTACTACAACTAACTGTGCTCTCTCCTGACGATTTCCCTCTGGAGCAGACATGAAGATAAATGAACTGCTGTCCCCAGGGACAAGTGTCCCTCAATGAGGCAGAACAATACACGTTCAAACACACCACGGTGATGCTGCTCCTCTTGACTGCTACAAACAGAACCAGAAGCTTCTATTTCCCAGGAGTTCAATGTGGGCACTACACAAACCAGGGCATTACTAGAGAATGGGTTAGGCAGGGGAGGAAACACATAGAAATCCTAAAATCCTGGAAATTTTTTTGTTAATAGAAAAAAAAAATCTTCACATTTTTCTCAGAGGGGGGATTCTTCTCTCTCTCCTGTCTGTTGCCTGGTCCCAATTCCTGACTGTTCTTCAACAAAAGGCAGCATTTCTTGTGAAAGTAAGGTATAAAGCACTTTCTAAGATAAATTATCTCACATTCCCTGCTTTTCTTTCTATTGTTTTGTCTTTTTATCTTCCAACCCCTCCCCTTCATCCTACTTTTGCTATTCACCACAATTTTCTGAAATGAAACCAAGCCTTTAGCCACCCTACTGATGCTTGCCCTATCTCTCACTAGATCACACCAGGATATCCTGCAATTCCCTTCCTTAAAATTGATTCCATTAGGAACAATTCTCTCAGAAGTTTGCTGTTGAGCATATTTGCTAGTGGGTATTTTGAAAGAGTAACCACTTTAAACACCAAGCCATCAGTTCTGTAGTATTTTTCAACTTGTCTTATCTAAATGACAATGCTTTGCATTCAAAGTCTAATCCATGATCAAAAAAGTCAAAAGCCACAGTAATGAAATTTAAAAAACAGGATTTCTCTCTAAAACAAAGTATCATCTGCACAAACACCTCAGAGAATCCCCCAAGAAATCCCTAGGATCGCTGAAATGTTTCTTGAATGCCATTAACATCCAACACCTTCATACTTGCAAATAACCCATTTCTGGATAAAAGGTAGAAAATTTTTTATGAGCTGTGAAAGAAAAACACCATCAAGAGAAGGACAGCACATGCTTCATATCCATACTTGCACCTGTAGCTAGAAATTTGTAGCAGAGGTTTACTAACTGGGTCTTTTGCACAAGTGATCCTTACAGCATTGTTTTCATTTCTGCAGCCATTGTATCAAGCAATGAACTGATGACCACACATTTGAACCACTGAAGACAAAGAATTTACTCAAATCTGTCTGCAGACCCTGAGAAAGCACTCCTCAGTCTTAACCTCTTGCTAACTAAGAGGTAGCAAAATTACAATGACTCTGGATGCTAGCAGCGGCACATTCCAGAGAAACTTCAGCCCTGCTCTGTAATTTCCTCACACAAGGTTCTCCCCAAAATTCCTGCTTCTCTAATATATTTTTAAGCTATATGCAATTTCCATGGGTGAAAAAGAGCATCATTATACCAGCCTACAAGCATGGCTCTCACTAGCCAGGGTGGGTGCAGAGCCTCCAACTAGTTAGCACTGTAATTGTTTCAGAGATTCCCAACAGGATAACTGTGGTTACACAGCTTTTGCAAATGAAACCCACAGGTTATGCAAACGAAACCCTCCCTGTAGCTCCACTCATTTCTGCTCACCCACAGACTAAAGCAGAGAGCTCTTCCCCCCCAGTGGCTCTGTTCATCTCCAGTTCTGAACAAATCACTATGCAAACAGCCCAGGGCAGCATTTTGCCCTTTGCACCAAGAGAAGAGAGCAGAAGATGCCAGAGCTTGAAACAGACTGAAAGACACTTCACCAACACAACTATTAATACTTTGATCTAACAAGTGATAGACCAAGTTTGATATCAAAAGGATGCATCACTACTTAAGATAACAGTACCTTTTAAAATAGGTTTATCTATAACACTATGGCTAAAATGCTTCCTGTTCAGGTAATCAACAAAGTCTTCCCAAGCAGTGTCTTCTGCAGCCTTCTTTTCATGTAATTAGCTAAATACTGAGTTTGAATCTTCCTATTAAGAATCATGTCATTACATATACGTTCTATTTACATAGGACAGCAATTCCTGTCTCAGAACAGTTCCTGCTTTTTATCCTCTTTTTAGTTTAATCAAATCTTCAGCCACCTCACCTTCCCTACTACACACCATGACACCCACCCTGCATTTTCACAATCTTTCATCAATTAGACTTTAAAAGACAGGCTCCAGATGTTTGTGCCCAACAATTTCTTTGCCTTATTACCAGCACAATTCCATCATAGGTGAAGGTCTGATTTTGACTTTCATCCTCACACCATAACTCAGGGCACGTTCATTATTAAAGTTTCAAATTTGGCCTGATATTTTAAACAGGTGTTGGAGGCATAAAGCTGACCTCTAATTAATAATGAAAGCCAGAATTCTGGATGAGATAAGGACAGCATGAGTTTGGCAGCCCACAATGGATAAAGGCACCAGCAGAGCAAACACATGACAGGGTTCAGGATTAGCAGTGCAAGTATTTTCTCAGCATTCAGTGACACAGGAGGTTATATTATTCAAAAAAATACTATCCCAGACACACAGGTGGTGGTCACTGATATACACAACATATTTGGCCACTCTTAAATAGGAATTGTTGTCATTATGTTGCAAAGGTTCCATATCATTGTCTCCTTAATGCAAGAGTTTCATACCTCCTTGATGTTTCTCATGTGCAGCTCCTCCAAGCACTGACTCTTCCTCTTCTCACAGCAGCAAACTGACTTCAGCTCCCTCTCACCCAATCCACTCTTTTATAGCACTCTTCTTATTGGCTACAGCTGCAGCCTGTTAAAGTCAGGCCTGCTCCTAATCTTTAATAATTAGCCCAGCTGCAACTCTTTAGGGGTAAGATTACTTTCTATACTACCTTTATTTTTCTTATATTCTATCCCCCTACAAGGAATGACATCTCACATCATCCTGCCACAGATCAGCTGCTTGCTTCAGCCCAAGTCCTTTTGTCCCAGCTTGACTGGGACAAAAGGAGGGCTCTAAATGTTTTGCATACTCACATGTGAATTATTGAGTGCCTTCATTCAAAGGACTCTCTTCAGGCACGCAGCTTACAAGGGTGGGCTGGCAAATCCAGGCAGGATACACAAAATCCCTGACCTAGAAAGCAGAGCTCTCTCCATGACTGTCTGTGGCAACAGTTTGAGAAGGAACCTTTGAAAAATTCCATTTGAGGACAACAGGACCTGGCAGCTGTCAGCCCTGGTGGTCAAGTCAGTGGGGAGAAAGGCTTGGCCAGCCATGTCAGACCCTTGCCAAGCTGTGTGGGGCTGAGGCTCCAGCCAAACCTTCCAGCACACTGGACATAATTAATGCAGAAAAGGCCCTTTCCCCTGCAGCAGCCTGAGAGGGGCTGATAGGGAAGCACCGATATTGCCCTAATTTTATTCCTGGTTTATTTAGTTCCATGCACTATGAAATTAGGTACTTGCAAGAGACAAGGCATAAAATATATTATTTCAGTTTTTGCTGGAACTGTGAAAGACCCCAAAGCATTTGTTTGTGGTGAATAACTAATTGTAAAAACATGTACAACCTTCACTGAGCCTTTTTTTTTAACAGTACAAATACCATTACGTTCTGGAGACTGACACGAGAGATTCCTTCAACAGAAGATCAGAAATTGGTGTTGCAACAAAAATCCTGCCTTTTTAGGCATGCCTTCAGGAGCTGTGGTAAGATGCTCTGTCAGTGGGTAACCAGGTTTTAGCTTAAGCAGCTGGTTAGGAGTGCAGGCATCCTATATAGGTGAAGGTATACAGGTAAAGGTATGGATATCTTCTTCAGTGAATGATTAAGAATGGAAGCCTACCTGAAAAGGTCCCAATTATTCTCAGAAGAAACCATCTCCTCACAACTGACTAGTAGAAATCTTACCTCTGAGACCCCTGCAACCAGATGCTTAGGCCCTGTTTAATCTCACCTAGACAAAGTTATTTCAAATCTAGACAAATCTATCTCCCTTTGCAGGCAAGGAGGAGAGACTCCAAAATGCACCTATGTACTCATACCTACTGTGTTCCATTCTTTGGAGAACAAATGAATTCAGACAACTCACTTAATTTAGACACCCAGGTCTTGAGCTTGATATGTCAGGCAGAACCAACCCCACGCTCGCCACTTCATGGGATGAATCTCCGGACTCCCTCTAGACATTTTAGCTTTTCTTGGCTGACCATAAAGGTATGCTGCAAACAATGCAATCAGTTTTTCTCTTTCAGAAATGCCCTGCCAGCATTCACCCCCCTTCCTGTGCATGCTTTCCTCAGTGCTCCCTGCAGTGAGATGCCAGCACTGACTCAGCCTCTGCCAAGCAGCCCAGCTACAGATCTGCTGTCCTGATGGAAATCTTGGCCCTTCTCCTACATTCTTTTCAGGCATCCATGTAAGAGACTTAGAATGGATGTTGGGGATTAGATGCCCATAATGTCCAAAAGGACAGAGCATAGAGGAAGAGATTAATGCAACTAACCACATCACACCAGGGCAGGCCAAAAATATTCATCCCAACAGACAAACCCAGGAGCAGCAGAGTGTGGGTGATTTGTGCCTAAGCAGCAGCTCAGCATAAGTGATCTAAAATCACCATGATTTCTATGTTCTTGGTATCTAATCTCACTTTGTACTGGGGACATTGCAGTGCAACTCTGAGCATCCAATTCTAGTTTAGCCACAGTTGTTCACATTAACTTCTCTACAACACTGCTTCTGTTCTCCTGCTGCCAAGCCTTGTGTCCCTTCCCAATACACCATTATGAGGATTTGGTTTTTTTCTCTTTTTAAATCACAAATCAGACACAACAGTCTGCTGAATCAAGGAACTCTCTTTAAAGAAAGCAATAGATTTTGAGCCTCTAGAGTATTTTGGGATCACATTTTCCAGCTTTCCTCCACAGCAACAAGGACCACAAATATACATTAAAAAGAAGAAAAAAAAAATAGGGCAAGAGAAAGAAAATTAGAGTAGAATCAGTTGCCTCCAGCATCTGGCTCTTGAAGAAAAACACACATGACCACCCTTTTTTCATTATCCCCCCACTCTCATGATTCTCACCACCTCATTAGCTGGAGAGTCTCACTAGATGATTGACAGAGCTCCCTGCCTGCCAAGAATATTTGGGGCCATATAATTTTACCCTTTGATTAATAAATACTGGTTTTTATGTAAGGATGTGGGCACATGTACCAGGTCATCATTTCTTTTGGGCAGTTGTGAATTGCAAGCTGTAGTCAGCAACAAACCCTGCCTGATGTTCTGCTAGTTAAGTAATGCTTAAATAAGAACAATATCTAAATGATAAATACAAGCCCTCTTTGCTTCTCTCTTTTCATGGCCTCAGTCTACACTTTATGTCAAAAAGTGCTGTGAAGTATTTCAGATAGTGCTAATAATGAAAACTAAAGCTATGGCTGCCTAACATTCTCATTAGAACTTCATATTTTCAGTCATTTATAACTTTGCCAAAAACAATGCCTCAAGCTGGTTTAAAGGAGGAGGGGATCAGTAATTAACTTAATCTGTTCCTGAAAGCATCAAGGAAAACTAGTCTTTAACATGATATTTAGAGAAAAGAAAAAATAGATAAATTCCAATGATTTCTTTGAAGCATCCATACATTTCACTGCTCCAAAGCTGGCATCCATAAGTTTGTAAAGGGCTGTCCTAAAATAAAGCAAGTTTCTTCTTCACAAAGTCATAAAGGCAAAAAAAAAAAAAAAAAATCCCAAAGCCAGCAAACAACCACCAAAAAACATTGCAATTATTTACAAGAAGGCAGGGTCACAGCCAGTGGGGAACATGATCCAGACATCAGCATTTTGTGTTAGCTCAGTTGTACTGAGGAAGGTCATCCCTAATTCCTCAGCAAAGAGAGCAAATTGGAGGAAGTAGGGGTGGGTTCAACAATGAAGTGCTTGAGGGGCAGTATTACTATAAAACATGAAATTCTGGAGTCTCTTCCTCTTTCTCAGCTGCTCTTTTTGCACACTGGTGTGCAAATTTGTGTAAATCCATGTGAGTACAGGACCTGCTGTGTTCTGTTCTCTCCCCCTCTCTGCCAGGGCTGCAGCAGCATCTCTCTGCTTTCCTGACCATAAACCCCACACTCAGGAAAATGGGGAGGCTGGCTGTGCCCAACATGCCAAGAAAAGGGAGTAATGCACATTTCCAGGGCTAACACCACTCCCACAGATGCCCAGTCCTTGCTTTGGGGTTTGACTGCGCTGAGGTACGAGTTCCCTGCAGCCACTAACACAGAGCAATGCTCATAGTTTCTATAGTGAGGAACCCTTTCTCAGGCGTAGCTACAGGTTTTTTTTCA